>CM028131.1:1266975000-1267685000 GCA_016271365.2 Neoceratodus forsteri | reverse complement strand
TCAGAAGTGCAGCACCCCCCTCATGCTGCACTGCAGTGTCAGTATTGGGATATTAACCCAAGTGCCAGATGTGGGAACTGAACCCACAGCCGTCTGATCTCTCGGCCTCAGAGGCGAGTGTGCTACTTACTGAGCCACTGACAATACTGAAAACAAGATGTCTTCAACATCCCTCTTGCAGTAGGTATTCACCAGTAGGACTAAGCCATCAGGCGTCGGGACCCCATGGGAAAAATCTTCTAGCTAGCAGTCTCTGGCAGGGACTGCCCCCGACATCACCTGACTGATACTGGCATACATCAGTATAAAGGGGGGCGGTCCCCACACCTGCCTGGCAGTTCTTTCCTGCTGTCGGCTTGCAACAAGTACCTCGCGGAAGAACAGCACTACTAGCATCGCCATTTTGGATGAGTATTACTCATATATTCTATTTTTTTTAAAGTTTTTGACTAAAATTTTTCTTAACGGCTATGTATGTCGTCCCCGTCTCCCTCTGAGTTGCATAACAAATGAGTGCGACTCGTGTGTAACTCAACTCCCACATAAGAATGGCCGTTCCCTGTGCCTTTTCTGTCTAGGCCCTGACCACCACGTGGGGGAGTGTGAGCACTGCCAGAAATTTAGTTCAGCCACCCGTAAACTGTGTCAGCAGTCCCTGGAAGCCCATATTCTAAAGAAATAGATGGCCTCCATGGAGAAAGAATTGGGGGGGGGGGGGGAGAAACTTAGGCAGATGTCTGCCTCTCCCGAGAGTCACCACAAGAAGAAATGGGACAAGGCGAAGCATAGGGACCAGGAGTCTAAATCCACAGCCCCACTGACTCCGGCTGGAGTCACGGCCTTGCAGGTATCTTCCTCTCTGGGGGACCATTCTCCGGCTGCTTTGGTGTCCAGGCGTGTGTCGGGGGGGGCCTCCCCCCACTGAGTTCGTGCTTGGGCCTGACAGGAGCCTCCGGGGCAAAGGAGGCCTCCATTCTCACTACGGCTGCTTCTACAACCTGGCCTAGCAGTGCTAGTGGGTCCAATAAGTTGGGCTCCAGCTCTTTCATGTCCTACTCTGACAAGGCTGCGATTCCCATGTCTGGTCCTAACGTTACACCTGACGTCCGGGGATCATCGCAGCAGCTGAAATCCGACCAGCTGCTGTCGGAGGTTCCTCCATCTCCGCCTCCTCCTTTGGAGTCAGTTCCTCCTTCCCCTGCGGGGGACGAAGACCAAGGGACATTTCCACCATTGGAGGCACCACTCCACCTGGAATATCGGGCCTCCGACCTGCATCAATGACTGACCTTCGGCCCTGCCGTCTGGGTCAGCAGGGCCCAATTTTTTTTCCTGGACCCTCCTATGGGGCCTTGGTTTCCGGGCTGACGCCAGACCCGTGGGGGCCCAGTTGGGCCTCTGTCAGGACTGTCTGCCCCTTCGGGCCATCTGACTCCAGGCTAACCGCCACAGTACCAGACGCCAGGATTTCCTGGCCCAGGCTACCTGCCATCTGGCTCCGGGTAACCATTCTATGGGTTCTCGTAACTAC
The DNA here is from genome assembly GCA_016271365.2 of Neoceratodus forsteri. NCBI lineage: Eukaryota > Metazoa > Chordata > Ceratodontiformes > Ceratodontidae > Neoceratodus > Neoceratodus forsteri. Next base: position 1,267,683,469 of record CM028131.1, on the reverse strand, counting down.
CCCTTCCAGAGTCGTTGTCCTCCGCAACTGCAGGTGGACTGAGTCCAAATCCCAGCTTGCTTCAGAGCTGGATAAACTTCCGCTGACACCAGACACTACGCTGTGGCCCTGGACATCTGCTAGTGGGAACCCCCCTTACCGGATACCAAACCAGAACAGTTTACTGTCATCTAGCCCCAGAGAGTTTTCCCCGTCCTCTGGATGTGTCCTGAAGGGTTTAACTCCCTCTTCCTCCAGTAACCTCTTCAAGTTCTCAGGAATCCTTGGAGTCAGACAGCAACTTCGATCCCTCCAACCCAGGAGATGAACCTCACACTCCAGAGACCCCCAAACCAAAGGACTCTCCTAAATCCCCTCTGGAAGATACTTCCTTTCTGGAGTTGTTGAAGATCAAGATGGCCTGTGGCTGGAAGAAGGTGGAGCAGGATCCCCAGTGGCAGAGGTTAACTGAACACTTAGATTTGGCTGAAACTTTCCCCCACCCTGGATCGAACCTCATGAAAATCTAGTCATGACTATATGGAAGCAGCCTTCCTCTTTAGCTCCACTCGCTCACAAGGTGGACAGGCTGTCAGTTCTCTGAAGCAGAGTTTCCTTAGCCTTCACTCTAAAAGGAATTTTTTTTTTTTTTTTTTTTTTTTTTTTTTTGCCGTACCGTTAGTATGTTAAGTAGATGTGGTGTGGATTTTTAAAATGGCTTGGGTAATGAAGAATCCCCACCACTGGGGTGAAATTGCCCAGAGATGGGAAGAGGTCTAGTATCCTGCTCTCAATCAAGGACCAATAAATAGGATGCGAGAACTGGGCAAAACCACAACATATGTGCATGTGTGGCTAGCTCACAACCACATTGTCTCCAACAGGAGTTGTCCCCACTAATTGAGAACTTGGCAGTTATTTGGAGAGTGAGAAAAAAATCTAGAGACAATCTTCCGGGAAAATTCTTTACATATATATGAATTTGAGGATTTATGGTGTCTCTGCCAAATCTGGAGCCAGTCCTCTTGGGCCAATGCCACCTGAAACTCAGCCTCCCAATGGAACTATACTAAGTCCATAGCTGGAAAGGGAGCTTCCTGCAGGGCTTTATATAGTCGGGGAAATAAAATGGGATCGGTCGCTCCCACCAGCAAGCAGAATCAGTAGGGGACAGATGGGAGGAACAATCTGTAGTGACGTCTAATCTAATTTCAGTACTTGGGAGATGGCGAATCTGTAACAATCTGAAAAAAATCAGAATTATTCAAAGTAAACTCATGTTTGATCTGGTCAGACGACTTGAAAATGCTCTTGTCATAGAATTGATAGGAATGTTTTAACCCTTTGTTCAACCAGGCCTGAAAGGTGATGTCTAGCTGTGCTGGAGCACATGATGGGTCTTCCACAGGAATACCCATCCAGGTGGACAGGAATTTATTGGTTGGCCGAGAGAGGAACCTCCTCCAGCCATGAAGTAAACCTCTCGTGAATCTAGAGGCTCGCCGTAACTGGGAGATATAAGGCTGGAGCACACGAGAATAAATCTGGGCAATCTGCCATTAATCTTTCAACTGTAATCCACGCCGGAGGTTGATTTGGGGGTAGAAACCAGCATGTAATGTGTGTTTAGTAAAGCAGCCAACCCATAGGTAAAAAGGCAGGGAAGGGCCAGACCACCCCTCTCTTTAGGACATTGGAGCTTATGAAGTGCTATTCTGTATCATTGATTTGCCCATAGGAACTGACTGACAATTCTATCCCAATCGTGAACATCCCTTGAAATAAGGGATGGGGATATTTTGCATTAAATATAATGTCTTCGGCAAAGAGTTAATCTGAACAGACTGAACTCTGGCCATCAGGGAAAGGGGGATGGGGGTCCATCTAGTCAGATCAGATTTTTATCTTTGAGAGTGTTAGGGTGTAATTCGATGTGTAAAGTTAAGAGAAGTTCTTGGGTATTTTAATACCCAAGTATGTTATGTGGGGTTTATCCCCTTTATAAGGATATTTTGTGACTGTATTCTGGGGCAGAGAGGGCTGTACTAGTAGGGCCTCTGATTTATTTGGATTCATAGTATATCTGGTGAGGTTCTCTATATCCTTTAGGAGTGTAGTTGGATTTCTTTGACTGGGTGACCAAAGTAGTAGATCAGGGAGGGGCTGTGGACATGGCCTACCTAGACTTTAGCAAGGCATTTGACACAGTCCCACACAAAAGATTAATATACAAGTTAGCTAAGCTGGGAGTGGGTCCCAAGATGACAGCCTGGGTAAAAATTGGCTGGAGAATAGGACACAGAGTAATAGTAAATGGAGTCCACTCTGAAGAAAGGGGGTTACTTAGTGGGATACCGTAGGGTTCAGTATTAGGATCCGGTCCTCTTCAATGTCTTTATGTTTACATTGCAGAGGGACTGGAGGGAAAAGTCTGTCTCTGCAGATGACACAAAGATCTGCAGCAGAGTTGATGCACAAGGTGGGGTGGAAAGGATGAAAAGGGACTTGGCAAGGTTAGAGGAATGGTCAAATGTATGGCAGCTTAGATTCACTGCTAAAAGTGCAAGGTAATGTACCTGGGAAACAAAAACCCAGGGGAAGAGTACACAATGGGGGGTGAGATACTAACAACAAAAATGGAAAGGGACCTGGGGCTAGTCATATCAGATGACCTAAAGGTGGGCAAGCAATGTGAGAGGGCAGCAAGGAGGGCTGGGGGGATACTGGGATGCATAGGGAGAGGCATCACCAGTAGAAAACAGGAAGTTATTATCCCTCTGTACAGACAGCTGGTCAGACCCCATCTGGAGTACTGCGTGCAGTTTTGGAGACCCAGTCTTCACAAAGACATAGACAGGATGGAAGCTGTCCAGAGCAGGGCAACTAAAATGGTGCAGGGTCTGCACCGGAAGACACATGGAGAGACTTAAGGAGCTTAATATGTATAGCCTCGAGGAAAGGAGGGAGAGGGGGGGACATGATAGAAACTTTCAAGAACCTCAAGGGAATCGACAAAGTCCAAGAGGGTAGCATCTTTCAAAAAGGTGTGCAGAACAAGGGCACAATTTGAAGATAGAAGAGCTACTGGAGGTAATTTAAGGAAGTATTTTTCACAGAAGGGTTGTGGATGCATGGAATGGCCTTCCGAGGAAGGTTGTGGAGTCAAAAACAGTGGTGGAATTCAAGCATGCATGGGACAGTCATAAGGCAATTCTAGGGGGTGGGGGTAGGAAGAAGTAGGCTGCTGGTTAACTAGGATCTGCAGCTTATCCATTAGGTAGGGACATGGGCAGACTGGGTGGGCCAAGCGGTCCTTATCTGCTGTCAAAATCTATGTTTCTATGTTTCTCTGTTACTACTTTAGGACCTACTCCTAGGCTCCTTAGCTTGTTTAAGTCTTCTATGTGGAACGGTGTCAAAGGCTTTGCTGAAATTCCAGGTAGGCCACATCCACTGCTCCTCCCTGGTTACCCAGTCAAAGAAAACTCTCAAGTTTGTCTGACAAGACCTCCTCCTGCAAACCGTTGCTGCCTCTGATCCTGGAGACTATTGGTAGAAAGATATTCCCCAATCCTTTCCTTTAATAGTGATTCCATTACCTTGCATACCAGTGACGTGAGGCTGACGGGTCTGTACTTTCCTGGCTCATCCCTCTTTCCACTTTGGTGGAGTGGAACTACATCTGCCCTCCTCCAGTCCCCCAGAACCTTCCCTGTACTGAAAGACAGGTTGAAAAGGGCTGTCTGGTGCAGCCAGCTCCTCTTTCAGTTCCCCCCAGTATTCTGGGGTGCACCCCGTCTGCTCCCATTGCTTTGTCTACCTCTGACTTTGTTTAATTCCTTAAGAACTCCTCCTTTTGTTAAAGGGTTTGTGTCATTCCCATCCCTGTATACCCTTGTGCTTAATCCTTGGCCCGTTTCCTACCCCCCCCCCCCATCCGTAAATACTGAACAGAAGTATTTGTTAATTTTATATATGCTTTTTGGTGGTCCTCCTCCACACTGCCCCTTCTTTCCCCTTTCAGTCTTACTATTCCTTCCTTGTCACTTGTGTATCTTTAAAAAAAAAAAAAAAAAAAAGTTCTCCTTTGTCACTGACATGGCAGTCCTTTCCTCTGTTTGCGCATTTGTGCTTCTTACTCCCTTCCCCCCCTTTGTTTCTTTTGGTAAGCTTCCTTATCTCCCTATGTTTGTTTGTACATTCTAAATGCCATTTCTTTTGCTCTTACTTTTTCTTCTGCCTCCTTGGAGAACCGTAGTTTTCTTTTTCTCTTGCCGTTGCTGACCTGCCATCTCTTATTTTGCTCACCGTTCCTTGTCTCTCTCTCCCCCTCCCCGGCCAGAGTATTCTTGAGGCATTCTCTCTGTCTGCCCTCCTGAAGTCCAGGACTTCGCCCTTGTGTGATTTGATTCTGACCCAGTTCTTAAATCAAACCACACTGTACAGTGGTGGTCAATGATCCCCAGGTGGTCCCCCACTGTGACATCAGTTACTGTCCCCGTTTGTCACCACTAGGTCCAGTAGTGCCCCTTCATGAGTGGGTTCCAGTACTAGCTGCCTAAGGAATGTCCTTTGCATGGTGTCCAGGATGTACCTACTCTTGGCTGTAGTTGCAGCGGGGGGGCTCTAATTCATGTCCAGTAGATTGAAGTCTCATACTAGCAATACCTCTCCCTTGTGAGCGAGCTTTTCCTTGTCCGTCTCTTCACCCTGTGCTGGAGGTCTGTAGATCACTCCTGTTTGAATAGAGGCTGCTTTTCTTCTTTCCAGAGTGACCCACAATATCTCGTCTCCTCCCTGCTCCCCCTGTATTTCTGTTATCCCTTACATAAAGAGCCACTCCTTGCCCTTTTCTACCTACCCTGTGCTTCCTGAATGGCATGTATGCAGATGTGGTCACTTCCCAGTCCTGCTCTGCATTGCACCAGATCTCTGTGGTGGCGACTAAGTCCAGATCTCCTTCGGCCATGGTAATGTCTAGGTCTGCAACCTTCGCATAGCTCTACAGGTTATGTTGCTGCCCTTTTTCCCTTTTACCCTCCCTTATTGTGTCCACTATGCTTTTTAGTTTTATCCATACCTTGTACCCCTGGTATTCATTATTTGCTTCATTTCGGGTTCTCTTTTCCTCAAGATACTCTGTTCGCCTTGTGGGGGCAATTTTTTTTTTTTTTGGTCTGCCTTCTTTTCACCTCTCTCCCCCCTTGGCTAGTTTAAATGCTTGCCAATGAAGCATTTAAACCGCTCACTAAGGACCTTGGTTTCTCCTCTGGATGGATGCAGACTCACCCTTGTACAGGCGTCCATTCTTCCAGGTGGGGTTCCAGTCCCCCATGAAGCTGAAGCCTTTCTCTCCATGCTATTCTTTAAACAATGCATTGAAATCCCTTGTGCAGTGTTCCCTAACCCTCCCCCTTGCCGTGGACGGGTAGTACCTCTGAGAAGGTCACAGAGCATGCTACCTACCCAAGACCCTTCTCCAACTCTTTAAACACCTCCTGCACTGTTCCCATCCCTTGCCACAGATCATTTGTCCCCAGATGAGAAAATGACATCCAGCTTCCCCTTCCTTGCTACTGCTAAATACAAGTACCTGAAGTGCAGTAACTTTGCAGGTATCAAGCTTTATTTACTTCTAATGTGCTAAGGTACAAATCATGTAAGCCCCTTGCAGAAACACAGGCAGAATTCCCCAGTAGTCATTGTGACTGTTTTTGCATGTTAACATGACATCTGGGAGTGCCGGCTTGCTCCTGCCAGCATCCCTACAAGGGGCTTGCACAGATTTGTACCTGAGCACGTTGTAAGTAAAGCTTGATACTTGCAAAGTTGTTACTGCTCTTTAAGTGTTTTTACTTGGCAGTTGACGGCGGTGCTACACTTCCTTGGTTTGTACATTTTGCCTGCATACCAGTTTGTTTCCTTTTAAGGGAACTTTCGGAGTCCCGTGATGCCGACGCTGAGGTAAGAGCTGGAGTTCGGAGCCCTGTTCGAACCTATTAATTTTTTTGCCTCCCTTGGACTTTACAGAGCTGAAACTTAAAGTATTTACATTTAAACACCTGTACCTGACAATGATGGAGGAGGTCAAGATGGATTTAGTCTCCCGAGGGGTCCGCTGCTACTCCTTCATCTGCACAAGAGACGGTTCTGGCCCTCGCATTGGAGCCTAAATGGCTGTGCTGCAGTTCATCGCCGGCCCCTTCCAACCCAACAGCGCTGGGATAACTATCGCCCGACCAGGTGTGTGCTGAACTGGCTACCATTAAAGAGGCTGTATTTACCACAGTTGCTGGCCTGAAAAGAAATTAAGCTGGCTCTTCAGGAATTGACAAAATGTGTCTGACACTGAAGTCCGAATTTCTTCTTTGGAGGACTGTCCATATCGTTTACAGCCTGAAATAGTTGGAGGACAAGGTCAACGAGCTGGAGGGATAGAGCCGGCAGAAATAATTTCGCCCTTCTGGGGCTGCCCCAAGGGGAAGAAGGTCCCAGCGGTGTTAAATTTATGCAGCGTTTTTGCCTAAAGGTGATTGGCCCATCTCCAATGGGCCTCAGTTACTGTATGTGATTGAGAGGGCTCACCAGGCTCTCCGAGCCAAGAGCCAAACCTGCCCACAGTGAAACCCACCCCCTGACCTATAATTTTCAAACTCTTGAATTATTTAGACCGCAACCATATTTTACAGGAGGTGAGGAAACTGGCTTCATTACAATACTTGGGGGTTAAGCTTAGACTGGTCCAGGGTTTCTCTTTAAGTCTGACAAGCAAGGACTGCTTATAGACCGCTGCAGTCAAGGTTGTGGGCAGCTCAAATCGTGCACCTCATATTGTATCCAGCGAGACTGGAAGTCCACACTGCAGGTGCCATAAAGCACTTTGAACTGACTGAACCGGCAGCCCCTGAAGTTTTAATTCAAACAACTTGAAGTCTTGCTGTATTCTGACAAGTGCAGTTAGCCCCAGCCTTTAAACTGCCCCGGAGAACAAAGGGTTAATCTTTCTATGCAGAGCATAGAATGCTGAGCTCGAGCTCGGTTGTTGTTTATTTCCCTTTGGAAACTAACAGTCAGATTCTTTACTCTGCCTCACTGAACAGTCGCTCCGGAGATTCCTCCTGCAGCTCAGTTCGAAAGTCTGAAGCACAAAGAAAAATCGTCTGGTTCGGATCCAGAAGTCCACGTTCCGACCGCCGAAGAAATAGCCAGAGCAATTTGGATTGTGGAATCGCTTTGCCTGGTTCCGACCGATCCGGCACCTTTTGGCAGGGGCTCGGTTCGGTCTCTTCCCCCGGTTCACGACTATAATCAAATAATTTTATGAACCGGAGTTTGAGGAGGAAGGGAAGTTTGAAGATGATGATGGTCTAGATGTGCCTGTGGAACCGGACATCTCCCAAGACAGACCTTCATGTTTAGCCCCTCCTAGGCTGAGTCCCCTTCCCACTTCATGATGTGCAGAAAGGTGACTGAGACCCTCCAGCTTCCTATGGAAGAGGCAGTGGAGGATCAGGAGGAGCCTGATTTTGTAGAAATGATAGACATCCCACAGTCCAGGAGACTTTTTGTCCCCCTCCGCAAATCTTTTAGGAAACGGACACAAATTCTGAAGTCTCCCAATTCTGTACCTCCTGTGGACAGAAGAATGGACAAGAGGTATACACTCTCAGGCTCAGATACGGAGTTTTTTTTTTTAATTAATGCGGCCACGTTGGGGTTCTGCAGGCTACTGCCTGTGATAAGGCAAGCATTCTCTTGGCTTCACACCCCCCCAGACAAAGACTCCAGGAAGATTGATGCCATGGCAAAAAAAGCTGTACATGGCATCTTCCTTGGGACGCAGACAAGCAAATTATATGGCCTGTACAGCCGGGTACCAGAAGTCCAGGTGGGACACTGTACTAGCACTGGCTAAACAGGCCTCTCCCCAGCTAGCCAAGGAGCTGGAGGCAGTGGCTGCAGATGGCATTAAGGCATCTCAAGTTCAGTTTCATGCTGCTGTGGACTCCAGTGATGTGTCAAGAGTCATGGCTACATCTGTGACTCTTCGGAGAATGGCTTGGCTCAGATGTACTAGCCTCTTGCAGGATACCAAGGCTAAATGGATTTTCCTGTAGTGGGTAATTCTCTGTTTGGGGAGCAGATGGAGAATTACATGAAGAAAATGGTTGAGTACAGGAGTGCTCAGGCCGAGGAGAGGCAGGCAACTCCTCAAAGGTAGCAGTCTAGGGGCAGGCCTTTTTACTAAGCACAGGCCTCTTCTCCCTTTTCACAGAGGGGGTTCTTCAGAGGGAGAGGCAGAAGAGGGTTGAGCAGGGCTGCATCCACTCCTCACCCTAAGGCCCCTGCCAAGCAGACACCCTGATGGGCCTGCCTGGGTCGACTCTCATATTCCAGTAGGGGCGGGCTGGCTTACTTTGTCCAGGACTGGATGTCTGTTACATCAGACAAGTGGGTCCTGGAAGTAGTAAGCCAGGGACTGCTTCTCAGCTTCAGAAAATTTCCCAAGATGAGAGCCAGATCTTTTCCACCTGCAAATCTCTCGGAAACCCTTGCCCTAGAGGCAGAGGTTTCATCTCTGGCCTTGAGCCATAGATAGTACCTACCCTACACTGGGGCAAAGGGCTGTACTCCAGGTACTTCCTTACCCCCAAAAAAGATGGGGGAGTGGCGACCCATCCTAGACCTAAGATACCTAAATAAACGTGTCTTAAAACCAAAGTTCAAGATGGTAACTCTGGGAATAATCCTTCCCTCGCTAAGGCCAGGGGACTGGCTAGCCTCCCTGGACCTCAAAGATGCTTACTTTCACATTCCCATCAGGTGCTCCCACAGAAAGTACCTCGGGTTCGAGTTGCCTTCAGGCCACTGTCAGTTCAGAGCGATGCCCTTTGGCCTAACCTCGGCCCCAATGGTTTTGGCAAAGTGCCTGGCAGTAATAGTTGCCTTTCTAAGAAGGCAAAAGATTTTCATTTTTCCATATCTGGATGATTGGCTAATAGTGGGCTGGTCTCCAGACCAAGTCAAGCCTCACCTGCAAGTGACCCAGCAAGTGCTCACTTCTCTAGGATTTCTTCTCAACCTTCTCAAGTCAGTTCTCGAACTAGTCCAGCTTCTTACCTTTATAGGGGCAGAACTGGACACAGTCAGAGCAAGAGCCTTTCTTCCCCTGGAAAGGGCAAGGGTTCTTATAGAACTAGCCTCTTCCTTCAGCCTTCAGGTATCTCGACCAGCAAGGCATTTCCTCCAGCTCTTGGGCCACATGCCAGCTTCAGCAGCAGTGGTCCAAGGGGCAAGATTCCAGATGAAGGATATTCAGTTCCATCTGAGAGCTTTTTGGTCTCGGAGGAAGGATTCCCTTACCAAACTGATCCCAGTGACTCTGACCTTGATCCAAGCCTTTCAGTGGTGGCAGGATCAGGACAGTTTAAGACAAGGGGTCCCATTTGCCATGCTCTCATTCAGTGGTCCTTACCATGGACACTTCTGGGCTGGGGAGCCCATCTGGGAGCCCTCACTGCCCAGGGACTGTGGTCCCCCCAAGAATCCCTTCTCCATATCAATCTCCTAGAACTCGGGGCAGTTTTTCCTGGCCCTGAAAGCTTTCTCTCAGTGCAGAATAAGGTGGTTCAGGTCAGAACATACAACACCACCACCACCATGTGGTACATCAGCAAGCAGCGAGGCACTCTGTCCCCAGCCTTGTGCACAGAAGCCATGAAAATTGTAGTCCCTGGACTGGCTAGCCTCCCTGGACCTCTCTGGACCCTGCAAACCTCTCTGATAGCAGTTCACCTTCCAGGGAAGGACAGTGTGCTAGCAGATACACTGAGCAGGATTTCTCAGGGCCATCACGAATGGTCCATGGACCCTCAAGTGTTGAAAGTGATTTTTTTTTTTTTTCCAAGGTGGGGCACTCCAGAGATCTCTTTGCAGCCCCAATCGCCAGCTTCCTCTTTTGTTGCAGACCCCCAGTCTTGGGCTCAGTCCCCCTGGATGCTTTGATTCTGAATTGGGAAGGGAGATTTCTGTATGCCTTCCCTCCTTCCCACTCCTGTTCAGTTTTGGTCAAAATAAGGTCTCAACCTTGCATAGTGATTCTGATTGCTCCAGATTGGGCCAGGCAGCCTTGGTACCCACTGTTGTTGTCCCTAGCAGTCCATCTTCCCCTGTCTCGTCGCAGGAATTACAACCTGTTAACATCCTCTCGGGGGAGGATTTGGTACCCCAATCTTCAGTCTCTCAATCTCAAGGCATGTCTCTTGAAGAGTGAGTTTGCAGATTTGCATTTTTCTCCGGAGGTTTCTGGATATTCTCAAAGCTTCTCGAAAGTCCTCCACCAGAAAGACTTGTAACTCCAAATGGAAGAGATTCAGCATTTGGTGTTCTAAGAAGCATATTTCCCCGGATACTGCTGAATTGCCTACAGTTCTGGATTATATGGTCCATCTTAATGGCCTAGGCCTCAGACCAGCTACTCGCAAGGTACACTTGGCTGTTTCTGCGTTTCTGTCACTGTGGAAGTCTTCCTCACTATCTCCTCATCCTGTGTTTTGTAAATTTTTTTTTTTAAGGATTGCTTCACACCAATCCTGCCTTTAGAGACCATGCCCCTGCTGGGATTTGAATGTTTGCATTGCTCAACTTATGCAACCTCCTTTTGAGCCTATATCCTCAGCAGAGCTTAAGTACTTGACTTGGAAAACTGTGTTCTTGGTAGTCATTACCTCTGCCGGGCGGATCAGTGAATTGCAAGCCCTGTCAGTGGAACTTAATTTTATATCTCCTTTCATAGGGATAAAGTGGTCCTTGGAACCAATAGAAGGTTCTTGCCCAAACTGGTTTCAGACTTCCATTTAAACCAGTCTGTCTCTTCCTGTTTTCTTCACTGATCATTCTTCCTCAGGAGAGAGGAAGCTACACAGTTTAGATGTTAAAAGAGCCCTTAGTTACTACATGGAGCATACCAAGGGTCACAGGTTTGACTCCCTCCAGTTCCTCACTTATGGAGAAGTAGGGAAAGGATAAACCTGCCACCAAGAGAACTATTGCCAGGTGTATTGTCTTGTATTCAATTCTGCTATGAAAAACTGGGAAAGATTCCACCCTCAGGCCTGAGGGCTCACTCTGCAAGAGGTACAGCTGCTGCAAGGGATATCCTGCTGTTAGAAATTTGTCAAGCAGCCACCTGGAAAACTGTCCATACCTTTACCAAGCATTACTCTCTGGATATCCAGGCTAGGAGTGATGCTCTGTTTGGCACAGCAGTACTTCACAGCATATTCCCAAAGTAGGTTCTGTCCCTCCTCCATGGGGTACTGCTTGGTAGTCTGCACTTGTCAGAATACAGCAAGACTTCAAGCTGTTTGAAGAAAAAAAATTACTCACCTTAGTAATTGTTTCTTCGGTTGGAGTCTTGCTGTATTCTGACCTCCCTCCCTCCCCTCTCAGAACCTGGTTTTGGGAAGTGGGTGCGCAGGTGCAGTGTTGCACCTCAGGGGAGCTCCTTTTTACACCCTCATCTTTTGTTTGGGTGTTTATTTTATTGTATTCCTGTTTGGTTTGGGTTTTGAGTTTTTGGTTTCCTGACTTGTCTTTTGGTAATCCAAAACTTTTTGTTGCCAGTTGGCTATTACAAATCTTTTTACAATTTCCACATAGAATAGCTATTAGTTTTGCTTGTAAGAATCTGTTCGTTTTCAAAGGGAAACAGACCGATATCAACAGAGTTCGAGCTCAGCATTCTATGCTCTGCATAGAAAGATCAACCCTTTGTTCTCTGGGGCAGTTTAAAGGCTGGGACTAACTGCACTTGTCAGAATACAGCAAGACTCCAATAGAAGAAACATAATTACTAAGGTGAGTAATTTTTTTTCAACTGTTCCCTAACCTGTTCGGGAGAGACGTTCTATAAAGGGTCTGAAACATCCTATCAGTGCTGCTATGATGCGAAACTTTAATAGCTTTTTGGGACCTTCTGCAAGAGTATACTCTGTTTTCTGTGGTCCATGTGTTTAATTATGCTTCCTGAACTCTCTGGTAATAAGCGGATACTCACGTGACTGGACAAAGTGTAACGCTGTTCTGAGGAGAATTTAATTTTTTTCATTTTAAAGTATCCTGAGTAATAATAAAAAAAAAAAAAAAAAAAAAAAAACACATTTTGTTTTTCTTTTTTTTTTTTTTTTTGGTTCTATACATGCCATATTTTTAGTGTTGGGGCATTATTTCCTTTTTCTTTGATCAGCCTGTTTGTGTTGATATTTTAAGTCATGGCAGTCAGACATGGCTTTTGTAAATAGCCCTGGATATTATTGTGTATTTTACTCCTTTTTTTTTTTTTCTTCTTTTCTCTAATTCACATTTTGACAGTACCTCTCTACGGGGCATTTGTATCATATTGATTGTGTAAAGTGGCTGGTCCAGACAGAGGGTTCCTCAGTCCACTGTGCGGCCCACTTGGATAGGAGCGGCGCTTGGCCAGAGTAGCACCATTTTTATTCTTTCAACTGCTTGATATTGTTTGGCTGTGTGACAAGGAGCTCCTGCCACTCCTGAGGACTGACTTTTTCTTAAATCTGTTGCAACAGTTGTTCTGTTTCTCAGCCTAATCTATCCTTTATAATTTCCAGTCCATATGGTTTGCAACTTATAGGACCCCCCCTTTCTTGACTCTGATATATAGTGTCCTCTTTAATTTTCCTTTTAGGAATAGGCCATTGCTGAAGGTTATCTTCTGTATTTTGAATAAACGTCACATTGAGACTGTGTGTGGAACTTGAAGTTCGGTGTCTGATCCTTCTGTTATCCCACAACCCCTCTACAGGCTGACTGTTAATAAGAGGACAGTTTGGGCTTTTTGGGATTGCTTTGGATTGCTGAATGGGCAGGGGAGAGTTTAATCTCTAGCTCTTTTCAAGGGCTGTAGGACTTATTTCTTTCTGCACTAGTGTTTGTCATATGGCTACCATCCTCAAACATCTTTGATGCACAGCCCGAATCTTGCTTCTCCCCAAGCCAGGGAAGGACAATACAAGAGCCAAAAATTACCATCTATATCCCTGTTAAATGTTGTGGGATAACAGATGGAGCAGACACCTAGCTTCAAGTTCAACACACAGTCTCTGTGTGGTTTGTATTCATAATGCAGGAGATAACTTTAAGCAATGACATATCCCTTCTTCAGTACATCAGTTTGTAGCAACAGACGATGCAAGTCTTTCCTCTACACTTAGCCAGCACCTACTGATGTAACTTAGCTGTTGAGATTTAGCCTGCCCTATGCGGACCTTGTTTGCTTGGGCGTTGGGGGCTCAAATAATAAAACAAACAAAAAAAAAAAAAGGGCTGAAGACACAACCTCTGTGCAGAAGCACTGAAACAAGGGTTACCCCAAAGGGCATTGACAATAAGCCAAGTTTTCAAAGTGAAACGTCGCACATACTAACCTAATGCAAAGCATCATGGGATATATGCAAATCACCATGACATTTCAGACTTTGTTCAGTTTACAGCAACTTGCATGCATTTTAAATGACACAACTAACTTAATTTTTATCATACAGTCCTCTAACATTTTATCCTTATCAAAAATACCTAGTGCCATGGTATTTTAAACATTTACAGGTTTTATACACATAAGATATACATTAAAGTATTTTATGACCTAATGCCATTGCATACTAAATCCAACACTGAGGAACACAGCCTGTTTTATCAGTTCGGATGTCACAATAACCTCCCTGTACGAGGACCTGGGGGAGAAAAGTAAAATTTAGAGAGGGCACTATAGCATAGTTAAGAAAGGGAAGGGGTTGCCCATAGGTGGCCAACCTTTATAGACAAGAAATTCTAAAGAATAGATTAGGCTAAGAAATAGAACTGTTGCAACAGATTTAAGAAAAGGTTGGCCCTCGAGTGGCAGGAGCTCCCTGTCACAAATGTGGATATTAAATTAAATGGTTAAAGTGCTAGCTACACGCCTGGTAAGGTATGGACTGACCTATTAGGCCCTAAACAGACTGGCTTTATTAAGGACCTCAATTCCAGTGACCATTTTCGGAAATTGTTCACCTTTTCTCTTGAGTCCGGAGAGGTCAGCAAGGATTCTGCACTGGTTTCCCTGGACATAGAGAAAGCTTTTGACCATGTGGCCTGGCCCTATCTTTTTGAAGTCCCTAAGAAATATGGGATTCCTTTGGAATTTATTTGTAGAATGCAGGTTCTGTATTTCAAACCCTCAGCACGCATTTTGTGCAACAAAGAGCTGTCTAATCTGTTCTGGTCGGCAAGAGGGACTCACCAGAGGTGTCCCCTGTCGTCTTATTTAATCTTTATCGAACCCATGACGTGGTGCATAAAATTATCGAGAGACATACAGGGGATTAGACTTGATCAAGAGTTTATCGACTTTTTCGGATGACGTCCTGCTTCATATTTCAAACTGGCAGATGTCTTTACCTGCTGTACTTCGAGAAATATCACATTTTAGCCAGTTTTCAGGCTTTAAGTAAAATTTACATAAAACGGTAGTTTTTTTTTTTTATCATTCCTCTGCCCCAAGGAAGACATCCTGAAGCTTGGCCTGCAATGGGGAGTTCAAAGTCTTATTATGTGGGAGTCCAAAGCTCTATATCTGGGCATCAGGTTGTCTAGAGATTTAAACTTGCTACAAATACCTGACTCTAGATCCGCTTCTTAAGCAGATAGAAATGGACCTCGGTAGATGGAGCCATCTTCCCCTGTTGCTTTGGGGCAGTGCCAATGTTAAGATGACTGTTGTACCAACATTATTGTACCCTCCTTAGTATGCTCAATATCTTCCTTCCTAAAAACGGGTTTCTTAAACTGCATTCCCTATGCACAGCCTTTATTTGGCTGAGTAAACCTTTGTAGGTCATTTCATAAACTCTAGGTCTCATCATCGAGGGGGACTACAATTACCAGATTTTTATTTCTTATCCCTACGCAGGGCACAATATTTCCAGTGGGGCGTTACTGACATAAATACTGCCTCTCCTGCCTGGCTTTCCCTTGAACATCATCTAGCTAGTAAGCATCCTATATCTCAGTCTTCCCTCTTGTATGTCTCTCTTTCCAACTTTTTCTAAGGACCTTGAAACCACCACAGTAGGATGGTCTGTTAGGGGCCCACTCTCAGCTCTGTAAATTTTTCAAATACTCATTTATGGTATCTTGGCCAGCCCCCTTTCAATAACCCCAACTTTCTTATTTCAGGTGTGGTGTTGTCAGTTCATCGATGGAAGGGTTTAGAAGTGAACATAATAGCCAACCTCATTAAAGGGGACACAATTATTTCTTTTGTGGATTATCAATCAAAATTTGTATTCACTGCTAAACACTTCTATCTGTGTGTGTGTGTGTGTGTGTGTGTGTGTGTGTGTGTGTGTGTGTATATACACACACACAACCGGTCAAAAGTTTTAGAACACCCCCATTTTTCCAGTTTTTATTGAAATTTACGCAGGTTAATGTCTCAATGTACTCTGAAATTAAAGCATAGAACAAATAAACAATTGGAGATAAAAAAAAAAAAGAAATCATAGAATCATTTTGTTTAACAAAATTTAATCTAAATTCTTGACTCAAAGTAGCCACCTTTTGCAGATATACTGTAACTGCGAACACACTTGTGGCATTCTTCCTACAATGGACATCAAATATTGTTGGAAGTTCTTTAACACTGTTGCAGAAGTTCCCACAAATGTATTGCACTTGTAGGTTGCTTTGCTTTCACCCTGTCCAGTTCATCCCAAACCAGCTCGATGGGGTTTAAGTCTGAGACTGTGCTGGCTATTCCATGATTTGAAGCCTACCGCCTTGTTTTCCTCAAGGTAGTTCTGACATAACCTGGAGGTATGTTTTGGGTCATTATCTTGCTGTAGGATGAACCCCTGACCAACTAGGCGTAGACCAGAGGGTATTGCATGTCGCTGCAAAATGCTGTGGTAGCCCTTTTGGTTCAGGGTGCCAGTCACTCTGTGCTGTTGTCCTGTGAGCCGCCTATGACGCAAGCTGTTGACTCTCAGAAACTTGTCTTCTGAATCTGTTGTGGCTTTGGGTCTGCCAGACCTCTTCCTGTCAGTTTCCTCCAGTTTCCAAGTGCCTTTTTGATGGTGTAGGAAACTGTACTCACTGACACCTTGGCTTTCTTTGCAATTTCTCTACAGCAGTTTTTGCTAACCTAAACTTTTTTTTTTTTTTTTTTTAACCTTTAGCAGTTTACCGCTTACCTTTGTACTATTTCAGGTTATTCACTGGACTTGAATTGCTTAAATTTCAATAAAAACTGGAAAAATGGGGATGTTCTAAAACTTTTGACCGGTTGTGTGTGTTAAAAATATATATATAAAAAAAAAAAAAATATGTGTGTGTGTGTGTGTGTGTGTGTGTGTGTACTCACTCTCACATAGTTGTCTATAAAGTTATTTAGGCCCACCACCCTGGCCTAATATGGTAGGCACCTTCTTTCGGAACCTGGTCACTCGTACATTTAAGGATAAGCAAATATCCTGCCTCTGTAGAGAGATTACCCCACAAGTCTGGAATTCTGTCTCACCTGTAGCCTTTTATTGGAGAAACTCCCTCTAAATAGATCAACCAGATTCATGTCAGGTTAGGATATGATCCTGTGTTTATCGATGTATTAAGCAGGAACTACTTGGATTTACAGTTCAATATCCTACATGACTTTTATTACTCTCCCTGTAAGTTGTATTGAATGGGTAAGAGACCTACCCCAACATGTGACTTCTGTGGAAAACAAGATGGCACTTTGTTTCACATGTTGTGGACTGTACTAGGGCTCAATCTTTATGGGCGCTGATACGAAATATGTTCTCCCTTTTTTGGGACATTCAAATTTTTTCATGGCCAAAATTTGCCTTCTAGGGGATTATGCCTCTATCCTGCTTGTAAAAGAGAAGTTTTGTATATGGCTTTGATTTCTTTAGTTACCAAGTTACTTATCATGCGACATTGAAAGGGAGAATGGATACCATCATATTCTGATGGCTTCAAGAGTTCTTAACCGCTTATAATGCGGAGCACGTAATTGCCCTGTCTAATCCTATATGGTCCAAGTTCCAGACTTGTTGGTCTCCTCTCATTACTTGTATGTTAAGCAGAAACCGTAATTGCCTTCTTTGCCCCGCCCACAGTTGTATTTATCATAGGCTATATGTGCAGTTTCTAGATTCAGATTTATATACCACCCATATATGTACCATTTCATGGATATTAATACTGGGGGTTATATTAGTACACAAGATGGGGTGGGGAGGGTTATGGGTACAGTGGATGGGGGTTTAGTCTTGTTGGGTGGTGGTTGTTGTATTCCCATTCCCCTTCCAGTTTTGTCCTTGTTACTTGTTCTAACCCCAGGAATCCACTAATGTTGTTACTTTGTGCAGTGCTCTTTTAGGCCAGCACTGCCCCGGTGCCAAGTGGAATGCTGTGCTAATGATGGAATCTTTAGCTCCTGCATTCAATTCAAAAACTGCCCAGTGTAACTGCCTATATTCTAACCTCATTTCTTCTCTCGCTGCAAAGTTTAGACTCCCTGGATATCTTCTGTCTATCAAGCGATTCCTGAAGTGTATAGAACAAAAGTATTTTTGTTTAATTTTTCATTTACTACCTAGTGTAATTGTTTTAGGTTTTACCGCCTAGTTTAATGTAGTGTTTTCCAGTTCCTCGCTGTTCCTGTGAACTGAGGCAACGATTTTTTTTTTTTTTTTTTTTTGTCTCCCGAACTGAAACATTTTAAAGGGTTCCGATCACACTTGTGTTTTCTGTAAAATGTATCACTTTTGAATAGATTTCTTGGTTCCTTGAGCTGCTTCTCCGTTCTGGATCTGATTGGAACCGATAGAGCTGGGTTTTTCTTAGTTACTGAACCTACCGCAAATAGTTGACTTGCCTTTATTTTTGTTGGTACCCAGTTCCTGTTTTCTTTAAAATGTCAGAGAAACCTAAAAAGAAAACGGGACCTCCAGGGTTTAACAATTGTTTAAAGTGCTCCAAAGTGTTTGCTAAGGCAGACAAACATGATTTATATTTGCTCTGCCTTGGTCAACAAAATTTTTCTGCTGACTGTGAAATCTGCAAGTCTTTCCCTGGGGACAGTAGAAAAACGTAAGGAAAGGCTAAAAAAGACAGTTAGAACAGGGGTCCATGGGCTCTAACCAGTTCACCCCCTCTGAGTCCTTGGATATTAATTTCAGAGCCTCAGAAACCACCCCTGACACATGTGAGGGCTCTGGCAAGAGAGGCGATGAACCAGCTGACTCTCCGGTGCCTGCCAAACAAACTCCAGAGAAAGCACACTGACATCCCAGCTGAAATGCCTCAAGGGGTTCCTCAGGTGCCTGTACCTGCTCCTTCGCCTGCAGAGCTAACCCAGGCTTTGGCTTTACTACAAGTGCTGCAGGGTTTCCTACCCCCTAAGCAGCCTTTGGCTACTCCAGTTGGGGAAAAATAAATATTCTTGTACCTCCTTTACCCACTGACACAGTGGAATTTGAGGAGGATGATCAGGGAGAGGAGGGTATTGAACCCGAGGTCTCACCAGAACAGGACTTTGGCTCTCCTCCCAGACCCACAGAGGACTTTTTCTCCCATTTTTCTTTGTCAGGTAGATTTTTTTGTATTATGTTTACTGTTTGTTTTTCTTGGTGGTTCTTACTGTCGTAAAAATACAAAAATCAGTAAAGCAAATTTAATCGCAAAAAATAAAGGGAACGTTCAGTAAGTGAAATGTAGCTTGAAGAATTGCAGTACAGTTCCATTTAACACTTGATGTTCCAGTACGCTCAGACAGTAAGAGCCTTGTTACTTGAATGCTGGCTTTGACTTGAAGTAAAAGTCCGATTTTTAAAATAGTGAAAATAGTGCTTATAATTATGCTCCATAGACTTGCATGGAGCACATCCCTGTGCGGGTCCTATAGTGACATCAGAAAACAAGGAAGTGTGGGGACGCAGTGGCAAGTTAGGAAGTGGAAGGGATCGAGCAGCTGGCCCCCTCAGGGGTAAAATACGATCCCTTCCCTTCCTAAGGGGCAGATCATACCGTTTTAAACATGTATGGAGGAACTCTCATTCAGTTCAGGGAGCCTCCTATTTGTGGTGTAATGCACAAGGAAAGGTGCTAATTAAGTGTGTTGCATATCCGTGTATGGCAATTTTGTCTGGGGCAGGGAGAGTAGTAAGAAAAATATGGTGATAGTGGAGCATGGCTTTCTAGATAATTAATTATTTATTAATGCTCTGGATTTTATTATTACATATTTTATCTTGTGGTATGCTGATTTTATGTATATGTTTGTGTATGTAATGATTGAATTGTTAAATTGTTCAGCACCTTGATATGTTGAAAGGTGCTATATAAATAAAATTATTATTATAGTGTGTGTGTATATATTCATTTTGGTGTATGCAGTTATTTCCTAAATAGTTTGAGCCTTTCAGGGATTTCTTATTTTCTTTGCTAATACAGGAAAACACATGTGTTGGTTTGGCTACAGATAATGTGATTCGGGCACAAATATTTGGTAACATCTTCAAAAAACTACAATAAAATGTCCAGCTTAAACCTTGCTGTGGCAACAGAGCTGCTCTGAGATCCTCTCATTAGCTGGCAGATCAGTCAGCTGTGATGCCCCTGTCACTGAGGTCACACTGCTAATGATTTATTGGGAGGAATGAAACTAGATTGTCAGCTGGCAGTCAGAATGCTAATCCACACATCCAGCATAGTACAGTGACATAGAAGATTTTGTAATGAGCAAAAGGGAAACAAAAATACTTTAGAAAATGTTTTTTAATGTTGACATTGTCTATTTTTTGGTTCTGCGAATTCTTTACTAATGCATTTCTTGAATACATTTGTATTTTGGTCAGAATAAGCTCAGCTTTTTGCTGCTGTAATTGCACGGACAGCGAAGGACGTCGATGTATTGATAGATTCCCTCCCTAGTGAAGAATCCACAGCAGCGTTGCAGGTAAAGCATGTTTTTACTAGTACATTATGAAAACCTAGATTTAAGGGTATCACGACACTCTGCTAATGGTATTAGTGTGTGGTCAATACTGCATAGTAAAGCGCGAGAGAGATGTATGCGCTAATAGGAAATTGTAGCATTGTGTGGTATGGCGCAGTACCCGAACCTGCTTGTGTTGTGGCAGAGCACTGCAAGTCTGCTGAATGTGCACCCTGTCAGCATGGCTGACGTTGGAGCCTGTGGATAGCTGGGGCATGCTGGGACCATTGTTCGAGTCGCTGGTCATCCAAAGTGTAGTTCAAACAACATGGAAGTCTTGCTGTATTCTGTCAATATGCAGTTAATCCTCCCAGTTAAACTGCTCCGGAGAGGAAAGTGTTAACTCTATGCAGAAGCATAGAATGTTGAACTCGAGCTTGCCTTTCAAACCCCCTGTCCCTGGTACATTGTGTGCAACATCAGACTCTTTACTCGCCTAATTGTGAAGACACTCCTGAGATTTCTCATTCGCTGGTTCAGTAGTGGTTTTTCCATTTGGTTTTTCAACTGTTTATCTTTCGGTGTTCAAATCTCTGTCTACAGTACAGGTAGTATAGTTTAGATAGATAGTTTGGGGTAAGTTTCGGTTCTTCGTCGGTCTGGTGGGGAACCGATATTCTTTTATATTGTATTTTTACTGTGTTTGGGTACTGGCGACATTCGGTCACACAAAAATAGTTGTTTTTTTTGTTTTGTTTCTCTCTTCTCATCTCCCCCCACAACCCTTGACCTGATTGGTAACCAAAGGTTTTTAGTTACTTGGCCTGACCGCCACGTGGGGTAACTTGGCAAAAGTGCTATGTCTGAGAAACCCAAGAGAAATACCAGACCCACTGGGTTTCAGCACTGCACAGAATGTGGGGATGCTTTAGCTAAAGCTGATCCCCCACCTCATTGGTGTGCATTGTCTGGGGTTTGACCACCTAAAAAGACTGCCAAATTTGTGCTAACTTTCCTAAAGCAACGCTGGATAAGTGTTTAGCCCGGCTAAAAAAAGAATGGCGGAAAAATCCATTTTCCTGGATGGTCAGCCCGGTTCGGGTTCAGCCGAACCAGAGGAGGTGCCTTCTGACCAGGGCAATGCCTCCTCGGGCAATAGAAAGGCCGACATCGATTGTCTCAGTTCCGGCAAAGAAGAGTCTGCCGGTTCGGATCTGAAGTCCTCGACCCCAATTGCGGACGAAATTGCAAAAGCGATTGAACTCTCCAAGCCATACTGACTGGACCGACACATACTTCTCGTTGGTCGGGTAGTCTTCATGTTCTCTCAGAATATGATCCGGAAGCCTACTATGAGCTTGATTGGGAGGGAGAAGAGTAGGAGGAAGGCCTCGGTGAACCGGTGGAGCCTGACCTCTCCCCTGATAGCCCTGTCTCTCCTCCCAGACTTGGTGAGCCTCCTTCCCACTTTGCTTTTTACAAGAAAGTGGCTAACACCTTACAGTTGCCTGCTGTGGAGGCAACTGAGGTGGATGAGGGACCTGATTTTATTGAGATGATGGACATCCCGGAGTCCAAAAGACTGTCTGTTCCCTTACACAGATCTTTGAGGAAACAGATAAATAAAATTCTGCAATTGCTTACTTCCATACCTCCAGTGGATAGGAAGATGGACAGAAGGTATATGCTTTCAGGTCTAGGCACGGAGTTCCTGTATAATCATTGCAGCCATGTTGGGGTAGTGCAGGCTGCAGCCTGTGATAAGGCTAATATTCCCCTGGCTTCACACACCCTGGATAAGGACTCCAGGAAGGTGGATACTATGGCAGAGAAATAGTACCTGGCATCCTCCATGGGAGTCGGGCAGGCTTCCTACATGGCAAGGTACCAGAGGTCCAGGTGGGTGTCTATCTTGGACCTTGCCAAGGGTGCGCCCCGCTAGACAAGGAGCTGGAGCAGGTGGCATTGAGGCATCCAAGGTGCAATTCCATGCTGCTGTGGACTCTAATGATGTATCATCCACGGTCCTGGTTAAATCTGTCTCCCTGCAGAGATTTGCTTGGCTCAGATGTACCAGTCTTTCCCAGGATACCCCAGGCTAAGGCCATGGATTCTTCTGTTATCCAAAACTCTGTTTGGGGAGCAAACCGAAATGTGTATGAAAAAGATGGATGGGTATAGAACTACTTACAGGACTGCAGTTGCAAAGGAGATGTTTTCTACTCCTCAGAAGTAGCAGTCTAGGGCTGGCAGGGGTAAGCCTTTTCAAAGACCTTTCCACCAAGCTCGGGCCTACTCTACTTTTCAGCAGAGGGGTTTCTCTACAGGGAGAGGGATGAGCAGAGCTGCATCCACTTCCCAAACTAGAACCCCTGCCAAACACACACCCTGATGTCAGTCCGGGCCACCTCCCCTATCCCAGTAGGGGGCAGGCTGGCTCACTTTTCCAGGCCTGGAAGTCTGTTACAATGGACAGGTGGGTCCTGGAGGTAGTGAACCAGCTAGGGACTTGCTATGAATTTCAAAAGCTTCCCCAAGTTCAGGGCAAGGTCCTTCAAACCTACCAGCCAGCTGGAAACCACTGCCTTGGAGGCAGAAGTTTCTTCTTTGCTGCTCCTAAAAGCAGTGGAGTGGGTTCCCTTCTTATACAAGGGGAAAAGGGTTGTAATCAAGGTACTTCCTTACCCCAAAGACGTCAGGGGAGTGGCGACCCATCCTAGACCTCAGGTATTTAAATGGACATCTTACAAAACCCAAGTTCAAGATGGTGGTTCTGGGCATTATTCTTCCCTCTTTAAGGCCAGGAAACTGGTTAGCCTCCCTGGACCTCATGGATGCCTATTTTCACATATCAATCAGGTGATCCCACAGAAAATACCTAAGGCTCGAGTTACACTCGGGCCATTACCAGTTCAGAGCTATGCCCTTTAGCCTTTCCTCTGCCCCCAGAGCTTTCACAAAATGCCTAGCAGTGATAATAGCATTCCTGTAAAAGCGGGGAGTGTCTGTATTTTCTTACCTGGATGACTGGCTAATTGTAGGTCAGTCCCCTGAGCAGGTCAGGGCAGCCTTGTCAGTAACCCAGTGGATCTTGGGCTCTCTGGAGTTTCTTCTCAATCTGTCCAAGTCAGTACTAGAACCAGTCCATTTTCTAACCTTCATAGGGGCGGAGCTGGATATGATTCAGACAAAGGCTCTTCTACCAGTACAGAGAGTAAACTCATTAGTTGATCTGGCAGGCTTCTTCAGAGCACTGGTGTCTTGTCCAGCCAGACATTTCCTCCAACTCTTAAGCCCTGTCCACATTACGCCTCTGTAATGTTAGAGTGCCCAAACCGTTAATGCAGCGGTTTGCGTTTACACCTGTAACCGTTGTTGAAACCACACATGAGGTGGTTTCAACAAGAGTTATGAAACTGGTTACGCCCCGGTAATGTTACCGGGTGAAGTGTGGACGCATGGTAACGGTCCTCTGCATGGCCCGTAGCTTAGCGAGAGCTTCATCCTGGGAACAGGTGCTGCCGTAACGGTCACCCGGCACCCCTAGTGTGGTCCGGCGGTACCGGTCCCATAACGGACACCGCCGCAATGTGGACACACTGCACTGCTCCCCGGTTGTAATGGATTGCATCAGTTACCGGGCCGGAGAGGTGTAGTGTGGACGGGGCTTTAGGCTACATGGCAGCATCCACTGCAATGGTCCCATGACCTAGGTTTCAAAAGAGGGCTATTCAGTTCACCTCGGGTCCTTTTGGTCCCAGAGAAGGGATCCTCTTTCCAAACTGATCCCAGTGACTCTGCTATTTGTCCAGGTTCTCCAATGGTGGCTGGAGGACGACAGCCTCAGGCAAGGAGTCCCTTTGCTCCAACAACTTCCTTCAGTGATCCTCACTACAGATGCTTCCTTTCTGGGGTGTGGACCCCACCTGGGGAGCCTCACTGCTCAGTGGAAGTGGTCAGAGCAGGAGTCTCTTCTCCATATCAGCCTTCTGGAACTCTGGGCTGTGCTCCCGGCCTTTCAGGCTTTTTCAAAGGAAGTTCTGGGGAAGGTGGTGCAAGTCAGAACAGACAGCACCACCATGTACTACATAAATAAGCAAGGAGGGACAAGATCCACAGTTTTGTGCACAGAAGCCATGAAGATTTGGAGTCTGGCCTACTCCATTCATGTTTCTCTAATAGCAGTGCATCTCCCAGGCAAAGACAGTGTGCTAGCAGGATCTCTGAGCCACCACGAGTGGTCACTGAACAAACGAATACTTCAGGTAATTTTCAGGAAATGGGGCATTCCAGAGAGAGAGGGAGAGGGAGAGGGAGATATGTCTTTGCAGCCCCAGACAATCAGCTTCCCCAGTTTTGCTGCAGACCCCCAATCTTTGGATCTGTACCATTGGATGCTCTAGTGCTGGGATGGGGGATCAGGTTCCTGTACACCTTCCCTCCATTCCCCCTTCTCGTCAGAGTTCTGATTAAAATCAGGACTCAGCCCTGCACAGTGATTCTGATTGCACCAGACTGGGCCAGACAACCTTGTACCCCCTGTCGGTGGCGCCTTCTGTCTGCCAGGAAGCACAATTTTCTGACCTCCTCCCAGGGGAGGATTTGGTACCCCAACCTAGGCGCTCTCAGGCTCAAGGCCTGGCTCTTGAGGAGCTAGAATATGCAGGCTTGCATTTTTCTCAGAGTACTGGTGATCTTGAAGGCCTCAAGAAAACCTGCTACCAGGAAAACTTATAATTCCAAATGGAAGAGATTTTCCATTTGGTGCTCTCAGAAAGGTCTGGACCCGACTTCAGCTGGTTTGCCTGAAACCTTTGTACTATCTAGTCCATCTGCATTCATTGGGCCTTTGACCTGCTACTTTAAAGGTTCACTTGGCAGCTGTGTCTGCTTTCCTTTCTGCAGGTAAGTAGTCTTCCCTGGCATCTGTCAGTTTTTAAGAAGTTCTTCAAAGGATTGTTGCACTTACATTCCCACTCCTGCTTGGGATTTGAATGTCTGCATTGCACAGGTTATGCAGCCCCCCTTTGAACCCATGTCTTCAGCTGAGCTTAAGTACTTGACTTGGAAGACTGTTTTTTCTTGTAGCATTACATCCACCAGGAGGATTAGTGAACTACAAGCCCTTTCTGTTGAGCCTGACTCTCTATATATTTTCACAGATATAAAGTCATTTTCAGGACTAATAGAAAATTTCTTCCCAAGGTGTATCAGATTTTCATCTCAACCAATGAATGACACTTCCAATGTTCTTCACTGATCATTCTTCCTCCGGGGAAAGAAGGCTGCATAGTTTGGATGTCAAGAGGGCCATAAGTTTAGATCAAACCAAAGTCCGTCGAAATGACTGTTCTTTGCTGTTTCTCACCTGTGGAGAGGTGGGCAAAGGAAAGCCTGCCACCAAGAGGACCATTGCTAGGTGGATTCTCTTGTATTCAGTTCTGCTGTGGTAAGCTGGGCAGAGAGCCTCCCTCAGGCCTGAGGGCTCACTCAACCAGAGGCACAGCTGCTTCCGTGGCAGCAGCTGGAGACATTCCCCTATTGGAGATTTGTAAAGCAGCCATCTGGAAGACTGTTCACACAGTCACCAAACATTACTGCCTGGACACTCAAGCCAGGAGTGATGCCATGTTCGGCACAGCAGTACTGCAGAGCTTGTTCCTAAATAGTTCTGTACCCTCCTCCGGGGGATGCTGCTTGGTAGTCTGCATATTGTCAGAATACAGCAAGACTTCATGTTTGAAGAAAGAATTACTTGCCATAGTAATCTTGTTTCTTCTAATGGAGTCTTGCTGTATTTAGACCTCCCTCCCTGCCTTCCCTCACAGAACCCCAAGCTTTTGATTCAGGGGATGGCCTGTGCCAGTGCTGCACCCCAGAGGCGTTGCCCTCTTTCCCCTTCTCTTGGGGGAGATGGGTTTATGTTTTAATTATTATTATTAGTAGTAGTAGTAGTATTTGTTGTTGTTGCTGTTGTTGTTGTTGTTGTTGATGATGATGATGATGATGATGATGATGATGATGATGATGATGATGATGATGATGATGATGATGATGATGATGTGTTTTTCTTGGGTTCTCCAACTTGAGTCTTTGGCCCAAATGGTTGGTGTTGGCCTGTTGCCTTTATAGTTTTACTAGAGTACTAGTTAGTCTTGGGTCACTTGGTGCTTGTAAGAATCTGACTGTTACAGAGAATGTACCAGGGACAGGGGTTTGAAAACGGAGGTCAATGTTCTATGCTTTTGCATAGAGTTAACTCTTCCCTCTCTGGAGCAGTTGCACTGGAAGGGCTAACTGCATATTGTCAGAATACAGCAAAACTCCCATTAGCAGAAACAAGGTTACTATGGTAAGTCATTTTTTTTTCTTTTTCTGTTTTACATATCTTGTGCTTTTCCGATATGCATTTGAGTGGGGTGGGTAGTGAAACCATGCATCTATGGAAAATTGCTCTTTTCTCGGAATTTCGTAGGACCTCAGTTTAATATATTAAGGGTGGATTTGAGTGTGAGCAGCCCCTCATCAGGGGGTGTCTGGGGGGGGGGCAGCCCCCCCAATTAAAAACAACTGAAGATACATAAATGGTGTACCAGTGATGTATAGTTAAGGACAATGTGCTGGTGTGTGCTTGCAGCAAGTGTCTTTTGATACGTGTTATCAGCATTGTATTGCTGAACGCTGAATTTTCTGCTCTGTACTGTGCTGATATCACATTCGTTGAGTTGTCATGGATCAGATTTAAAATACTGTCTTTATTTTTTTCTTCTTGCTATAACGTGTGGAGGTCTTAAAGTCTGCAACATCACACTTTAGCCAGTGCTCCCTGTTGAATCATTTTTGTAAGTGACACTAAGGTTTTTGTTTTTTTGTTCCCAAGTTTCTTTCCCTCTGGTCACCTCCGACTGGGGCTTCTTCGGTCGACCTACCCTAACCCCTCCAGCCTGAGATCCTCCCATCTGTGCCTGGATACCAGACTTGCCCGCAACACACCTGATGGAGCCAGTCCCCTCAGAATACTCCCCTTGGGGTTAGGCCGCCTTCTGCTCCACAGCACTTTCGTCCAGCACTCCATAGGCGGAGGCGATGTTGGGACCGGGACACATTGGGCAGGATCCAGCAGTGGAGGTGGGGTAGGCGAAGTCTACTCCCCAGTCAGTGGGTGGTTTCCCTTGTTCTAGAGCTACTCCTAGGAGCCTGGACGTGCGATGCCATCCAGTGATGCCGGGCGCACTCCTGCACCCAGCTTGCAGACGGCTGCCGAGGCTCCTCCCCTGCATCTAGCGTAATCCCGGACTGCGGCACTCCCAGCTTCCACTAGGAGCCACTCACACTGGGGAATCATCCACCCACCCTCCCTGGGAGAGGAGAGCTGTCCTCTGGATGCTTAATCCTCTCCATCCCCTGACGACACAAGCTTGCTCCCGAACCCGGATCGCCAGCATGGCCCAAGGTATGGCGTCCAGTGCCTCAACCCTCCGCGCCACCGGGCTGGCTAGATAATAAGGTTTATAAAGAAAAAGTGCCCCAGTTTTTAAAACCTGTTTAGTAGGAGCCTCTAGGTAGTCATACAATTATTGGTCAATGTATTAGACTAGGAATAACTGGAGCAGAACAGCAGATGGGATGAAACAAGATTATATCACTCCATATAGGCCTGTGGCATCCAGTACTAGAATGGAGCTTCTAACTGTGGAGAAGAGAATCTGTTATGGGCTAGTGTGCTTCTGATCTGCTGACATCTAATCTTAGTTGCTAGCACCTTATCTCACTTGTTGCAGTTGTCTGGATAGATGGAAGCTGGCATCACCAGTGAATGAGAAAAAAAATATATATTTTTAATACTGCGCCCCCCACCCGCCGAAGCCCACCCCGGCCTGGCACTAGGGTACCTCCTTCCTCTGCTGCCATGGGTAGCCACCATCCTGGCTGCCTGGGCGCAGAGTTTTGCCCTGACCTATACTCCACTTGACAAAAACAATGTACCGTATTTCTTCTATTTAAAGCTGCAGCTTTAATTGCATAGTGCCAGTTTTAACATATAGCTACTGATCGAGGGCGGCTTGTAATACATAATGCAGAAATATGGCACTAATCCATTTCAGACTGTCTGGTGACAAGATAAAAGTTTATAGACCCCACAGTGTTCTTGATTTGTGAACATATTTGAAGTTTAAATTAGCAGCAGCCAAGAGAGCGGAACTTTAATTTAAGCAAACTCTGCATCGAATTTATTTACTACCAAAGTGCGATGCACAGACTGACACTGAGCCCAGACACTGACACTCTCCAGCCCTGCTCCTATGATCTGAGCCCTGTCAGCTATCCTGCTCCCACTTACTGTGACCCCATCACAGGATCTGAGGGGGCCGGACTGCATTACTTCATTCAGGACCCATACTTTCTGATGCTGTCCACTCGCTAGGACTCTATTTCACCGCGCTTTCAGTCTCTTTCGCTGCCTCTTTCTTTCTCACTGTCACAGACGACAAATGAAGAGCACTGCTCTGAATTGCCATTCTTTCCCCTCAAGTACCTCCTTGTCCCAATCTCCCTCTCCACTGATACAGGACAAGGCCAGGAATGGACTTTTGGTCTTCAGATTAACATGCCTGCATTTTCCAGCACTCCGCTCCGCATTTCAGGGTCCACAAAGGTAAAAACATGAAATACAAATAAAAAAGCCATTTAGCGATGTGGGGAGCAGGAGTGGGCCGTAGCGGGCAGCGGTGAGCATAGTATGCTTACTGTGGTGTTGGTCTGTTTCGGAATGTGGTCAGTAATAGAGGGCGGCTTTTAATTCAAAATTGTGAAAATAGCTGTGGCTAATGTTAGAGGGCGGCTTTAAATCGAATAAATACGGTATTTCTTTTAAGTGGCTCTTTAAAGGGTTATTGTCCACCCCCTCCCCAAAAGCCCTATTGTAAATCTTTACTTTTTACTCTTTCCTTCCTGTAGTGCCTGCCAGATACCACCTAAGTGGCCCTACACAGCCTGATCACCTGCCATCTCTGGGACTTAACCTTCACACCCCCACAACTTGCCCCTTGTGGTATGGCCAGGAGGGAGTGCTCTTCTCTCCTTTTCCCCCCCCCCCCCAAGGCAAGATCTAGTTGGTGCCCTGCTAGTGGCGCCAGGCCTGTGAGAGGGCTGCTCATCATCCTGCCACAGCAGGGTGTTTTCTGAGTTTCTGGTGCGATTCCAGGGACATCTGCATGCAGTGAAATAGAAACATAGAATTTGGCAGCAGATAAGGACCGCTTGACCCATCCAGTGTACCCTTTCCTCCCTACCTACACTAATACCTTAGTCTTGGACGACAAGAGAACACCGTGCTCTGGCTCTATAGGGCCTTCTCTCACAAGCTAGTTGCCTCAATATATTAAGGATTGCCTACCTTCTTGCATTCCTGATGGCTGTCTGTTGAGAAGCCAGACTCTTATTGCCCTTTACACACCCAGAATTAGGACGTGCTGTGGTCTGGCGACAATTGGTCACACCTTACCAGTCCTCTGGAATACTGCTCAAAATGTACTGCAGCTCGTTTCATCTGTACCATTAACTGCCTTCAAAATATCTTATCCAACGCTCATTTATGGAGTCCTGCAACTGCTTCCAGCACTGAATCTCTGACTCTCCCTCTTACCTGTCTGTCACTTCCCCCTACTAATGGCACCTTTTCATCCCGTACCCTCCCTCTTACCCTTAGACCTACCGTGATGACTTCAGGACTATGACAGGCCTGAAGGTATTACAATTGCCCCCTCCCACCCCTCATAATCTCTCCTCCCTCCACTATCCTTGGCGCATCCTGCGCCGTCAGTGCCCTTGTTTTATAGTCTTCTCCTAGGCCAGGTAATGCTTTGCTGGTCTAGACTTCATCCAATATAATATTGTATTCTGCTGTCTTATCAGATACCTGCCTTGCACAGTACTTGCACATAGTGGTATGCTGACTGCCTTTGGTACCACACCTGTAAGTTATGCTGCCTTGTTTTGTTCTCAGTGTCACGTCTTGCATTGCTATTTGTAAATTATTGTATATGACTGTGCCAAGCCACGCCATTCTCACTTGTAGTGACTGTACATAGGCTGCTAATGTTGCTACGCCTACGCTAAATTGTTGTATTGAGACTTGTTTAAATTACCAGGTCCGTGTTGTAAATGAGCCCTGCTCAATGGTGTTCTGCCTGGCTAAATAAAGATATTGATTGATACTGTAGACCACGCCTGATCTACAGCTTTGTCTCCCTCCCCCCTTCCTTTCCACTGTGAACCCCACCACTGTTTTTGCCCCACCTCCACTGGAAGGCTGTGCCAGGAATCCTCTACTCTGAAGAAGTACTTCCTACATCTCTCCTGAATCTACCCTCTCCAGCTTCATAGAATGTCCCATTGTTGTTGAGCACCTTTTCTTCTGAAAAATACTTCCATCCTCTACCTTTATTACCCCCGTGGTATTTGAAGGTCTCTATCATATCCCCCTCTCCCTACTCCTCTGTTCCAGGGTGTACATATTGGGTCTTATAGTCTCTTCTCGTAGGACTTTTCATGCAAACCCTGTACCATTGTATTTGCCCTGCTCTAGACCGCTTCCACTGTATGTCTTTTTGGAGGTCTCCAGAACTGGGCACAATACTCCAGGTGGGGTCTTAACCAGCGATCTATAGCCGAGGCAACACCACTTCCCTCTTCCTGTAATGTTAGCCCTCCCTGTGCACTCCAGCTTCTTACTAGCCCTCTCGATTGCCTTGATGCACTGCTTGGCCATGTTTAGGCCATCCGAAATTACTGTCAAGTCCCTTCTCTGCGTGGTGGTCATCAGTACCACCCAACACATTTTGTACTCTGCCTCTTGGTTTCTGTGCCATAAGTGAATTATTTTGCACTTTTTCACATTGAAGCCCAGCTACCGTACCCGTGAACACTCCCAGTTTTCTAAGGTGTCTGCTCATCCTTTCCACCCCGGAGTGACCACCGTATTGTAGATTTTGTCTCATCTACAAATGAGCAGAGTTTCCTTCAGCTCCTCTGCATTGTCGCTAAAAAGACATTTAAGAGGACCAGTCCAGCCACAATCCCTAAAGGCACCTGCTGGTCACCCTCCCTTCCTCTGTGTGAACTTCGTTTACCACCACCCTCTATCTCCTATTCCATAACTAATTTTTTATCCAGTTTACCACGTTTGGACCCACTCCTAAACTACCCAGCTTGCTCACTAGTCTTCTATGTGAAAGTGTGATTAAGGCTTTACTGAAATCTAGGTAGGCCATGACCACTGCCCCACCCTGATCTAAATCTGTTACCCAGTCAAAAATCTGTCAGATTCATTTGACATGACCTCCCCGCTGTGAAACCATGCTCTCTCAGGTCTTGTAACCCACTGGATTCAAGATATTCCACAATCCTTTCCTTCAGCAGTGATGCCATGAACATTTCCACCACCAGTGTTGGGCTGATTGGCCTATAATTGGCAACCTCCTCTCTGCTGCCACTTTTGTGTAGTGGGACTACATCCGCCCTTCTGCAGTCCTCTGGAACCACTACTTTTTCTAGTGAGCTTTTAAGCAGAACTGTCACAGGTGCATCCAGTGTTTCCTTGAGCTCCCTTAGTACCCTTGGATGCACCCCTTTTGGCCCCATTGCTTTGTCCTCCTTCAGATCACCGAATCCCATCAGGACTCTCCCCTCCAAAATAGTACTAGTCCCACCTTCCTCTCTCCAGAGTTTGTTTTGTGGCCCTTCCTCGTTCCTCTGTGAACATTGAACAAAGGTATTTGTTCAGAATGCTTGCCTTTATCTGGTCACCCTCTGCTCCGTAGCGCCCCTCTTTCCCTTTTTAATCCTACGATCCCCCTGGTCTTCCTCTTTTCACCTACGTACCTAAAAAATGTCTTGTCCCCTTTCATTACTTCCTGGGCTGTTTTTCTTTTCTTTTTTTTTTTTTTTTTTTTTTTTAATTTAAAAGTTTTGAATTTAAAGAGTTCAGTGAGGAGTCTCGTTTACAGAATGTCCCAAATCCATTAAATAGACATGACAAAATAAGCATACATGGTAATGCAAAGCATACATAACACATGAACACTTCCGAATACGGTCTATAATTAAAACAGGTAGCTTGTTGCTCATAAGAACAATCATAATAACACAAACACTTAAATACTGTCAACGGATAATAGAACAGGTAACTGTTCTCTCTTCAGTTTGTGTCTTTGTGCTTCTTACTGCTTTTCCTGCTTCCCTCTGTTTTCCCTGATACATCTCCCTATCCTCCTCCCCTCTGCGTCTCTTTGTACCTTCTGAATGCTACCCTTTTGGCCTTTACCTTTTCATCCACCTTTTTTGAGAATCATAGCGGTGGTTTTATTTTTCCTCTTGCTTTTGCTCACTTGTTTGAAGCAGAGGTTTGTTTCCTTCAGTATGCTCCTTTTTAGCTTCATCCACTGTTCCTCCACCCCAACTAGGCCATCCCCCCCCCCCAAAAAAAGGTCATCCCTGAGGCATTCACCTATTGTTATGAAATCTGCCGTCTTGAATTCAAAGACCTTTGCTCTTGTGTAATTCAGTTCTGCAGTCTTTGTATTGAACCACACCTTATGGTGATCACTTGTCCCCAGATGGCCTCCCACATTGATGTCTGCAATACTGTCCCTGTTAGTGAGTACTAGGTCTAGTATTGCCCTATCACAAGTGGGTTCACTGGCTAGTTGCTAGAGGCATGCCTCCTGCAGTGTGTCCTGGATATCCCTCCTTCTAGCTGAAGCCACTGCTGGGAGGCTCCAGTCTACATCTAGCAGGTTGAAGTCCCCCATCAGCAGCACCACCTTTCTGCTTTCTTGCCAGTGGCTTCAACCAGTACCTTTTCTAATATCTCCCCTTGTGCTGGAGGTCAGTGCATCACACTTGAACAGCGGATCCATTCCTTTTCTCCAGGGTGACCCACAGTACCTTTGTCTTCTACCGTATTCCTTATATCTCTGTAGGTCTGGAATCTTATTTCCTGTACTTCTAACATTCATACACAGGGCCTTCCAAGTTTTGTTTACACTCTGCTTGTTGCACCCCTTTTTTCCTTTTTGCCCTCCCCCCTCCACCCCCTTTTTATACTCTCTTTATTGATAGTTCATGCACAAGTCCTAAAACATACATAACGAGCAGTGTAACATCTTGTAAATTCAGAGGTTACATGCCTCTTTTGTTACATAATGACATAAAGTAACTGTTATAGAGTAACAGATTATGTAGTCATTTAAGTTCAGATTTAATCATTAATGATTATAAAAAGAGCTATTTAAAAGAAACTAAACCAAAAACTCTTGACTACCAACCAGGGCTCGAAATAACCGGCTGTCCACCCGTCCCGGACAGCCGGTTTCCAGCTGGGACAGCCGGTTTTTAAAGACCGCCTGTCCCTGGACTGAGCCGGTTTCAACAGCGAGAGGAGATGCAGCGGGGAGACAGTGTTGTGCTGGACACTGGGACCCAGCGGCAGGCCAGGGGCTTCCCGGACGGCGCCGCGTAGCTCCGCCTGCCCATTCAGTCTTCCCGCTGGCACTGAGGGTCAAGTGACTGCACCTCCTAGTGTCACCTGACCTCTCCAAGCGGCGGAAGAACTGACTGGCGCTGACTCGCTCTCCTCACTCTCAGTAGTGTGGCCATGGGGTAAGGGCGCGGTGAGTAGGAGGCAGCAGGAGGACCTGCAAATTCTGAACAGCCCTTCTCGGGGCTCTAGCATTTGGGGGCTCAGTTTGTGTGAAGTCCTGCTAGTACTTGGAGGAGGAGAGGGAAGGTGAACAAGGGGGCTTATTTAGTGTAAGTCTCAAAGCAGTCAGACACTGTACCTGTACACCTAAAACTCTCTCAAAGCCAAAAGACACCTTGTGATCTGCAAGTCTCATCATCTCTGACTCTGAATAAAAAAATATATCTTGTGTGTGCAGAGAGGTGAAGGCAAGGCTCTATTAAAGCTTATTGTTCACTCAGCCTGTGTAAAGCCCTCCAGAGCTTGAACCTTGAAGATAGATACTGACGCGGACTTACTGTACTACTACTACTACTACTACTACTACTACTACTACTACTACTACTACTACTACTACTACTAATTTAAACTAGCCCCTGTCAGCCCGCTGTTGTGCTCTGCCACTGGACTAACTGAATAAAAGTAAAATTGAGTGACTGTGACAAGAAGGCACTGTCAAAGGGAGAGGAGGAGATTAAATTACAAAACAGGTTGACAGCAGGATACCCCTCAGGTTTTAGTTGTGAAATCTGAGCGGGAGGAAAATATAAATATTAAACTCCTTTGTCTGGGGTTTTACAGGAGGAAAGAAAACTAAACAGACTGTTCACGTCTTCTAATATCTCTGATCATCACTTCACTGTAGTGTCCACTGTCTTCAGAGTGCTTACTGTACTTTAAATTCGTACTAGCTAAGTAAACCAAAAGGGGAAAAAATGTCTTTGTTAAAGTTTGGCTTTAAAAAAATTACAGGAAAGCCTTCAGTTTCAAGCCAAGAGGGAGGAGAAAGCTCGGGTTCTTCTATGTGTACTGCTTCTCCATTACTGATAGACTCAGTAGCACTAACTACTCACCCCACCATTGTGGCCACAGATGTGTGACAACTTGTAGTGCCAGTGCTGATATGCCAGCAACTGACTACTGTTGAAAGTGGCGGGAGTCCCGGGGCAAAAAGAAAAAGGGGGTTCCAGGAGACCTGGAAGAAAAATAGGAGTGGCTACTATATGAGCCTGATGTGGGCATGACCTGCTTATACTGCAAAAAATACTTAAGGGAGACAAACACTTTCATGAGTGGCTGTAAGAGCATGAGACTTGAAAATGTACGAGCTCATGAACTCTCCAAACCTCATAAATTAGCCAATGAAAAAAATACTGTCTAACACAGACCCATCCAACTTAGCAATAGAACGAGGAATAATACAAATGGAAAAAAATGAGGCGACACAAATGGAACATTTGTTTAGAACAACTCTTTATTTGATTAATTCAGAACACCCATTCACAGATTTCCCTGGCATCTTAGAATTACAACATGTAAATGGTGCAAATGTCGGAGTCAGTTATAGAAGTGACAAACAGGCAGCAACGTTCACACATTTTATTTCAGAATCAACAAGGATAAAAGATGCAAAACTGGTTAACAGTAACACTTTAATCTCTGTCCTATGTGACTCGAGCACTGATGCCTCAGTAATAGAAGGAGAGCAGTCTATATTAGGACAATGGAAAATTTCCGTCCAGTTAACAAATTTGTTTCCCTTCAGCCAGTCTCTATTCCAAACGGTGAAAGCATTTATAACTCAATAGGTGATGCCTTAGAATTCACCTTGGACTGTAAAGACTGCAAAGAAAAAATTGTTGCTTTTGGTTCTGATGGGGCACCCGTCATGTTGGGTAAAGTGACTGGGGTGTTTGGCAGGATTTTGAAAGACGTACCTCATTTGTTAGGGATTCAGTGCAGTGCCCACAAGTTGGAGGTAGCTATAAAGCAATCAGCAACATCTATTCCATATATGAAAACAACAGATGAAGTCTTAATGGGTATCTATAAAATATACTATAAGTCTCCCAAAAACTGGGCCGGTCTCAAAGAGTTAGCCAGTAATATGAGGTACACCATTCACAAACCAGTTAACGTGTCAGGGACCCGGTGGGTTGCACACAGAGAAAGGGCTCTGTCTGTTCTGTCCAGCTAC
Organism: Neoceratodus forsteri; assembly: GCA_016271365.2. Taxonomy (NCBI): domain Eukaryota; kingdom Metazoa; phylum Chordata; order Ceratodontiformes; family Ceratodontidae; genus Neoceratodus; species Neoceratodus forsteri. Next base: position 1,267,647,769 of record CM028131.1, on the reverse strand, counting down.
AAGGCCTTAGTTGTACACTTACAGCACATTGCTTCCACACCAGGGCAAACAAAAGATCAGGCCAGTGGGTTGTTCAAAACAATAAGTACTGTGAGATTTGTCCTCTTTTCTCAGTTTCTGGCTGAATACCTTTCTGTCATGATGGCCTTCAGTCTAACTCTACAGAGGGACAGCTCAACAGTAGAAACAATAGTCAGCAAGGTTGAAAGCACGGTGCTCTGGCTAGAGAACTACCCAGCACAGGATAAACTTGACAGTCTGTAATGAATTGCTGTTGCTCCCTGACTCTGACACAGCTGACAGTGACACTAGCACAAGTCGACTGACGGGCTCAGCCACTACTCGGGTTCAGTTCCGTGGATCTGATATCTTCCTTAACTTAGAAAGGGGATATTCTATAGATAGAACCAAACAGGCAGTGTTGCGTGATGTTACAAGCCTTCTTTCATCAACAATTGAAAGTGTTAACTCACGATTTTCCAGTTTTAAAACAGTCCTAAGGTCATTCAGTATATTTAACCCATTACAGTTACCAGATAGTGACCACCAGCTAGCTCTTTATGGCAGTGAGGAAGTCAGAACCCTCACAGAGCACTACAGTGACCTACTGAAGAAACGCAATAATAATATAAACTTGATTGAAGCGCAATGGTTAGAGCTAAAACCACTTATGAAAAAATCACTGAATGAGCTGTCTCCAAAATTTCACTATTTGGATTTCTGGCAAAAATTCTCCATAATGATGCACATGAACAGCGATTCCCTGATATTCTGGTCTTAGTCACAATAGCTCTACTGATCCCAACCAAAACTGCAGTAGTTGAGAGGATTCAGCTTGATGGGCAGGTGAAGTCTGACTGGCGGTCTGTCTGTCTTCTATGACTACATCTGAACTAATGCGTGTCCAGCTGTCAGATGCTAAGCGTTGCTACATTTGACCTGCAGGATGCCATAACACTGTGGTTCAAATCTGGAAAACAAAAGAGAAGACCTCATGTGAGACCATATGGCTGCAGACTAGATTCAAGTTCTGATTCAGAAATAGACTAGACTCAATCAGTGTTTTACCTTGAAAAATAACCCCCCAAAAAGCAACAGTTTTCTCTCTTTCCACTTTACAGTCCATTTTGTTTTAAGTTTAAAATTCACCTCACAAAAATGTGGACAGGTAAAACTTTGTCCAGACAGGCAACATTTACATTCCACGTGTCCCTCGGACAGGCATCTCAAAAAAATTATTTCTAGCCCTGCTACCAACACTTCTTTCCATATACCCTCTCTTCAGATGTACATCTTAAACAATTATTTTGGGTTAAAAAAGATATTGCCTGATCATGTATCACTTTATACATGAGGTTAGACTTTCTTTTCCTTCCCCTTTTAGACAAACTTTAGTTAATTGGCATAACGTCTAGCATACATGACTTACCCTCATTTTTAAGGTAAATGATTATGCTCTATCCTGTTGCCCTCTCCTAGTGGTTATTCAAGGGAAAGGACAGTTCCCATCTGTTCCAAATATTATTGAACGGTTCCTCTCTTTGGTTTATTTTCCATGTTCTCTCTGACACCTATATTTGGCGTACAATATCCATCCATTCTGCTTTATCTGGGGGAATCGCCTGCAACCATCTTCTCGTTATGGCCTTTAATGCGGTTTCTATCAGAATATGCCAGAGTTGTTTCTCATTCCTCCCCTTCATTTCCTTAGGGAGCAACCCAAGTACTAAATGTTCAGGGCCTAAGTTTGTATGCACCATAAATAGTCTGTAATTTATCTGTTACTTGTGCCCCAAAAAGAAGACTGCTTGGGGCACTGCCAAAAAACATGGGCCTGTGTGGATCTGTCTGCCCCACATGTTCTCCAGCACGATGATGAAGACTGCCTGCCATAGTGAGTCTTCTGCACAGGTGCAAGAAGTGCCTGATTCTTACCTGCCAACAAAACTGTCTCCAACTTGGGGAGGAGGTGGTCACCCATGTATATCTCCAGACTTTAGTCCATTCCTTATCAGTGAGAGTAATGTTCAGATCATTCTCCCACTTTTTCAAGATGGGTAGGGTTGGCACTGAACCTCCCGTGACACATGTTTTATATACTAAGGTAATTGCTTTCTCCCCATGCGTTGTATTCCATATAGCCCTAAAAGGAGTACTTGTTTTCTCATTCTCTTCTGTCATTGTTCCCTGTCTTTGCAACTCTTTGATGTAATTTCTAATTTGGTAAAATCTCAAGACCTGTATTAGCCAAATTAAAAACATTCTTGGCTTGTTGAAAAGAAATGATCTGTGTACCCTGTAATATTTGATATGGGGATGTAATCCCTCTTATTGCTTGTTTCGCAAACCACCTGTCTTGTGCTGCCGGGGAAAACCCGGGGTCATATATATCCACCGTCTAAAGAACCACAACTTTTTGTATTTTTCCTCCTCTGACTCTCCTTCTCCGGCCCTCTAGCACCGCCTTTGTACCTGAGAAGTATGTTTGGCAAGTAAATTTAATTTTTGGCTGGAAAATTAAGGTCATCAGTAGGGGATTTGTTTGATCTGTATCTATTCGTTTCCATAGTGTATCATAATTAGTTTCCCCACAGCAGAGCTACTGTCATCTGGGAAGCTATCCAATATCCTGCTAAGCCAGGGAAAGCTGTATCTCCTTCTTCCTTTGGTAGGTAGATACATAGATATTTTTTTTTTTTTTTTTTTATTTTAGGACGTGTTTTCCCCCACGCAAAGGAGAGGAAAATTTGTTGCTAGTGCTGATTGTGGGACCTCACTGGGAACACACTGGAACAAATATAGGAGACGAGGCAGTGCGTTCGTTTTTAGTGCCTGAATCCTTGCACCAAATGTCAGGGGCAGAAGTTTCCATCTTAATATCTTTTTTTTTGATTGTGCAATTAGGGTTGGGTAGTTTAGATTGTATAGTTCATCTTACGTTCGCCCTATAAGAACCCCCAAATATCTCGTACTAGTGAGGTACCATTTCATGGGGTATCTTCCTCTAAGTGTTGGTGTAGGGTTGTAGTGGAGACATAATGTTTTCTGTTTTGTCTTTATTTAAGGTATACCCTGAAATAACCAAGAACACATCTAGTTGTCTCAACAATTGTGGTAGGGAATCTTCAGGTTTGGACATGTATACCAAAATATCATCGGTGTACAACGCCACTTTATTCTCCTCATCTTTCACTCGTATTCCAAAGATCTGATGGTTCTGTTGGATACGCTCTGCCAAGGGCTCAATGTACAGGGCAGAAGGGAGTGGTGAGAGGGGGGCAGCCCTGTCTCGTTCCTCTCTCTAAAGTAAACCCTGTAGATATGTCCATTTGCCCGTACATATCCCATGGGTCTCTTATATAGCTTAAATAGATTCATGATAAAATCTTCCAGGACACCAAACCCGGAAAGGACCCTTCTCACAAAAGACCAAGAGACTTTATCAAAAGCCTTTTCTGCATTTAAACTCATGAGCAAGGATGGTATTTTACAATGATTAATATGATCTACTACATATATAGTTCTTCTAAAATTGTCCTGGGCCTGTCTGCCCGAGACAAATCCCGTCTGATCTAGGTGGATCAAAGATGGTATGATTTCTTGAAATCTACGGGCAATTATAGATGTATATAATTTAAAGTCATTGATTAATAGGGAAATGAGGCATTAAGCTGGGCATTTGGAGGGGTCCTTTCCGGGCTTGGGAATCACCAAAATGACGGCTTGTGCCCAGGTTGGGGGTGGCTCCTCCTCTCCCTTGAACACTCGTAGAAACATAGACTTTGACGGCAGATAAGGACCGCTTGGCCCACCTAGTCTGCCCATTTCCCTACCTAGAGGATAAGCTGCAGATCCTATTTAACCAATAGCCTATTTCTTCCTACCCCCCCCCCACAAAAATTGCCTTATGTCTGTCCCATGCATTCTTGAATTCTCCCACAGTTTTAGACCCCACAGCCACCTCAGGAAGGCTGTTCCATGCATCCACCACCCTCTCTGTGGAAAAAATACTTCCTCTCAGTGGCCCTGAGCCGTCCCCCCCTCTATCTTCAAATTACGTCCCCTTGTTCTTGCACATCTTTTTCTGAAAGATGCTACCCTCTTGGACTTTGAGTCCACTGAGGTACTTAAACGTTTCTATCATGTCCCCCCTCCCCTCCCTCCTTTCCTCAAGGGTATACCTATTAAGCTCCTTTAGTCTCTCCTCATGGCTTCTCTTGCAGACCCTGCACCATTTTAGTTGCCCTCCTCTGAACTGCCTCCATCCTGTCTATTTCCTTGTGGAGATGGGGTCTCCAGAACTGGATGCAGTACTCCAGATGTGGTCTCACCAACTGTCTGTATAGGGGGATAACAACTTCCTGCTTTCTGCTGGTGATACCTCTCCCTATACATCCCAGTATCCCCCCAGCCCTCCATACCGCCTTCTCGCATTGCTTGCCAACCTTAAGGTCATCTGATATGATTACCCCTAGGTCTCTCTCCATTTTTGTTGTTGTTACTACCTCCCTCCCCGTTGTGTAATCTTCCCCTGGGTTTTTGTTTCCCAGGTGCATTACTTTGTACTTCTTTGCATTGAATCCAAGCTGCCATACTTCTGACCATTCCTCCAACCTTGCCAAGTCCCTTCTCATCCTTTCCACACCTCCTTGTTTATCAACCCTGTTGCAGATCTTCGTGTCCACTGCAAAGAGGCATACTTTTCCTTCCAGTCCCTCTGCAGTGTCACTTATAAAGACATTAAAAAGGACTGGACCCAGTACTGAACCCTGCGGTACCCCACTAGTAACCCCCCTTTCTTCAGAGTGGACTCCATTTACAATTACCTTCTGTGCCCTGTTCAGCCAGTGTTTTACCCAGTCTACCACCTTGGGACCCACTCCCAGGCTGGTTAATTTGACTACTGATCTTTTGTGTGGGACTGTCAAATGCCTTGCTAAAGTCTAGGTAGGCCATTTCCACAGCCCCTCCCTGGTCTTCTACTTTGGTCACCCAGTCAAAGAAATCAATTGGATTCGTCTGACATGACCTTCCTGCTGTGAACCCATGCTGCCTTGGGTCCTGTGCACCACTGGCCTCTAGGTACTCAACAGTTCTTTCCTTCAGAAGTGATTCCATCACTTTCCCTACCACAGAGGTCAAACTGACAGGTTTGTAGTTTCCTGCCTCTGTCTTGGCCCCACTTTTGTGAAGGGGAATCACATCCGCCTTCCTCCAGTCCTCGGCTACCACACCATCCTCCCATGATTTGTTAAGCATAGTCAGTGGTGTCACTAGTTCTCTGCTTAATTCTTTTAGAATTCTGCGGTGAATTCCATCTGGCCCCATTGCTTTGTCCACCTTCAGTTTTAGGAGTTCTTTCAGAACCCTTTCTTCTGTGAAAGGACTGGGATCAACCCCCCTCTCCAGAGTGCTTCTGTTAATTGGATTAGGCACCTCCCCCACTTCCTCTTTTGTGAATATTGTACAGAAGTATTCATTCAGTATCCCTGCTTTATCACTGTCACTCTTTGCCCACCCACCATCCATTCTATTCAGCCCTCACTGTCCCTCCCTTTGTCTTTCTATGCTCCCTGATATACCTATAAAAGGTTTTATCCCCCTTCTTAACCGAGTTAGCTATCTTTTCCTCAGTTTGTGCTTGTGCTATTCTGACTACCTTCCCTGCTTCCTTCTGCCTTAACTGGTACAGTTCTCTGTCCTGCTCCTTCTGTTTCTTTACACTTCCTAAATGCTATTTTTTTTCTCCCTAACCTTCACCGCCACCTCTTTTGAGAACCATAGTGGCTTTTTCTTTCGTTTTTGATTTATTTGCTTCACACAAAGGCTTGTTGCCTCTGTGATGGCAGTTTTGATATTTGCCCATTGTTGCTCCACTCCCCTCCTGTCCTGTTTGCTAGTGCTTTTCTAAGGCACTCTCCCACCTTGCCAAAGTCAGCCCTCCTGAAGTCCAGAACCCTCACTTTTGCATGGCTTGACTCTGTAGCAGAGTTTATCGTGAACCACACTGTTTGGTCACTTGTTCCCAAATGGCTACCCACTTCTAGATCTGAGATCCTCTCGCTGTCCCCATTTGAGAGTACGAGGTCTAAGATTGCTCCCTCACGAGTGGGTTCCACAACTAGCTGTTTGAGGCATGCCACCTGAAGGGCATCAAGAATGGCCCTGCTTTTGGATATGGCTGCCGCAAAGGTGCTCCAGTTAACATCTGGCATGTTAAGGTCCCCCATCAACAGAATCTCCCCTTTCTCTGCCATCCTAAGTATGCCTTCTATCCTATCCTTGTCCATTCCCTCACCCTGACATGGGGGTCTATATACAACCCCTGTGCGGATTGTGGTGCCATTTCCAGCCTCTAAGGTGACCCACAGAGCCTCCTCTCCTCCATGTTAACTCTTTTGTTCAGTTGCTTTTATCCCTTCCCTTAATAGAGAGCTACTCCCCCCCCTTCTGCTCTCCCTGTCTGTCCTGTAGGTTGTGTACCCTGGTATGTTAATATCCCAGTCATGGTTCTCTGTGTACCATGTTTCTGTGACTGCTACAATATCCAGGCTTCCCTCTTCCATCAAGGCCAGCAGTTCAGGGAGCTTGTTGCCCAGACTACGGGCGTTGGTACTCATTACCCTCCATTTCTTGATGGCCTTGCCCCTTTTTTCCCCATCCCTGTCCTCAGCTACAGAGTCAAGCCATACAAAGGCGAGGGTACTGGACTTCAGGAGGGCTGACTTTGGCAAGATGGGAGAGTGCCTCAGAAAAGCACTAGCAAACAATCTAGAAGGAGGTGTGGAGCAACAATGGGGAATCATCAAAACTGCCATCACAGAGGCAACGAGCCTTTGTGTGAAGCAAATACACAAATCAAAACGAAAGAAAAAGCCACTATGGTTCTCAAAAGAGGTGGCTGGCTGTGAAAGTCAGGAAGAAAAAGCTAGTATTCTGGAAGTATAAGAAACGCAGAAAGAGCAGGACAGAGCTGTACCAGTTAAGGCAGAAGGAAGCAGGGAGGGAAGTCAGAATAGCAAAGGCCCAAACTGAAGAAAAGACAGCCAACTCAGTTAAGAAGGGGGATAAAACCTCTTATAGGTACATCAGTGAGCGTAGAAAGACAAAGGGAGGGATAGCGAGACCGAACAGAATGAATGGTGGGTGGGCAGAGGGGGACAGTGAAAAAGCAGGGATACTGAAAGAATATTTCTGCTCAGTATTCACAAAAGAGGAGGGGGAAGTGCCTAATCAAATTAACAGAAGCACTCTTGATAGGGGGGTCGATCCCAGTCCTTTCACAGAAGAAAGGGTTCTGCAAGAACTCCTAAAACTAAAGGTGACAAAGTAATGGGCCTGATGTATTCACCCCAGAATTCTAAAAGAATTATGGGGAACTAGTGAACCACTCATACTTTTTTTTTTTTTTTTTTTTTAATAAATCATGGGAGGATGGTGGTACCAGAGGACTGGAGGAAGGCAGATGTGATTCCCTTTCACAAAAGTGGGACCAAGACAGAGGTAGGAAACTACAGACCTGTCGGGTCTGACCTCTGTGGTAGGGAAAGTGATGGAGTCACTCTGAAGGAAAGAATAGTTGAGTACCTAGAGGCCAGTGGGGCACAGGACCCAAGGCAGCATGGGTTCACAGCGGGAAGGTCATGTCAGACTGAATCTAATAGATTTCTTTGACTGGGTGACCAAAGTAGTAGACCAGGGAGGGGCTGTGAACATGGCCTACCTAGACTTTAGCAAGGCATTTGACACAGTCCCACACAAGATTAATAGTCAATTAACCAGCCTGGGGTGGGTCCCAGGGTGGTAGACTGGTAAAAGATTGGCTGGACAACAGGACACAGAAGGTAATTGTAAATGGAGTCCACTCTGAAGAAAGAGGGGTTACTAGGGGTACCGCAGGGTTCAGTATTGGGTCCAGTCCTTTTAATGTCTTTATAAGTGACATTGCAGAGGGACTAGAAGGAAAATATGCCTCTTTGCAGATGACACAAAGATCTGCAACAGGGTTGTTGCACAAGGAGTGTGGAAAGGATGAGAAGGGACTTGGCAAGGTTGGAGGAATGGTCAGAAGTATGGCAGCCAGGATTCAATGCAAAGAAGTGCAAAATAATGCACCTGGGAAACAAGAACCCAGGGAAGAATACACAATGGGGGGGAGGTAGTAACAACAACAAAAAGGAAAGGGACCTGGGGTAACGATCAGATGACCTTAAGGTTAGCAAGCAATGTGAGAAGGCAGTAGGGAGGGCTGGGGGTATTCTGGGATGCATAGGGAGAGGCATCAGCAGCAGAAAACAGGAAGTTGTTATCCCTCTGTCCAGACAGTTGGTGAGACCCCATGTGGAGTACTGTGTCCAGTTCTGTAGACCCCATCTCCGCAAGGACATAGACAGGATAGAGGCAGTTCAGAAGAGGGCAACCAAAATGGTGCAGGGTCTGCAAGAGAAGCCTTATGAGGAGAGACTAAAGGAGCTTAATATGTATACCCTTGAGGAAAGAAGGGGGGACATGATAGAAACTTAAGTACCTCGGTGGAATCAACAAAGTCCAAGAGGGTAGCATCTTTCAGAAAGAGACGTGCAAGAACAAGGGGACACAATTTGAAGATGGGGCGGTTCAGGGTCAATGTGAGTAAGTATTATTTCACAGAGGGTAGTGGATGCATGGAACAGCCTTCCTGAGGAGGTTGTGGGGTCAAACTGTGGGAGAATTCAAGAATGCATGGGACAGACATAAGGCAATTCTTGTGGGGGATAGGAAGAAATAGGCTGTCAGTTAACTAGGATCTGCGGCCTATCCTGTAGGTAGGGAAATGGGCAGACTAGATGGGCCAAGCGGTCCCTATCTGCCGTCAGTCTGTTTCTATGTTTCTTATTGCATTTGTCACTTTCTCCATTTACCCCTGCGCTTCTCCCTATTGACATCTCTATGTTGGTGTCTACCTCACTTAGTACCCTGATATTTTTTGGGGGCTTGGATTTCAGTGCCCCCTAGCTAGTTTAAACACTTGTCAATGAAGTATTTAAACCGATCACCTAGGATCCTGGTTCCCCTCCTGGACAGATGCAGACCATCATGCCAGTATAGGCCTGCATCCCTCCAGGTGGACCCCCAGTCCCCAATGAAGCCAAATCCCTGAGCTCTGCACCAGTTTTTCAACCACTGATTAAATCCCATGGTGTGGAGCACCCTAGCCTCACCCATGCCATAGACAGGCAGCACCTCCGAGAAGGTTACTGTGTGTGCTATTTGTCTAAGGCCCCTCCCCATCTCCACAAACGCTTCTTGCAGTGCTCTGATCCCTTTCTTAGCCAGGTCATTTGTCCCTAGGTGGACAATGACATCCAGCTCCCTTCTCTGTGCAGCTGCTCCTGCGATCCTGAGGATTCGCTCCATGTCTCTCCAAGCCATGGCGCCAGGCAGGCGCCTCACCTCCCTCTCCCCTTCCTCCCCCAGTTCTACCTTCCTAACAATGGAGTCCCTCACCAGGAGTTTTCTTCCCCTGTGGGGTCCCATTCCACCCTCCTTTGGGTCTCCTTTGTGGAGGTTCCCAGCATCCTCCTTGTTCTCCACTGTGGGTGCCTCCATAGAGGAACCACACTTTTCCAGAACGGCATAGAAATTGTGGAGAGGTACAGCTGGAGGGATGAGCCTCTGTTCCACCACCCTCACCCTCCCCTGAACCTACTGTGGTCCAACCACTCCTCTTTCTTGGCACCCTCTGAGGCAACGGCAGTGACCCTGGTGGTCCCTGGTTGGGAGAATAGGTCCCACAAATCCTGGCCAGCTCAGCCTGGAGATGAGCAACCTCCTCCCTCAGCCCAGAGAGGTGTCTGCAGATGGGACAACACTGCATCCTCCAAAACATTTCCCGGAAGACTGCTGCTCCACAGTCACTGCACTGCACCACTCCCATCATGTCTTTTTTCTTGCCCCCTAACTGTTATTTGGAATACTTACTCTTTCCTCGTTTTTTTTTTTTTTTTTTTTTTTTTCCTTCTCCCTACTTACTGCCTGCCTCTGCACCCTTTTATCTCCTGGTCTTCCTGTTCCGAGACAAGAAGTTCCTATATTTCTCAGTAGTCTCCTTACTTGCTCAGAGTCGGACCTCCCAGCAGCTAGGGGGGATGGAGAGCTACTCTTGCCTTTCTAGGATGGTGAGTCTTTGGTGGCTCTGTGATCACTCATTGCCTGCTCCCAAACAGGAAGTTCCTGTTGTCAGTTAAATCCTGTGCCTATAAAAGCAGAACTGGTTTAGGGTGGAGGGAAGGGAAGGAGAGCAATATAGTCCCAGTAGAGAAGTTTTAGTTATACCAGTAGCTCCTTCCTCGTGGAGTTCTGTCTGTCACTCCCTGCATCGTTTGGAACAAGAGAGACTGCACTAGTTCTGTGGAAGTTTTATAGAATTCTGCTGCCAGGCCATCATGTTTGGTGCATTTTCATCTTCCCTATTTCTATTTTAAATTCATGACATGCAAGAGGTTTAGTAAAGCTTATTCTCTGTTCCGTAAGTGTCGGAAGAGTTATTTTTCCCATAAAATCTTCTGTCAGGCTATCTGATACAGAGGGGTCAGCCCTATATAATTTAGCGTAATATTCACGGAAAACTTCCACAATGTGTCTTGTTTTTGTCAGGACCTGAACCGTATATGGGTGTATTTGTTTAGTCATAGCTTTCACTCTTTGTGCTCTTAGTCTTGCTGCCCACAACTTTAATGAGTGTGGGCCCCTTTCATAAAATTTCTTTATGAAAATCAGTTTTTGCTCCACCTGGTAGTTGGGCAAGTCCCCTAATTGCTTTTTAAGGTTATTTAATTCCTTGTATATCTCCCCCTGTTGTATTGTTTCTTTTGTTCCTCTTTTAATAATTTTATTTTGTTCTGTAGGCCTAGTTTGGTAGCGTCTTGCTTTCCTTTTTAGCTGATATTTCAATGAACTTCCCCATAGAATGGCCTTGGCCGTGTCCCATAGGATACTTGCTGTTATTTCTGGGGTATTGTGTTCTAAATATCTCATGTGTGTCTTATAATTTTGAGTCTCTTCGTCTTTCAGTAGGGATATATTGAGTCTCCAAATCGTGTGTGTGTGTGTGTGTGTGTGTGTGTGTGTGTGTATTTTTTTTTTTGTCCCCCAAGTTCATTGAAAGAAAAATGGGGGCGTGGTCGGATAAGACCATGTCTCCTATCCAAGTTGAATCCACTCGTTGCATATCATCTCTATGTAAGAGAAAATAATCTAGTCTAGAATGTCTTATGAGGATTCGAAAAATATGTAATCTCTTCGTCCTGTGCATCTGCCTCCATACATCTATCATCCCTAGTTCTGCCAGGAGCTTGTGTAACTGTTTAGCTATTCTATTTGTGTTTCTCAAGGCTTTAGATGTAGTGTCCAGGGTGAGATTAAACACCAGGTTAAAATCTCCCCCACAAATCGGTGTTCTCGCTGCCCAGTTCTGTAACTCTAACAAGAACTCCTTATAATCACTATATTCAGAGCCTTGTGTGGGGTGGGGGAGGGGAGTACACCAACGCCAGGGTAATCTTCTGACCCTATACAAGCCCTTCAACATAGCATATCTGCCCTCCTTATCAATCCAGGTATCCTTCTTTTGGAATTGTCCCCTTTGCAACCAATACTGCCGTCCCCCTCAGTTTCCCCTTTTTATAAGTAGAGGCCACAACCTCCTCAAACCCCATCCTGGACGACTTCTCATGTTCACCTCTTGAGAGGTGTTTTCCCTACATGAGGGTAAAAGTTGCTTTTTTCTTCTTGGTATTTGTAAAAATATTACTACTTTTAATAGGGTTATTCAGCCCATGAACATTGTAAGAGCAGATCAATGTGCTTCTGTTAGTCATTTTACTGGGTATAGAAACACTGTTCTGCTCTCACTTTGAACCGTTTCTCTATAGTACAAATGCTGTTTTTGGTCTAAAAATTGAATCTTTACAAAATCATAGTATTTGGTAGTCTTTAATCTATATTTTTTTATTTAGATTTTGATAACCAGGTAAGCCCACTGAGACCAGAGGTCCCTTTTTTCAGAGGCGACCTGGGATTCGATACCTACCGCAGCAGTTGCATACAGTGGATAATACAGTGGTTAGACTGGACATAACATTGGAGAGACAGCAATTACAGGTTGACAGTCAAGAAATCAGTTGCACAGTGCACAGAATTAACAGGAGTCTGTCACATTAGACACAATCGCCAGATAAGGCAAAAGTAGTACAATGGTCACAGCTAAGGAGGGGGAAGGGGCTAGCGATTACAGCCACAAAGGCTAAGTTCCAGGAGGTACACTTTGAGGCCTGACTTGAATCTTTGGAGAGGACTATCAACCAGGTTTGCTGGGAGCGAGTTCCATAACTGCGGGGCAGGGTATTTAAAGGAGTGCTTGCCAGGGTTGGTGCATACACGAGGGATGTCAAGGGGATGGCTAGTTGAGGATCTCACTTATCTGCATTGTACTCTGGGGTTAAGCAGTCCAGTCAGATAAACCAGATAAACTTTCAACAGACAATAACCAGTTGGGGCTCCCTTAGCCAACTGGGCCATGTAGAGCTCCCAGAAACTAGATTACTCCCAAGATAGGAAACCCTACTATTCGGGTTTCTATTCTTGGTGAGACCCCTTCTCTGTCAGGGTGCCACCAAGTTGGGGTATGAGTATTTCTCCTCAGATAGAGGATCTCTTCCCCTGAGCCGGATGTTATTTTCTAAAATCGGCTCATATATTTGATAATCGTCACAGACCTTTACTGTAATGTAATTCGTTCACTTTCTTTTCCGGTCTCCCGACCCCGGTCTATTTTGTGGGTATCTTATTTTCTGTTTCCCCATTAAGTTTTTATCCGAAATAGCAAATTGCCTTTGTCATCTAATTTTAAAATATAGAAAAGTACAGAAAAAGAGGGGGAGGGGTTAGCTGGTCATATTAGTAGTCATCAACATTTCCTCTAATTCAATTCAGTTTGACAGTTAGTCCTCTCTCTGTTTACTAAAGAAGTTTTTTGGGTGAGGAGAGCAGTAACTCGTTCATCCAGGAGCTTGAGTGTGTCCCTGAGAGAGAATCTCTCCTATAGACTTTAAACCAGCGACTCATGTCCACGCCAAGCTCTGAGACCTGTTGTTCTACAATACTGTTATGATGCATTCATCGCAGTTCAAAAGAGTGCTGATCAAAACGATAGTGTCTTAAATTCTCTCCTCGTTCTCTTCCCACTCCCCAGGATCGTGAGCCTCTCTCAGCAACCAGAGCTCTCAAAATTCTCTGAGGTAGATCCACGGGGAACATTTATTTTTTCCTCAGTACCTTTACTGTCTGGTTTAAGTTCAGACTTCCTTTCCCATTCTAGAAGGTAATTTGCCCTCTCACTTGTCAGCATGTTGAAGTAGTGCCGCTACGCATCTCGCTGCTTCTCTTGCACTCCGTTTAGCAGTCTTTCCCCCCCCCCCTTTCCTCTGATGTGCCCCTGTCTGCCAGTCTGGATGGAAGCGGCTTCCTGCAGCTCTTCCGGTATCTGCATTCCTCTTTATCCTATCTTGTTTTGCTTCTTGAGCAGATGTATAAGTTACAGTGCCTGTCTTCCAGATGACTCTCAATTGTGCTGGGAAAGGAGTCTGAAACTTGATGTTTTATTTTCAGAATAGGGAAATGTCGTTGTCTGGCACTCTGCATCTCTGGTGGATAATCATGATTGAGAGTTGGCCTGGAATCCAAGTATTTCTGCCTTTTTTTTTTTTTTTTTGTATGTGTGACCAAGCTCTGCACAATATGTCCTCCTTAACTTTGTAACTTGCACATTTAATGACTATAGATCTAGGATGCGCCTCAGGATCAATCTGTTTCTTTACCAGCGAGCGATGTGCTCTTTCAGTTTGTAAAGTATAAGTTAAGGGGAGGTTCAGCACGTCTCGGAGAAGATTTTCTATAAACTCTGCCGTCGGGTATGTTTCTGCTCCTTCCTTTAAGCCATAGAATCTTAGATTCTCTTCTAGATCTGTGTTCCAGATCTAGGGTTTTGGTGTGTAGCTCTGCTGGCTGTTGTAGGAGTAACTCCAGGACATTCCCCAACTGTTTTGTATGATCCTCCGTGATTGTCACTTGGTCTTCCATTTGGTCCATGCGGGTTTCTACTTTTGTAAGCTTGTCTAAATTACTTCTGAGCTCCTTCCGATTTTCTGCTCTGGAGCCTTGTATTTCACAGAGTAAAGGTTTCAGATCTATTACAGGAAAGATGTTCTATCTCCCCGTCCGTAATTGAGCTCAATCCCTAGTGCTGGATGGGGATCTACTTCTCTCTCTGGGCCCTCAGCTGCTGTTTAATCTGTCGGCATCCTCAAGCACAGATCCTTTTTTTAGGGGTCATTTTTGAGCCCTGCCTGCTCTTCGGGCCACCAGTCGCCATTTTAACTGGGTTGGGTGTCAGCTGTTTTTCAGTGGGGATTTTTAAATAAGATTAGAGGAATCTGGTAGCACGGAGCTACTGCTATAAGGTGTTTACAGGTCTGTGGCGGAACCGGAAGTCTCCCCTTTTTTTTTTTTTTTTTTAATGCTACCATTCCCTTCCCTTTATCTCTACCACCTGTTATTATTTTCTCCTGGGGATTTCTTTTTCCTCTGGTTCTCCTTACTCTAGCTCTGCCTGTGCGTGGAAGGGGGAGCAGTTTCTGCCTTCCTGATTCCTTCTGCTACCCCCCCGACAGCTAGTTCAAATGTTCATCGAAGTAATGCTTAAAATGTCCACTGAAGACCATGAATCTGATCAACAAATCTCCAGTACATCCTCCACTCCATTCTCATTACTCTTCAGGATACCTGTCCCTGTTGAGAGGTGAAGTTCAGTCCCTACTTCAGAAAAGGCTGTAGAGCCTATTTTCCCAAAGATTAGAACAGGAGGTTATACTCTAGGTACTTTCTGTTCCCAAAAGCCACAGGAGGCTTGCATACCATGTTGGTCCTCAGAGCCCTGAACAAATTCAAATACAAAAAATTTGGAGTGGTGTTTCTTGAGGTTCTCATCTTCGTCTGCTCAAAGGGGATTGGCTTTGTGCTCTGGACAGAAGGGATACTTACACTCATATCGAAATCAGAACCTGCTACAGGCAGTACCGCAAATTCATACTAGAGGACTGCCATTACCCGTTCAGGTATTGCCTTCTGGCTTATTTCCGGTGCAGTGGGTATTTATCAAATGCTTTGTGATTGTGGCATGAACCCTCGGAAAGGAAGTGCTTTGTCTTCCCCTACTTGAATGACTGGCTCCGTAGGACTTGTCCGGGGAAGTGGTCTAGTACACTCTCGAACTTTGCAGTTGTTTGAGGATCTAAAGTGTCATGGTCAGTGCACCAAAATCCATTCTTCTTCCATGCTAGTGCCTCCCAATATATTGGGGCAGTATTGGATGCAGTAGTGGGCAGGGTGATGGCCAAGGCCTGGATTGCTCAAGCCTATCTAATGCACAGGAGCCACTATGTGTCTCCTCGGACTATGCTTCTTCCCCTGGGTCTTGTGGCAACTGGCAGTTTAACTTTCTCATTTACATGCATATGAGAATCCTGCAGTGGATTCTTTGGGTGCAACGGGAATCGACTGACAGACCAGTTGGAACAAATAATCCTTGTCGCGTCTCCTCTCAAAGTCCCTACTGTGGTGGATGGAACCTCTGCTTTTGTCGCAGCATGTCCCATTCTTTTTCACAGCTCGGAGCAAATCCTTGCAACGGATGCCTTCAGGATGGTGTCTGGGCCTTTAACAGACCCAGGGGTTGTGGACATAGCAAGATTCGGATCTCCACATCAGTGTTCTGGAGCTGATGGGGTGGTTTTTTCTTGGTCTCCTGGCCTTCAAAACACACCCCTCTCCAGGTACCCTGCTAACAGTGTGATGCCCTGTATCAACAAGCAAGTTGCAGCTGCCACTTCGAAGAGTGCAGTTATTCTAGATGCCCTACAGGGGGCATGCCTTAGACAACTAGTACTGGAGCCCACTCGAGAGGGAGCAATATTAGACTTGATACTCTCAAATGGAGATGGAGAGAGGATCACAGATGTCGAAGTGGGTAGCCATCTTGGAACTAGCGACCATCGAACAGTATGGTTCACAATAAACACAGCAATAGTCGAGCCATACAAAGACAAAAGTACTGGACTTTAGGAGGGCTGACTTTGCCAAAATGGGTGAGTGCCTAAGGAATGCAGTAGCAAATGGGCGGGAAGGAGGGGTGGAAGAACAATGGGGAATAATAAAAACTGCCATCACAGAGGTAACGAGCCTTTGTGTGAAGCAAATAAACAAAACAAGACGATGTAAGAAACCACTATGGTTCTCAAAGGAAGTGGCAGTGAAGGTTCAAGAGAAAAAGAAAGCATTCAGGAAGTACAAGGAATTGCAGCAGGAGCAGGACAGAACTGTATCAGTTAAAGCAAAAGGAGGCTGGGAAGGCAGTCAGAACAGCAAAGGCCCAAACTGAGGAAAGATAGCCAACTCAGTTAAGAAGGGAATAAAACCTTTATAGGTACATCAGGAGCAAAGGAAGACCAAGGGAGGGATAGTGAGGCTTAATAAAGGGGAGGGAGGGTGGGCAGAGGAGAATGTGAAAAGGCAGAGATACTAAACAAATATTTTGCTCAGTATTTACAAAGGAAGAGGGAGGTACATAAAACAAACAGTAGTAACACTCTGGATACAGAAGTTGATACCAGCCCATTTACAGAAGAAAGGGTTCTGAAAGAACTCTTAAAACTGAAGGTGGACAAAGCAATGGGGCCTTATGGATTCATCCCAGAATTCTAAAAGAACTAAGGGTAGAACTAGTGACACCACTGACTACCCTCTTTAACAAATCATGGGAGGATGGGGTGGTACCCGAGGACTGGAGGAGGGCAGATGTGATTCCTCTTCACAAAAGTGGGAGCAAGGCAGAAGCAGGAAACTATAGACCTGTTAGTTTAACCTCAGTGATAGGAAAATGATGGAATCACTTCTAAAGGAAAGAATTGTCGCGTATCTAGAGCCAGAAGGGCTGGGACCCTAGGCAGCATGGATTCACAGCAGGAAGGTCATGCCAGGC
Source organism: Neoceratodus forsteri (assembly GCA_016271365.2). Taxonomy (NCBI): domain Eukaryota; kingdom Metazoa; phylum Chordata; order Ceratodontiformes; family Ceratodontidae; genus Neoceratodus; species Neoceratodus forsteri. Next base: position 1,267,630,695 of record CM028131.1, on the reverse strand, counting down.
GAATCTGATAGATTTCTTTGACTGGGTGACCAAAGTAGTAGATCAGGGAGGGGCTGTGGACATGGCCTCCCTAGACTTTAGCAAGGCATTTGACACAGTCCACACAAAAGATTAATATATAAGTTAGCCAGCCTGGGAGTGGGTCCCAAGATGACAGCCTGGGTAAAGAATTGGCTGGAGAATAGGACACAGAGAGTAATAGTAAATGGAGTCCACTCAGAAGAAAGGAGGGTTACTAGCGGGGTACACATGAGGTTCAGTATTAGAGACCAGTCCTCTTCAATGTCTTTATAGCGACATTGCAGAGAAGGACTGGAAGGAAAAAGTATGTCTCTTTGCAGATGACACTAAGATCTGCAACAGAGTTGATGCACAGGGTGGGTGGAAAGGATGAGAAGGGACTTGGCAAGGTTAGAGGAATGGTCAAATGTATGGCAGCTTAGATTCAATGCTAAGAAGTGCAAGGTAATGCACCTGGGAAACAGAAACCCAGGGAAGAGTACACAATGGGGGTGAGATACTAACAACAACAAAAATGGAAAGGGACCTGGGGGTAGTCATATCAGATGACCTAAAGGTGGGCAAGCAATGTGAGAAGGCAGCAAGGAGGGCTGGGGGATACTGGGATGCATAGGAGAGGCATCACCAGTAGAAAACAAGGAAGTTATTATCCCTCTGTACAGACAGCTAGTGAGACCCCATCTGGAGTACTGTGTGCAGTTCTGGAGACCCAATCTCCCAAAGAGACATAGACAGGATGGAAGCTGTCAGAGGAGCAACTAAAATGGTGCAGGTCTGCACGGAGGACATATGAAGAGACTTAGGAGCTTAATATGTATAGCCTCGAGGAAAGGAGGAGAGGGGGACATGATAGAAACTTTCAAGTACCTCAAGGGAATCAACAAAGTCCAAGAGGGTAGCATCTTTCAAAAAAAGAGGTGTGCAAGAACAAGAGGGCACAATTTGAAGATAGAGGGGTGCGGCTCAGAGGTAATTTAAGGAAGTATTTTTTCACAGAGAGGGTTGTGGATGCATGGAATGGCCTTCCGGAGGAGGTTGTGGAGTCAAAATCAGTGGTGGAATTCAAGCATGCATGGGATAGTCATAAGGCAATTCTGGGGGGTGGGGGTAGGAAGAAGTAGGCTGCTGGTTAACTAGGATCTGCAGCTTATCCAGTAGGTAGGGAAATGGGCAGACTGGGTGGGCCAAGCGGTCCTTATCTGCCGTCAAATTCTATGTTTCTATGGGGGCACCCCCTCTGCAGGGAAGTGATGAGAGTATGGCTGTGGCAATGAGCTCGCACGGTCTCTCTCTCTCTCTCTCTCTCTCTCTCTCTATCCACAATTGGGCCTTTTTTGGCTAAATGGGTTGTCTCCTGGGAGGGGGGCTTTATGCATTCCTTCTGATCCCACTCATTGAGAGGGTTCTTAAATTGCTGGTGGAATGGGCCACCTTTACACTGGTTGCCCCCTCTGGCCTTGCCAGATATGGTTTCCACTCCTGCAGCATCTGGCAGTGGAACCTTCAGTTCAGTTCCCACATTGGGGTCTACCGTCCCACGATGGGGTAACTGGCCCCCTGGACCTCGGGTCCCTGTACCTACACACTTCGCTTCTGGGGACGTAGCCACTGCATGTTTTGGGGTTTCTTGATATGTGGCTGGTGTCTTGCTGGTGGCTAGGAAGCCTTCCAGTAGACACATTTGCTAAAATGATTTTTTTTTTTTTCCTCTTTGGTGTGCTTCCCGCTTTCAGGATCCTTACGTGTCTTGTTAATGCTGTACTCGCCTATTTCCTGTCTCTGTCAGACTCCAGTCTGCCATACTCTATTAAGGTGCACTTGGCTGCCATTATGGCTTTCCATGCCTCTGTTGAGGGATGCGTGGTGGTGGTGGTGGTGGTGGTGGTGGTGGTGGTGGTGGTGGTGCAAATGTAAGTATCCTGTACTTTCTTGAAGGGTATTCTGCACATAACATCCCCTGATTTGTAAACAGATTCCACCATGGGACCTTAATTTTATGCATGAGATGTTGACTCTGGCTCCTTTTGAACCCACTGCAACTTGTGAATTATGCTTCCTTTTCTGGAAGGCACTTTTTCTGGTTATCTCGGCCCAAAGAATTTTTGAACCTCAGTCTCATGAGTGTGCCCCCTACCTGATCGTCCCCAAGAATAGGGTGGCACTGCATACAAATAGTTTTTAACCTAAGGTGAAACATAGAAACATAGAATTTGACGGCAGATGAGGACCGCTTGGCCCACCTAGTCTGCCCATTTCCCTACCTCCTGGATAAGTTGCAGATCCTAGTTAACCAGCAGCCTACTTCTTCCTACCCCCACCCCCTAGAATGGCCTTATGACTGTCCCATGCATGCTTGAATTCCACCATTGTTTGACTCCACAACCTCCTCCAGAAGGCCGTTCCATGCATCCACAACCCTTTCTGTGAAAAAATACTTCCTTAAATTACCTCTGAGCTGCCCCCCCCATCTTCAAATTGTGCCCCCTTGTTCTTGCACACTTTTTTTTTTTTTGAAAGATGCTACCCTCTTGGACTTTGATTCCCTTGAGGTACTTGAAAGTTTCTATCATGTCCCCCCTCTCCCTCCTTTCCTCGAGGCAATACATATTAAACTCCTTTAGTGTCTCTTCATATGTCTTCCAGTGCAGACCCTGCACCATTTTAGTTGCCCTCCTCTGGACAGCTTCCATCCTGTCTCTTTGCGGAGATTGGGTCTCCAGAACTGCACGCAGTACTCCAGATGGGGTCTGACCGTCTGTCTGTACAGAGGGATAATATCTTCCTGTTTTCTACTAGTGATGCCTCTCCCTATGCATCCCAGCCATCCTTGCTGCCCTCTCACATTGCTTGCCCACCTTGTCTCTGACCTTGCACTAAACCAGATTGTTAACCTACCAGTATATTACCCTGAGCATGCTAACAAGGGGGAGAAATTATTCCATATACTTGATGTACATTGAATACTGCAGTTCTGACTGGAACTATCAAAGGATGGTAGGAAGTCCTTTTTAGCTTTTTGTATCATTTGCTCCTGGAAGAGCAGGTGTGCCCATTTGGCCCTGGAAGAGGGGGCATACCTGATGGTGCCTGTCCAAATGGCTGACTATTATTTTGTTGTTATAGGAAGTACGGTAAGAAACTTCCTATCGACGTTCATAGCCATTCAACTCTGGTTATGGGCACCTCTGTTCCCTGTTTCCAGAGTGTGTATGCTGTGACCGCATGGGGCACTGTCCACACTTTTTTACTAAACGCTATAGTCTGGACATCAGCTCATGAAGATGTGCTGGCTTTGGTCTTCCTGCCCAGCAAGCCCTTCTGTTCTGATTGCATATCCGATTTTACCATCCTCCTTGATTGTTTTGTAGTGCTTGGAAATCATTCCAGAGTTGTGGCCCTATGGAGGGGAGATCCTCAATGAAGCTAGAACGATTACTTGCCAGTAACAATAGATCTTAGAGAGAATCTCCTGTATTGGGCCACAGTGCACACACCCTCCTTCCTTCCTTTGTGAGATACCAGCTGGTAGGCTGTTCCACTGACTTTCTGCAAAGTATGGTTATTTGTACTTTTATGTCTTCTGTCACCAGTCCCCATGTGTCTCCTTGTGTGCCTGGTTCTGAAATGATCTTCCTGGTTGCTTCGGTAAGTGGCCATCCAGGCTCATCTCTGGCAGGGATCCGAGGAACAAGCAGCCTGTCCACATTTTATAGGTTCTGATTTTGTACGTCATTGTGGGTGGCCTCCAGCTAGGTAAGTTTCTCTGAGGTCCTGATGTGGACAACTTACAGGTTCCAAAGATGTGTACTGGTGGATGAGATTCTCTAAGATCTACTGTTACTGGTAGGTAACTTTCTCTTAGCAGACGAACTGATTGCGTTGCACAGGGTTGCTCCTGGGGAGTGTCTTCCAAATCCAGAGGTGTTTGTTCTGCTTTGCAGAAGGTTTGGTCACCCTCAGATTGCCCTTATTCGCATTGAAGGTGAATGCTCGGGTGCTGAAAAATCTTCCTTGAATATCTCATCAGTCCACACCTATGGAACTATAGCCATCAGGCACTAGTACCACATAGAAACTTTTTGCAAGCAGTCCATTAGGGGCTGCCCAAGATGACTTCTTACGTCAACTCTTGCTATATAAATGTGGGTGGCCCCTTCTCTCCTCAGTTCTTTTCCAACTATCTACCATTCTTGTCTAACCCTGACACCGAAACTCCGTTGCTATCATTTTTCTATTTTTCTTTCTTTAAACAGTCACTTTTAAAAAGTGAATTTCGGTGGCATGTATGCAGTCTCCAAAGCTGTTGCCATCCAGTCTCTTTAGATACTGTGAATGCGGCAAGAAAATTTATTCGGAAGACTCTCACGTCGTCTGTGTGTGTTGTCTCTGCACAGACCACAATGTCAAGGTGTACCCAATTTGTAAGGGGTTTAATACAGCCACCTGGCGACGCAGAAAGGGTGATTTTAAAAAAGTATCTGCTAAAATGGTGCTTAGACCGAATAGAGGAGGAGCTTCACCAGGAAACCTTTGCCAGTTCACAGACTCATTCTTCGGGATTGAAGGGATCCAAGTCCTGGCAGAAGACATCTGGGTCTCACCACCACAAACACTTGGATGGGCCTAAAGAAAAGGCAAGGACCTCCCCTGTGCTCTCCAGGTCGCCTGTTTGCTCAGGTGTGATCTCCTCTGACCCATCGTCCGCTCCTGTGGCGACACGGCCTTCACCCAGACAGTGGACATGGCTGGGTTGACCTCTAGTACCTCCAGACCCATCACGGCTGGTATGTCGCATTCGACGTCTGGGCCTTTGCCTCCCCATTGACATCTGCTGGCATTCCTGATGACACAAACATAGGCCCCAGTGTTCAGGCGGTTATAGGAGTTTTTACTGACATTCTTAAATCCTTTATCTCCTCCTCCATCGACCAAACTTTGTCAGTGGGATGTGCACAACAAACCCCTGTGACGACGCCCGCCAGGTCGACTCATCGAATACCTTCTAGACCATTGACTACTTCAGCTGCACCACTGCATCCTCCAGATCACATCAGTGAGGACCAGGAATATAATTCAGAATGTATTCTGGATGAGGAGGAAGAAGGAGAGGAATTTGTGGACACCTGTGAAAGAACCAGTTCCACAGTCTCTGTTGGGAGTGAAGACTCTGAACTATACTCCAAGGTCTTCCCCCTGAAGACCCCTCATTCATAAGTGATACATGAACTTCAATCTGCAATGGGGTTTGAAGCAAAGGAGCAGGATATTACTAAGAAGAACGTAGTAGACTTCTTAAAATTGCCTGATAGTCCACCAATAGTTAATCCTCCACTCCTGCCAGCCCTAGAGGATGTCACCTTGGCAGCTTGGCACAGGCCTAATATGATACCTGCTACACTAAGGAAGGCAAAGTTATACCAGACACCCTCAGGCAAACCCCCTTTTTTTTTTTTGCAGGTTAGCCTGAGGTACAGTCTGTGGTCATCAGTGACTGCTCTAGGGTTCCAAAGCACCTTGATTCCCTTCCTCCTGACAAGGAGTCCAGAAAATGTGCTGTCTTGGGTAAAACTTTTGCTTCGGCTTCTCTAGGGCTGAGGATTGCAAAATATGAAGTGCACATGCTAAAATACCAGAATACTGTTTGGAGGAAGGCCAAGGCAGCTTTCAGGCCCTCCCAGAGAGCGCTGCTAAACAGGAGCTACTGAATGCCCTGTCTGCAGGTGCCAACATAGGTAAACATCTTCTACGATCCACCTATGACATTTCGGATGCCTCTGCCAGGGCAGCTGCCTCTATTTCTCTCAGAAGGCACTCCTGGCTCAGAATGGCTGACTTTGCTGATGTCCAGCAATCCATCCTCCGTGCACCTTTCAGGGGATAAAAGCTGTTTGGAGCAGATGTGCAAGACGTTCTCTCCAAATTTATTGGCTACCAATAGAGCCCTGAAATGGGTACATTCCATTTATCATGCCCAGCCTAGGACTAAACAGAGGGTGCCCTTTCCCCCAGCCACTACAAGACACAGATCTGCAACTAGACAGCAGGGCAAGGGTAGAGCAGCAACACCCTTACCCCTGCGAGACCCCACCCCAGGTACCCATTTAAAAGCCCTTGGGGGTGCTACTGCAGCCGCAGCAACCGGCTCTGCCTGATTCCATCATACACCCACCACCACCTCTGTCTCCAGGGGCGGCTGGTCCGGGGTTGCCTTTCTCTCCACCTGTACCTGTGGAGGAAGGTAACTTCAGATGCTTGGGTCCTGCTGTTAATAGTACAAGACCATGCTCTGGAGCTTCTGGAACTACCTCCACACCATCCACTGGTGCCTTTCCATTACTTCTGGAGATAATTTACACCCTCCTTCAAAAAAGAGCAATAGAACCTGTACCCTTGGAACAAAGGGTTTTATTTTTGGTGTTACTTGGGTTCAAAATGGACAAGAGACCCATCCTAGATCTCAGGGATCTGAACTTTTTTATAGAATACAAGAAGTTCAAAATGGTCACACTACAGGACCTGCTTCCACTACTGCAAGCAGTGGACTGGATCTGCTCCCTAGATATGCAGAATGCTTACCTGCATATCAGGATCTGCAACTCGCACAGGAAATATCTAAGATTCCTGTTTCAGGGAGAACACTACCAGTTCAGAGAATCTCCTTTTTGCTTGTTATCTGTGCCACGGGTATTTACCAAATGTTTAACAGTGGTGGCAGCAGCCCTCTGCAGGGACGGGCCTATATGTTTTCCTATACCTGGATGACTGGCTTCTCAAAGCTCACTCCAAGGAGCAGCTTATCTGCACCCTAGACCACACCAGACATCTGTTCAATGCTCATGGGATTACTATCAATGTACCGGTCAGTCCTGACTCCTTTCCAACGTGTGTAATACATAGGAATAGTCTTGGTCACAGCCCAAGGCCTAGCCTTCCTGCCACATGACGGGGCTGAGCATCTAATAGCACAGGTCCAGATGGTCTGCGACAACAGGTATGTCACAGCCAGGACATTCCTGAAACTCCTAGGCCTGATGGCAGCAGCCTTTACCACTGTACCACTGGCAAGGCTGCATATGAGGATTACACAGTGGACACAGTTCTGTGGGGAAGACGCACAGATGACCTAGAACAAAAGGTTCTAGTAAGCTCTCCTGTCAGAAATGTACTTCAGTGGGGTATGGAACTCGCACACTTGATGAAGGGGGTTCTCTTCCTTATCCCTTCCCATCATCAGATTCTCCCCACAGGTGCCTCTGGATTTGGCTGTGGGTCACATCTAGGGTCCCATCAGAGACAGGGCACATGGATGAAATTGGAGAGCGCTCTCCACATACTCATCCTAGAAATGAGAGCTGTTCTGTACGGTCTACAGGCCTCCCAGTCCCATCTCTTTCCAGGTCCTCTGTTTATTCAGACAAACAACATAAGTGTGATGCACTACATCAGCAAGCAAGGAGGGACTCCTTTCCATTTCCTGTGCAGGGAAGCAATGATAATTTGGCATTGGGCTCTGTAATGTGGTCTAGAACCATCAACAGCACATGTTCCAGGGGCTCAAAACGTCTTGGCAGACAGACAAAGCCGATCACAGTCGAAGATGCATGAGTGGGAGCTGCTGACCTCTGTCGTAGAAGACCAGTTTTACAGATGGGGTCATCCAGAATCGGACCTTCTTGCATCCCCACACAACTCAAAACTGCTGCTTTCCGGATGCTTGCTCCAGGGCCTGGAATTTTCTGGCAAGACGAGTTGTCCCTCTCTTGGAAAGGGAGGTTCCTGTATGCCTTGCCACCTTTCTTTCTAATCCAGAGTACTAATCAAGCTTCAAATGGAGGGAGGCAACTCTGATGCTCATTGCCCCACTGTGGCCTCCTTAGATTTGGTTACCCTTACTGCAACAGTAAGTGGTGGAACCTCCAATATCTCTGCCTCTATGCCAGTGTCTCCTGTCACAAGAACAGGGAACTCTGGTCCATGCAGACCTCAAGTCACTCCACCTTCATGCATGGCTTCTGAAGACATAGCCATTGCCAGGTTTAAGGGGTCCCAAAAGGTGTTTGATGTCTTAATGGCTGCCAGAAAGCTTTCCACCATTGCCACTTATTCCATGAAGTGGAAGTGGTTTGCTTAGTGGGCCGCTTTTCACCACCTGGACCCCTTTACTTGTCCAGTAAATCAGGTTCTAGGCTATTTGTTGTCCTTATCAGATGCAGGCCTACAGTACTCTTCTGCTAAGGTGCACTTGACTGCAATTGCAGCTTTCCACATGCCAGTTAATGTTGTACAGCTGCTCAGCTGGAGGTGGCCTGTACGATTCTACACTTGAAGCTTCCTGTCCACAAGCCTGTCCTGGCTTGGAACTGAATTTTATGTTAGAGAAGTTTACTGTGGCTCCTTTTGAGCCAGCTGTGACTTGCCTACGTTTTTCATTGTGGAAACTGTTATTTCTAGGGACATGGATATGTTGTTCATCCACACTTATTGGCAGGTTCCTTGCCGCTTTAAATCTTGCCGGAAGGTCTTCAAGCTGGCTCCTCCCACCCACCCGGGTGGTAAAACTCTCGGCTCCGCCCCATGACGCCAGATCTACCTTACCGCTTGGAAGCTCAGGTTCCCTCCTTAACGCTCTGCGTTTAAGACTGGTTCCTAATTCTTCGAAAGTTCGAAATCAAAAGTTTTTGCTAAAAGACTTGGTGGTCTTCTCCTCGCGGCTGCGATGGACCGTCGACTCCGGTTTCGGAGGTGCCCTTGCGGAGCAGAAGATGTCTAGGATGGATCCGCACTCCACGTGTGTCCTGCCTGGGCCTTGAGCACGACCCGCAGGCCTGCGACTTGTGCTCTTCCTTTTCGGCCTACGTCCTTGAAGACCGTGCTGCCCGATTACAACTGGGGCGCCCTGAGAAAAGAATTCCACCGGTGAAATCTAGAGAGGCCCGATTGGCGGTGTCCGGCGGCGGGCTCGGCGGATCATCTCGAGCAGATGATCGCCCTCGAAGAGGAGGCGGCGCGGGCCGCTTCTACCTCGGTGCCTCATACTCGGCTTCTTTTAAGGAGCTTTGTCTGACCCTCTCGACGAAAGGTGAGGGTCCAACTTCTTCAGGACCTTTTTCTAGGTCCAAAAAGAGCAAAAGTAAGTCTCTCCATCAACGCTCTTGGGAGCGGGAAAGATCCCCTTCCCCTTGTCGACAGTCTACTTCGGTCGACCCCTCAGCTTCGGCCACTGGCTTCACGGTGTCCCCATCAGGCCAGTTGACCGAGACTCCCACGTCAGCAGTCGCGATTTTTCTCGACCCGTTGAGCGGGTTGTCGGCTGGAGAAGCTGATCCCCTCCCGGTTCCCCGGTGGGAGTTGAGGATCCCGTCGGCTCGTCTGTGCCTCCGGTTCCGGAGCCTTGGTGGGATCGTCCGGGCGAGGAGTGCCGTTTTCGACACTTCTCCTCTCCTTCCTCGGCCTAGTCAAGACTCCTGGTCTCTATCTCCGGACATCCTCGCGGTCCAACCAATCCCTGCCGCCATAGGCGGTCTCGGCACAGCAAGCGGCGCCCGCGCTCTTTCTCTCTTCCTCGGACGAGGGAAGCAGGCGCCACGTGCGCCGAATCGAGGAACTCATGTAGCAACTTGCTCCTTTTGACGGGGAATAAGCCGACCCAGTAGTCTTCCCGGCCATTAAGTGGCTGTCACGGGCGGCCGAAACAACCCCTCGTTGTAGCCGAGGAGCCTGTTCTCAGGCCGGTTGTTCGGCCAATTCCAGCGGCCCCACCGATTTTGGTGGAACCTCCGCCTCCACAGCCATTAGTTGGGGCTCCGACCAAAAATTCTCAGTCGGCCTTGGGTTTGCCCCATAGGCCGTCTGTCACCCTCACTCGATAAACCTCGGCAGGTGGAGGGTGGCTCAGGCCGAGGCAGTCTTTGAGGACTCTTCTGAGTCCGATGATGGTTCTCCCTCTTCTCCAAGCGCATGGACTTGGAGTCCTCGGGAGGGCAGTCAGTGGACGATAGCCCTCGTCCTTCTTAGGGTTGCTTCGACTCATCTCGAGTCCACGGGATGAAGCTCGAACCCGTTCAGCGGGCCAGGTATCTCCTCACGGAGATTCTGGACGAGGGATTTTCCTACGGAGGCCTTTCCGGTGGCGAAGCCATAGTGGGTCCGGCCTTGGAACTTTGTAGCATGCCTGCTTCCTGCCCTGCGCCTTGACCAGGTTGGCCAGGAAGTGTCAGTCCGGTTCCCTGTCGGGTTTTGGAACACCCTCGGCCGAGGGGTTGGTTACCGACAGCGTTTTCTGGCGTGCCGGGAACGCCAGGGATGTGGACAAACCTCCCGACAAGGAATCCAAGAAATTGGATTATGCCGGTCGAAAAGTCTATGCTACGTCCTCTCTCGGCCTTCGTCAGGCCAGTTCGGCCATCCTCATGGCACATTTTTCTCACGCCCTCTTGGGCTCCCTGGATGAGGTTGTCCCTTATCTTCCCACAGATCTGCAGACTACGGTCAAGCAGGTGCGGGGGCAGGGCAGTGGCCAAACAGCAACTCCAGACTGCTTTAGACATCGGGGACTCTTGTGCCAGGTCTGTGGCGGCCGCAGTGGCCATGCGTCGTCGGGCTTGGCTGAGGATATCCACCTTTACCTCGGATACCCAGCACAAGTTGGCGGATGTTCCCTTTTTGGGGACTGACCTCTTCGGCCCTGGGGTGGAAGGTCACCTGCAGAGGATCGAGAAGTCCAATGCTACCTTGGACTCGGTCTCTTCCGCCCAGAAGGACAAAGGCCGCAAGCCACAGCCTAAGCCCTTTCGTCCTTCTGCGCCCCCGGCGCGCCCGGCCCAGCAACGTCAGGGCCAGCAGGCTCGAGCTTGGTATCCCAAACCCAAGCCGTCGGCTTCCTCCAACAGGAAGCAGGGAGGTAAAGGCCCAGGAGGTCCCTCGGCCGGTCCCTCCTCCAAACCTGCCCAGTGACGGGCTGAGGGGTGTCGCCCCCATCCCTGTCACCTCACCCCTGGTTCCCCGTTGGGGGGACGGCTCAGACACTTCCTTTCCGCCTGGTCCACTGTTACCACGGACAGGTGGGTACTGGAGGTGGTGGGAAATGGCCTACCTCTAGAATTCGAGCAGGCCCCGCCCTTCAGAGCCGTTGCACCTCAGGGGGCCTCGGGGTCCGCAGCCTCACTGGCGGCTCGTCGAGCCGACATCGCTCTCCTCCTCCAAAAGGAGGTGATCACGGAGGTAGAGGACCCCCCTTTAGACCCGGGGTTCGTGTCCAGGTATTTCCTGGTTCCTAAACGGACGGGGGGCTGGCGCCCCATTCTCGACCTACACGACCTGAACAAGTTCCTAAGGTCTCGAACCTTCAGGATGGTCACTCTGGCGCAGATAATACCATCTCTGGAACACGGCGTGTGGTTCTGCTCTCTGGACCTACAGGGCGCGTTCTTTCACGTCCCTATCCGTCCGTCACATGAGATTCCTCCGCTTTTGGCGGAAGGATCCCTCTTGAGTTCAAGCCATGCCCTTGGCTTATCTCCAGCTCCCAGGGTCTTCGCCAAATGCATGGCAGTGGTGACAGCATTCCTGTGGCGCTGAGGGGTCAGGTGTACCCTTACCTGGACGATTGGCTGATAGCAGCCCCTCCAGGCCAGGGAGGTGGAGCGGTCCAGAGATCTGGCCCTCCAGGTTTGCTCTCAAGTCGGCCTTCTCATCAGCGAGCCAAGTTGGAACTCGAGCGAAGCAGGTGATCCTGTTCATCGGGCGGAGCTCGACTCTCTTCGAGCCAGAGCACGGCTCCCGGCGGACAGGGCCGAGGTTCTTACCTCCTTTGCCCAATCATTTCTGGTTGGGCAATCACACCCTGCCCGGGACTTCCTGTGCCTCGTGGGTCTCATGGCGGCTTGTACCAGCGTGGTCCGTTGGGCACGCTGGCACATGCGCCCCCTTCAGTGGGGACTGGCCAGCCAGTGGTCACAACACTGCGATCCATTGGACCAGCTAGTGATAGTGACCCAGGAGATGTGGAACACTCTCCAGTGGTGGACCGTTCCATCCCATCTGCAGGAGGGCATCCCGTTTGTCCGCCCCGAGCCGACGGTCTCTCTATCGACCGATGCCTCTCTGATGGGTTGGGGTGCCCATCTGGGGGAACACAGAGTGCACGGCCTCTGGTCCCCGCGGGAGTCCCGATGCCACATCAGCCTGCTGGAGCTCCGAGCGGTCCGCCTAGCTCTCACCGCCTTTGCTCCGTTTCTCCGGGGTCAAGTGGTCAGAGTCCAGACGGACAATACCACGACCATGTACTACCTGAACCGTCAGGGCGGGACGTGCTCCATGCTTTTATGCAAGGAAGCTCTCCGCATTTGGTCGCTCGTGCGCAGCCTGGAGGCAGATCTCCTAGCCATTCATGTGGCAGGAGCCTCCAACACCCTGGCCGATGCCCTGAGCCGGATAGGGGCTGCATCTCATGAGTGGTCTCTCCTGCCGGAGGTAGTACAAGATCTGTTCTCCCACTGGGGTACACCTCAGGTGGACCTGTTTGCCTCCAGGAAGAATGCGAAGCTGAGGCTGTTTCATGCCCGCCCCCCTCAGCAGGGCTCGCTGCAGGGGGATGCCTTCTCGAGGCTGTGGACCCCGGGCCTCTTCTACGCCTTTCCCCCATTTCCCTTGATTTACAAGGTGCTTCTCAAAGCAAGGAGGGACAAGGCGCAGGTGATCCTGATAGCCCCAGACTGGCCCCGCCAGTTCTGTACCAGATCTCCTCAGCCTCAGCTCCAGGCTCCCGAGGCAGCTTCCAGCTCGCCCGGACCTGCTCTCAGTCAGTCAGGGGAAGGTGTTTCATCCGGCCCTTCAATCCCTGCACCTGACGGCCTGGTTCCTGAGCGGCTAGAGTTCCAGGCCTTGGGTCTTTAAGACGAGGTCCTCAATGTTGTTGAGGCGTCCCGTAAGGAGTCGACCAGGAAATGCTATGCCTTCAAATGGAAGAGGTTTTCCATTTGGTGTCAGGGTAATGGCTTGGACCCTTCCTCCTGTTCCTTGGCAAGCATTTTGGACTATTTATGGTCCCTTTCTAGTCAAGGGCTTAGGTCGACGACCCAAAAGGTGCACCTGGCAGCCATCTCTGCTTACCGGGCGCGGGCCGGGGAGCAGTCGGTGGCGCAGGAGAAGGTGGTCTGGTGCTTTTTCAAAGGCCTTGATCACATTTCCCCTCCGGTGCGAGAACCTCCACCTCCGTGGAATTTACTGCTGGTACTGGCAAAGCTCATGGGCAAGCCATTCGAACCAATGCACAGGTGTGAACTCTCTCACCTGTTGTGGAAGACCGCCTTCTTGGTGGCTATCACGTCAGCCAGAAGGAGTGGAGAACTCCAGGCGCTCTGCATTGAGTCTCCTTACCTGGTCTTCCACAGGGACAAGGTTGTCCTGCGCCCCCACCCGAAATTCCTTCCGAAGGTGGTGTCGGAGTTTCACCTTAACCAGGTGTTGACTCTGCTGGTGTTCTACCCCAGTCACACCTCGGAGGCCGAATATAGGCTCCATACTCTGGACCCTAGAAGGGCGCTCACTTACTATAAGGAGCGCACGGCTGAAATTCGGGGAGAGGTTCGCCAGCTGTTTGTCACCTACGCTGAAGCCGCACCTGGCAGACCTGCAGCCAAGCGGACGATAAGCAGGTGGGTCACCTCCTGCATAGATCTCTGCTACAAGTTGGCGGGCATGGAGCCTCCCAGAGGGATAAGAGCTAATTCTACCCGCCATACTGCTGCATCGGTGGCTGCTTCCAGGGACGTCCCTATCCAGGAAATCTGCAGGGCTGCTACCTGGAAGTCGGCACACACCTTTATTACCCATTACCACATCGACCTTGAGTCACGCCAGGATGCTGGTTTTGGGGCCTCGGTTCTCCAGTCCTTATTTCCCAAGTAAGTATTGGGGGTGTGTGCCTTGCCTCCCTCCTCCCGGAGAACTGCTAGGAGTCTGCCAATAAGAGTGGATGAACAACATATCCATGTCCCTAGAAATACAGGTTACTCCCCTGTAACAGGAGTTCTAGGAATGATATATGTTGTTCATCCACCCGACTCACCCGACCTCCCCGGCTTCGACGCACAACCTGAGCTTTCAGCGGGCCAGATCTGGCGTCATGGGGCGGAGCCGAGAGTTTTACCACCTGGGTGGGTGAGAGGAGCCAGCTTGAAGACCTTCCGGCAAGATTTAAAGCAGCAAGGAACCTGCCAATAAATGTGGATGAACAACATATACCATTCCTAGAACTCCTGTTACAGGTGAGTAACCTGTATTTTTGGTTGCTACTACTTCAGCCTGAAGAATTTTAGAGCGTCAGGCTCTAATGCATGAGCCTCCTTACTAGATTTTTCACAAAGGCAGGGTGTCTTTGTGTACCAATCCTAAGTTTCTACCAAAGGTGGTGTCTGAGTTTACTCCGAGTCAAACCATCCACCTGCTAGTTTATTTTCCTGAGCATGCCAATCCAGCAAAAGCATTGCTCCATAGTTTGGATGTACATAGAATACTCCAGTATTGTATCCAGCGTACAAAGGACTGCAGGAAATCTTGACAGCTTTTTGTTTCCTTTGCCCCTGGGAAAGAGGGTGCTCTTCCTGGACTAAGTCTCCACCACTCATTCAGACTAATGGGACTACGCCGGAGGCACTAAGACCCTGTAGAAGCCTAAACTCTTCAGGAGGACTGGCGCTGGGATAGGACTGCGCATGCTCTGTGCCGCGAGACTAGCTCACACCCTATAGGCTATCTTGGTGTTGACTCTCCAACCATCTCCGTTTCTTTTCTCCCACTGTCTAGTGTGCTTCAATGACTGTCGCTCACCTGCCAGGAGTCATATCTTCGTCCTATATGACAGCAGCTGTTGCCGTTCAGTATTTGATGATTTTTACTACTTAGTGTTCCTTTTTTTTATTTAAAGGAAGAGGAGAAGACCCTCTGTCGGGGACCCGGCTCCGCTCAACCTCAAGCTTTTCTTCCTCCTGTCGGTAGAAGAAACGGTAATGCTCGAGGTTGCCTTCTGGTAAGTCTGCACGAGAATCAGTGGTGGCGAGCGGTAGGCCTTAGCAGACTTCTGTGGGGTCCTCTGTGGCTCTGTTAACTTCTGCGATCTTTGACACCAGGCCCCATCTGTGTCCTTGGTGGGGCTCTGGTGAGCAGTTTTACCTCTGGGCTGCACTTTTAGAGCAGTGGGCATGACGTCTGCCCAGTTGACTTGGCCAGTGGATCCGGTTCTGAGGCCCCTGAGCCACTGGGCCATGGCAGTCGGGCAGGCAGGATGTGTGCAGTGCCTTTTCCGGTGCCAAACACCATTGTCGCTAACTCTGCATGCCTACCCCGATCATCTCTTCCTTTGCAGGGGCCGGCATGGGTACTGCTTTCCTTCCCCTTTTTTCTTCAGGTCTAGGGCCAGTATATCCAGTGGTGCGTGTGGTGCCTGCACCATGAATGACGCCAAATTCCTAGAGGCCATTCTGGGTGGCAGTCTTATGATTCTTAGCCTGGACCTGCCTTTTGGAGATTCTTCTGGGGTAGGAGTGGATCTGGAGGAGTCTCCATGTCCTACTTTGTTGGAGATGCAGCAGATGGCTCATTTTAGGGTCTGGAATGCAAGTTTTGTGTATCAGCAGAGCCTGTGATGGAAGATCTAATTTTTTTTTTTTTTTTTTAGTTTTTCCTCAGAGATATGGGGTCCACCATAACATTTCAGACTTCATCTGTGGACCAAAGCAGAGCAGATTTTACATCTGGAGTTCCTACATTACTCCATACAAGTATACCTTGTGGAACACACTAAATTCAATGGTAGAGAGCCTCCCGGACTCTACCGCTCCATTGCTAGGTGCATATAGCCCAATAATTGGCTAAAACCTTTTACAGCCCCCTATGGCACTGCCCCTAGGGTGGCTGCTGTTGGCAGCAAGTGATTAACATCTCCTTGGCAGTGCTTATTGATTTGGCCCTCAAGTTGAGCTCTGGAGGGCGCTCAAACTCCTGCTGCCCCTCAGAGGGACTGCACCATCATAATTCTTGAAACAGGCAGTCCTTTCAATGTAGAAACCTGGAAGCCTTTGTCAGGAACCAACTCCTCAACTGCAATAAACCAAAAATAAAAAAAATGCAGCAGAGGGCACAAAGTCCGAAAGCACCTGGTACTATCCTCTTGGATCCGGCCCAGGTCCCACCTCAGCTGTCCGAAGTGGACGCCTCTCAGTGGTAGTGGCGGGGGGCACCCGATTTGGTTTTGTAACTAGTGGAAGTCCAATCTAGTGGACGAATGGGTCATCAGGATTGTCTGAGAGGGATACACTCCCAATTTCGCAGACATTTTCCCTAGACCCAGGCGGCAGCTCAGTCTTCTTGCCTCTCTTAGACCCTCTTTCCTCTGAGACAGGGCCTCAGAGCAGTAGAAGTTGTTCCACGGCGAGTCGGAACACAGGTTCCTAATTCCTTTGCTTGGTTCCAAGATGACAGGCAGCATGCACCCATTTCTCGACCTTAAAAGGTTAAATAAGTACCTGTTTAGGGAGAAGTTCACTAGAACCTCTGTATTTAAGCCTTCGCTTTCTGGATGTTTGGCTCTGAGCCAGCCCATCCAGGCTAGAGTCTCGGGAAGCAGTTGCCACAGCTTTCTCGGTCACTTTCTTCCAGGAGGGGTTTTCTGATTCAGGGAAGGTGCCAGATTCACATTCCCAGCAGCTCCTCTTCATAGGAACCCTCCTGGATACCTCCAGGGTGAGGTTTCTTCCTTCCGGGGAACAGAAGAAACATCTTCAGATATCTCTAATTCATGGAAAGTGACTGTCTGGGCCCTTTTTGAGGCAGCGGATGCTAGGACTTGTGCCTTCGCCCACAACAAATGGTGGTCTCCGACCACGTATCCACAGTCCTCCACATAAATGACAAACTCTGACAAAGTTACTTACATGGTAGACGCAGTTGGCATAGCTCCCGCTAGGTCTGCTCTTACCCTCTCAATCCCAGATCACCATCAACACGGTTGCACTCCTGATCAGTTGGGGAGCTCACTGTCAAGATCGCCACACTCTGGTGTGGAGCCAGGAGGAGGAGCATCATCTTCTCATACATTTCTTAGAGAACTGTTTTGTACACTTCCCAAGTCCTGAAGGAGGCCCTCTGTCACAAAGTGATCCCACTTTGGATGGATGACAATATTGTGATGTTTTCATCAACAAGCAGGGTGAAGCACTATCCTACCCTCTGTGCAGGAAGGCCATGGGGAGGTGAGAGTGGTGCCTTGAGCATGTTGCGTCAGTTTAGTCTTTGTGCAGTCGCTATTCGACGAATGGGGCAGTCTGGACCTGGTCCTTTCTGAATCCTCTCTCAATGCAGATCTGCCTCTATCCTGCTTCAGAAATCCAGACCCTGGTGTTCTGTCAGGTTGTAGTCACTGCAGTAAACAAGGAGGTAGAAGACTTGGTTTGCTGGCCAAGGCACCTAGCTTCACCTGAGCTCTTTCCTTCTAAGACTGCTTGAAAGGCAGAGTAGAGAAACTTACCAGAGCAAGGGAGAAGGATTAAGACTTAGTTTGGCTAAGCAGATTTACTGTGTGGTGGTGTTTTTATTTTTTACTCACAGGGATTGCTACTGTTTGTTGCTAACATTTCATTGCTTTATTTTTTCTCTGATTCAAATTGTTGTTGCTGGTATACCTTCTTCTGCATTATTACAAGGTGTGCCTACAGGTGTGCTAACAGATTACTGCTGTAATCTTCTGATTCAAATTGTCTTTGCAAGGTATATCTTCTGTTACTGCTTTATTTTTCTCGGAGCAAAGTGTTTCTTACAGGGTATATCTTCTCTGAAATTATTACAGGTGGTGCTTTACAGGTTTTACAGTTTTATCTAACATTAGGATAAGCTTTCAGGGTTACTGCATTTGTTGTTGACTGATTGTTTCTGCTCTTACCTCCTTGTTCTTTCGTCCGTGGTTCTTCTTTTAGGCAGGGAAGGCCCAGCCACCCACCCCATCCCCAACCACCCATGCTACACTCCTTTATAGGGTACCACAGTTGTGACATTTCCTGTGGCAGAGCAGGAAAGGCGGATCAGTGGGGCCCCCACAAGGTGATCTCATGTACAGGGCACTAGTAATTTAACTTGTTATAACAAGTTAAACAAAGCACAATTAAACCATTACTTGCATTTTTTTTTTCCTTCTAATTACTCTGACTAGGTTACAAACCCAGCAACTTATTTTGGAATGGATTTCATTAACTGCAGGTACTGTGGAACAATTTTCAGAAGGACATTCTTACAGGATTTAGGACACTGTCCTACATGCTGGGCCTTTGGAGATCTTAGGTCTCAGCTCCGGGCAGCATGGGCAGAGATTGCACGCCTCAAATTTCATATTGAAGAGGAAATACATTATAAGAACCACCCGCCATTTCCCCAGCATCCAACAGAAAACCTCAACCGCAGAGGGTAGTTGGTCCAGGAGGTTGGCAGGTGGTTAGGAGGAGCAAATCAGGTGCCCCATCACCTCTGCTCTCCAACACATTACCTCCAAAACCATATAAACACTACAAACAGGTATCTGCCTCTATCTCTGAAATCAAATAAAGAGGCAGAAGACACTGCAGAGCAGGACACTCAGGCACAGGAGCTAAGCACAACAATACTCACCCAAATCAGGAACCAAAACTAAACAAGCACAAAGGAAATCTAAAAACTTCTGATCATAGGAGACTCCATGATTCGGGAGTTGATACCCATCTCCAGCCAGGGTGATGGTCAGATGTCTCCCAGGTACATCAGCATGGAGAGACACTGACTGCATTGCTAAAATTGTTCACAAAGCAGGAGAAAACATTGATGTCCTAGTACACATAGGGACTAATGATCTCGTCAGCCGGTCAGTTGTGAGACCAAGGAACACCTGACTAGGCTGGGTGACAAACTATCATCTATTTCGTCGCATCTCCTTCTCTGAGATCCTGCCAGTCTGGGAGAAGGGAGCAGATGGACTGGAAGGTCAGAGAAGGGAGATAGGGAGCCAAACACGTGGCTCAAGGACTGGTGCCAGGAAAAGGACACAGATTTGTAGGGAACTGGCAACAGTTCTGGGAGCGAAAGTTCTTAAATTTGATGGACTGCATCTGACTAAAGAGGGAGTCAGTGCATTGGGGCAGAAGTTTGACGTCTTTGCAGAATATTTAAACTAGCAAATGGGGAGAGGGGTGCAGCACCCCATACGTTGAATGGGAAGAACACCCTTCCCCCCTCAGCTAGTGGTCAAACTGGAATTCAGTGTGTTTGCTGTTCATTTGCATCACCAGGTAAGAAAAAAGGTTTGTCTCCCCATACGATGCACAGGGGTAATGCCAAACCTCACCCAACAACTAACACACCAAAATCTGGCCAATGGAAAATCATGTACACAAATGCTCACAGCCTGGGAAATAAGATCCCAGACCTGCAGGCAATAATGTCAGAGGCTAAACTGGACATAGTAGCAATTAGTGAGACGTGGTTTACCAGTAACCACATTGGGAGACTTCAGTACCTGGCTATGTATTGTTCAGAAGAGACCGAGGTGCAAAAGGGGGAGGAGGGCTCTGTATGTTAATGAAAATATCAAAGCTACAGAAATTCAGAATACACATAAGGAGCCAGAAGAACTGTGGGTCACCCTGGAAACAGAAATGGGACAGCCATAAGAACTGGGGTTGTCTACAGGCCCCAGACCAGAGGAGGACATAGACACATTACTGTTAGAAGATATACAAAACATGACAGCTAAAGGGAGGTTCTGATAATGGGAGACTTCAACATGCCAGATACAGATTGGTCATCACCAGCAGGAACATCTGCCAGAACTAGACTCATAGTGGATTCCCTGCAGGGAGGGCCTCAAACAACTGGTACAGCAACCCACAAGAGACAGGGCTATCCTAGATCTAGTACTGACTAACAAAGAAGGGATCACAGATCTCAGGTAGAGGTCACCGAGGGGCAGTGACCATCACATGGTATGGTTCAATTTGGCTACTACATCTAAATCATCCCATTCCAAGGCAAAATATGGGACTTCAGAGGAGCTGACTTTGATAAGATGGCCAACAGAGTTAAGCTAGCCCTGGCAAAAGAAACACAGGTGAGGAGGTACAGGCAAAGTGGGCAAGCATTAGGATACAATACTTGAAGCAACATCCCATTGTGTTAGACAGAAAAGGAAGTGCAAAGAAGAAGGAAACCACTTTGGTTCTCAAATACAGTAGCAGAAAAGGTCAGGAGCCAAAAGGCTGGCCTTCAGAAAATACAAGGGAACACAGCGGGATGAAGATAGGGGCATACCAAACTGCCCTAAGGGAAGCAGTAAGGCAGTAAGGCAGGCAAAGTCCCAAACTGAGGAAACACTAGCACAAACAGTAAAAGAAGGTGACAAGACTTTCTATAGATACATTAGTGAAAGGAGAAAGTCCAGGAGTATTGCTAAGCTTAATGGAGAAAAGGGAGCATGTGAGGAGGAGGACCCTGTAAAGCATCTATCCTAAATAGATACTTTTGCTCAGTATTCACTGAAGAGAAGGTAGGGCAGGGCCCACAGCTCAGCATCATGGACACAGGGGGAGGGAGGTGAGCCTACTCCCTTCACAAAAGAAAGGGTCCTACAAGAGCTGTTAGCTCCAGGGTGGATAAGGCATGGGACCTGATGGCATACATCCCAGGGTACTTAAGGAGCTAAAGGAGGAACTAGCAGAGCCATTAGCAGAATTGTTTAGTGAGTCTCTGAGCACAGGAGAGGTCCCAGAAGACTGGAGAAGGGCTCATGTGATCCCACCCACAAGAGTGATAGCACGGAGGAGGGGGAACTACAGACCGTCAGTCTTACCTCAGTAGTGGGCAAGATTATGGAAGCACTCCTTAAGGAAAGGATAGTGCAACACCTGGAATCCATAGGGCACAGGATCCAAGACAGCATGGGTTTACAAAGGAAGGTCCTGTCAAACTAATCTCATAGATTTCTTTGACTGGGTAACCAGAGTGGTGGACCAAGGGGAGCAGTTGATGTTAGCCTACCTTGACTTCAGCAAAGCTTTTGACACTGTTCCACATAGAAGATTGATAAATAAGCTAGGTAGGCTAGGGTGGTCAGAAGTTGGTCAACTGGGTGGCAAACTGGTTGACTGGCAGAAAACAGAGAGTGGTGGTAAATGGTATACAGTCAGAAGAGATGCAAGTCACAAGTGGGGTACCTCAGGGATCAGTCCTGGGGCCAGTCCTATTCAACATCTTCATTAGTGACCTAGCAGATGGACTAGAGGGTAAGGCTTGTCTGTTTGCAGATGACACCAAGATCTGCAACAGAGTAGATGATCCAGCTGGGTGGGCAGGAATGAGAAGAGATCTGGATAAACTAGCAGAATGGTCAGAAGAGTGGCAACTGGGATTTAATGCAAAGAAGTGCAAATCATGCACATAGGGAAGAAACCCTGAAGCCACTTATAGGCTGGGAGGAGTTGCTAGCAGTCACAAAGGAAGAAAGAGACTTGGGCATCATCATCACTGATGACCTGAAATCATCCAAGCAGACCTCTAAAGCGGTAGGTAAGGCTAGGGGGGTGTTAGGGTGTATTAGTAGGAGTATACAGTGTCGAAGAGGGAGGTAATAACCTCTGTACAAGACATTGGTTAGGCCCCATCTGGAGTACTGCGGCAGTATTGGAGGCCACACCTTCACAAGGACATTAACTCAAATTGAGGCAGTCCAGAGAAGGGCAACCAAAATGGTCAGGGACTGCATCAGAAGACACATGAGGACAGATTAACGGAGCTCAATATGTATACCCTTGAGCAAAGAAGGGAGAGAGGTGATATGATCGAGACATTTAAACACCTTAAGGGCATAAACAAGGTGAAAGAGTCTAACATGTTTAAATATAAGAAAATAGCAGGACAAGAGGACACAGCATGAGATTAGAGGGAGGCCGATTAAGGGGAATGTGAGGAAATTCTTTTTCACAGAAAGGTGGTAGATGCATGTAATGGCTTACCACAATAAGTAGTGGCTATGAATACAGTGCAGGGCTTCAAACAGGCATGGGATAGGCATAAGGGAGCAATACAAATGACTATGAATAGATAGGTCACTGACATAGCAAAGGCCGATGGCACATTTATAAGGTAGAAAAAGAAATGGGCAGACTGGATGGGCCTTGCGGTCCTTATCTGCAGTCAACTTCTATGTTTCTATGTAAACAAGATGTTCCTGTATGCTTTCCTCCTCTTCCCTTAGTTCAGAGGGCGATGCTCAAGTGGTAGGCAAACGGGGGCAGGATGATTTGCATCATCCCAGACTGGCCTCCGCAGATATCATTTACGTAGATAAACAGTCGGTCAGAAGTTCCCCTGAGGCGACTACCTCTACGAACTGACTGTCTGACACAGGGACTTTGGTCCAGCCTTCTTGCCCTCCCTTCAGCTCCACGCTGGGCTCCTGAGGAGATGAAAGTGGGCAAGCTTTAGGTTTCCAGACAATCATAGAAATCTTCTTAGCCGCATATAGACCTTCCACCAGGAGGACTTACACGGCTTATTATTATTATTTAATTTTGTTGACCCAGTAGGCCCACTGAGACTAGAAGTCCCTTTTCAGGGTGACCGGGGAGTGGGGGGGATACAGATACCAACTGAAACTGAACCGGATTAAGCTGTTGGTGATATTTTTAGTGGTTACACTTTCACCATCTGGTGTGCAAAGTTCCGTCTGGACCCTTTTGTTGCCCACCAAATAAAATTATGGGGTGCCTTATGGACCTGTCTAACTTGGGTCTGCATTTCTCTGCAGAAGAA
This sequence comes from Neoceratodus forsteri, assembly GCA_016271365.2. Lineage (NCBI taxonomy): Eukaryota > Metazoa > Chordata > Ceratodontiformes > Ceratodontidae > Neoceratodus > Neoceratodus forsteri. Next base: position 1,267,607,850 of record CM028131.1, on the reverse strand, counting down.
TGTTCACCTCTGCACATTTTCAGACTGTCTTAAGCCAGTAGACATGTCACTGGCTCAGTTACTGTTAGTCAAGTTTTTCTTCTCCCTACTTACTTTGTTAGCCCCAGAATGAAGGACAGCACTCCCTTTATCTCTGAGTGTTGAGGCTTCTGAGACTCTACATCGACAGAATGAAGAGATACGCTTCCGAGCAACCACTGTATCTTTCCGCATGCCTTGGCTGGATCAGCCTGTTGCCATGAGATGCATTTCTGCTTGGTTAGTAGATTTGTCTTTGACACTGCTAATCCGTGGCACAGCTCAAGTTGGAAGGCCGGGTTCTCACTACTTTACTGGAGTGGTTGCGGCTTTTCTGGCGGAGATTCATAATGTACCCGTTGCAAACATCTGCAAGGTAAGTGAGTTGGAGCTCATTGTATACCTTTGTAAATTACTGTTCTGGATGTCCATGCCTGATAGTTAACTTTCTTCAGCAGGACAGTCCTTATGGACTTTTGTCCTGAGTGAGTTCCATCTCCTACCACCCTACCTTGGGGGGTTGGGGGGGATTTTTAGCTCTGTACTCTCCCAGTAATGTGAATCGGTGGTGGAGACTTTTAGTCCAGGAAGATATGGAAATTACTTGCTTGTCGTAATTCTATCTTCTTGGACAAAGTTGCCACCATTCATTCACATGCCCACCCACCATCCCCGGAGCTCACTCGTTCTATTTTGGTCTTCAATTTCTTGTTATTCAGGCTGTGAAACATTGTTGAATTGACCCTTCTTACATGAGTCATCCAGGCCTTCACGTGCCCAGAAGTTAGGGTTGGGTTTTCTTTCGTTTGTTTACGCTGCACCTCCTCTGTCAAAAAGGTACTGAGGTGGTTGGAGGGTTGACGCTGAGATAGCCTACACGGCATGAGCTAGTCTCGTGGCACCCCGCATGTGCGGTCCTATCCCGGTGCTGGCCCCCATGAAGATTTTTGGCTCCCGCAGAGTTCTAGAGCCTCTGGTGTAGTCCCATTAGTGTGAATGAGTGGTGAAGACTTCATCCAAGAAGATCAAGAATTACGGTAAGTACGTAATTTTCATTTCCTGTTTCTAAATGGTGTTTGTCCAAATGGTTGGGCAATTGTATTACTTTCTGTTTACACGAAGTACAGTAAGAAACTTCTTGGGGTTGTATGTGGCCACCTGGCTAGAGGCATGGCCCACTACTTTTACTTGTTTCAAGAATGTCAGCTGCTGAGATTTGTGCAGCAGACACCTGGAGTACTGTCCACACCTTCACTAAACATTACAGTCTGGATATTGCCTCAAAATAAAGGGCAGGCTTTAGCCTAGCTGTACCTCAAGGCCTACTTTCTTAGGTCTGTGGGTTTTGGCCACCCACACTTAGTCAGTACCGCTTGGTACTCTTTCCATAGATGTGGTCTGATGAAAAGAGATCCTTGAAGACAAAATGATTAGGTATTTACCATAACGGTAGATCTTCGAGAGAATTTCTCATCAGGCCATGCCGTCCCACTACATCCTGAGGGCTCCTTCTCCATAGGGCTTTGCCAGCAATTTTCTGCCTCTCTTGGTCTGCAGAGCCATAGCTCCCCTCCTTTTTCCCCTACAGGGAGGTCCTCCGAGCATGATCTCCAGTGGTGAACTGAGGGAAGGGACCGCCCACATTTATATAGCGAGCCAATGTAAGATGTAGTCGTGGGTGGCCCCTAGAGGACTGCTTGCAGAAAGTTTGTGTGGTCCTAGTGCCTGAGTGCTATAGTTCCATAGATGTAGCCTGATGAGATTCTCTCTTAAGATCTACTGTTTACAGTAAGTACGTAACTGTTCTTTCTCTGGTCAGTTTCTGCATTTATGAGCTGAAGCGGCACATACTGTGTTACAGAAGTTGACCTTTGATGTGTATCTGTTCCCGCCGCTTCCAGTGTTTCCCAGGGTATTGTAAAAGGTTTAGAAATTAGTAGGAATGTTTTTCTGTGAATAGAACAGGAGTGGCCAATAAGGCTATAGTTTTCAGATTGGTTAAATTCAACATTGCATTACAGACAGTTTTTTCGGCTGCCACTCCACAAAGACAGGCTTTGGGCAGAGGCAATTTCTGGGTCCAGTCTAGAGGAAATATGGTTGAAAGCCTGGCTCTCCCTAAAAAAAACAAAAACAAAAAAGTGATAGTCACCTTGTACTCGAGGGAGGTGTTCCCTTACTGGCTTTGGACAGTGTGGCACGTCTTCTTGGCTTGGACTTTAAATGGAATGTTCACTGTTTGCTTAGATTTAATCTCCCTTGTGAACTTTAATTTTTCATTTGCAAAATTGGACCTTTTTAATTTTTCCCTGAAAGCAATAGCTTGAGTGTTTGATGCCATCTTGCGTGCACTTTTATGCAGTCTGCCAAGATTGTGGTTTAGCATGTGCAAGTTGGCTTTGGAGAGGTTGGAGTACTGACAGTCGAATTTAGTACCAGTTAAGCCTTTTCCTCTTCAATCTACCCTGCCCCCACTAAGAATTTCTATACCCATGATGATTTGAACTGCGTTTTGAGCTTTAGAATGGTTACATGTGGCTTGGAAAGACTTAGGAAAAAGAACTGCAAATTATCTGTCTTCTGGTCCAACATACTATGTTTTCCCCCCAAAACTGCCTCTATTGTGTGGCTTCTTTTATATGCTAACTCGTCTGCAGTATATGCCTTATGCATTGGCATGTAGTGGACTAGCTGTTTCACTGAAGGAGTGATTGCATTGTGCTGCATTACCATCAATCTCTGGACAGGTAGTGTCTGCACAAGCTGATGGCTCACTGTGGCCCTCTGTGCTATTGCAGATTAAACAAGTTGACACGTGTTACATTCCTACAATCCCAGATCTGTAGTAGAAGGAAAGACCGTTGCTATGATTGAAGAAAACGTAACAAAGTGAAAAAGATGGCTTTAGCACCTCTTTGTACTTTGTGAAATTTACATTTATGCAAGACATTCCCTATTCAGCTTCCCCTTAAGAATTTGAAAATGTATTCTGCTTTGCACCTACAACTGTAATTTGTGCTTTATATGTTGGTCTGTAGTGGACTGACTGCAGTGCTGCACTGCCACGAGTCTGCTGGGCTGGCTGATTGCTCCCTATGGCCCTCTAGTGGGCTGTTGCTGATCAGACAAGTTGTAACCACTAAGGTCTGTAGTGGTGTTATTTCCAGTGTGGACCTGCTTCTGTTTGGGACAGCCTGGCCCCTGAATAGCAGAGAAAAGAAACTAGCATTCATCAATGCCGAATGTTCGCTTGCTGGCATTGGTAGTGTAGGAGTTGGAGAAATGCATAATAGGAATGGCAGTGAAGTATTGAACCCCACCACCCTGCGGAGACTGACAGGCATTGGGGTGTGCCTTTGTGTCATCAGGCATAACGGCCACGCTATTTCACCACACCCTACCCTGCAGCTACCAACAACTGTCACGGTGTGCCTTGGGGTCTTTGGGCCTTATGCTCACCCCATTTCATAAGGAAATGTGGTGAGATTGGTGCAGTATAGGAGAATGGGGTAAATTCTGGGGCCGTAGATTCCAAGGCACACCTCAATGCCTGTCACTGGCTGCAGGGTGTGGGTGGGGGTGGAATGGCACGAGCATTATAGGTGACAATCCCAAGTCACACCCCTAATGCCTGTCAGTCTCTACAGGGTGGGGCTTTATGTCAGGAAGCCCTAATGCCTCAGGCGTTCGTTGGTATTTTCACTCCAAATTTTCAACATGGGTTTTTTGTGACCCCTTCCTCATGAACAGTGGCAATATCAGTTCATTAGCCGAAAGCTGAATTTTTTTTTTTTTTTTTTTGCACAGTGACTACGCCTTTTGGGACCACAGGTGCAAAAACACATTTTGAACAGGATATAGAAAATGACAGCTGTACTGTTCATGAGGTGTGTACCAAAAAAAAAGTCAATGTTGAAAATCTGGATTAAAAATATATAAAAAAAAAAAAAAAGTCACAAGCTTGCGTAGAAACTGGCCAACGCACACCCGTAATGTGATTAGTTTGGGGATTGTTTACAGCAGATTGTCAACACAGGTATTTTGGGACCTCCACTCATGAACAGTGTCACTGATTTTCTTAATCTGTCCTGAACACTGATTTCATGCAGCGACCATGCATTTCTGCCCTGGAAGTGCGAAAACTCATTCCGGCCAGGGTGTGAAAAATGACATGTACAAGGTACCACAGTTGTACATTAGGTCTGAAGAAATGGCATCCTGCCAAAAAATGTTAGCTTTATGGTGTTCTTGTGGAAATTAAATTAAAAAAACAAATATTGATTACCAAGACTGGCGTAAAATGCCTCCTTTCCTCAGCTTGATGTTACAGCAGTGCAGTTCCTTTACTACATTGAAAAGTCCTCTAAGGGGATTGGGCAGTCTGAGATCTCCTCATTGTCAAAGGTGTATAAATGAAATTTAGCTTCTGTCTGTAAATTTGGGGAAAATGTTCATAAAGTTTTATAAAGCCATGTCCTTTGTTTGCAGTTAAACATAGGAGGTGGGGAGAAGATGCATTTTTCACTGTAAATGTTTGACAGGGTGACAGCAGCTCTCCTACTTTATGATTCTTTTAACATACCATTTTCTGTGGTCGAGGGTGAGAAATTGTTTGTTTTTTGCCAACTCTGGCTGCTGCGGCCTCAAACGCTAACTGCCACTTCCTTTTTATTACACAACTTCAACAAAACCTCTACAAAATTTACCTAAGAGCTGCTTCTGAAGCAGATGAGAGATTGTTGCAACAAGTTAAGGAACAAACAAAGGGGCTCCTGCCTTAGCATAAGGGCTGCAGACAGAAGAAAATGACCATGTCAGATACATGCTAAAAACTGGAAATCACGCTAGATAGCGTCAGTGGCTCAGTAGGTAGCACACTCGGCTCTGAGGCCAGGAGATCAGAGGGCTGTGGGTTCAGTTCCCACACCTGGCACTTAGCGTAATATCCCAATACTGACACTGTAGTGCAGCATGAGGGGGGTGCTACACTTCTGAGGTGTGACGTCTTTCGGATGAGACGTTAAATTGAGGTCCCATCTGCCTGGTTTGGTGGTAGTTCAGGTGGATGCTAAAGATCCCATGGCACTTATCGAAAAAGAGTAGGGGAATTTCTCGGTGTCCTGGCTAAATTCCTCCCATTAGCTAAAAATACCACTAACAGCTTAATCTAGTTCAATTTCAGTTCCTTACCATCTGCATCCCTGCCTCTCTGAAAGGGACTTTAGGCCCAGTGGGCTTACCGGGGCAACAAAATTCAGTTAAATAAATAAAACCATTTGGCCTTGAGGACTTTTTTACAGGACTGAACTGTAAAGTGAACAAGAGTTGGTTGGCACCAACAATATCTGTAATTACAGATGTGTTAGATGGTTTGTGGCCATGTGCAGGTTGGGGTGGACACACTGACGCACTGCGCTGACACACACAGTGATGCACACACAAATACATAAACTATCCACCCATTCCAGCACACACTGCTTCTCATGCAGATAGTGCTGCAAATGCACATACAGTGATATGCACACAAACATGCTAGCACACATTGTGCAGACTCAAATTGCATGCCACTGTGTGCACCTACAGGCATGTGAATCCAGATGTTACATTCATATACTAGTTTTCCCCTTACATTTATGCTCCGCTGCTGGCTCCAGTTGGGGCTTTTCTTTCCTCAGATGGCCAACATTTTCAGTGTCCCTGTGCCCGGTGGCGGGAGTGACTTGAGTCGCATCTTGCCAGTGGTTATTTATGTTTGTCCTCATTCCTTTGGGGGAGACCATGAGGGCCTGCTATGCTGTCGAGCATAGTTTGGATACGTTTAACTCTTCCCTCCGTTGCTCCTATAGAGGTAGGCAGGTCCAGCAGACCCGCTGTACTGGTGGTTATCTTCCTGCTTGAGTGATGCATAGTTGGGTTTGCTGGTACCATTTTCATTGTGGGGCTCGTCCCAGGTTATGACTCCCCCAAAGGCATTCCCCCTGCTTGCCTCTGAGCCACTGCCTCCACCATCACTGTTCTCCGCTCCACCCAGGTGGCACCGAGCAGGCTGAAGGTGAAGCCAAGAAAAATGCTAGTTGCCACCTGACCAGTAGGCAGCAGTACAAAGAGCGGTCCCAAGAACTGCATTGTTGTCTTGGGCATTGGAGCTGCAGAACTGACCCACCACTGAGAGGAAAGGGAACTGGGGGGAGAGGAGATGGGAGGAACTGGGAGGGCAATTAAACCTGCCTGCCTGGACCAGAGGGGGCAGGACTAAGATGATGATTGCTGTACTTGCTGCCACTTCATGAGCCCTTGGCCTTAGATTGTCTGTTTGCTCCTGTGGGGATGGAGGGGGGATAGGGGGTTTATCAGTGCCTGTGGGTTTTGTCAACAAGGCACAAATAGATGGGGCAAGGGAGAGGGCAGCATGGTAAGACCTTTTCTCCATTTCCCTCGCACCCAATGGGGAGTGGTCTGACAGGAGGCCCTCCATGAATTCAGTTTCTTTTCGACACTCATGGCTCAAAGATCTGTTGGGAAAAACTCTGCCTCCACATCAACATCTTAGCCTTGGAGACCGAATTAGTTTACAGTAAGGGTTTTGATTAAAATGAGACTGGCAGACTGTGGGACAAAAAGCAAGCAGTGGATGCAAAGGCCAGACTGCAAAACTAGAAAAGAATGAGTTTTATTCTTGGGCAGAACAACCATTGGTATCTTCTATTTCCAAAAAAAAGTCTTACATGGTATTTTATGCTTGAAGCTATATTTTGAAAGTTGTAACATTTAAAGCACCAGTGCAACAAAAATGTGCTAAAATTTGATGCCACTTTTTTCTTCCCAAATTATGCCAGATGTCTGTTTTCAGTTTCTGTTATTTGAGTTTTATAAAAGTTTTTAAATATTTCTCAAGAACAAAAAGATGTCCAATTGTTTAACCAGGAGAGAGACACTAAGCTGAAAGATTGTTTACAGGTGTGACCTGGGAGCACAGGGAAGTTGTGACTTGCTCAGGGTCACAGTATGCAAGTGGGGGCTGTAGGTTGTGTTCGCCGTGCATGCAAGTGCATCGAACACCTTGGTATGAGTGTGCTGTTTGAGGGATGTGGACACTGTCCGGCAAGTGCAGAGCAGTGTTGCAATGCCACACCAATCAGCACCCAGGCTGACAGTTTCTGGCTTGCTGGGTGGGGATGGCACCAACTTCAAAAGAAGTTGCCATCCCTTTGACCTGCACCGCTCCCAGCAAGCCAGGCTGATCTGTCATGGTCAGCCTGGAATGCATGGAACATGTACCTGTAACAAGAAAACGTCCATTGATGTCTGTTACTGGCGCCCTAACTGTCCCCAACCCGACACACACACACACACACACACACACACACACACAGTAGTGACATCTCTATTCTTTCATGTATCTTCCCAAAACAAACATAACCCATGACACTGTGGGTGTCCAATCCCCCAAATGTCTTCATATTTAAGCACTGTCCCTCCCAGTGACATAGGGGGCACACAATCCCCCAGTTTCCTCAATTTAATAGCAAACTGTCCCTGACATAAAGAAAACTTGTCCCTCACCTTTTTTTTTTCATTGTATATAAACCTGAAAAAAAAAGGAACCTTCCACCGTTGTCTTCTGTGCCATTACCCACTCCACCCCATACTTACCCACCGGAGGTCAGTCACCATGATCTTCTTTGGACCACAGACACATATTTACTCTTCTAAGCTCTTCAGTGTATTTCAGTGGCGTTTTCAGTTTCGATGTATTTCAATGGAGTTTTCAACTTAGTGGCATAACTTGGCCATTTTTTTTTTTATTTTGCCCCAAATTTTCAACATACCTTTTGTGGGACCCCACCTCACGAACACTTAAGTGCAATCCAAAGATGCTAGCGCGAACCCCCCCCCCCCAACACACACACACAGCATGACATATTTAAACTTTCATCTGCCAAAATTGGCTAGATTTACTTCAAGCTCTGTGTGAGGAATGGGCCCTCTTAGTTTCAGACTGAAATTCCAATTTGAGTAAGCTAAATCGCCAACGTCAAGGTAGGACCCTTCAATTCAGTGCCTACTAATTGACTTCTTTTATACGGTGCTCCCATCGTGGATTTTACACAGGTATTTCAAAGGGAGCATGCTAGGAAGGAGCACCACAGACTCCCTAAACTCGAACAAATCCAAAAATAGCATGCTCAAACCTTTTTATGTTGCTTCACACTGGAATTCACAATTCTAAGGGGTGCTGCTAGGTTGTGGCAAACATACAATCCAAAGATACTAGCACACACCACCCAACATCCACGTAACGTAAAAGGTTTGAGCATGCTATTTTGGATTTGTTTGAGTTTAGGGAGTGTCTGGTTCTCCTTCCTAGCATGCTCTCTTTGAAACACCTCTGTAAAATCCTTGATGGGAGCACACTATAAGTCAATTAGTAGCCACTGAGGCACTGAAAAGTTGGGGGCTAAATCGAAGGGTCCTACATTGACATTGGTGATTTAGCTTACTCAAATTGAAATTCCAGTCTGAAACTAAGAGGACCCAATCCTCACATGGAGCTTGAAATAAATCTAGCCAATTTTGGCAGATGAAAGTGTGTGTGTGTGTGTGTGTGTGTGTGTGTGTGTGTGTGTGTGTGTGTGTGTGTGTGTGTGTGTGCGCACTAATATCTTTGAATTGTATGCTTGCCACCTCGCAGCACCCTTTAGAAGAAATGTGAATTCCAGTGTAAAGTAACATAAAAGGTTTGAGTATGCTATTTTTGGATTTGAACAATTAAGTGACATTACACAATTCTGTCCCGAAAGGTGATTTTTTTTTTTTTTTTTTTTTTTTGGGCAGTTGCTGCACAAAATCACCTTTCAGGCAGGAGTTGAAAATTTACTCCACATTTGTTCATGAGATGGGGTCATAAGAAAGCTATGTTGAAAATTTGGTGTAAAAATATTCAAACTGCAAAGTTATGAGCCTGCAATGAAGTTTGCAAATGCAGGCTCATAACTTTGTTCATTTTTAATATTTTGACCTCAAATTTACCACCTAGCCATATCTTTACAGCATCTCAGGATTGTGACAGCTGTCATTTTTCAAATCCTGCCCAAAATGTTTTCCACTTCCCAAAAGGAGATTTCATGGTCCCTGCACGAAATCACCTTTCAGATAGGAGCTGAACATTTTCTTTGCACTTGTTCATGAAGTGTGGTTGTAAGGATATGTTGAAAATTTCAGGCACAAATATTAGCGCTGCCCAATATCAGAGAGCAGGTTTTGATTAATAATCCCCCAAACATATGTAATAGCTTACCCTCTGGTTAAGAGATTTATCCATAAAAGAAACTTTTTTTCTGTCTGATTTTCTGAAAACAACACTCTGAAAAGGGCTCCATAGAGCTGTTAGGCAAAACACTGACATTCTCGGACTCTGAGCGCACCCCCATGCTTGCACATTATGTGATGTCAGCTCAAGAATGTACGCCTGGTGGCATGCTCCATAGACTACACTGGAGGCAATTTTTGCAAGCTGTTATCCATTAAGTTCTGAATTTGAGAAGGAAGGGCACCACTTTCGGCTAACAAGGACTTTAAATTGGGTGGTGCCCTTTCTTTTCTCAAATTTGGCATAATGTGATAAAAACAACTTGCAGAGAAGTACCCCAATGCTAAGTTTATGGAAGCTCACTTCAGCATCATTATTGAGCTGATATCGCAATATGCAAGCATTGGGGTGGCTCTGAGTCTGGGAATGAGTGTTTTGCCTAACTGCTGTATGGAGCTGTTTTACTAGTGTTTTAAGAAAAGCAGATTTGGGGATTTATAGATAAATATCTTAACCAGAGGGTACGCTATTGCATATTTTGGGGGGGGGGGATTATTATTACTCAAAACCTGCCCTTGATGCAGACTGTTGTCCTTTAAATATCGACATGGAAAAATTAGTGACTGTTTAAAAATAAAAACATTTTTGAAATACATTATTGCACTTTTTTGAATTTTGGTATTGCTATACTTGAATTAGTATCTGTGTAGTCTAGGCTGGCAGTATAGCCTAGAGGTTAGAGGAACAAGGGGTGAACGAGCTTGATGCATCCAGCAGACCAGACCTGAGTTTGATTCTCACAACCTTCACTTGCATGCTGTGTGACTCTGAGCAAGTCACTTAACCGCCCAGTGCTCCCAGGTCACCCCTGAAAACGGGCACTTGTGCCTAGTAGGCCTTACCTGGTTACCAAAGACTAAAATAAAAGAAAAGAAAATACCCATAAACATTCATATTATGCCTTAACTCGTGGAGAACATTTCCATTCTCTTCCCCCAGCAGTACTAAATCTTCCTCGGGGAAAGTATCATAAGATCGTAACAGATTACCAGTCATCCCTCGATTCTGGTAGCATTATTGTAGCCACTCCAGTTTGTGTTGTGGTTATGATGCACCAGAATCCCCTGATGGAATTATAGTCTTGTAACAGTCTTCTATTCTGATTATCCAGGGCAGCTGTATGGGTAACACATTCTGCATGTTGTCATCTCTGTTCATGCTTCAGATTGCCACTCTGCATATGTAGTTAACAAAACTACTTGACCCACCAATGGTCAGACAGCTGCTATGATACATGATGTCTCTACAGAGGTTCTCTATTTAGTTTTATTAAACCAGAGTATTGTGAATTAACTGAACTGTCTGAGATGGTTTGCAGTGGAACAATACACTACCTCCCACCCCAAACAAGAATGAAAGATGGGACTCTTAGTAGCTTTTGCCTTTGGAGTTCTGACTGGCAGATCCTGTCAGACCAACCTAATCTGAATGTAGGCTACCTGGATTTCAGCAAGGCTTTTGACACTACTACACGAAGAGCTTGTGGAGAAAGCGGTCCAATACAAAATCCACAAAGTGTACAGGAGGTGGATAGCAAATTGGCTGACAAGTAGCAAGGAACGGTGTTGGATGGTCACGGTTCAGAATGGATTGGTGTACCCCAGAGGACCGTGATAGGTCGGTAGATCAAAGGAGTGAATTTTGTTCCTCTGTCCCTGAATTATTTATTTATTTTTAACAAACCAAAAAAAAGGAGGGGGGCAGGGAACAGCAATCCAGGAAGGAGAAAAAATTGAATGCAGACACTTGGGATCCCGACACCCAGGATCCTGAGCCAGACATCCTGGTAGTGCAGTTCCTTGATGGATCGCCAGCCCGACGGTGGAAAGCCAGACACCGCAACTATGGCATTTTCATGGGTGAGCAGGGGGGGGCTCTGCCACCTGCACCCCCCTAAATTAATGTAACCAACTCCGGGTCTGCAAGTTTGGGAGTCTGGCTTTCCACTGTCAGGATGCTGATCCATCTGGGAAATCCACTATCAGGGTGTCTGGATTCAGAGTTTCGGCATTCCATAGTGATACCAGTCCGTACTAAATTCTGGTGTCCACACTTGTGAGCCATCAAGTTTTCGGGTTCAGGAGCCATTGTCCTAACAGTGAGATCCAGTATGTAGTGGTGAAACTGTAAGGTCTGCTGGTTCCAGCAAAAGCGGAGGTATTAAATGAATACTTCTGCTCCATCTTTTCGAAGGAAAGGAGGGACCAATGCCACAGGCAGGAATAAGAAAGGAGGGAGCAGGAGTAGATCCAGTAGGGGTCATTGGGATAGAAAGTGAGGAAAGGACTGATGGCACTGAGGGTGGATAAATCCCTGGGGCCTAATGAGGTACACTTCAGGGTACTCCAGGAAATGGCTGAGGAACTGGTAGGTTTGCTGGCAATTCTATTCAGCAGTTCCTTAGATTCGGGAGTAGTGCCAGAAGAATGGTGAACAGCACATGTGCCACTCCACAAAAGTGGACCCAAGGAGGGGCCAGGCAACTACAGGTCAGTCAGCCTGACCTCAATAGTATGTAAACTCGGGGAGACCATACTGAAGGAGGGTCTGGTGAGGTACACAGAGGAGAGTGGCCTGTAGGACAGTAAGCAGCACAGGTTTGTGGTGGGCATATCGTGTCAAACTTGAGTTCTTTGATTGGGTCATCAAGGCAGTGGACAAGTGCCAGGCAGTAGACGTCCTTTACCTGGACTTTAGTAAGGCCTTTGATTCAGTGCCATACAGGAGGCTGATAGCAAAACTGAGGGGGCTTGGGGTAGGGGATAAATTAGTAGTATGGGTTGAAACTGGTTGAGAGACTGGACACAGAGGGTGGTGGGGAGCCTCCAGTAAAAAGGTCACCAGCAGAGTTCCACAGGGGTTGGTGTTTAGGCCCGGTTCTGCTTAATTTTATAAACAACATTGGGGATGGCATTCAGGGCAAAATGTGCCTATTCGCTGATGAAACTAAGTTCTGTGGGAGGGTGGATAACCAGGAGGAGATACAAGAGTTAAGGGAGGACCTAGTCAGACTGGAGAGATGGTCAGGGATATGGCAGCTTGGGTTCAGTGCCAAAAAGTGCAAAGTGATGCACATTGGGGCAAAAAAAAATGAGCAGAGTACTACATAGGAAAAGTTCAGGTAGCTGCGACTGAAGAGGAAAAGGACCTGCGCTAGTGATTACTAGCGATCTAAAGCAGTCCATTCAGTGCAGAAAGCCAACAGGATGCTGGGGTGCATTGCAAGAGGATTCAGTAGTAGGCACAGTGATGTTGTTTTGCCATTTGTATAGGTCACTGGTGAGGCCTCACTTGGAGTATGGAGTGAGGTTTTGGCACCCATACCTAAAAAAAAAAAAGGACATATAATTGCTGGAAGGGGTTCAGAGGAGGGCAACTAAAATGATCAGGGGACAGCAAGAAAGGTCATGCGAAGAGAGGCTAGGAGCCCTAAGGATGTACTCCTTGGAGGAGAGGAGGCAGGGATATGATAGAGACCTTCAAGTACTTGAAGGGAGTAAACAAAGTTGAGTGTGGGGTTCTCTTCAACAAGAGAGAACACCATCACCTGAGGACATAGCCTAAAGCTGGTGGGAGAAGAATCAGGAGAGATGCAAAGAAGTACTGCTTTATGGAAAGGGTGGTGATGGCATGGAGTGAGCTGCCAGAGAGGAGGTGGTGCCAGCTGGGGCAGTGGGATATTTCAGAAAATCCTGTGACAAACACAGAGGGAGGTCATGGGACCAAGGATGTGGAAGTGGGATGGGAGAAGGGGAGGAAGGGCCACGGACACTGGTGTAAGGGTAAAACCAGAACCCTGCAACAAATCGTGCAGACGTGATGGACCATGTGGTCTCCTTCTGCTGTCCATGTTAACTATATTGTTCAGGAAACTCATTCTTGAATTGCCATAAAGAAGCTTAAAATAGATTGGACAAACATAAAGAAGATTTTGTGTGATCACCGCACCCTTGCATACAAGATTCTGTGCAAATCTTGGTGTCTGGCCATTTTGCTATGTAGTGGGGGGTGTGGGTGTGTGTGTGTGGGTGTGTCTCTAAATACATATATTTGCATATAGAAATGCGGTTTCAGTCCTGGTTGACGTAAACACATGTTTGTTCTATTGGCAGACTGTGAGAGGCATTTTGGCACCATGCATTCCTGCTTAAAGTTGAACCAGCATAACATTTTGTGGTGATTTGCATATACAGCCCATGATGCTTTGCATTATGGTGGTAGGTGTGATTTTGTATTTCGTGTGTGTGTGTGTGTGTGTGTGTGTGTGTGTGTGTGTGTGTGTGTGTGTATACACACACGCACACCCCCAACCACCCACTATTTACAATAGGGTGAGAGTTTCTAATGCGTGATAAATGTAGCTATTTCTACTGGAGTGTGATAAATGCAGATCACATTACTAGGGTGGTGATAAATGCCGTTTATCCCTACTGTGCTGATGTCATCACTCACTAACCACAGCCTGCATTCTAAATTGAACTGTTTAATAAATCTGTTTCTCACTACTACTTGCAAGTAACTTAACATTGCAAAGGACACTCGCCTGTTTCCCATAGTGTTTCAACCACTCAGCCCATTACTATGCTACTCTCAAATTCAAGAGACTGCATTCTAAATCAGTGCTGCACCACACAGTTTGTTTCTCACTGCATGTTGATACGAACTCAATTAGCATTGCCAAACACATTCATCTATTTATCACAGTATGTCTGACACTTCCAGCCCATTCAGAAACTCTCTCTCACACACACACACACACACACACACACACACACACACACACACACACCACAAACCATGCTCTCAGGATAGCCTAGAGGTTAGAGTAATGAGCTTTGAACAGCCTTGATCCATCCAGCACACTAGACCTGGGTTTCACTTTCGCAACTTCCACTTCCACACTGTGCGACTCTGAACAAGTCACTTTACTGTCCAGTACTCCCAAATCACCACTAAAAACTTACCAAGTTACAAAGCACTAAAATAAAAGAGCAAACTGAAAAACATAACTATTTCTGAAGCTCTCACCCTCATTGTATAAATAGCACACGTGATGGGCAGATTGGGTGCTATGGAAAATGGTCTCACTCCTGCATCATGAGCTCTGGATAATCTCTCTGCAGGAGTGAGAATATTTTCCATATCACACTCCTGCCCATCATGTATCACCCATTGTGTGTGTGTGTGTGTGTGTGTGTGTGTGTGTGTGTGTGTGTGCGCGAGCGATTTTTGTTTCACCAGGAAAGGCATACTGAGCTGCGGCATCTGGTTTCCAGATGAGTCCTTGGGGGAAGGGGAGAAGGGAGTACAGTATGATGATGAATACAAGTACAGAAAATATTGGTAAACAAATAGATATAGAGAGCTAGATATAAATATATTTATACAACATATGTTTTGGGATAATTTCCATGTGTAAAGATTGATATCTTAGCCAGCCAGTGAAGATATCATTGATATCTTCATGTTCCTATACGTCATTTCGAAACTTAACTGGTTGAACCTGCCATTAGTGTCGTCATTTCAACTAGGCACTTTCACTTTTAATGGCGTTAGTCAGTGCTGTCCGTGATGTTCTGACACTGGTTTAAATGATGGCACTCTGTACTTTAAAACTCAAATCTGTGTAGTTTTCCAGAACTGTACTGACTTTTTCTTTCAGATAATCCCCTGACGGTAGACAGGCATCTAGCCCTTTCACTTTTCGTATTGGCATGTAGCGCAACAGAGCGGCATCAGTGATCTGTTGTCAGGCGCTCTGTACTAAAAAATGAGACATCCTCTTTTCATAACCCTACTTGATTTGTTTGAAAGAAACCACCGACTGAGGAGAGAACAGCCCGGCGAGTCAGCGGCTTCAAAGTAAGAAGCGCTGCGCGTGTTGCCATAGCAACTGCGCATTGCATCAGCTACTAATTCGCCAACTTGCTCACTATCTCTCTACTGTCGGCGGCTCCTTTCAAACAAATCAAGTGGGTTTATAAAAGGAGAACGTCGTCTTTAATTTTTTTTGTACAGAATGCATCTGACAGCACATCACTGATTATGTATGCATGGTCTCCATGAATATCTGTAGCCTCCTAAAAAAGTTTGACTCACTACAATGCCTGGTCACATCAATTAACCCTGATGTCATCACCCTGGTTGAGACTTGGCTGTCAAAATCCTCCCCTCACTCCCTAGTCTCCCTTCCTGGTTTCACCTTTCCGGTCCGGCCGTGTTGGGAGACGGGGCGGCAGCCGCGCCATTTATGTCGCAAGAATCTCTCCCCGCACTAGCCCTGCCCACTCCCATCCTGACTCAGGGGCCCAGGCGCTTACGCTGAAACTAACCCCTGACCCTTTAAAGGGACCCCTTTATCTGACTACTGCATCACGCGTCTCTAGGGACCAAACGCAGGCCATTCCTCTCTTACAGAATACCTTACCTCTCTACCTCCTTCCGCTGATCAAATTCTGGTGGGTGACTTAAATGTCAACTGGCTCAGCCCCCTCCCTCCTCTACCCGAGACCTCGCTTTCTGCAATAGACCTAACGCAACTAGTTACCCACCCTACCAGGACTAACCCCAAGAGAGGCTCCAGTACCCTGCTTGATGTGGTACTCACCAATCGCCCTAATCGGATCCCCAATGTACAAGTCCTCCCAGACTCTCTCAGCGATCACTCCCCCATTCTATTCAACTGGTCATCCTCAGTCCCCAAACCCATAGCACAGTCCACATGCCGGCGGCGTCTAATACCTGGTGGACTGATGAAACTTAAGGAACTTCTGTCCCAAATTGACTGGTCTCCTATACAGGCAACTCCTGACATCGACACAGCTCTCTCCTTCTTTACCCAAACTTTTAATAATGCCTGTGATATCTTTGCCCCAGTGTTGACCCGCCGTTCTAAAAGGAAGAATGCCCCCTGGGTTACCCCAGCTTTGATCCACCAGCTCAAACATAGGGACAACCTATGGCACCGTGCCATTGAGACTGGCCGGCCCAATGACAGGCGGTTATATGCTGCCGCCCGAAACAAGTGCACTTGGGCCATCAGAAAGGCCAAGTCTGAGCACTATCGGTCCTCACTCACTGCCTCATGGGGGAATCCCAGAACCTTCTGGGATAACATTAAACAGTTAAATGGGAGTGCACACCCCCCCACCCACCCAGATCAACATTAATGGTGTGATCTCAGACGACCCAGCCCCTCATAGCCAACCACCTCATTCACTGACCTTAGCCCTATCCTCCCTACAAATTTTTTTGACCCTCCTCCCCCAGCACCTGCCGTAAATCTTTCTCGCTCTTGTTTCTCCTCCAGTGTTTCTGCCCAAGAACTTAGGGCCGACTCTGTCACTGCCCTCAAGAGTAATAGTACAGGCAGTGACACCCTGGATCCGTGGTATCCTACGGCTGGTCTTAGACACAGTCCTTACCCGATCACATGCCTCATCAACCACTCTTTGCCTGGGAAGGTTCCAACTGCTTGAAAGTCGCCACTGTCACCCCTATCTTTAAAGGTGGTGATAGGACTGTGGCTGAAACTATCGACCGATCTCCATTCTCTCCTCTCTCCAAGGCCTGGAAAAAGTGGTGGCCTCTCAAATCTCTGACTCTTCTCCACCTACAATGTCCTTTGTCCTGAGCAGCATGGCTTCCGGTGGGCTACAGTACCAACACAGCCCCTCCTAGAGTTCTCCAACTTTCTCCACTCCTCCTTAGACACTGGTTCTCTGGCTGGTGCTGTCTTCATTGACCTCTCGAAGCTTTCGACACTGTCTCCCACCCCTCCTTCTTGATGCCCTTAGTCTCTCTGGTTTGCTGCTGGGCCTATCTCCTGGTGCACCAGTTATCTGTCTGACCGCACAGCGTGTAAAATTAATGGGACCCTACTCAGACATCTGTCCCATCTTTTCTGGGGTTCCCCAGGGCTCCATTCTGGGCCCTTACTATTCTCCCTTTACCTTAACACCCTTCCACGCTCTTGCTCGGGAACATTCTATTGTCGCGCTGATGATGCAGTCATCTTTGCCTCAAGTCGTAACCCTACTGCCCTCCAGGACTCGCTGCAGAAGTCCTTCACTGAAGCCGAGGGCTGGTCTCAAGGAACATAGATTGGGATAAATCTTAAAAACAAAACCATGTTCTTCACTCATCCCCAAAACAAGTCCTGCAACTTCAAATCTCATTCACTCTGGGTCCTCATTCCCACTCGAACAAGTTTGCTCTATAAATGCCTAGGGATCCATTTTGACCCCTCCTCTCCTTCCATGGACACATCGCTGCCCTAGCCACTGCCACTAATATCCGATTGGGCATCTTACATCAGTATAAACACTGCCTCCCGAGGCTCTTCGACTCGCAGTCACCTCCTCTGTCCTGTCCCTAGTGGACTATAGACTGCCGGTGTATGGTGCTGCTGATCAGACCGCACTCCATAAAATTCGCACTACTCTGAATAAGGCCTGCAGGTTAATTTCTGGAGCACCTAGGATGACACACACCTGTCTACTGTATGCTAAAGCGCTGGTACTTGATCTCGACGAGCGCCTCAAATATCTGACCTGTACCCTTACAAAAAAGACCCTCCTTGGGCTTTCCCCACCAGGATTGACCATCACCATACGCCGCTCTGTCCCACTAGTTCATACTCTGACCTCTGGGGAAACCTCTCTTGTTATCCCTAGAGCTAGGACCTCTCACGGCCAAAGAGCCTTCAGCTTTAGGGCCTCCTCCTGGTTCAACACACTGCCCCCCTCCATCTCCGAAGCTCCAACTATATCGTGCTTCAAAACTTCTTACGTAACCACCTTATTAACACTCCGGCGTTGTAACTGCTACTAGTCAAAGCTGCATTTCATTACTTATGACAAAGCTTTATTACTAAGCTGCTAAGGATGACGAATCTGGTATTGTTTGCATCCATCCTACCTGTACCAGCTTGTTTGTATCTATGTCTTAATTTTACTGTTATACTTATGTGTTGTACTGCTATACTGTGTATTTTGGTTTGTCTTACTGTGACAAGGTACCTTTGTAAATGAGCCTATGGCTCAAAGGTTTTCCAAACTGCTGTTTAAATAAAATAAATAAAATATGTCTTCTGTTAGCACCCTTTGCAAACTGTGAGAGGCCTTTCGGCACCATGCAATTCTGCTTAAAGTTGGACCAGCATAACATTCTGTGGTGATTTGCATATGCAGCCTATGATGCTTTGCATTGTGGGGGCATGTGTAATTTTGTATTTTCTCACATCACTGATGCCGCCTTCCTGCGCTATATACCAGTACGAAAAGTGAAAGTGCTGACAGGCATAACACTGAATATTTTTAAAACAACACAAATTGCAGGATCAACCAGATACTTTTCTAATCCAAATTTGTATTTTCTGTTGGAGATTATGGGAAAAAATTTTTTTTGTTTGGGGGGGGGGGATAAAACATAGTAAGTCACCAGAAGGGGGGTCCAAGAACCTCTGTCTGAGTTCCAAACCTCTAGGTGAGTTACAGGCAAATGTACAGGACTTGCTTTGCACAGGAGCCCAAAACACAAGTTACATAAACAGAACATGACATGGTCTGACTGAAGATATCCTATTTATCTTCACTCGAAGCCAATGACATCGACATCTCACTCGTGGCCACGAGTGAGATATCTTGATGTCATTGGCCTTGAGTGAAGATTAATAGGATATCTTCAGTCAGGCCATGTCATGTCCCATATATTTTTTTTATATGTATAATTTGGTAATCTCTATCCCTTTTACTGACTTCTAGGCTGCCAGTCTGCGCCAGTTAGAAGAGGAAAACCATGAAGCAGCGGCTCGCCTGGAAGAAGTAGTTTATCGAGGAGAGATGTTGTTGGAGAAGATACAGAGTGCCCTGGCAGATATTGCACAGTCCCAGTTGAAGACAAGGAGTGGTGCACACAGCCAGCCTGTTTCATAACAGCAGGGGGCAGCAGTTCACTGCACAGTTATACTTTGGACTGAAACTGCATCAGCAGTCTGTTTGCTTTCTCATTTATCTAGATTACGGTGCATTTGTTCATGTGTAAATTTAGTCTCTAAAAGAAAGTTGGACTTCACATTAGCGAAAAGGACACTGTTTGCTGGAAATACAGATGTGTATTTGGATAAAAAGTTAACCGTGCAGAATTGGAAGGTGAGCGGTGGAGACTTTCCAAATCTAGTATTTTTCTCAGCAAAACTGGTTGTTAAAGCTTGGTGCTTATTTCAGAAAAATACTAGAACCCCCGTCTGAACCAAAAGTAACAGAATATACAGATCTTTTGGGCAGATAGTTTCCTGCCTATTTGCAAGAGTTCTATCGGTTTACAGTACTGGATACTGAGCCACTGAGCTTAGACTCCACATTCCTGAGCTAATACTCAACTTCTCATTGTGCAGCGTAGCTACGGATACAGTTTGTGTAACTACAACATCTAAAGCTATTTCTGCAAAATACAAGTGTTTTTAAAAAGAGATTTCTTTTGTATCAAAAAATATTTCTATACTTTCTGTGCATTTTTTTTTTTTTTTTTTTTAAATGTATGAAGCTGCAGCTCTTGGACTCTGCCAGACCTTCATCTTTCAGCTACAGCGATCACTGGACTGCATGGTTTTTATGTAGCATTTATATTTGTAACATGAATCATTGTTTGTGGTTTTTTTGTATGTTTATGTTCTGGTTCTTAGCTGAATTTATTTGTACTTTATAGGGTGAATAATTTGTCTGGAATTGAACTACAGTTTGTGTTTTCTTAATACTTTGCAGTTCACAGAAAATGAACATGTTGATTAGTATTAAACTTCATGTAAAAAAAAAAAGACTGGAAATTCTACGGAGTAGTTTTCTGGAGTACCACATGTAGTATACAAAGAAATTATAGCTAGAAGTATTTTGTTGCTTTGCTTTCAAAGATTTTATTTATTTAGCACTTGCGCACCCTGGGATAGCCATATTTAGATGATAAACTTGGTTTCCAAGAGGTCTTAAGGGGATGTGACAGTAGTGTTGGTGTTGCAGTAGTTAAAACAAAAGACAATTTATAGGTATTTTATTTGAAAGTTTGTGACCGAGAGAGGCACACTAAACTGCAGTTTTTCCAGGTGCTACCCGGGGGCCAAGGGAAGAGGAATATGTGTACAAATGTAGACCGACTTGCAGAACCAGATTAAGCTGTTGGTATTTTAGTGAATGGGGAAATTTGGCTAGGACACCGGGGAAATTCCCCTACTCTTATTGAGAAGTGCCATGGGATCTTTAATGCCCACCTGGACAACCACCAGAACAGGCAAATGGGACCTCGGTTTAATGTCTCATCCAGAAGACTGATAAAACGCCATAAGCATTTAAGGCACAGTCAGGAATATAAATTATGAAGCAGCAATATCGCCACAGTTTATACAGTAAATACAAAGGCAAATGGAGGCAGGTGCCCAGAGGAAAGGGAGGCTTTACTGAGGTGGGAAGATGAGGGAATAGAGGAGGAGAGTGGTTTACAGAGGTAAGATAAATTGGGTAAGGCTGTTGTGGGATTAGGAGGAGCGGAGGTGATCAAACATGGCCTTTTTAACTGGGATTACTTGCTGCTTTTGCATTGTTGGGGATTGTGTTCCAGGTGAAAGGGGAAGCTACTGAGAATTGACTGCTGCTGATCACGTTGCAGGCCCATGGAACCCATGAGCAAGTCTTTACTCTGCAACCATAGTTACGTAGACACACAGAATTTGATGGCAGATAAGCACTTGGCCGATCCTGTCTCTCCATTTTTTTTTTCCTGACTATGCTGTCACCACAGCCACTATGATGTCTCTCCCCCCCCCCTTTGATTTTCACTAAGATTCCCTTGTGCCTGTTCCATGCATGCTTAAAGCTCACCACTGTTTTTTTACTTCCACCAGATGTACTTTCCTCATATCTGTCTTAAATTTACCTTCTTCCAGCTTTATTGCATGTCCCCTTGTTCTTGTGCATCTTTTTCTCTGGGGGGGGAAAAAAAAGCTCCCTTACTTACCCCCTGTGAGGTATTATCTTGTCTCCACAAAACAAAAACTCTTCCAGGATGTACATATTGAGGTCCTTTAGTCTCTCCTCATGGACTTCTAATGCACCATTTTGGTTGCCCTTCTCTGGACTGCCTCCACTCTGTCCTTCCTGAGATATGGTCTCCAGAACTGTACACAGTACTCCAGGTGGGGTCTCACCAGCAGTCTATACAGTGGCAACACCAACTCCCTCCTTCTGCTGGTGATGCCCCTTCCTGTGCACTCCAGCATCCCAGTGGCCTTACCCACTGCTTTGCTACCTTGTGGTCATCAGATATTAGCAGTCCCGGGTCCTTTTCCTGTTTGGTGACTCAGTATCTTTTTTTTTTTTTTTTTCCTATGTTGTATTCTGCCTCTGGGTTTCTGTGCCCCAGGTGCATTACGTATTTCGCATTTTTTGCACTGAAACCCAGCCGTCTTGCATTGATCACTCCTCAGGTTTCCTCAAGTGTCTGCCCATTCTTTCTACCCCATCTAGAATGTCTACCCTGTTGCAGATTTTGTCATCCGTAAACAGACTGATCTTCCCTCCAGCTCATCTGCAGTGTTACAAATACAGTAGAGAATTGAGCCTAGCGCTGAGCTCTGTGGCACCCCTCTGGTTATCCTCCTTTCTCTGGAGTGAACTGAACTGGTCCTAGTACTGAGTCCTGTGGCACCTGCTGGTCATCCTCCCTTCCCTGGAGTGAACTCCATTTACTATTATCCTCTGTCTATCCCTTAGCCAATTTGTTACCCAGTTTACCACCTTTTGACCCACCCCTAAGCTTCCCAGTTTACTTATGAACCTCCTATGTGGAATGATGTTGAAAGCCTTACTGAAATCTAAGTAGGCCATGTCCACCTCCGCACCCTGATCTTTCTTTTGTCATCCAGTCAAAGAAATATATTCGATTTGTCTGACATGACCTGCTTGCTGTGAATCCGTGTTGCCTCAAGTCTTGTAACACATTGGCTTAAAGATTTTCCACAAATCTTTCTTTTAGCAATGACCCCATTAGATTCCACACCACTGCTGTCGGGCTGACTGGCCTACAGTTGCCAGCTTCCGCCCTGCTATCCCTTTTGTGGAGTGGGACTACATTTGCCCTCCTCCAGTCCTCTGGAACCACCCCTGTTTTCAGTGGGTTGTTAAAAAGGACTGTCAGGTGCAGCCAGTACCTCCGAGTTCCTTCAGCGCCCTTGGGTGTAACCCGTCTGGCATCATAGCTTTGTCCATGTTCAGATTTGCAAGTCCCATCAGGATTCTCTCCTCTGTAAAGACTCTTTGTCTTCCTCCTCCCCTCCAGTGTCCCTGTTGCTTTTTATGTGGCTCATCAACTTCCCCTTCCTTTGTGAAGACTGGACAAAAGTATTTGTTCAGGATATTGGCTTTTTCCTGATCCTCCCCTGCACAGTTCCCACCTGCTCTTAATCTCATTCTTCCCCAGTCTTCCTCTTTTCACTTATACCTAAAAAAAAAAAAAAAAAAAGTCTTGGCCCCATTAGTTACCTCTTGGGTTCTTTCCTCAGTTTGTGCTTTTGCGCTCCTCACTACTTTCCCTGCCGCCCTCTGGTTCTCAGTTGGTAGATAAGTTACCCTGTACCATAAATTAAAGAGGTAGATATGATATGTCATGCACATATTTGTATGCTGTTGCACTCCATTTGTGTTCCATATGCTTGTCTGGCAGGACCCAGTGCTGATCTTCATAGGTTGTAGACAGCAACAGAGATTTTTTTTTTTGCAAGGTTGTTTGGCCAGCAGTTCTGTAAACTTTTCTTGCATATTTAAGGGCTGGTAAGAAAGTAGTCAAGTATTAATTAACATACCACCCTGCCACACATTCTGCTCTTTCTCTTCTACCACTCCTGCAGCATCTGTTAAGGCCCTCTTGGCACTAACCCTATACGAGGGTGTGAGTCCTGATGGTCTTGATCCCAAACTCCTTCATATTTCAACTCATGCTGCTGTTCTCCCCATCACCTGCCTTCTCAAGCTCTCCTTTTCCTTAGTCTCTGTCCCTTATATGTGGAAACATGCACATTCATCCCCTTCCCAAAGGTGGCAACCCTTCCTCCCCTGGAAACTACCACCCTGTCTCCCTTCTGTCAGCCCTGCCTAAATTCAAGGAACATCTTGTTTTCTCTCCAAGTTCTTCCCCTTCTTTGATTCATCATCCTTCTTCACTCCCTTCCAGTCTGGCCTTAAGAAGTCCCACTCTACCTCCACCTCCCTCCTCCAGCTCACTGACTCCATCCTGTCTGGCATGGATCAGGCCCTGGTCCCTTCTATAATCTTTGTCGACATGGCCAAAGCCTTTGACACTGTTGCCCACCCCATTCTCCTGGCAATTTTAAGGCAGCAGGGCTTTCAGCCTCCTCAGTTGAGTAGTTTCACTCCAGCCTTGAGGGCAAGTTTTAAGCTGTCTAGATTGGAGAGTCCATATCTTTCTCTTCCTAGCTGCTCAGGCATACCCTAGGGGTGAGTCCCTGGCCCAGTTCTGTTCATTTTTCTAAACATTCCCACTACCTGCTCTTTTGTATCTATATTCATATATATCTGCAGATGACATGGTACTCTATGCCTCTGGCTTCTCTGCAGCAGACCTCACGGCTCCAGCTGGACTTTAACATCCAGCACTAGCTCCTGACTAATCATCTGTCCCGCAATGCCAAGAAAACAGTTTCTGTGACATTTGGCACTAGGCAGAGGCTTGTTTGGTTCATCCCTCCTCCCTCTTTCTTTGCCCATGATGGTGCAACCATTGAGGATGTCTCCTCCAAGTACCACAGGGTCTGGCTGGACCATCACCTCAATTTCTCTGCATGTGGATGCCCTCCATCAGAAACTTCACCCAGACTTCGTGCCCTTTACAGGAATAAAGGGAGTATATTACTTTCTGCCTGCAGAGAGATTGTCTCAAAGATGATAGAAACATAGACTTTGACGGCAGAAAAGGACCACTTGGCCCACCCAGTCTGCCCATTTCCCTACCTACTGGATAAGCTGCAGATTCTAGTTGACCAACAGCCTGCTTCCTGCAGCCCCGCACTATAATTGCTTTGTGTCTGTCCCAAGCATGTTTTGAATTCCCCACTGTTTTAGACCCAGCGACCTCCTCAGGAAGGCTGTTCCATGTATCCACCACTCTCTCCTGTGAAAAGAATTTCCCACATCACTACCCTGAGCCGCCCCCCTCTATCTTTAAACTGTGCCCCCTGTTCTTACACATCTTTTTCTGAAAGATGCTACCCTCCTAGACTTTGATTCCCTTGGGGTACTTGAACGTTTCTATCATGTCCCCTCTGTCCCTCCTTTCATCAAGGGTATACATATTAAGTGCTCTGTCTCTCTTCATATGGTTTCTGATGTAGACCCTGCACCATTTTAGTTGCCCTCCTCTGGACTGCTTCCATCCTGTCCATGTCCTTGCGTAGATGAGGTCTCCAAAATTGCACACAGTACTCCAGATGGGTTCTCACCAACTGTCTGTATAGAGGATAATCACTTTCCTTTTTCTACTTGTGATGCCCTTCCTATGCATCCCAGTATCCCCCTGGCTCTCCTTACTAGCGTCTCACATTGCTTACCCACCTTTAGGTCATCTGATATGACTACTCCCAGGTCCCTTTCCATTTTTATTGTTGTTAGGTACCTCCCCTGCTGTGTGTACTCTTCTCCTGGGTTTTTGTTTCCCAGGTGCATTACTTTGCACTTCTTTGCATTGAATCTAAGTTGCCATATGTCTGACCATTCCTCCAACCTTGCCAAGTCCCTTCTCATCTTTTCTACCCCCTCTTGTGTATCAACTCTGTTACAGATCTTTGTCATCTGCAAAGAGGCATACCTTTCCCTCCAGACCCTCTGCAATGTCACTTATAAAGATGTTAGAGGTTGGACCCAGTACTGAGCCCTAGGTACTCCACTAGTAACCCCCCTTTCTTGAGATGTGTTCCATTCACTATTACCTTGTGTCCTGTTGTGCAGCCAGTTCGCTACCCAGGGCTACCACCTGGGACCCACTCCCAGGCTGGCTAACTTGATTATTAATCTTTTGTGCGGGACTGTGTCAAATGCCTTGCTAAAGTCTAGGTAGGCCATATCCACAGCCCTCCCTGGTTTATTACTTTGGTCACCCAGTCAAAGAAATCAATTAGATTAGTCTGACATGACCTTCCTGCTGTAAATCCATGTTGCTTTGGGTCCTATGCCCCGCTGGCCTCTAGGTGCTCAACAATTCTTTCTTTCAGAAGTGATTCCATCATTTTCCCTACCACTGAGGTCAAACTTACAGGTCTGTAGTTTCCTGCTTCTGCCTTGCTCCCACTTTTGTAAAGGGGAATCACATCTGCCCTCCTCCAGTCCTCGGGTACCACCCCATCCTGCCATGATTTGTTAGTGTGGTCAGTGGTGTCACTAGGTCCCCTCCTTAGTTCTTTTAGGATTCTGGGGTGAATCCCGTCAGGCCCCATTGCTTTGTCCACCTTGAGTTTTAGGAGTTCTTTCAGGACTCTTTCTGTGAATGGACTGGTATCAACCCCCCTACCCAGAGTGCTTCTATTGTCTGGTTTAGGTAACTGCTCCTCATCTTCTTTGTGAATACTGAGCAAAAGTATTCATTCAGTATATCTGCCTTTTCACTGTCTCCTCTGCCCACCTCCCTCTCCTTTATTAATCTTCACTATCCCTCCTTAACCTTTCTATGCTCCCTAATGTACCTATAAAAGGTTTTATCCCCTTCTTTGACAGAGTTGGCTATTTTTTTCCTCGGTTTGTGTCTTTGCTATTCTGACTGCCTTTCCTACTTCTTTCTGCTTTAATTGATACAGTTCCCTGTCGTGCTCCCTCTGTGATTCCTTATACTTTTTGAATGCAGCCTTTTTCTCCTTAACCTTCCCTGCCACCTCTTTTGAGAACCATAGTGGTTTTTTACTCGCTTTGTTTTCTTTATTTGTTTTACACAAAGACTTGTTGCCTCTATGGTGGCAGTTTTGATTTTTCTCCATTGTTCTTCCTCCCCTCCTATTTGGCCACTTGCTAGTGCATTCTTCAGGTGTTCACCCATTTTGCCAGTGTCAGCCCTTCTAAAGTCCAGTATGCTTGTTTTTGTATGGCTTATCTCCATGGTTGTGCTCATTGTGAAGCACACTGTGCAGTGGTCGCTTGTTCCCAGATGTCTACTGACTTCTAAATTTGTGATCCTCTCTCCATTTGAGAGTACCAGGTCTAGTATTGCTCCCTCGAGTGGGTTCCAGCACTAGCTGTCTAAGGTCTGCCCTGCAGGGCATCGAGAATGAAGTTGCTCTTGGATGTGGCTGCATATGTCCTCCAGTTAACATCTGGCATATTCGGTCCCCATCAACAGTATCTCCCTTTTTCAGCCATTTTGAGAATGTCCTCTATCATTTTCTTGTCCATTTCCTCCCCTTGAGGCGGTGGTCTATATACAACCCCTAATGCGGTTGAGATATGCCATTCCCCATCTCCAAGGTAACCCAGAGTGCCTCTTGTCCTCCCCTTTACTCTTTAGTTCTGTAGCTTTGATCCTTCCCTTATGTATAGAGCTACTCCACCTCCTTTTGCCTTCCCTGTCCTTCTGTAGATTGTGTACCTGGTATGTTGACATCCCATTCATGGTTCTCTTGTGTAACATGTTTCTGTGACTTCCACAATATCCAGTTGTTCATCTTCCGTCAAAGCTACTAGCTCAGAAAGCTTGTTTCCCAGACTACGGGCATTAGTAGTCATTGCCCTCCATTTAATGTTGGCTTGATCTCCCCCCATCCCTGCTCTTATCTATTTTACCATTTACCCCATCCTGCCCTGTGTTGATCCTGTCCCTCAGTGTTTACCCCTACCCTGCCCTGTTTTGTGGGGAGGCTTGATTTTCCTGCCTTTTATCAGTACCTCCCTTATCTAGTTTAAAAGCTTGCCAAGGAAGCATTTAAACCTGTCACCTAGGAGCTTGGTCCCTTTGTGGACAAATGCAGACTGTCATACCAGTATAGACCTTTATCCTCCAGATGGACCCCAGTCCCCAATGAAGTAAAAGCCTTGTGCTCTGCACCAGTTTGCAACCATTCGTTAAACTGCATGGTGTGCAGTACCCTAGCCTCATTCCTGCCATGGACTGGTAGCACCTCTGAGAAGGTTACTGTGCTTGCTACCCATCTGAGGCCCCTCCCCAACTCCATAAATTCATTCTGCACTGCACTGATCTCATGCTTAGCTAGGTCATTTGTCCCAAGGTGGACAATGATATCTAGTTCTCTCTCTCCTGTGATGCTGCTTCTACAATTGTGAGGATTCGCTTCTTGTCTCTCCAAGCCATGGCACCAGGCAGGCAGCTTACTTCCTTCTCTACCTTCCCCAGTTCTACCCCCCCTAACAATTGAGTCCCCTATCAGTAGCTGTTTCCTTCCCTGTGGTGTCCCTGCCACCCTTTGTGGGTCTCCCTTGTGGATGTCCTCAGCATTCTTCTGGGTCTCCACTGAGGGTGCCATCATAGAGGAACCTTGCTCTGCCAGAATGGCATCTGATTTGTGTAGAGGTACAACTGGGGGCTTAGCCTCTGGTCCACCACCGCCCTCCCCAGAACACACTGTGGTCCTACTGCCTTCATACCCGAACCTCTGACTCAGTGGTTGTGGCAGTGGTGCTCTTTGGGAGGGAGGCCTCATTAGTCCTTGCTAGTTCAGCCTGGAGGTGGGCAACTCTCTCTCAGAGCTGACAGTTGCCTACAATAGACAAGCAACGCAGTTTCCAGAATGTTTCCCGAAAACTGCTGCCCCACAGCCAGTGCATTGCACCACTCCCACATGTCCCGCCTCCCTTATTCTATACAATATGTAATTATATATGTATTATTATTTGTTTTGTGTAACTACTCTTTATGCACGTTGCAGGATTATTAGGAATATGACAGTTCTGCCCCAAGACCTGTTGAGGAGTGATGTCAGAACTGTGGCCTATAAAGGAAATGCCACGCCTGGGGGTGGGAAAGGGTGGGTGGGTAGTGCACAGCCACTGGTGACTGTTAGAAACAATCAGATACACAACTGCTCCACCACCCTGGTGGTACTGTCCTTTATAGTAATACAACTAACACCATAATTTACTAGACCACGGCTCCAACATAAACCACTCTACTGAGTCCAGGGATAAAAATGAACTCACTCCTCAGCCAGCAGGACACTTAAAATGTTACAAAAATATCCTTCCAAATGCTAGGTCTCAACCCCCGCACTCAAGCAAATTCAGTTGTATCTCACTCTGGTTATAAAATTACTACCCTTTTAAAGGAATCCTGCAATTCTCTGCTTAATGCCAATAAGGAAAAACACTTTCTACAAAAAGTTTTATTTGTATATCTCCCTTCTTACTCAGTGCTCTGCAGTATTATGCCTTAATCAGGTTTCCAGGTCCTAAATGGAGTTGCAGTTTGTTCTTTGCAGTAAGTTTGAGCTTCCAACAGACACTTTAAAGTCAGTGTGATATTCCCCATCTTCCACTATGGTGACGTTGTTTACAGAACTGCTGCCAAGTTGATCCTTGCCAGACTGGATTCTCTTCCGCTCTTTGTTTTGCCCTGGACAGTCCCTTTTGCACCCATCACTGCTGCTCATACTTGACCTTCTCCTCCCCCTCCCTTGATGCCATGTGCCTCGCACATTGTGCTTCTTGTATCTCCAGTTTCTGGCTTGGTTCCCTTCCCTTGCTCTCTTCTCCCCCCCCCCCCAAACCTCCTACTCCATTTTCAACCCTGAAATAAATTAACTAATTTTGAGGTTGAGCCCACTTCATTAGAGGTAGATTAGCACAAGCTTTTGGTTGCATCTTCTGACCGTTTGATTTGCTGTTTGTATGAGTTGCAGGTTTAGCTACAGGCCTAGGTATTTGAACACCTTGAAGTTTTCAAAGTAGGATTCAGCGAGTTTTGCCATCTGGAGGGTGTTTTATTTTGGATGGTATTGAGGAAGAGGCAATTTGAGATCATCCTTTTTTTTTTTTAACTTTATCGAAGATTGACTGGAGGGAAATGTTGAGATCATTCACTGTTTTGACTTTGGTATAGATAATGTTATCAGAGGTGTATATTGGAATTGGGACACGTTGTGGGAAGGTAATTTACAAACAGGCTAAAAGTAAGCATGCCTAGGATGGAACCTTGCACACTTTGTGTGGCGTGTGTGTGGGGGGGGTCCGTGTTAGTTTACAGACCTTGACTACTTGAGATCAATGGATAGGTAGTCCCTAACAAATTTCAAGTCATTGTTAGTTCTTGAACTTTGTGGAGGAATATGGTGTGGCTTATTGTAGCTAATGCCATAATTAAATCAATGCATTTAGCAAAGTGCCCTGTGTCCAAAACCAACACAGTATCATTGGTAACCTTAAATAATGCTGTCCCTGTGGAGCTTGATGCCCGATTGCTTTTCTACCTGCAGTTTATTGTCCAGGATATGTGCTGTTAATTGATTTGTGGACCACCTTTTCAAGCACTTTAAAGTTAATAATACTGAGATTGGTTAATGGTTGTTGGTTGATAGTTGGAGTCTGATGGTAAACCTGATTTACTGAGTGGTCTTACATTGGCCATTACTTCGAGTTGGAGCTCTTGCAGCAGGCTGCACAATAAGGACTATGCAGTCAGGCAGTAGGAACCCATGGAAAACTTCTAGCTAGCAGTCCACAGTGGGGACTACCTCCGTCAACCAGTGGTATAAAGGGGCAGTCCCCAACCCACCTCTGGTCTTTTCCCACCATCGACCTGTATGCTTTGGCTCCACAGACGCCTCCTGCTATCTATCTACCTCCATTTTTTCGTGAGTTTTTTGCGTGCATTTCTTTCCGAATTTCTACCGGTGCATGTCTTCTCCGTCCTTCACAGAGCAGCAAAAATTGAAGTGTGCCTACGGGGAAACAGATTCCGGCAAAAGACGGCCATTCGGCCTACCTGATTTGTCTCTGCCCGTCACATGACTCTGAAGCCTGCCTGCACTGTCATAGTTTCAATTGGCGCACTTGCATTAGTCATCTGAAGACGCATCTTCTCAAACAATTACTGGCCGCCATGCAGAGGACCTCCTCCAGCCACAGCTCTTCTTCCTTGGTCCCTGGGTCCTCAACCTCTTGCCACAAGAAGGCCAGCAGGAAGCACCACCACCACCACAAGAAAGACGCAGGTCTGACTCCCACTCCAGGTCTCGGCATCACAAGGTGGCCTCTTCAAGTCCCCACTCTGGCCTGAAAGTGGACTCTGCCCCTCTGGCAGCTCTTCTTCCCTCTGGGCTGCCATTGATGAAGCCCCCCGCTCTCCTCCAGATGTCAGGGGCTTTGTGGAATGGGCCTTCGGCCCCACCCTTGAGTCTTAGACTGTTCCAGCATCAGTCTGGTTGTAAGGCAGGGTGTCCAGCCGGCTCTTCGTCGGACGGCAGGCAGGGGCCTGTAGTCTACCCGGCTGGAAAGTTCTCCACTTTGGGCCATTTGTCTGGGTCCAGTGATCGGAAGAGACGCCAGGAGCAGGAACTCCAGGCTGGAGTACGCTCCCCTATAGCCAAGACGATGGACTCCTGTCACCAGACCCCAGTCAACTTTTTTTTTGTTTTACATTTCCTTTTCGCTCTAGTCACTGGTTCCTGAGGCATCCCTTGGGAGACACCTGCTTGTCCCACTCTGCCTGAGACCTTTCCCTCTGCCTGGAACCCCGACCTGGCACCCCAAGTCCCCCACTGGTAGACCCCCTGACTTGTGCCACTCAGGGTGGGGCCACCCTTGCTTACCTTGGGTGCTCCATCAGTTCAGTTTGGCGAGTGGGTTTGGTTGCAGGTAGAGTGATATCGGGGATTGGGAGAAGGCAGGGTCCGGCAGTGGGCATGGGGTAGGCACTCTGTCATGTTCTCAGGTGCTGGAGTATTTCCTTGTTTTTACTTGAGCATGATCCACAGAGGTGCTGAGCGCGTTCCCGCACCCCTCTTGCAGATGTCTGCCGGCACCTCCACCCCTTGCGTGCATGACCCCCAGCTGTTGCACCCCCTGTCTCCACTGGGAGTCGCTGCTGCCAGGGAGTCGTTAACCCACTATCCCCAGGAGAGGAGAGCTGTCCTCTGGATGCTCAATCCTCTCGTCCCCAGGCTAACCCCTGGCAACCCAAGCTCGCTTCTGAGCCTGGGTAACCACTGTTGTATGAGGTGTGGCATCCAGCACCTCGACCCTCAGTGCCAGCAGGCTGGCCCCCCAACTTCATCTTCCTCTGCCTCCCTGGGGTCAAAACGGGCAACACTGCCTCTGTTGGCGTCCACTAAGCCGCCATCTGGGGTTCTGCCACCAGCGAAAACGGCGCCCCCACCTTCGCTGGACCAATGGTTGCCCAACAACCTGACTCTTCCTGTTCAGATGACTGGGTATTGCCCTCCCTGCCACCTGAGGGACCGCTGCCAGATGCTCCAGGGACACCAGACCTAATGGCCGAGCCCTCTGCACCTTCATTCAGAAATAGGGACCTTGTTTACATTGTGGTGGAACACTATTAAAGGGGACCTCCCAAGGAGCCCCCGATGCCCTTAAATATCCCACAGGGGCATCAGAGGTCCCCGACTCTACCACCCAGGACACCATCCCCTCCACCAAAAAAGGCATCACCTCCTTCTGATCCTTCGGATGAAGGGTCCCCCAGGTGCCATGGACAGAGGCATTACTCATTGTTGCGGTCCTCCTCCAGACACTGACGCCACTCTTGTGGTCGTCAGCCCCGGTGGTCATACACTAGGTCTCCTTCCTCTGATTCACCCGACAGGAATTCCTCTCCATCCTTCGGATCCTCAGAGGGATTTGCGCCTCCTCCTTGGTCAGATGCCCATGGTGACGCCCCTCTTTTGCCCCCAGATGACCCTACGCTCATGGACATGCATCACATTCAGTTCTTAAACCAATGGGACACCAAGGACTTGGACCCAGAGAGGTGACGATTTGCTAATTTTTTTTAGTCATGAGCGATCCAAAGCCACTGGTAGTCCTGCCCTTGGTGGCTCCATTTGAGGATGTCACCAACTAGCTTGGAGAAACCCTTTTTCCACTTTTGTTGTCCCTAAAATGATGGACAGAAGGCTGGCCCGCAGGTGCAGCGGTAGAGCTACCACCTGCGACACCAGCGACCCGGGTTCAGTAGAGAGTCTGGGTTGCTGGAGGGATAACCGGGGGGAGAAGGATCGAGTGCCCATAGGGCTGCTGTCTTTCTCCGACGAAGGTGGGCTGCAGTTCTTACTGGTATACCACCACCTGGGTGACCACGGGTGAAGGTGCAGTCGAGGACGTAGTATCGCAGGGAGGGGCGGACTTCTGTCAAGGGCCTCGGGATGGCACGCCCATGCCTTCATCCATTGGCCTTTCTTGAGTGCTGGCTTGCAGGGGTGGGATGAGAAACCCAGTGTGTGTGTGTGTGTGTGTGTGTGTAAACACCACATCGCTCCAGGAGGCGGGCCCTGCACCAGTGACTGGGGAGCCAGTGAGCAGCTCTGGGTATTTGCTCTGCTCACGGTACAGAGGGGGGCCGAAGGGGGGGGGTGTCTGGATGCTTGAATTACAGGAGCGGAGCACTCAATTGGGGCTGACATCCTCTGTCTTCCCGGTGCAGCCTGTGTGGTCATATTATTGACCCCGATGGAAAGGGCAGCCGTGGTGAAGATAGGGCATAAACAATAAGTAAAAAAAAAAAAAAAAAAAACAAACAAAGGCTGGTCACACTGTATAGGACCCCCAAAAACTAGCCCTTTTGAGTGGAACATGTGAAAGTGGACTCTGTGGTCCTCACGGTTGCCCATGACAGGACCGAGCAGCCCTACCACATGAGCTCACGGCCACCAGACAAAGAATCCAAGAAACTATCAATTTGGCTGAAAAAAATTATTCCTCTGCCACCTGCACCATACGTTTGCTAAATTTTTTAGTACATATGGTGTAGCAAAAATCCTTGCGGCAGAAAGCCCTGGATTTGGCTCAGAAGCAGCCTGACTTCAGAAAAATCGGAGCTCTTGGATGCTCTCCAGTCCGGCCTTGACGTGGGAAAACACTTCTTGCGGTGGTCGTATGACTCTATAGACATGGCAGCTAGAGCAGCCGCCACCGGGGTCTGCCTCAGAAAATACTCTTGGCTCAGGATTTCCAGGATGCTATCATGGATGCCCCTTCCATGGGTCTGATTTATTTGGAGAGGATTCCGAGAAAATAATTACAGGCTTTCAGGATTCAGGCAAAGCCATCCAATCTGTATACCAGATGTACAAGTCAGACCCACATCTGGCATGATTGAAGCCTTCATCGCCCTGTGGATCAGAGATCCAAAGGGCAACAAGCAAGAGAGCCCATTAAGCGCAAGGCCCCCTTTCAATCCTCAGGTGCCTTGGGACCTCTGAATGCAAAGTCCTCCTAGGTCTCCCTGCCCACTCCCGGAGCCTCTGCCTGACTCCCTGCCTTCCCCCAGCAGAATCCTTGGAGCAACTGGTAGGGGGTCAGTTCTCCCTCTATCTAGAGGGGTGAACTAAAATAACTTTTGACGCTTGGGTCCTCCAGTTGATCAGAAGGGGTCACACACTGGATTTCGTGCAGATTCCTCCAGACAATTCCCCGGTCCCTGCTACCTACTCCCCATCCCACGCCATTCAAGAGGAGATTCGGACCCTCCTGGACATGCAGGCCATAGAGCCCATTCCCCTGTCCCAAAACGGGAAAGGGTTCTACTACCACCACTTCTTTGTCCCCAGGAAGACTGGGGATATCCATCCCATCCTAGACCTACTTCTCGTGAACAATTACATTGAATACAAGAGGTTCAGGATGGTAACCCTAGAGGGCCTCCTCCCCATGCTCCATCAAGGAGACTGGCTCAGTTTCCTCGATATGCAGGACGCTTGCCTCCACATCTTGGTACTTCTGGCCCACAGGAGGTTCCTGCATTTCTCCTTTCAAGGGGAGCATTACCAGTTCCAAGCCTTGCCCTTCGGCCTTTTCTCAGCACTGTGAGTCTTCACCAAGTGCCACATGGTGGTGACTGCAGCTGTCAGGCACTGAGGCTATTAAGTCTACCTCTATCTGGACGATTGGCTTCTGACCACCCTATCAGACACTTTCCATATATTCAGAGATATGGGAACCATGCTGAACATCACAAAGTTGTCCCCCTGGCCCTCCCAGCATGTGCAATACGTAGGAGCCATCTTGGACACATCACAGGGAAAGGTGCACACACCCCCACCACACTCCTGACAGGGCATCTCAACTCCAGACACTGGGTTAGAGGGTTTCCTCTTTCTGCCAGGTTCCAGCTCGGACAGTGCTGCAGCTCCTCGCTCACATTGTGGCGGCCATAGTGACTGTACCATTAGCTCAATTATTTCAGAGTTCCACAGTGGACTCTCAGTGGGACTAAAGGTCAGACAACCTCTATCAGCCTGTCCAAATCTCTAGCACAGAGAGTCAGACCCTCTATTGGTGGATGACTTCTGCCAATTTGGAGTGGGGAGTTCCCTTTCAAAAGGGTTCCCCACAACAGGTCTTTCAGACACGTCAGGGTTAGGATGGAGAGCCCATCTCCAAAACTGACAAAACACAGTGCTCCTCTGGAACAGAGCCTGCATATCAACGTCCTGGCGATGAGTGCAGTTCTTTATGCTCCGTAGCTGTTTCAAACAGCCCTTTCTCCGTGGCCCTTGTTGATTCAGATGGACAACATATTTGTCATCTTTTACATCAACAATCAGGGGGACCCACTGTTCTCCTCTGTCGAGAGGCCATGAGAGTGTGGTTCTGGGCCTTAGAACACAGTCTGTCCCTCACGGCGGTGTGTGTTCCAGGAGTCCAAAACACCTTGGCTGACTGACTCTGCTACTCACTCCAAGGTGCACAAGTGGGAGCTCCAGCAGTCTGTAGTGGAAGACCTGTTCGAAAGATGGGGACATTCTGATTTGGACCTCTTTGTGTCCCTGACCAATTCCAAACTGCCCAATTTCTGCTCACTAGATCCAGGGCCTGGTGTATTTTGGCAAGACACGTTGTTCATTTCTTGGACGGAGATTTCTGTATGCCTTCTGTTCTTCAAAGGGTCCTCCAGCTCCAGGCAGAGAGTGCAGACGTAATTCTAATTGCTCCACTCTGGCCACATCAGATTTAGTTCCTACTGCTGCAACAGCTGGTGGTGGAACCTCTGGTCCCTCTGCCCCTCTCCTCCCACTTGCTCTCCCAGGAATGGGGTTCTGTGGTCTATCCAGATTTCAGATCCTTACATCTGCATGCATGACTCCTATAGACATAGTTATGACCCGTTTAGGAGTCTCCTCCAGGATCGCGGAAGTCTTGGCTGCAGCTTGAAAACCTTCCACTAGGGCTACTTATGCCATGAAATGGAAGTGTTTCTGCCTATGGGCTTCCACTCGTGATCTGGACCCGCTCTTCTGACCTGTTAATTCTATCCTGGAGTACCTACTTTCCCTCTCTAACACTGGCCTCCGTTAGTTCTCCATTAAGGTGCACCTTTCGGCGATCTCAGCCTATCATACATCTGTGGAGGGCAAATATGTTGCCCAGTGGGACCTGCCCCGTGCCTTTTTAAGTGGCATATTGCATCTAAAACCCCCAATTAGGGATCCTATCCCCCCCCGGGATCTTTTATCTTTGTTAGAGAAGCTCACCCTGCCCCCATTAGAACCAGTCGCGGACTGAGAGCTTCGCTTTCTGTTGTGGAAAGCGTTATTTTTAGTTGCTGTTACTTCCACTCGAAGGATTTCTGAGCTGCAGGCTCTTGTGTGTAAAGAGCCCTACCTGTTTTTTCACATGGACAGGGTGTCCTTGAGAACCAGTCCTAAGTTTCTTAACAAAGTGGTGTCCGAGTTCACCCTCAATCAGAACATTCACTTGTCAGTGTTTTATCCAGAGTATGCGAATCAAGGGGGAAACACTCCTGCATACCCTCTGTGTCCATAGGATTCTCCGCTATTATGTGGATCACACTAGTTCTACAAGGAAGTCTGACAACTGTTTGTTTCCTTTGCCCCAAGGTCATTAGGCTTACCAGTGGCTAAACAGACGCTCTCAAAATGGCTAGTAAATTGCATCACTTTTTGCTACAACAAATATGACAAACCCTTACTGGGCTCAGTTAAAAGTCTGTCCAGAAGAGGGGTTGCTGCTTGTTTGCATCCCTCAGTCATGTTTCGACTGCTGACATTTGCGCTGCTGCTACCTGGAGCTCAGTGCATACTTTCATCAAGCACTACAGCCTGGATATTGCTTCTCGTAGGAGAGCAGGCTTCAGCCTTGCAATCCTTCAAGGACTCCTCTAATGAAGGCTCTCATGAAGTTTGGCTCCTCCACCCTTTCGACCTGAGTGTCTCTGATACTGCTTGGTACCCGGTCCTTATTGTGTAGCCTGCTGCAAGAGCTCCAACTCTCTGTAAGATAGTATAGTTACTTAAGAACTTACAATAACGGTAGATCTTCGAGAAGAGTTCTTGCAGCAGCCATTGCTTTTCCTCCCTCCTTCCCCCTGGTCTTTTTGCTTGGGAACTGCCGACCCCCTTGCTTCTCCAAAATTTATTTATTTATTTTTTTTTTGCTCAGCCGGGTCTCTGACAGGAGAACTGAGGTGGGGCTGAGGATTGCCCCTTTATATCATTGATTGACGTCGGAGGCGGTCTGACATCGGGGGCAGTCCCCACTGTGAACTGCTAGCTAGAAGTTTTCCGTAGGGTCCTAGTGCTTGCCGGCATAGTGCTTATTGTGTGATCTACTGTTAAGGTAAGTTCTTATGGAACTGTACTTTCTCCATATTTGAGGGATGTGCTCTGCACATAGAAGTTGTACAGATCAGCTGTTGGCTGTGCCAGTTGATGATGCTGCTAGTCTGGCTGTGCTGGGTGTATACTCTGAGCCGGTACTTTTTGTGGCATCGATGCTTTGCAGTTGCA
This sequence comes from Neoceratodus forsteri, assembly GCA_016271365.2. Taxonomy (NCBI): domain Eukaryota; kingdom Metazoa; phylum Chordata; order Ceratodontiformes; family Ceratodontidae; genus Neoceratodus; species Neoceratodus forsteri. The sequence goes on along the minus strand of CM028131.1, from coordinate 1,267,570,486 downwards.
ATAGAAATAGCCTTAATGGTGAAGAGGTGCAGTGTAGGTTGTCAAAACCTGAGAAAGCTGATGACTTAAGGGTGTTGAATGGTTCAGTTTTGTAAAGTGCTTTTTCAAAGTTTGCCATTTCTGAATTCTCAGTGAATAGGCTGCCAGCCCAGGTAGGAAATAGTGGGTGGGTTGTTGCCCAGGGTGGTGTTTAATATGGGCCAAAATATTTTTTCGGAGAATTAGAGTAAAAAAATCAGCATTAGCCTTCTTAGTTTTATTTATTTAGTTTTTGTTGACCGGGTAAGTGCACTAGACACATTCTGCCTATTTTCAGGCATGACCCTTGGTGTGTCTTATTGCTGAGTAGTACTTAGACCAATCTTTTTTTTTTGGGGAGTGGGGGGGTAAACTTGGATCAGACAGTGTCTTGCTTGGATATAGAGTTGCTACGGGCACCCCTGACTGACTAATCTAGATTATAGCAGCCTGTCAAATCTGGATTTGTTTGCTATTAAATTCCAGTTTTGACTCGATATCCAGGGTAAGGTTAAATCTTTCCCATGGTCCCTTACCCAGTTTGTATTGGAGCTTGTTGGGATCCAGTCTATTGTAGGATTGCATCCTAATGTATCATGGGATTGCATTTGAGGATTTTGCAGCTCTAGGCTCAGAAATTGGACTAGTCTCTTTAGGTTCCAGTATTACAAATTTCTGTTAAGCCAGTTGATACATGCGCCTTTCTTAGTTTTATTGTTGTCTCGTCATTTCAGTTAGTTGTGACCGACCATTGTTAACAACCCAGTCCTTTACAGCCAATTCTGGTAACTAGCCATTGTGTTAAAATCCTCCGAAATGCTGATGCTGGCATTGGGCATTAGGCTGCACAGCTTGTGAGTTACATATTGCAGAGTGGATTTGGGATACTTGGTAGAGCATACATGCAGCACAAGTACAGCAAGGTGTAGCCCAGTGATTTTTATGGCTAGAGCTTCTGGGGGAACTCTAGCATGAGGTTGCTTAGGTAGGTTGAATGTGGTGTATTTCAAACTTGTTTTAAGATGGAAGGCAATTCCTCCATCTTTGCCAGTGGTTCTGTGTGGTCAAATGACTGTGTAACCATGTAGTCTGAGCTCTGCAGGGCTCACACTTACCTCTTTTTGCACTGGTTCAGACAGGAAAGTGTTACTAATTTGCACTGGCCTTCCAAGATTTACACTGGTCTCAAGCTATAATGGAGATTATTATTGTTGGGGGGGGAGGGGCAGGCTCCCTCTTCCTGTCCTTTTCCAATTGCACTTTGGTTTCCAGTGACATGTCCATCCCCTTAATTTCTCCCTGGTGTCCAGTGGCTCCCTCTTCATCTCCCCTTCCCCATAAGCCCTCCTTGGTATCCAGTGGCACCCCCTCACTCTCACCAGAATCCAGTGGCACCTCCTCAGTCTCACCTTTCCTATAAGCCCTCCCTGGTATCTACTGGCATCCCTCCCTGTCCCCTTCCCCATAATCCTTCCCTGATGTCCAGTGATGCCCTCTCCCCATCCCCAAACATTCTCCCTAGTGTCCAGTGGCACTCCCCACCTCCCAGGTCACCCCAACCCCATGATCTTGGTCCCCATTGACGACCAGCACAAACACTCCACTTACCTCCTTGGCCGGCAGCTGCAGTACAGCAAAAAACCCTACTGTAATTAATACCCTTCCTCACCCATGTCCCCTTAGAAACTCACCCACAAGGTGACAAGTATTAAGAAAAAAAAAGTCCCGAAGCAGCACACTGATAATCATAGATGGATATAAGTTCAGGAGGCAAAGCCCATGAGGAACTCGCCACCGTAATATTTAATGGTGGTAACTATATTTCTTATTACCCATGTAGAGATACAACCGTTTTTTAAATTGTTCAACATTATCACTCATAACAATATCCCTTGGAAGAGTATTCCAAATTGGTGGTACCCTTTGAGTAAAGAATCTCTTCCATTTTGTTCTACGTCCAGAGGTTTTTTAGCTTGAGACTGGGGGATCTTGTGCTATCACATGCTGTTTGTTTTTCCAAGCAAATAGTTTCTAACAGATTCTTTCTGGAAGGCTTTGAAAATATAGATTAAATCTCCACGTAGGGATCTATATTCTAAGGAAAATAACTGAAGTGATCTTAGTCTATCTTCATAATCCGTATTATCCATATTCTCTAGTTTCCTAGTGGCCTTGCGTTGTACCCTTTCAATCATTGTTTGCTTGCACGCATGTGCAAGAAACATAGTGCCACCATACGAGTTTTCGTAGGTGTGCCTCCCCCACTTCCAATGCCTTGCTCCCTTTTGCAGGCACGGCTGCACCACGCCAGTGAATGTCAGAGCTGTCTATGACAGCTCTTCAGATGCAGTGACGTACAGCTGAAAGCAAAAAACTGTTGCAATCAGTGGTGGTAACATGTAGGCAATTTGCATGCTGCTGTCGGCAGTTAATTTACATACTGTCGTCAGCAGTATGCAAAGTGCCTACACTCTGCACTGCATCTGTAGCTGTCATAGACAGTTCTGTTTTTGTCTAATTCCCCCAGTAGCATGCTGGGAGCCCACCCCAGTGTGCTCATGCACTTCCCCGCACATCAGTGTGGCAGACGGGGATGCCCAATCCCCTGTCTGCTTCACTCCCCCAAAAGCAGACTTCCGTGCTATGCTGGGAGCCCACCCAGCGTGGCAGAATTCGTGATGACGACTTCTGGCCCCCCCAAAAAAATTTCTTCCAGCTGCCACACTGGGAGCTCACCCAGCGTGGGCAAAACCCACGTGGTCTAAAGAAACATAAAACCTGTGTCTGTGTTTATATAAAAGAAAAAAAATCCCTCATTGACTTCTCGCCTGCCCCCAACCCAATTCTATACTTACCTCTGAGGCCGCATGATGATCTTCGTTGACTGCACTCTTCAAAGCTGACCGCGAACTGAGGAAATGCCAGTAAGCTGTATAATGAAATAAATGTTTTTTTTCTCAACTTTGATATATCTTGGCTATTTTTGAGATTTTTCACCAAATTTTCAACGTGGTTCTTAGACCCACCTCATGAATTCAGTCACTGTCATTTTGTTATTCGGTCCCGAAAGGTGATTTTGCATTCACTGTGCGGAACCACCTTTTGGAACAGAGTAATGAAACGACAGTGTCACAGTTCATGAGGTAGACCCCAAAACCCTATGTTTGAAATTTCCAGGAAAAATTCCAAAAATGACTTACTAGGTGTATGCAGTTCCTACGCACGCCAGAATTTAGAGAATTTTTTAATATTTTCAGTCCAGATTTTCAATACGCTATTTAACCACACCTCCTTATGAACAGTATAGCTATCATTTTTCATATCATGCCCAAAATGTGTTTTTGCACATGTAGCGCGCATTAGCGTGGTCAGTGTGTTGAAATCAGTGTTCGGGACACATTAAGAAAATCACAGTGACACTGGTCATGAGCAGAGGTGGTAAAATGGCTATGTTGAAAATTTGGTGACAAAAGTCCATAAAATGACTGTCACCAGCGTGCAGTGCACAGTTTCCACGCACCCTTGTAAGTTCACGAATTTGTAATATTTTCAGTCCAGATTTTCAACATTGACATTTTTCCAAACCTCCTTATGAACAGTACCGCTGTCATTTTTCACACCCTGGCCGAAATGTGTTGCACTTCCGCCAGAATAGCACGTGTCACTGTGGGAATTTAGTGTTCGGATAGATTACGAAATCACAGTGACACTGTTCATGAGCGGAGGTGCAAAATGCCTATGTGGAAAATCTGCTGTAAAAAAAAAAAAAAAAAAAATCCCCAAACTATACTTACATTACAGGTGTATGTTACGCAGCTCCTACGCACACTCGTGACTTCACCATTTTTTTGTATATTTTCACTCCAGATTTTCAGCAATTCAATTTTTTACACCTCCTCATGAACAGTACACCTGTCACTTTTCACATCCTGTTCGAAATGTGTTTTTGCACCTGTGGCGCCAAATGGCACAGTCGCCCTGCAAAATCACCTTTCACATAACAAACTGATAGTGTCACTGTTCATGCGGTGCGGGTCACAAAAAACCCATGTGGAAAACTTGGAGGAAAAATACCAAGAAACCCCAGGCGTTGGCTTCCGTATAACGTCCTACCTGTAAAGACATGGGCGTCAGGGATGTGACTTGGGATTGTCAACAGTAATGCTCATGCCATTTCACCCCAACCCTGCAGCCAGTGACGGGCATCAAGGTGTGCCTTGGATGCTTTGCCCCCAGAGTTCACCCCATTCTCCTATACTGTGCCCATTTCAGCATATTTCTGTATGGAATGAGGTGAATGTAAAGGCAAAACACCCCAAGGCACACCTAAACACTTGTCAGTGACTGAAGGGTGGGGTCAGGTGAAATGTTGTGACCATCATGGGTGACGACCCAAAGGCATACCCCAGTGCCTGTCCATCTCTGCAGAGTGAGGGTGGAGTTGGTGTCACTTCAATACCATTCCTATACTGCATCTGTCTAACTCCTGCACTTCCACTGCTAATGCCAGCAAGCAAACATTCAGCATTGACAAATGCTTGTCTTTTGACAGCCAATTGATGTACGAGTACAAAAGGGTGCACAATAGTCTTAAGTGTGGTTGTACAAGGCCAACATAAAGTAGAAGAATTCCCTCTGGTTTTCTACTTTTAATGTGTTTTGTGGATACAACCTAATATACTGTAACATTTTTTGACTGTTTTGTTAGTGTGATTGTTAAATTTTAGGTCATCTGATATCATATCTTAACAGTCTCACTGCCAGGCCTGAACGCCGGTGATCTCTCTAAGTTGTACTTTACGATATTGTGTGAGCCAGTGCCAGCATTCACGCCTGGATGTGAGACTGACGTGCTTATCGGTGTTCTGCTTCAGGACTTTTGTCGTCTAGTACTTGTCACCTTATGGGTGAGTTTTCTGACTAAGTGGACATGGGTGAGTTTTCTGATTGTGGACATGGGTGGTGTAACTGATGTTTTTAGGGGGTTTACATTGGGCCAAGTGGGGAAGTCCGGGGGGAGTCGCATTGGTCTCTGGTAGTTTGAACTATGCCCCAGGCCAGTAGATTAATGTTAAAATTGACCCTTGCTCCGAATATGTTAGGCCACAGCCTGATCGCTGTGATTGCCATCACATGTGGATTGAACTGTGTAGCTCAGTTCTGTATTTGGTTTTATTTTGGTAATAGGCTCCTGATATTGGGTTAATTTTGAACAAGCCCCAAAATACATGTAGGTGGTCCATCCTCTGATCTTGGCAGCCTCTCCAACATGTTAGTGGGCAGTTCTTGTCCCACTTACTTTTAACACATGGGGTTATAAAAAATCTCATTCAAATCTTCCATTCGAATTCCCTCCACATTGAGGAGTATGTAGTTTTATAGATTTGCACATAGTTGTTTTGCCGTTCCTTGTCTGTGGTTGGCTCAGCCATTTCTGATTGCCATTTATTCTGGGATCTTGTGGCTTGATTGCCTCTTCTATCCCTCAACGCCCCATAGATAGCAGAGATGTGGCCTTTTTGCCTTTGAGGACATTATTCCCTCTATCACCCCCCCTCAGGTCAACCAGGGCCTGGTCTTGGGTCTGACCTTGTAGTGTTTGTATATATGTTCTATTCTGAAGATATCTGAAGTGATCAGCTTGTCTAAGTGAGTGTCTTTCTTTGATTTGGGCAAACTCCACCACCTGAGCCCCATCAAGAAAGTCGCCCAGGGTGCGGAGACCACGTCTCTCCCACCTTCTAAAGGTGAGGTCCTGTTGTGCAAGGAGAAATCCTTTGTCCCAGGCAAACCACCTCGTGGGCCACAAGTCTCTGGAAAGTTTGTTTAATCCAGTCTTTTCAGTGCCCATAATGTGTTTCTAACTGTAAATAAGAGTGTATTGCTGTCTTGGTCTGAAAGGTCTGGCATCGCCACTCTTGCCCCCAGGGGCACCCCCTCCGTGGTGACTAACTCCACTGTCTTCCAATGAGAGTTGTAGTCTCGGTTAGACCAGAAGAGGGCCCATTTAAGCTGGGCAGCCAGAAAATAATCCTCCAGGTCGGGGAAGTTTCTCTCTCCGAATTTTTTATTAGACTGCATAATCTGGCTCTTGACCCTTGGTCTCTTATAGTTTCAAATGAATTTGGAGACCATCCTCTGCCAGACCTGGAACTGGTTCTGATGAATCTTCATTGGAAGACACCGAAATAGATATAGAAATTTGGGTAGGATGTTCATAGTGACTGACTGGATTTTCGAATGGAGGGGCAGATTCAGCAGATCCCATTTCTTGATGTCTTGTCTAATCTGTTTTATCAAGGATTCGAAATTTAGGATATATAGGTTCGACAGATTTTTTTGAATTTGGGCACCCAGGTACTTTATTTTATAGGCATTCCACTTCAGTGGGAGTAGTTGTATATTATTGGGGGGGGGGGGTTATAGTGGAATTTAAGCAGTTCTGTTTCTTGCTTGTTAAGGGAGTAGCCTGCATATTGTTCAAATTTATCTAGGATGTTCCACAGTCTGGGAATAGATTTGTCTAGGTCAGTTAAGCATAGTAGAACATTGTCTGTATATAGGGATGTTTTATGTTCTTCTCTCCCCCAAAAAACCACCACTCCTTGTACCTCTTGGTCTTCTAGCAGAGCCTGAGCCAAAGGCTCAATATAGAGGGCAAACAGCAGGGGTGATAGTGGACATCCCTGTCTAGTACCCCTACTAAGTCCGAATCTCTGCAAAACCCCTCCATTTACTCGGACACAAGCTTGTGGGGAGGTGTATATGACCTCTATGGCACTCACAAAGAGTGCGGGAATGCCATCCTGCGCAAGACTGCAAACAGAAAGCTCCACGCCACTCTGAACGCCTTTTCGGCGTCAAGGCTCATGATGCAGGTGGGGATGTCTTTTATTGACTATATCTATTATGTTAATGGTATGTCTCACCCCTTCTGGAGCTTGTCTGGCCGCTATGAACCCTGTTTGATTGTGATATATTATATTTGCTAAAATGGGATTTAGTCTTGCAGCTATTACTGCTGTGAAGATTTTATAGTCGACATTTAGAAGGGATATCTGTTTATATGAACCGCAGTCCTGTGGGTCCTTCCCCTCTTTGGGGATCACAGAGATGGTAGCATAGTTCTACGATGGTGGGACCCTCTCTCCCTCCTTCCACACTTGGTTAAATGCCGCTTTAAGTAAGGGTGCTGTTTCTGCGGTAAAGGTCTTATACAGCTCACTACTAAAGCCGTTGGGGCCAGGACACTTGCCCACCTTGAGACCCTTAATGGTTTGGACTATTTCAGTGTGGGAGATCGGTGTCATCAACCCTTGTCTCTGTGGCTCGGAAAGCCTGGGCAACCTGAGTCCTTTTTAAGAAGTCTCGTGTCTCCTCGGGGGAAGCGTTATCTGATGCTTGGTATAGTTGTTTATAGTATGCCACCATAGATTCCGCTATCTGATCCCATTTGTGCGAGACTCAACCCGTCACCAGGTGTTTAAGGCCTCTGATAGTTGCTTTCACAGCCCTTTGCCTCAGCCGGTAGGCCAGCAGCCTTGTAGCCCTAGCCCCGGTAATAGTTTTGTTTTAAGTAGTGTAGGGCTTTTTCTGTTTCAATCTTTGTATTTGTTGTAGTTTCTCAAGTTCCCTATCTCCCTCTCCCTGAATTTACATATCTTAAGTTTTTGTTGTCCTTCCAGTGTCCTTAGTTGTTGTTTGAGGAGTTCTAATTGTTTCATTCTTTCCCTCTTTTTGTGGGTTGCTACCGCTATTAGTTTCCCTCTAATCGTTGTTTTAATTGTATCCCACAGTATTCGTGAGGTTATGTCTGGACTGTCATTGATGTGTATTGTTTCTTCAATTACCTTTCTGATCTGTTCTTTCACCCCCTCATCTCTCAGCAGGCTAGTGTTCAGTCTCCAATGGGTAGGATTTTTTGGTAGCTGAAGTTCCAAGTCTGCCAGAACCGGTTGATGGTCAGACAGAGTCTCTGTTCCCACCTTACTAAAATGTCTGCCGAATAGGCCTAACGGTCTTTCGTGTCTGCTCGTTTGGTCAGCCCCCACCCTGGGAGCTGATCTTGCTGCCCCCCTCGTCCTCTCTGGCTTCTCCCTTTCCAGTCCCGGATATTCCCACTGCACAGGACTTTGCATCCAGAACCCTTCTTCTGTACCTGTCCCACCCCCTCTTGAACCCCTCCACTGTCTCTGCCTCCACCAGCCCCCTGGGCAGCGCATTCCATGACTCCACCACCCTCTCAGTGAAGTAGCACCTCCTCCTTCCTCTCCTGAATCTCCCCCCTCCAGCTTCCACCCATGCCCTCTAGTTGCCCCCCCCCCCTCCTTCGGAGCACCTTGACTGCTTCTCCCCTATTTAACCCCTTCATGTACTTAAGACTTCTGTCATGTCCCCGGTCCCTTCTCTCTTCCAATGTGTACATATTTAGCTTTTCGAGCCTCCTCCTCATAGGTCCTGTCCCCCAAGCCCCAGATCATTTTGGTTGCCCTCCTCTGGACCCTCTCCAGGAGTTCAATGTTCCTCTTTAAGTGTGGCCTCCAAAACTGCATGCAGTACTCAAGGTGCGGCCTCACCAAGCAGTTATACAGGGGAGTGTCACTTCCCTCCTCCTGGAGGTGATCCCCCTAGCGATGCATCCCAGCATCCTGTTGGCCTTGGCCGCTGCCCTCCTACAAGTCTCAAGTTGTTCATCTTGACATCCACCACACCCCAGGTCCTCTCAGCCATTGAGACTTGTAGCAGTTCCCAGGTGTACTCTTGGCCTGGGTTTCTGACTCCCAGATGCAGTACCTTACATTTTCCTGCATTAAACCTCAGCTTCCACTTTCTAGACCACCTTTCCAGAGCCTCCAGGTCCCCCTGTAGGGCCACCCTCCCCTTCTCCCTATCCACCACCACCCCCAGTTTTGAGTCATCCGCAAAGAGACTCATCTCACTCCTGATACCCTTCTTTATGTCAGAGACATAGGCATTGAACAGGAGGGGCCCAAGGACTGATCCCTGAGGGACCTCACTAATGACCCTCCTTGGGGATGAGACTATCCCGCCAACCACGAACCTCTGGGTCCAGTCCTGGAGCCAATTGCCTATCCATCTGATCATCTGGTTCCCCACCCCCATTTCTCCCAGCTTATTCAACAGGCCCCCATGAGGAACAGAGTCAAACACCTTGCTGAAGTCAAGATGGAGGACGTCCACTGGTCTACCCAGGTCCAAGGCTCTTGTCACCCAGTCATAGAACTCCACAAGGTTTGTCTGACACAATTTCCCTGGGACGAATCCATGCTGTCTATCGTCCAGGCACCCCGACTTTTTCCAGGTTCCCCATAGCCTCTCCTTGACAATGCCCTCCATCACCTTGCCCACCACCAATGTCAGGCTGACGGGCCTGTAGTTCTCTGCCACCTCCCTTGATCCCCCTAGTGGATAGGCACTATATGTGCCACCTTCCAGTCCTGGGGCACCCACCCTGAAAAGCTCCACCAGGGGTTTTGCCAGGACATCCGCCAGTTCCTTCAGCACTCTGGGATGTAATTTATCTGTCCCCGGTGCTTTCTCCGTCTTAAGGGACCTGAGGGCTTCCCTCACTCTCTGTGCCGTGATTTCCACCTCTGCTACCTCGTCCCCCTGCCTTGCCTTCCCCCTCCTGCCAATGATTGGCCACCCTGTCCCCAGGCAGTGTGATCGAGTGGGGCCCCCCCTCAGTTTCACCATCTCCTCCGGTATGATGAAGCCCCCCCATTTTCCCTGGTGAAAACTGAGGTGAAGTACTCATTAAGTACCTCAGCCTGCTCCCCCGGATCTTGTGCCTATCCCTCCCATTTTAATCCTGCTAATCTGCCCTTCATCCTTCGTTTTTCCCCAATGTATCTAAAGAACCCCTTATTCCCTCTCCTAATTTCCCTGGCCAGGTTCTGCTCCTTCCTTGCCTTAGCCACCCTAGTGCCCTTCTGGCCATCAGCTCGTACTCCCCTCTATCCCTTTCACTCCTTGAGCACTTGAAATGCCTATAAGCCGCCTTCTTTCCCCTCACCACCTCCTGAACCTCCCTGGTCCATCAGCAGGGTTTACAGGCCCTACCACATTTTCGTCTTATTCTTGCACAGGTGCTGGTAGCATCCTGCACCCCTCCTGATGATTTTCCACCTACTGTCAGCGTCCATGTCTGGCCCAATCCCATCCAAATGCTTCTTAAGGATCCTTCCCATTTCCTTGAAATCCGCCCCCCTGAAGTCAGTTACCTCCGTCTTTGTGCAGCCTTCTACCCCTCCTAGGTTCAGGCAGAACCAGACTGTGGCATGGTCGCTCCCGCCAATGGGTCCTTTACCTCCAGGCCCCCAATCTGGTCACTGTCTGCCAGGACCACATCCAGAATCTGCGCCTCCCTGGTCAGTTCCTCCCCTACTGAGTTAGGAACGCATCCTGAAAGACATCCAATGATCTCTTTTTCCCTGGCCACTGAGGATGTCATAGTCTCCCAGTCTGTTCCTGGCATGTTTAAGTCTCTCAACACCACCACCCTTCCCCTGCCCAATTTGCAGCGTCTCCCAACTTCTGCCACCAGACTCTCCTCCAGCTCCTCCGCCAGCGCAGGGGGTCTATACACCACTCCTGTTTTTATTCTCTTGCCCCCATTTGTTATCAAGGTGACCCAAATCGCCTCCACAGTTCCCTCCGTCTCCTCCACTCCTCCTATACCAATGCAGTTTTTGACTATTATTGCTACCCCTCCTCCCCTTTCCTCCCCCCGTCCTTCCTGAACATGGTGTAACCCTTCAGGTTCAGGTCCCAGTCATGCCCTGTGGTGGCCCAGGTCTCAGTGACGCTGCCACATCCACCTCTCCCTCAGTTAACATCACCTGGAGCTCAGGCATTTTATTGCCCAAGCTCTTGGCATTTAGCAGGACTACCTTCCACCCTTTCTGTAAACTTCCATTTCCCCCTGCTCGCGTTCACATGGGGATTCCATCTTCCCCCGGTCAGCACCTTACCAGTCGGCCTTTTCCTGCATTCCTCCAGCTCCCCGTGGGGGGTAGAGACAGAGTCCCTCCTTTATCGGACCCCCCTCAACAGCCTTCTCTCCCATCTCTCACCCCTTCACAAGTTTAAGCCCCACCTTTCACCAACGAACCCCTCTATTTTCAATTTAAGGATTTCCCTCCCCTCCAAATTGAGATGGAGCCTATCTCTAGCATATAGCCCCTTATCCTCCCAGGTCTCCCCCCAATCCCCCATCAACCCATACCCTCTGGCCCCACACCAACCTTCATAGAGTTGAATATATGTAGGTCTCTGGCAAAGATCCAAAACATGTCTAGCCTCAAGAACATTTTGTGTCTCGATGAGTAGAAGGTGTAGTCCCTTGCCGAGGGATATTTCTCCCTCCATACATCAACTATCCCAAGATCTTCCATTAACTTTCCCAATAATCTTGCAGTCCTATTATTTGGGGCCAGCACACTAGAAGTGGAATCCAGCATTCTGTTCAGAATGACATTCCAATCCCCTCCCTAATAGAACCTAATAGATTTCTTTGACTGGGTGACCAAAGCAGTAGGCCAGGGAGGGCTGTGGATATGGCCTACCTAGATTTTAGCAAGGCATTTGACAGTCTCACACAAAAGATTAATATACAAGTTAGCCAGCCTTGGGAGTGGGTCCCAGGGTGGTAGCCTGGATACAAAAACTGGCTGGACAACAGAATGCAAAGGGTAATACTAAACGGAGTTCACAGTGAAGGAAGGAGGGGTAACTAGCGGGGTACCACAGGGTTCAGTATTGGGACCGGTCCTCTTTAATGTCTTTAAGTGACACTGGACAGCATCTGGAAGGAAAGGTATGTCTCTTTGCAGATGACACAAAGATCTGCAACAGGGTTGATACACAAGGTGGGGTGGAAAGAATGAAAAGGGACTTGGTAAGGTTGGAGGAATGGTCAAATATGTGGCAGCTCTGATTCGATGCAAAAAGTGCAAGGTAATGCATCTGGGAAACAAAAACCCAGGGGAAGAGTACACAATGAGGGGTGAGTTATTTTTTGTTGCTTTTAAGAGACCTAGGAGTAATTGTATCAGATGACCTAAAGGTGGGCAAGCAATGTGAGAAGGCAGTAAGGAGGGCTGGGGAGATACTGAAATGCATAGGGAGATGCATCAACCGTAGAAAACAGGAAGCTGTTATCCCTTTGTACAGTTAGTGAGACCCCATCTGGAGTACTGCATGCAATTCTGGAGACCCATCTGCGCAAAGACATAGAGTGGAGGCTGTTCAGAGGAGGGCAACAAATGGTGCAGGGTCTGCACCAGAAAGACATAAGAGAGACTAAAGCAGCTTAATATATATATATATACCCTTGAAGAAAGGAAGGAGAGGGGGACATGATAGAAACTTTCAAATATCTCAAGGGAATTAAAGTACAAGAGGGTAGTATCTTTCAGAAGAAGAGATGTGCAAGAACAAGAGGGCACAATTTGAAGATAGAGGGGGAACGGTTCAGAGGTAATGTTAGAAAGTATTTTTTCACAGAGAGGGTTGTGGATGCATGGAACAGCCTTCCTGAGGAGGTTATGGAGTCTGGAACAGTGGGAGAATTCAAGAATGCATGGGACAGGCATAAGGCAATTCTAGTGGGGGGTAGGAGGAAGTAATCTGTTTAACTAGAATCTGCAGCTTATCCATCAGGTAGGGAAATGGGCAGACTAGATGGGCCAAGCGGTCCTTATCTGCTGTCAAATTCTATGTTTCTCCCGCAATAAGAACCCCTTTTGCCTTCTCTGCTATCATTTTAAGGAGCTCTGCAAAAAAGGATATGGCTGAGCCCGGGGTAGCGTGAACATTCACTAGTGTGACCAGCTGGTCCTGCAGCTTCCCCACTACCATTATGTATCTGACGCCCATGGCAGTCACCACCTCTTCTTCCACAAAGGGAAGGGAGTCGGACAGCACAATGGCCACTCCCCTTTTCTTTCCCTTTTCCAGGGACACACTGAACAACTTTGGGAACCTTTTGTTTTTTAATTTCTGGGTCTCCGATAGAGTTAAATGCGTTTCCTGAATAAAGTTTATTTCACATTTCTGATCTTTCAAGAATTTTTGTATCTGTTTTCTCTTTATGGGGTGATTAATACCATTCACATTGTATGAAAGGACTCTTGCGTTAACTTTGTCCATATTGATTTCTGTTAGTTACATTTACTGCATTAGTCATAGCTTTCCCCATGTGCAAGGCTCTGCTTTCCATCCATCATCTCTTGTTTTTATCCCTTATACCAGTTCCAGTGCCCCCCTTATCTCTGACTCCATTCATTTGCTGATGATCTTTTTTTGTAACTCATTATAGTGCCCTTCTTTAGAAATCCAATTTATTACCAAACTTTCGGCTCCTAACTGTGAGCCAACTTAAGTATAACTAGGAATACTTTCAACTTTTCCCCACTAGGTGGGGGTGTAACCTTGTTCACAACAGTGAACTCATGTAAACCATGAAGTAAAACCTTACAACCTTTGTTTCTGGTTGGTGTACTTGTCCAGTGAAGGAGGTGTCTTAACCCCCCCAGATCCTACATGACCCCAGGGAGGGAGCCCCCCCATTTCCAAGGAACTTTGGTATCTCAGCGTGCCCCAAGCTGGCAACGTTTAACCTTTTATGTTGGATGCGGGGTGTTGGTACATTAGGACAGCCCCCGACCGCCCTCATACTTCCTAGGTCAGCCCATGCTGTAACCATTAGGCTGGTGTGCGATCCCTCTGGTGCGCTTTGCCCTTGTAGGTGGTAAGGGCAATACCTCTTACAGGAGCAACTGTCTGATCTCAGTCCTTGCCCCTGAGGAACCATCAACGTCAGCAGCAACATCAGAAATATATTTCCCATTTCCTGTGAGTGGGCTCAGTACACTCTACTCCCATCCATCCCGATCAGTTAATGAGGGTAATTCTCTCCAGTAGTTTGAGTATGCAAGGCTTCCATCCCTCAAAGTTGTTGAGGGCAAAGAATACTATTTTCTTCTTCCAGCCAGAGCATAAAGTACCTTTTTGTTTTTGCATTTTCTCCCCCCCCCTCCCCCCAATATCAAGTGACTCTCCCTAATTCAAACAAAACCTGACATACAGTGCTCTCAAAAGATCCATCTTAGTCCCAAATCTATCCAGGACAAGTTCCAGAGAGGGAAAAACAAGAGGGGGAAATTCTGGTACTCTTAATGGCCACATTTACAGTTGTTATTCAATCACCATGGGTTCGTAACGCTCTCCTGCCGGCGTATGTGTGGGTCTCGGGCATTTTTCGGTTCTGTGTACTTTTAACTTATTGGAATCCTGGCAACAGTAGTGGTTGCAAGTTTTATTTTGTGGGATCCAGTCTCTGATGTTCAAGAACCCCCCCGACCAGCAGCAGGCCCATGTTCAAAATAATAAACTGAAAACAGTACCTCCCTGCATCCCATCTTAAATCGTGCAGTCCAAGGCACTCCCATCTGTGAGTCAGCAGTAACTGCCTTGTTCAGGGATTGTTGTTCAGTCTGGGAAGTTCCATCTTCTCTTGTTCAGTTTCCTCTCCTACTGCCCGTGTCATGATGCCCTCCAACTGGATCCGTGGGGTGTACGCTTTCAGCAGTGCGGCGATGTCGGCCTTCAAAGTGGACGGTTGAGACAGGTTGGTCTGGTGGTGTTTTCGGCGTTCCTTTACGGGCCACTGACCATGCCGCTCGTCGGAGCTCTTTCTCCAGTCGTTCTTTTCCCAGCTGAGGCACTGTTACACCCATCTCCTCCAGGAATCACAAGGCCGCTTCCAGGTCTTCAAACGTTTTGTTACCTTTGCTGGTCTCCACTCTCAGGCGTGCTGGATACAGTATTTGGGCCTTCACATTCATTGCCTGTAGTTGTTTCAAGATTGGCCACATCATGCATCTGCCCTCCTGCACCTGCGTTGTGTAGTCGTTACCAATGTTGATTCGAGCCATGGCAAAGGTGATGGTTCGCATTCACCATGCCCTGCAGAGTATTTCTTCTTTGGTGCCGTATGTGGTCATCTTGGCAACAAAAGATCTCGGGCAGGCATTAGGATTGGAGTGCCTCTGTGCCAGTGAGTGGTGTGCCCTGTCCATGGATAAATCAAAATCCTCTGGTGGCTTCAGGGATTCCTGCAGAACCCTCTGCAGGAAGGTTATTGGGTCCGATTCGTCTTTTTCTGCGCCTTCATGGATGCCGGCCTCTCCCTTCCAAGTCATCTAGTTTGGTCATCAGCTCCTGCTCTCTTGCCAGAAGGAATAGGAGCAAGTGATCATGTCTGTTTGACTGCTCCATCACTGAAGTAAGTCCCAGTTCCAATTTATCTGTGCAGTGCTCAATTTTTTCAGGGGTGTTAGTTATCTATTTTGGCCACCATTTTAGCCGACTGCAAGATTGTCTCGACTGATTGCATCCCTCTTCTGTGCCTGTCATGGATGCCATGCCTGGTTCGTCGTCGAAAGGCCCAGACACTCGGATTGATTTTTCCACCTGTAGCATAGTTTGGAGCTTCTGTGCCAGTGTCTGCGGGCCCTTCACCGCCAGTACTTTCGATCGTGTCGCTTTAGCCACCGATTGCATTTTTTTAAAGTGATGGATGCCGTTAGGTAGTGGTTCAGGATGAAGAGAGCAGTGAGCTATGCTGCCATCAAGCTGTTGATGTCACCAGAAGTTCGGCTCCTGAAGTCTTAATGCTCTACCCATATGGCAGACTGATATTGTTGGGGTACTCCTTTACCTTGCCATGATCCTTGCCACTTCATGACTATCTCCCTCTCTCTGTCTGTCTCTCTCCCGCTCTCTGTCTCTCTCTGTATTTTTTTTCTTTTTTACTGTTCATGCCTTTGTGGTGGCTGTTTCCAGTCCACTGGTACTTTTACCCCCCCTTCTTCGGGGCTTCTGGGACTTCTCTTTTAAATGTGTCTTGTATGTTTCCACTTGCATGGGACTAGGAATTCACTGGCTATGTCTGGATACTCCTGGACATCTTTTAGAGCCTCCTAGATGTAGTTTTACTACTGTGGTTAGACCGGTTTTGGGTTTTTTTTTTTTTTGTTGCTCTGTCAGCACCACTAGGATGGACATTGTTGGATTTTATTGAGCTATGGGTGCTCTCGGCTACTGTTTCGTTGCACTTGGAACTTGCCGTTGTGTATTATTGATATTTTACTATTGACAAACAATAGGGGATTTGCCTCTTTTCTATGATATTATGTTTCCTTATTACATATTATACCTTATTGGTTGATCATGGAACTTAGTATCATTCCTGGGTCCTGCAGGCTGTGGTGGTTTCTAATTTCCGGTTGCTTCAGTCCTTATACCTACCTCTGGGGTATCTGGAATAGGCATGGTGGTGTTTTGCTCCATACACTTGTTGTACATTGTATGCCAGGTTTCCATCTGGCTCATACTAGGGTCAACAGAAGCCCCTCAGCTTTGCTTCTTTCGCCCCTGGTCATGTGTCCCAAACAGTTCTGACTCACTGGCTGGTTCACTGTTTCGGGTTTTCTGATGGGAGGTGAGGTATGGATCTTCAGGTGTTGAGAGGCCATTTTACACAACGTGGTATGGCCACTTCTGTTGCTGACTTTCAGACTATTACTGCAAGCTGACTTGTGTGCTTCTGACACATGGAGCACCGTGGCTGCTTTTCTCTAAGCACTGTGGTCCGAAACATTCCTCATGCTGAAGTGTTGTCCTTGGTCTCTGTTGTAGAGACCTTCTGTCATCTGGGCCTTTTACCTTTCTCCCTGGATTTTGTGCACTGCTTGGAAATCATTCCAAAGGTGTGGCTCAGTAGAGGAGAAGTCCGCCATAGCAGTAGATCTTCGAAAGAATGTCCTCCATTGAGCCACAGCTCATCCACCCTTCTCCTCCCTATTTATTTATTTATTGGTGCCACTGGCTTGGCGGTTTATGATTTTATGCCAGGGTTGGTGATGTCCACCTGTGATTTAGATTGTTGCTTTCCAGTTCCATGCCTCTTCCTTTGTGCTAGGCACTGTCTCTTGATTCCTCACACACCCTGGCCCTGAGCTTGTCTCTGGCAGGGAATTTAGGAGAAATAGGACTGCCTGTGACTAATATAGGCACTGATGTTGCATGTCATCGCGGGCAGGCCCCTCCGGCTAGCAAAAGTTTCTGAATGGTCCTAATGTGGACAGCAAACAGTTACAATTGTGTGGCCCAATGGAGGAGATTTTCTTGCAGATCTACTGATCTTGCTTCGAGAGGGCTCTTGCAGTAGGTACTAACTATTAGGACTAGAACCGTCAGGCACTAGGACCACACAGAAGGCTTTAGCTAGCAGTGTCTGGCGGGGGACTGCCCACCTGGTGTCACGTGATGGACATAGCGAGACACTATATAGTGTATTTCATCGCTTTTATTTCTTTCCATAAATCTTTGAAAAGTATACATTTTTTCGTGCATATCTTCTCCAATGCCTACCAAGTCGCATATGAATAAGTGCGATTCCTGTGGCACTCAGCTCCCTCACAAGGACGGTCATTCTCTGCCTCTTCTGCCTGGGACCAGAGCACAAGACCGAGGAATGTGAGGCCTGCCAGAATTTCAACCAGCCCACACTGAAATGCCACCAACAGGCTCTGGAAGCCCACGTTCTTAAACTGAAGATGGTTTCCGTGGAGAAGGAGCTGCAGAATCTGCGGGATCGTTGTCCTCTCCAGGGAGTTCTTTGGACTCCTATAAGAAGAAGAAGGAGGACAAAGAGAAGCACCGGGACCGTGATGGGTCTCCTTCCTGTCTGCGGCCTCCTTCGGGGACTGCGGGCAACGAGCAGCCTCCCGCTGGTGTGGGTACCACTCCTCCAACCAATCCTGCCCCTCCTTGAGGGGAGCAGCCCTTGGTTCCCCCGTCTGAGCTGGTCACAGTTCAGGTGGGCATCTCCGATCCATCTGAGCGCTCCACCATTCTTAGGTCCCTCAAAACCCCGGGGCCTAAGTCTGTTGGCATAGCCAATAAGTCAATCATCAGTCCCGCTAACGAACACCCGGCCTCAACTGATAAGTCGCATGCCAGCTCCTCTGGCATACGCCCAGCCACTGTGCTTCCATCAGGCCCTGATAAAAAGCCTGACACCGATCCTCTGGATCAGCGCACGCTGCTGCTTCAGCCACAGCTCTCCCCAGATAGTTCTCCCTCTTGGGATCCTCCTTCACCACCCCCCCTGGTGGATTCCTAGCTCTCCTGCACATTTTGAGCCAGAGTTGGAGGATTCACGCAACACAACCCTGGTGCCGGAGCCAGAATGCCCAACCTCCCTCGGAAACCGGTGTCTCCTGCACCGCAGGCTCCCCCATCTGGGCCAGCTCCCCCATCCCAGACCCCGGTGGGACCCTCAGCCCATGCGGGGCCAACGCCGGAACCTCCTCCTGACTTTCTGGCACCAGACCTGACATTACCAGGCCCTTCAAACTCTCCGTCAGGGCCCCAGTCAGGTCCTTTTGGCCCTCCAGGACCTACACCTGGCTACCTGTCATCGGGGCCCCCAATAAGACCTTCAGTTCCTACGTCGGGTCCTACGCCATGTTACCAGCCATCAGGGCCTCCGACTGGTGCCTGGCTCCACCATCGGGCCCTTTGCCGGGCCTTCCGATGCCAGGCTTCCCTGTGCCTCACTACCCTTCGCCAGGGTATCACGCCAGGGTACCCCACACAGGGCTATTCGCCCTACGGGGTGCTGGGCTACTATTACCCGATGCCAGGCTATGCGATGCTGCGGTTTACCTTCCAGTGCAACCCGCTCATCTATTGGCCCCCCCTCCTCCCCTACCTCAGCCTCAGGTGGATTTAAGGGAAGCATTAGTCTTGATGATCAGTAACCAAGACACAGTTGGTCTCTGAATTGGACCGGCGGCAACTGGCTGCAGCTTCCATGCCGGGCCACTTGGACCCTACTCCGAGATTCCTTTCCCCAGTGGAGTCTCGCCCCTCTACCTTGGGACAGACCCCGTGTCCTCCTGCGGTAGCCAGTATCAACAGGGACATTGCAGTCTCTCTGCAGGAGCTTACACTGCCATGGGCCCTGTCTCCAGACAGTAGCCTGTTGTCGGAATCTGACTCCTCTGCCTCGGGATTTCAGACCATCTCTCCGGAGGATCCAAAACCCAAAGACACTCCCAAGTCCCTTCGGATAACCCCTGTTTTACAGAAATCCTCCAGAAGATACAGGAGCAAATTGGTGGAAAACAAAGGATCAGGGTCCCCAACGTAAGAGGTTGGCGGAACATCTGGATATGCCAGAACTGTCCCCTCTGCTCATTCCTCCGTGGATCGGACCACATGAGGACCTGGCCTCCACAGTCTGGCAACAACCTTCGTCGGTGGCCACAGTCACCAAGAAGGCTAAGACAAGTCTGTATCAAGCCCCCAAGGGTAAAGCCCACCTTAGTTCTCACCCTAAAGTGGACTCAGTGGTCATTAATACGACCCATGATTGTACGGCTAATCCTAAACACATGAGCACCTCTCCTCCAGACAAGGAGTCACAGCAAATAGACCAGTTTGGGTGTAAGGTTTACTCCTCCTCCACTCTGACCCTCAGAGCTTTGACCTACCTGGCACACATGACTGTATACCAGAAATCTATCCTGGGACAGTTGAAGTTGGAATTCGAGGCTTTGCCAGATTCTGAAGCTAAAACCAAAATTTCCCAGACAGTCAGGACAATGGAAATCTCCTGCCATCATTCCCTCAGTGACATATGATGCAGTAGACGCCTCTACCAGAGTACCACCATGGCTATTAGCATGTGCCGGTACTCCTCGCTGCGGGTATCCGGATTGGCCCAAGATATCCAGTAGGCTATCCAGGATGCCCCTTTCAGAGGACCAGTCCTTTTCAGAGGTGACGTCAGGGATATAATCACTGAGCTCCAGGACCATGGCAATGCACTGCGCTCTGTCCAGTCTATGTACTGCTCTAACACCAAGCCAAAACAGCCATTTTGGTGCCAGAATAGGCAACAGTCAGCCCGACGTCACAACAAACGTCGGGGCCCCTTTCAGCGGGAGTCATCCCTCCAGCCAAGTTCCAAATGGCTGCCAGGATGGCATTCCCCCACACCCCCTTCTGACTTGTGGTAGGGCCACCAGCCTCTTCCACCAGCTCTGGAGGAACCAGTAGGAGGCAGATTCACCAACCACCTGGCCATGTGGGAGGCGATTACTTCAGACACATGGGTCCTTCAGCTCATCGCTCAAGGCCACACCATTGAATTCACAGACCACCAAGAAATCCTCCAGGTTTCTCTCATTACCCAGTAGGCCACATTCCTCTCATAAGGGAAGAGATCCAGGCTTTTCTGACAAAATCGGCTATAGAGCCCATTCCTTGGATCCAGGATGGAAAGGGATATTACTCCCACTTCTTCCTAGTCCCCAAAAATACAGGGGACCTCCATCCAATCCTGGACCTCAGCACACTAAACCTGTACGTAGAGTACGAGAGGTTTCGCATGCTGACCCTACCGGGTCTGCTGCCTCTTCTGCACCAGGGTCATTGGCTTTGTGCTCTGGATATGCAGGATGCATATCTGCATATCCCAATTTTTCCCTCCCACCTTCTTTTCCTGTGCTTTACCTTCCAGGGGGAACACTTCCAGTTCAAAGCACTCCGCTTTGGCCTCTCCTCAGCACCTGCAGTGTTTACCAAGTGCTTGGTGGTGGTGGTGGCGGCTTTACGGTGCCAGGGAATATGTGTTCCAGTACCTCAACAACTGGCTCTTGTCAGCACTGTTGAGGGACAGCCTGGCAGTCTCCCTGACTACTACCCTGAATCTATTCAGGCAAGTGGGGATCACAGCGAATTACCTCAAATCCCCCCTTGTTACTTCACAACACCTCCAATTTATTAAGGTGGTGCTGGATACTGCTCGGGGTCAAGTCTCCTCCCTATGGACCGGGTGGAAACCTTATGTCCGCAGGCCATCCAAGTGGCGACCAGCCTATGGACCATGGCCCATTCAGTCTTACACGTTCTGGACCTGATGGCAGCGGCTATTCCCACTGTCCCCCTAGCCAGGTTCCACATGCAGATTATGCAGTGGCCCTTTGGGTCCAGTGGGACCAGAAATCAGATGACCTGGATCACAGGATTCTGGTGTTTAGCCCAGTGTGTCGGGACCTCCTATTGCGGCAGGATCTGTCCAATCTCACCAGAGGAGTTTCTTTTCAGACACTCCCACTGGCTTAGACCCTGACAACGGATGCTTCCGGTCAGGGCTGAGGCGCTCATCTGGTAGACCACAGGGATCCTGGTCTCAGCAGGAGCTATCTTTGCACATCAGTGCGCAAGAGATGCGGGCTGTACTATATGCCCTTCAGGATTTGCAGCACCTACTCCTCCCTGGGCCCCTACTGGTACAGATGGACAACATGTGCGTGGTGTGGTACCTGAACAAACAGGGAGGCACATGGTCATATCCACTATGCAGGGAAGCAATGCGCGTGTCATTTGGTGATGCAACACAGCCTGCAGCTCATCACCGTGCATGTCCCAGGCATTCAAAATGTCCTGGCGGACACCCTCAGCTGCACTCAGGCGAGGGCACATGAGTGGGAACTGAGGTAGTCAGTAGTCGGACATCTTCAATTGATGGGGTCACCCAGATCTCGATCTGTTTGCCTCCCTATCCAATGCAAAACTACCCAATTTCTGCTTGCTTGTTCCTGGGCATGGTGATTTCTGGCGAGACGTGTACTCTTTCTCTGCTGGACAGGGAAGTTCTTGTACGCCTTCCCTCCCGTTCCACTGTTGCAGAGGGTGTTTCTAAAACTAGGCAAAGGCAAGGCAAACTTTATTTTTAATGCACCCAGAGACTCTGGGCACTGAACAGTATAATAAGAACAGTTTTAAATAAAATAAATAAAACAAAAAAGGCTTACAGGTAATTTTAAAACAGTATATAAACCCATTAAAAGATAGCGGCAGTTCCAGGTAAAGACACAGAGGCCAGGTGAATCATACGGTCTCATCAGGGAAGGCAAGGCAGAACAGGTGAGCCTTTAGCCCCCACTTAAACTGTTCGACCATCGGGGCCTCCCGGACAACAGGTGATCATGTGTTTCATAGGGTCGGCCTGGCGACATTGAATGCCTGATTGCCCAAGGTCTTGAGCCAAACCCTAGGAATGTCCGGGATGCCCTTGGTCGAAGAGCGGAAGGAGCAGACAGACGTGATCGGTGTCAGGAACTCAGCCAGATAGCTAGGGCCCAGTCCATATAGGGCCTTCTAGGTGAGCAATCCCACCTTGAAAAGGACCCTCCACCTGATAGGCAGCCAGTGCAGAGCTTGCAGGACCGAGGTTACGTGACTGGACCTAGGCAGGCCCGTCAGCACTCGGGCCACTGTGTTCTGCACCAGCTGTAACTGGTGGAGGTTCCTTCCAGTGACCCTGAAGTAAAGAGAGTTACAGTAGTCATGCCTCGAGGAGACAAAAGCGAGTACTAGTGTTGGTAGATTGTCGGGCGGAACGAGGGGCTTAATCCTGGCAATATTCCTCAAGTGATAAAAACCACTCTTAACAGATGACACCTGAGCCTCAAGTGTCAGTGTGCTGTTGAGGATCATGCCAAGATTTTGCACACTCAGAGGTGCTACCAATGGAGCAGACCCCAGAACTAGTCCTGTGTCTGGACCGGGAGTACTCCCATCACATCCGTGACCTGGCTCGATCTCCAGCACCTCCGTCTTGTCTGGGTTCAGCCACAACCAGATGGAGGACATCCAATCATTGATTTCGGGCAGGCAGGTGTTAAGCACGTCCACAGCATTTGATGTTCTAGGGTCAAAGGACTACAGCAAGAAGGAGCCTGCATGATCCTCATAGCCCCTTATTGGCCTCGCCAAATGTGGTTTCCTCTGCTTCAGCAGTTGAGAGTGGAACCTCTGGTTTCTCTGCCCCCTGCCAGAATCTGCTGACTCAGGACCAGGGCAAGCTGGTCCATCCGGGCCTCAAGTCCCTTCACCTTCACATGTGACACCTGCTGACATAACTGATGCACGCTTTGGGGTCTCTTCCAGAGTGGCTCAAGTCTTTGTGGAGGCCCGAAAGCTGTCCACAAGAACCACATATGCTATAAAATGGAAGAGGTTTTCCATTTGGGCATTCTCCAAGGGTTGGGACCCTTTCTCTTGCCCTGTCCCACAGGTCATGGAGTACCTATTGCACCTCTCTGACCTTGGCCTTAGTTACTCTTCTCTTAAAGGGGCACTGTCAGCTTTGCCCCTCCGTTTTTAGTCACGTGAGCAGTGTGCCTCGTGGCACACACCTATTAAGGAATGACTCTAGTATGCCCCTGTACATCTGAAACTTAATCCATTGTGCCAGTTTTGTTAATATTTTAATTATTAGTTGGTCACTCGGTCCGACGTTAACTCACCCACCAACCGGAAGCATATCTTGGGTGAGACCGCGCGTCTGCCATGAGCGCGATCCCGAAGTGCATTTTTTGGCATGTGAAGTGAAAAATCCAGTTGCGCCTCTGCATTGTGGTATTATGAACTGTTCCTGGTTTATGCGATGATAAACCGAGCACTGAAAGTACTGCAAATTACTTTTGTAAACAGGGGGTCGAAATCCCGCGCATGCGCAAGCAAGCACGAGATCTTCATGCCACTTTTGCGATGCGTGTATTTCGGCACCCGCTTACAAAAGTAATTTGCAGTACTTTCAGTGCTCGTTTTTATCGCATAAACCAGGAACAGTTCATAATACCACAATGCAGAGGCTAACTGGATTTTTTCACTGCGATGCCAAAACGCACTTCGATCGCTACCATGGCAGACCCACGGTCTCACCCAAGATATGCTTCCTGCCAGGGTGAGTTAACGCCGGACCGAGTGACCAACTAATAAAATATTAACAAAACTGGCACAATGGATTAAGTTTCAGATGTACAGGGGCATACTAGAGTCATTCCTTAATAGGTGTGTGCCACGAGGCACACTGCTTACATGTGACTAAAAACGGAGGGGCAAAGCTGACAGTGCCCCTTTAAGGTCCACTTGTCTTCCATTTCTGCCTACCACACTCCAGTAGGGAGCAAAACTTTGGCTCATTTGAAAGTTTCTAAAACTTTTCTGAAAGGAAATCTTCATCTGAAACCCCCGGTCATGAAGCCTGTTCCCCCGTGGGACTTGAACTTCATCCTTGAGAAACTCGCCTTAACTACCTTCGAACCGGCCGTGAGTTGCAACCTGTGCTACCTTTCTTGGAAGGCACTCTTTTTAGTTGCCATTACTTCTGCTCAAAGGATTTCCGAGCTTCGGCCCTGATGTGTAAGGAGCCTTGTTTGATTTTCCACAGAGACCGGGTGGCTCTGTGTACAAACCCTACGGTTTTAATCAAAGGTGGTTTCTGAGTTTACTTTGAATCGGATCATACACTTTCCAGTGTATTATCCTAAGCATCCCAATCAAGGGGAGGCCATTCTGCATACCCTAGCTTTGTACAGAACCTTGCATTATTACACGAACCGGACGATGTCAGTCTGTAAAATGGATCAGCTTTTTTTTTTCTTTTGTGCTCCAAAGAGAGAGCACGGCAATGTCCAAACAGTGCTTTTCCAAATGGTTAGCAAACTGAATTTTGTTTTATCAGAAGTATAACAAGCCTCTTCCGGGGAAGTCAAGGGGCATTCAACCAGAGGCACGGCTGTATCTACTGCTCATTTCAGGAATGTTTCTGCTGCGGACATTTGTGCAGCAGCCACTTGGAGCTCTGTCCACACCTTTACCAAACACTACAGTCTGGACATTGCCTCTAGGTGCAGGGCAGGCTTCAGACTAGCCATCCTTCAGTGCCTCCTGGCTTAACCTGGTAGCTACTGCAGACCTTTCTGGCCTCTCGTGCTTCAGCCTTTGTCTGAATTTCACTGCTTGGGACTCAGTCCTATCAGTTAGTACCTACTGAAAGAGCCCTCTTGAAGTAAGACAGTACAGTTATGTGAAAACTTACTGTTACAGTAGATTTTTGAGAGATGCTCTTGCAGTAGGTACCTTTTTCCTTCCCACCTTCCCCCTGCTTCTGCGGCTGCTGCTTTCTAGCCTTTCTTTTGTGTCTAGGAGCCTACTCCTTTCTCATATCACACCTTCTTAGGTCTCTGGTGGGAGAACTGGAGGGCGGGCGTGGGGACTGCCCACTATATAGTGTCACGCTGACATCCATCATGTGATGCCGGGTGGGTGGTTCCCCATCAGACACTGCTAACTAAAGTTTTCCATGTGGTCCTAGTGCCTGACTGGTCTAGTCCTAATGGTTAGTACTTACTGCAAGAGCCTCTCTTGAAGATCTACTGTTATAGTAAGTTCTTACGTAACTGTACTTTCTAGTAAGTAACTGTTCTTTCTCAGTTTGTACCATGCACAGTACAGTAAGTGCTTGTCACCTGGCTGTTACAGTAGTATAGGTGATTAATAACACCTGATAAGGTGCCAATTGTGCACATTATACATGTGCCCTTGGTGCAGTGTGAGACATGAGGTAAAGCCTTAAATCGCCCAACTCGTTTGTATAATCTACGTGGCCACACACATCGAAGGGTATTATTGTGCTTATAAACAAGATCTTCAAGGGTATCTCCATAAAACCATACTTCACTGGACTGTAAGCTGTCGGCGTCAGAACCTTGCAGAAAGTTTGTGTGACAGGGCTGCCCACATCGACATGCATATCCGCACACATTGTTGCTACATGGTGTGTGCCTGCCCTAACCACTTCTGTTCTGTCTCCTGCACTTGAGAGAGTGAACTTCAGAGCAGTGGAAACTTTCTGTTGGAATTTATTTTTCTCTGGTGGATACTTCTTTGGAAATTGTTGATTGGTGTATATCGTTGCCAACTAAGGTGATTTGTCACCATTGTAACTGCGGAAACCCAGTTTACAGAGAGGATGCCCACAGGTTGTGGGTGTGGTTGAGTGAGAGAGTGTGTGGGTGGGGGGTGAGGGAGGGTGTGATAGAGTGTATCCCTGATGTAAAAAAAAAAAAAAAAAACACCATTTGCCAGTATTTCAATCAGGCTACATAGTGACATGGATGAAAAGTTTTGTAGGGGAGAAAAGACTGTTACTGTGCCTCCCATGTTACCAAGTCAGCTGCCAGCACTGGCAAAGCAGAAAGTTTCAGAAGTTGGTGGCCCTCACTAGGTGAATTGATGTGGTCGCAGCCAAGCTCAGTCACCCAGATGGAGTCATCGGTGACACCACTGGAGAGTCACTGGTGTAAGCAGGAGTCAAACTGCTCATTGTTGGCAAATCAATCTCTCTGCCCCTCACAAAAGAAACAATGGGTTCCACTCTAGATTTATCAAGGGCCAAAAAGGTCTTGTCAAATAAACAAGATCTTTACTTTTGTTAAAAAATAAATATGGAGAAAAGACCTTACGATATCAGGCAGCCAAATATTGGAACAATCTACCCAATTTGGCCTGTTCTTTTCCAGTGTACAGCCTTTTTTTTTTTTAAACACAGGAACTGGCTGTACTATGTCCTGTTATTTGTCAATGCTTTGGCTAATGTAAAATACGGACTGAGAGAATCCTGAGGGGGGATTTACCTGTCTATGTATTATTATAATATGATATAAATGGATAGTCTGTGCCCTGTTGAGCGATATAGGATGAGTGGAGTGACTGATTGTTCCAGCATTGTTATGTAAGTTAAAACTGTTTTTAGTAGTTGTATATTTTAAATGTATAGGCAACAAGTTATAAGACAAAGAACCTCTGTGTGCAAACACTGTGTGCTGGCTGGGAAGCCAAGTTTCAAGAAAATACAAAATCACACAAGCCCACACAATGCAAAGCATCATGGGCTGCATATGCAAATCACCACAGAATGTTATGCTGGTCCAACTTTAAGCAGAATTGCATGGTGCCGAAAGGCCTCTCACACAGTTTGCAAAGGGTGCTAACAGATGACATAGACACGTGTTTCGTCCTACCAGGACTCATCAGTATGCCTCGTCTGTTTGACACCCCAGTAGAATGGACCAGCGACCCTAAGACAAGTTATAAACAGGACAGTCTTGTAAACTGGGCCTATTGGCCTAAAGATTTGTTTCCCTGTATAAAAAATAACATTTTTACTACTACTACTACTACCCAAATGGTCAGGAGATGTACTGGACCTCAGAGACCTGAATCTGTTCATCGAATACAAAAAGTTTCAAATGGTGTCTCTGCAGTCTCTCATCCCCCTGTTATAATGGGGGGATTGTCTCTGTTCCCTGGACATGAAGCACACACCCCTTTATATCAGAATTTGCAAATGCCACTGGCAGTACACCCACTTCATGCTGGAGGGCACCCATTATCAGTTTCAAGTCTTACCTTTTGGCTTATCCTTGGCACCACAGGTATTTACCAAATGGTTAGCGGTTGTGGCAGTAGCCCTCTGGAGGAAGGGGCTTTGTCTTCCCCTATCTGGCTGGCTGACTACTGAAGGTCCCATCCAGGGAAGCTATTTAGTTTTTGTTGACTGGGTAAGTGCACTAGACAAATCCTGCCTATTTTCAGGCACAACCCGGGGGCGGGGGATACAGATGAATGCCAACTGACCTTGAATCAGATTAAGCTGTTGTCTAGAATGAAACAGTTGTTCGAGGAACTGGGTGTCATGATGAATGTACTGAAAACCATACTGCTTTGTTGTCCAGTGCCTCCAATATATTGGGATGGTACTAGACATGGTGGTGGGCAATGTCTTCCTGCCCGCAGACCGGTTGGAAGCCCTTGTTGCCCATGCTGGGCTGATACACAGAAGCCATTATTTGTCAACGCGGATGATGTTGCATCTGCCGGGGCTGATTAGCTACAGCCATCATTATGGTCCCTTTTGTCCAACTCCATGTGCGCATTCCACATTGGACTCTTTGGGTGTAGTGAGACCAGCTGATGGACGAGTTAGAACAAATGGTCGTCATTACATCCACTCTCTGGTGTGCTGGATGGACCACTTGCATCTGTTACAAGGCATTCTGTTCTGTCATCCAACTCCCATGCACATCCTGACAATGGATGCCTCAGTGGTCTGATTGGGGTGCCCATCTCGGGTCCTTTCAGACTCTGGTCTCTTGGACCAGCCTGGTGTCCATTCTCCATATCAGTGTTCCTGAGATAAGGGCTGTTCTACTTGGCCTACAGGCATTTCAAGCCCATCTAAACCCTGGTCCCTTGCTGAT
Organism: Neoceratodus forsteri; assembly: GCA_016271365.2. NCBI lineage: Eukaryota > Metazoa > Chordata > Ceratodontiformes > Ceratodontidae > Neoceratodus > Neoceratodus forsteri. The sequence goes on along the minus strand of CM028131.1, from coordinate 1,267,542,254 downwards.
TTGCATAGACAGTGTCATGCACTACATAAATGAGCAAGGGGAGGGACTGACAATATTGGAAGCCTCAGAGAAGCAGAGAGAGGCACTGAGGGTGCCAATCACGGTTGACGAAATCACATGGGCTGTAGGTTCCCTGAAACGAAGGAAGGCATGGTGGCCAGATGGCTTTGCACCTGAATATTATAAAGAATTAGGGCAGATGACCAACCTCTGCATGATATGTAAGAGGAGACTAAGGAAGGGGAAGGCTACAGGGCCTCTATATGTGTCCTTCTACAGCCTGGAAAGGATCTCTTAGAAGAGTGTGTCTTATCGTCCTATGTAAGTTCTCAACTGTGATTTGAAAATCGCAGCCAAAGTATTGGCTAGGTGACTGGAAGGGGTGCTACTACATATAGTGCACCCAGATCAGACAGAATTCATACAGGGTGCCTGTCATATCACAATATGCGATGATTGCTGAATATGGTGCACTGGGGGTCTCAGTATCTGGGTACAGCACTTGTACTGTCAATGGATGCCAAGAAAGCATTCAACCACATACAGAGGAAGTACCTCTTCCAGGTTCTAAGGAAATTCGGGTTGGGAACAGACTTTGTGGATTGGGTAAAACTGCTGTACATAGAACCCAAGGCTCAGATTTTGGTATATGGAGGGCTATCACGGGAATTTTGTCTGTATAAATGCATGAGGCAGGGGTGCCCTCTCTCCTTCCTGTTATTTGTATCAATGATTGAACTGCTAGCCATTAAAGTAAGAATTATGGAAGGAAAAAAGGAGTAGGAAGGGCCCCAGATCAACAGTATAAGATAAACCTTGTATGCTGATGACCTTTTACTATTTGTTATGGAACCACAGAACTGTATGCCACTGTTAAATGGAGGGGGTTTGGGCCCTGGATGCTTAACCCAGCCCTAAATATGACTATAAATTGTCCAAAATATAGTTGTAGGAGGTATCCTTGATTGATGCTAAAAAGTGTTGAACAAATATATGGGGGCAAGGAAAAAACTCAAACTCCAAATTCTTATTAAATAATTTTTTATTTATAATTATTTTTAATTGCTACTGAATGAGGTCCAGCCAACCTTTCGTGGCCATGAGACCACTTCTCAGGGCCCAGCCGTGGTCCTGTTTTGCCAAACAGAGAAAGAAAAACATCCATCAATCTTCTTACTTATACAAATTCCTTCTATGGACATATTGCACAGTGTAATATTTCTAATCTCTATCATATTTTCTTTCTCAATTGCATCATCTACTGAGTTATCTTATCAGATCTACTTAACCGACCCTCCAAACCCCAGAAACCATCAATTCTTCACAAAACCCTGGGAGGTCAAACCTTCCTGACCTTCCAAAATGTTAAGAGCACATTATTACTACGTAGTAAAATGTTATATTCGATAAAGTACATGGCTTAGCAACCCTTCAAAGATTCCTGTAAGATATTTTACATCTCATGCATTTTTTAAAGCCTGTTTAACACCTTTGATATTTTTGCAATTATTTCTTCAATGCTGTACATTATATTGTTAACAATAGAGCGATATAGTATTACTATTGTTAGTGAATTGACTCTGTTATCAACTTGTTCCTCCGCCTCCTTCCTTTTATCCTCTGGGCCAATTGTGAAGGAAGAAGTGCAGTCTTTGTTCCAAAAATGTGACATAGAACTGGTTCTTCCTGAGGAGAGAAACAAAGGGTTCTAGTTCAGATACTTCCTAGCCCCGAAATTGACAGGGGTTCTGCATCCTGGTATCTCAACCTTTACATCGAATACAAAAAGTTTTGAATGGTATCCCTGCAAACTCTGATTCCCCTTCTGCAAATGTTTTTTTTTTTTTTTTAACCGGGTGAGACACACTAAGCTGAAAACTTGTTTACAGGTGCAACCTGGGAGCACAGGGAAGTTAAGTGACTTGCTCAGGTTCACACAGTATGCAAGTGGGGGAATGTGGGATTCAAACCCAGGTCTCCAGATTTGCAGTTCAGAGCCTTAAACCACTGTACTATACTGCCTCCCAATGGGAGACTGGCTGTATTATCTGGATATGAAGTAGGCATACTTTCATGTAAAGATTAAGAAATCCCACAGACAGTACTTCTGCTGGAGGGCGAACACCATCTGTTAAAGGTATTGCCCTTTGACTTGTCTTCTGCACCATTGGTCTTTACCAAATGCTTGGCAGTAGTTGCAGCAGCCCTTTGCAGGGAATTCCTGTGTATTTGTTTATCTGAATGTCTCCTGAAGACCAGCTCCAGGGAAGCACTGCTACATATCCTATCTCAGACACGTCAGTTGTTCCATGACTTGGGGGTCACAATGAATGTGCCGAAGTTTGTGATATGTCTCTTTCAAAGACAACAATACATAGGGGTGGTCTTGGACACAGAGGAGGGATGTGCTTTCCTGCCACAGGACAGGGCAGACAATTTGATTGCTCAGTCACACTTGGTATTCAGGAGCCATTGTGTCTCTGTGTGAATATTGTTATGTCTCCTGGGCCTCATGGTTACGGCCATAGTGACTGTGCTACTGGCACAGCTTCATATGAGGATACCTCGATAGATGGGCATGGTCCAGTGAGATCAGTTGACAGACAAGCTAGATCAAATGGTTCTCATCACATCTCCTCTTCTTAAAGAGTTATGGTGGGTGAATCATGACAACTTACTGAAGGGTATTCTTACCCCAGGAGTCTTTCAGCATCAGTAACTTTTTTGCACTTAGCCTGCTAGGTGCAACTGCCCCGGAGATGTGCCTTTAAGAGATATTTAAATGAGCTTAGGGCCAAGCCAATCAAAAAGAGGGGGTGTGAGCTGAGTGGGAGCTGTTGAAGGCTTCAGAATTTTTTCTGCACTGGACTGAGCAATATTGCCTCCGAGGTATCTCCCAACTTTCCTTGTTGACAGCCTCCTAGTGCTTATATGGGTAAAGTTTTCCTCCTAAATTATTTCTTTTAGAGTGCTGAATGAAAGTTTTACTTTTTCATTAGCGCTGCACAAATTTTTTATTTTTACTGTGACCGCACTAGTTTGACTTTATTTTTACCGCAACTATTTAGTTTAAAGCCTAATTTTATCGTGGGTGCTTATTTTCAACGATTTCCTTCATTTTGGGGCAAATTCTAGTGTGAACCATCGAATTAGGGACAGTTGCCTTGTTTTTTACCTCAGACCTCGCGGGGTTTACCGTGAGGCACCTGCAGTGGATTGCAGATTTAAACAGTGCCTTGGGGGGGTTTCTCTCTAGATTGGCAATTGAGGAAATCTTTTTACCTTTTCTGTTATATTACTGGACGTTGGTATCATCTGTGTCAGGACTGTCCATAAGGGTCCAGCAGCCACCTGTGTGCAGTTGAGTATTACTGGGTTTCTATTAAGATTGGCACTAGTATAGATCCCAGTTCTACAACCAAAATAAAAAGGCTGCTTCAACACCCCACTTCAGTATTGGGTTGATAAGCGGCTTGAGAGACGATATAAATTGTCTAAAAATGGTACCGAGTTCCTGTCTGCAAACCCTAGCCACGAGAGTATAGTGCAGCAGGCAGCTTGTGAGAAAACTGGAGTTTCCTTGTCCCCCTCTCCCCCTGACAAGGATTCCAAGAAAATTAACTATAGCAAAGAAAATGTATGCCACAGCTTCCCTGCTTCTCAGACTTTCTTCTTACATGGCATTCACAGCCAAATATCAGAAAGCCCTTTGGAAATCTGTCCAGGCTATCGCCTGCAGTGAATCAGATTCCATGGTACAGGAGCTGGTGGACATGTCAAAAACTGCCCTGGAAGCTACTATGTACCAATTCCGCGTGGCAGATGACAACAATGATGCAGCCTCTAGGGTGATGGCCCATGCTGTCTCTCTGAGATGCTTTGCCTGGCTTAGAACAACCAGTCTGACCCCAGACACTCAGAACAAGGCCATAGATTTTCCCTGTGCTCAAAATATGTTGTTTGATTACAGAACCACTGACTACATGAAAAAAGTCGATGAGTACAAGGCCTCCTGGCAGAGCCACTCATCCAAGCCTAAGCCCGCCACACATCAGAGATCCTGTCCCAGGGGCAGTGGGGGTAGATGTTTTCTTCCCAGGACTTACAATCCCTATCCCCAGTCTGACTTCGGTCAGTACCGAGGGTCTTTCAGAGGCAGGGGCAGAAGGGGCCAAAGAAGAGTCACCTCTACCCAGCCATCTGCCTCTCAGTCTAAGTCCTGATGCGAGTGTCCAGGTCGCCTCCCCACTTCTGGTTGGAGGCGGACTCTTCCACTATCTTCAGCACTGGTCCCTCATCACGTCGGACAATTGGGTGCTGGAGATAATGGAGAAGGGTCCGTCATTACAGTTTAAGCAGCTGACAGACCTCAAGCATACCCAGGTGTTAAGACCTCAGTCCCCAACACAGATACCACTGTTGGAAATGGAGGCACAAAACCTTCTGGCTTTATGAGCAGTGGAGAGGGTCCCCTCCCACGAGAAGGGCAAGGGCCTCTATTCCAGGTATTTTCTGACACAAAAGAAAATGGGGGGTGGCGACCTATCTTAGATCTCAAGATATTTAAACAAACATCTGAAAAAACCCAAGTTCAAAATGGTCACTCTGTCACTGGTCATACAGTCCTTACAGCAGGGCGACTGGCTAGCCTCCCTAGACTTAAAGGATGCCTACTTCCACATACCCATAAGAAGATCCCACAGGAAGTTTCTCAGGTTCAAACTTCCTTCAGGTTACTATCAGTTCACTGCAATGCCCTTTGGTCTGTCCTCGGACACAAGAGTCTTTACCAAGTGTCTTGCAGTGGTAGCAGCACATCTCAGGAGACTGGGTGTCGCTGTCTACTCCTATCTGGACGACTGGCTCATAGTAGCAAAGTCTCCTTGCCAGGTCAAGGAATCTCTTTCCCTCACAGAATGCACTTTGGAGTCTCTGGGTTTCCTGATAAATCTAAAGAAATCTCACCCAGAACCCACCCAGCTGCTCACCTTCATAGGGGCCCAGCTGGACACTCAGAACGGATATGCTTTCCTCCCGAAGGAAAGAATTCAGAGTTTCCTTTCAGTGGCAGATTCTTTTGCCCAGGGACAGCCAAGACCAGCTAGACATTTCCTCAAACTTCAGGACATATGGCCTCTATGACTGCAGTAGTCCCAGGGGTCAGGTACAGGATGACTCCTGCAAGCCTACCTCAGAGCTCGCTGGTCTCAGAGAAGCAACAAATTTTCAACATTGATACCTGTGTCTGAGCATTTCCTCTAGAACCTGCTGTGGTGGAAGAACCCTGCAAATTTGCAGGCAGGGGTTCCCTTTCAAGCTCCTGTTCCCACAAAGGTGATCACCACAGATGCCTCCCTTTTTGGGCTGGGGAGCTTATTTGGACGGTGCCTCAGTAAGTGGCAACTGGACTCCCGAAGAGTCACAGTTGCACAGAAATCTTTTGGAACTCAGAGCAGTCTTACTAGCTCTCAAAGCTTTCGCTCCCAGCATAGAAGGGCAGGCGGTTCAAATTCGAACGGACAACACCACTGCAGTGTTCTACATAAACAAGCAGGGTGGTACCAGATCAGGAATACTCTGGAAGCTCTGAAGCTCTGGTCTCTAGCATTCTCCCTGGGAGTCAGCCTCTCGGCTATTCACCTCCCAGGCAAACTCAATACTCTGGCGGATGCTCTAAGCCACATCTGTCAAGGCCAGAGCAAATGGACACTGAACAAGCAAGTACTAGCCACGGTGTTCAGGCGGTGGGTCACGCCATATGTGGATCTGTTTTCCTCTCCTCTCAATTTTCAGCTTCCTCAATACTGTTGCAGGCCCCCAGTTCTGGGAACACTTCCTCTGGATGCCCTGATCCTGGACTGGTCAGGGAGGTTCCTATACGCATTTCCTCCTTTTCCTCTGATATTCAGGGTTTTGCTGAAACTCAGACAGCAGCCTGCATTGATGATCCTAGTGGCTCCAGACTGGCTCAGGGAAGCCTGATACCCTCTCCTTCTCGCAATGTCCTGCAACAGGCCCATTCGCCTACCTCCAACTCATTCCCTGCTGACCCTTCCTCAGACGGGAGTGCAGTACCCAGACATATACTCTCTTCACCTCAAGGCCTGGTTCTTGAGGAGCTAGAGTTTCCATCCTCACAGTACTCTGAACAGGTCCTTAAAGATCATGTGCAATGGTTTTTACATATTTTTTATAAAAGCTTGAAAAGCTGAAAATTCAAGTCCTTATGTCATGATTAGTGTTTCCTGAGAATTTCATGCCGTTTGGTTTTGTGGTTTTCTTTAAATCAGCATTTGTTAACTTGCTCTACAGTAGCTGAAAACAGTGGAGTTATTTCTGTCCTCTGTCAAACTTAGAGTGCAATGACATCATTTTGGAGTAGCTTGCTGTTTCAGATTCCCAATCACAGCAGTAGTTTGTAGAGTTAATGGTTTCCTGAGCTCTCCAAGTTTCTTACAAACACAGTATCTGGCTTCTGTTTAGATCAGTTTAAAATGTAACATTATCTTCTCATAAAAAGCTGATCATTTTAATTTCAAGGCTGAATTGAAGTAGTGGAAATCTTTCTCTGAGAAATTAGTTTCTGTATCACAGCTCTGTTCTTTCTAATCAAAACTCCGATGTTTTTCTAACTATATAACACGGCTACTAAATGTATATAAAAATAAATCTAAATTGTGTTCATTCACAGAAAGTTTGTCTTTGATGTAGCCTCCATAAATAGATTTCTTGTAAGAACATTTTATTTTCATGTCAGATTGACAAACAGTACATGTGCTTGAAATACTGTAGCAGAGTGTGACAGGCACCTGTCAGAACTCACAAATTTCAGTTCTTTGGTGGTTTCTGTGTGAAAATACGTTGTTAGGTGTAACTAGAAACATTATGTGGCATCTTGATGCACCATGTCTCCGCCTCAAAGCTGAGGCAGCTGCAGCCTACTGCCACCTGTCCCTGACCCACAAGCCTTCCTTCAGCTCCACATTTGAAGCTGCTGCATCCTGCTTTCCACCATCTTCTCCCACACAGTCAAGGATTGTGCATCCTGCTGCCTCCATCCCCTGCCTAAAGAATCAGGGCTGCTGTACCCTGCCTCCCCCTGCCCAAACAATTGGGGTTGCTGCATCCTGCTGCTCTCTCTCCCCCCACCCTCACAGTTAAGGAAGCTGCACCTGTTGCCCCTTGTTCCTGTCTCCACAGTCAGGGCTGCTGTGCTGTGCTAAGCCCTAGAGTGCCAGGTTCCCTGCCTCCACAGCTGGGACTGCTGTACCATGCTGTCCTAGCCACCAGAGGTGGGGCTTTTGCTACACCCTGCTATTCACTTCCATTGCCCCAAATGGTCAGGGCTGCTGCACGACGTGTACCCCATCTCACAGTCAGGCCTGCTGTACCCTGATGCCCCCTGTGTTCTGCACCACAGTCAAGGCTTCTGCACTATGCTGTTCTCTATCCCTTGTCACCAGAGATAGGGCTGCTGCACCCTGCTCCTTTCTACACAGTTGGGGTTGCTATGGCCTGCTGTGCTCTAGAGACCCATGCCTCTGCAATTAGGGCTGCTGCATCATGCTGCCACTTGCCACAAGATTCAGGGCATTTGCTGCACCCTGTTGCATGCCTCCACAGTTGAGGCAGTTGCACCTTGCTGTCCCCCCTACCACCAGAGTCAGATCTTTTGCTACACCCTGCTCCCTACATCCCTTGTCCCAAACAGGCATGACTGCTGCACCATGTCCCACAGTTTGGGCTGCTGTATCCTGCTGCCACCCTTATCTCCTGCCTGAACATTCAGGGCTGCTGCACCATGCTGCCCTCTGTCCCAACACCCACAGTCAGGGCCATGGCACCCTGTTGCCCCCTGGTCCTATCTCCACAGTCAGGGCTGCTGTGCTGTGCTACACCCTAGAGTCTCATGCTGCCTTCATCCACAGTTGGGGCTGCTGAACCCTGCTACGCACTTCCATTACCCCAAATGGTCTGGGCTGTTGCACAATGTGCACCCTGTGCTATTCTCAGGGCTGCTATACCCTGATACACACCTGTGTCCTGCCCCACAGTCAGGGCTTCTGCCCCATGCTGTCCTTTGTCCCCTGCCACCAGTGTGCCTTGCTGCACCACAGAGCCCCTTGCCTTCACAGGCAGGGGACAGGGTGCAGTAAATGCCCTTACTCTTGTGCTGCACCCTTCCCTAACAGCTGGGGTTGCTGCACATGTTGCCCCATGTTCCTGTCTCAGCAGGGTGTAGCAAAGGATCTGACTCTGGTGGCAGGGAGCCAGCAGAGTGCAACTGCCTCAACTGTGGAGGCATGCAACAGGGTGCAGCAAATGCCCTGAATCTTGTGGCAAGTGGCAGCATGATGCAGCAACCCTAACTGCAGAGGCATGGGGCTCTAGGGTACAGCAGGCCACAGCAATCCCAACTGTGTAGAAAGGAGCAGGGTGCAGCAGCCCTGTCAGCGGTGACGGGGATAGAAGACCGCATGGTGCCCTGACCATTTGGGGCAATGGAAGTGGGTAGCAGGGTGCAGCAAAAGCTTCACTTCTGGTGTTAGGGCAGCATGGTGCAGCAGCCCCAGCTGTGGAGGCAAGGAATCTGGCACCCTAGAGCTTAGCACAGCACAGCAGCCCTGACTGTGGAGACAGGAACGAGGCAACAGGTGCAGCATCCCTAAATGTGAGGGTGGGGGAGAGAGGGCAGCAGGGTGGGAGGGTGCAGTAATCCTGATTCTTTAGGCAAGGGATGGAGGCAGCAGGGTGCACAATCCCTCACTGTGTGGGAGAAGACAGTGGGCAGCAGGGTGCAGCAGCCTTGAATGTGGAGCAGAAGGCAGGGGGCTTGTGGAACAGGGGACTGGTAGCAGTAGACTGCAGCTGCCTCAACTGTGGGGCAGAGACATGGTGCATCAGAAAGCCACATAGTGTTTTTAGTTATACACATACATGATGTATTTTCACACAGAAACCACCAAAGAACTGAAATTTGAGTTCTGTCAGGAAATGTGCTTGAAATACTGTAGCAGAATGTGACAAGCACATGTTTGTTAATCTGACATGAAAAAAAAATGTTCTTACATGATTATATTTATTTTTATTTATTAAACATCAGTTTACAACCTTTGAGCCAGAGGCTCGTTTACAAAGGTACCTCGTCACAGAGAGGACAAAACAGTGATAACAAACAATTACAGGATAACAATATACAAGATTTGAAGGAACATTAGTACATAAAATAGTTACAATTTGCAAGGTTACAGGATTGGCATAGTACACGTAGGTTGAGAATAATTAGTACATCAAGCAAAAACAGAGGAGGGTCAATACAGTGATAAGCTTAGAGGAGTCAAGTGGAGAGGTAACGGGAACCAAGTATAGAGGAGGTAGTAGGTTGCGTGCAGCCACTCAGGGAGCTTTGTCAGACGATTGAGCAGGAGAAAGCTTAGAAGCAGCCACAGCTGCGTGTAGTGAAAAGGTTATTACGGAGGGAGGTTTTGAAACGAGAGATCGAGGGAGTGTCAGAGATACTGGTGGGGAGGGTGTTATACCAGGATGGGGTGCGGTAGTGGTAGGCCCTTTGTCCTTGTGAGGTCCTTGCCCTGGGTACTATCAGCGTGGTTTTGCAGGAGGATCGAGTTTGTACTAGTGAATTTGCTTTGTGGATAAGGGCAGTCAAACCAGGTGGGGATAGCCCAAGGAGAGTTTTTTTTTTTGTTAGGAGGCAGGTTTGATACCTAAGACGGTCATCAAGATCGAGCAGATTTGCCTGTGCATATAGATGGCAGGTATACGTAAGTCTGGGAGCCCCAGTGATTAGCCTACAGGCCTTAAGGTGAGGCGGATTTTGTTTAGCGAAGTCTGGTCAGCAGCCCCATAGACTGGTAAACCATAATCTACTAGTGACAGAATAGAGGACATGACTTCGAGTCGGAGGGCATCAGGGGGGAGACAATTTTTGTGGCGGTAAAGGATACCCAACGAATATTGGTGGCCGAGGCTAGGGCAGAGATGTGGGCATGGAATGAGGGGCAGGTCGAAGTTATCCACAGGTACTTGTATGTGTGGACTTGCTCGAGTGGGAACTTGGAGCTGGCGAGGACCTGAAGTGGAAAATTACTAGCTTTGTTTTGGGGGTGGGTAAAGAGCATAGTTTTTGTTTTTAAGATTGATTACAAGTCTATGCTTTTGAACCAGGCATCCAGCTATTATAAGATAATTGTAAGGAATCCTGGAGGGTGGTAGGTTACGGTCGAGGTGAGAGATAAATAACAGCGTCATCTGCATAAAGTAGGAGTTTACCAGCACAAGCACCTGGCAGGGAGTTGAGATAAAGGGAAAAGAGCAAGGGCCCAAGAATGGAGCCCTGGGGAACACCAGAGCGAATAGGGCAGGGGTTAGTGTCCCATTAATTTGAACACACTGGGACTGGGCAGACAGATAGCTGGAGCACCAGGAGATAGGCCCAACAGCAAAGCCTGTGTGGCTGAGTGCATCCAGCAGGAGAGGATGGGAAACAGTGTTGAAAGCTTTCGACAGTTCAATGAACACTGTGCCTGCTAGAGAGCCCGAATCCAGAGAGGAATGAAGAAAGTTAGAAAACTCAATGAGGGCAGTGTTTGTACTGTGTCCAGCACGGAAGCCATGCTGTTCAGGTCAGAGGATGCTGTATTTGGTTAGATACTCTGAGATTTGTGTGGATACTACTTTTTCTAAGGCTTTTGAGAGTGGTGAGAGGATGGAGATAGGACAATAATTACCCGAAAGGGACCTATCACCACCCTTATGTATAGGTGTGACAGTGGCGATTTTCCAGGCAGAGGGAAATTGCCCTAGACAGAGAGATTTATTAAAGATGCTGGTAATTGGGGTGATAACCAGGTCCAGTACCTGGCGAAGGAGACTGGGGTCCAAGGAGTCACTGCCAGTGGTATTGCTCTTTAGGGCCTTGGTCAGATACAGTCTGACTTCATTGACAGTAACCCTGTATAAGTGGAACCAGGGGCGTGTGAGAACAGGGTCAGGTTTGTGGGGGGAGTCAAAGAAGTTGCTAGGAAGGACAGGGCTAAGGTCAGTGAAGGATTTATTGACATAGTGGGCAATGAGGGTAGGGTCAGTAGAGATGGAGCCCTCAATGTTGATTTGGGATGGTGTTGGAGTACGTGAACCCCCATTTAGTTGTTTGATGTTGTCCCAGAAGGTTCTGGCATTCCCCCAGGACGAGGTGAGTGAAGCCTGATAGTAATCAGCCTTAGCCTTGCGTATGGCCCAGGTACATTTGTTACGGGCAGCTGCATATGCCTGCCTGTCTGCAGGATGGCCAGTTTCTGTGGCTAGGTGCCACAGATTATCCCTGTGCTTGAGAAGTTGGAGCAGGGAAGGTGTAACCCAGGGAGCATTCCGGACTTTGGAACGTAGTATGGTTAGAGGTGCGAAAATGTCACAGGCTTTGTTAAACATTAAGGTGAAGAAGGTTAGGGCCGTATCAATGTTGGGGGCAGTCTCTATGGGGCACTAGTCAATTTTATGATGGCTACGTCAAAAACAAACTTTCTGTGAATGAATAAAATTTAGATTTATTTTTTATTCATTAAACAGCTGTGTTACATAGTTAGAAACAAAATTGAGGTTTGATTAGAAAGAACAGAGCTGTGATACAGACATGCTGATTTCTCACAGAAAAAGATTTCCACTAATTCAATTCAGCATTGAAACTAAAATGAACAGCGTTTTAAAGGAAGAGAATTACATATTTTAAGCTGATCTATCTAAACACAAACCAGAGACTGGGGTCGTAAGAAACCTGGAGAACTCAGCAGACCATAAATTCTACAGAGTGCTGCTCTGATTGGGAATCTGAAACAGCAAGCTACTCCAAAATGATGTCATCGCACTCTAAGTTTGACTGAGAGGACAGAAATAACTCCACTGTTTTCAGCCACTACAGTTCAAGTTAACAAATGCTGATTTAAAGAAAACCATAAAATCAAGCAGTGTGAAATTTTCAGGAAACACTAATCATGACACAAGGACTTGAACTGCAACTTTTTAAGCTTTTATTAAAAATATGTAAAAAACATTGCACATGATCTTTAAGATACTAAGGATGGCTAAAAAAACAAACACTAAGAAGACTAATGCAGACAAATGGAAAGGTTTTCCCTCTGGTGCAAGAGCGAAAAGGTTGAACTCGTATCAGTTTCAGACCCTCAGCTGCTAGACTATCTGGTGCACCTACAGGCATCGGGCTTGAAACCATCTTCCCTCAAGCTACACATGGTGGCAATTTTGGCCTACCTTTCAGTGGGAAAGAAGAAATCATTTTTCTCCCACAACATCTTTAAACAGTTTTTCAAAGGCCTCTTGCACCTCCAGCCTCCACCCAGGGAGCCCGTTCCTCCTTGAAGCCTGAACCTTTGCATAGATGGGCTCATGAATCCACCCTTTGAGCATATGTCCATGGCCCACATCAAGTTTGTAACTTGGAAGACAGTCTTCCTGGTAGCCATTACATCTGCCAGGAGGATTTCAGAGCTACAGGCCCTGTGCACTGAGCCGAATTACATCATCCCTCACCATGATAAAGTTGAGCTCAGGACAAATAGGACATTTGTGCCAAAGGTGGTTTCAGAGTTTCGCTTGAACCAGTCCATTACTCTGCCTGTCTTCTTTACTGAGCCATCCACTCCTGGCAAGCAAAAGCTCCACAGTTTGGATGTCAAAAGAGCCATCTTTCACTACCTAGAGCATACTAGACAGTCCAGAGGCTCTTCGACTCAGTTGTTTCTCACCTAAGTATGGTACACATAGGGACTAATGATCTCAGCAGTCGGTCAGTTGTGGACTGGTACACGTAGGGACTAATGATCTCACCAGCTGGTCAGTTGTGGAGACCAAGGAACACCTGACCAGGCTGGGTGACAAACTGTCATGCATTTCATCCGGCATCTCCTTCTCTGAGATTCTGCCAGTCTGGGAGAGGGGGGCAGATGGACGGAAGGTCAGAGAAGGGGCGATAGGGAAGCTAAACATGTGGCTCAAGGGCTGTTGCCAGGAAAAAGGACACAGATTTGTAGGGAACTGGCAGCAGTTTTGGGAGTGAAAGTTCTTTAAATTTGATGAACTGCATCTGACTAAGGAGGGAGTCAGTGCATTGGGGCAGAAGTTTGACGTCTTTGCAGAATATTTAAACTAGCAAATGGGGAGAGGGGTGCAACACCCCATATGGCAAATGGGGAACCCCCCCCCCCTGCAGCTAGTGGTCCAACAGGGATTCAGCATGTTTGCAGTTCATTTGCATCACCAGGTAAGAAAAAAGGTCTGTCTCCCCATATGACGCACTGGGGAAATGCCAGACTTTACCCAACAACTAACACACTGAAATCTGGCCAATGGAAAATCATATACACAAATGCTTATAGCCTGGGAAATAAGATCCCAGACCTGCAGGCAATAATGTCAGAGGCTAAACTAGACATAGTAGCAATTAGTGAGACGAGGTTTACCAGTAACCACACTTGGGAGACTTCAGTACCTGGATATGTACTGTTCAGAAGAGACCGAGGTGCAAAAAGGGGGGGTGGAGTGGCCCTGTATGTTAATATCAAAGCTACAGAAATTCAGAATACACATAAGGAGCCATAAGAACTGTGGGTCACCCTGGAAACAGGAAATGGGACAGCCATAAGAACTGGAGTTGTCTACAGGCCCCCAGACCAGGGGGAGGACATAGACACACTACTGTTAGAAGATACACAAAACGTGACACCTAAAGGGGAGGTTCTGATAATGGGAGACTTCAACATGCTGGATACAGATTGGTCAATACCAGCAGTAACATCTGCCAGAACTAGACACATGGTGGATTCCCTGTAGCGGGAGGGCCTCAAACAACTGGTATAACAACCCACAAGAGACAGGGCTAGCCTAGATCTAGTACTGACTAACAGGGAAGTGATCACAGATCTCTAGGTAGAAGGTCACCTGGGGGCCAGTGACCATCACATGGTATGGTTCAATTTGGCCACTACAACTAAATCTTCCCATTCCAAGGCAAAAATATGGGACTTCAGAGGAGCTGACTTTGATAAGATGGCCAACAGAGTTAAGCTAGCCCTGGCAAAAAGAAACACAGGTGAGGGGGTACAGGCAAAGTGGCCAAGCTTTATGGATGCAATACTTGAAGCAACATCCCATTGTGTTAGACAGAAAAGTAAGTGCAAAAGAAGAAGGAAACCACTTTGGTTCTCTAATACAGTAGCAGGAAAGGTCAGAGTCAAAAGGCTGGCCTTCAGGAAATATAAGGGAACAAAGCGGGAGGAAGATAGGGAGGCATACCAAACTGCCCTAAGGGAAGCAGTGAAGGCAGTAATGCAGGCAAAGTCCCAAACTGAAGAAACACTAGCACAAACAGTAAAAGAAGGTGACAAGACTTTCTATAGCTACATTAGTGAAAGGAGAAAGTCCAGAGGGGGTATTGCTAAGCTCAAAGGAGAAAAGGGTGTGTGTAAGGAGGAGGACCCTGTAAAAGCATCTATCCTAAATACATACTTTTGCTTAGTATTTACTGAAGAGAAGGTAGGGCACAGCCCACAGCTCAGCCCCATGGACACAGGGGGGAGGGAGGTGAGCACTACTCCCTTCACAAAAGAAAGCGTCCTACAAGAGCTCGCTAAGCTCAGGGTGGACAAGGCAATGGGACATGATGGCATACATCCCAGGGTACTAAAGGAGCTAAAGGTGGAACTAGCAGAGCCATTAGCAGAACTATTTAGTGAGTTTCTGAGCACAGGAGCGGTCCCAGAAGACTGGAGAATGGCTCATGTGATCCTGCTCCACAAGAGTGGTAGCAGGGAGGAGGCGGGAAACTACAGACCAGTCAGTCTTACCTCAGTAGTAGGCAAGATAATGGAGGCACTCCTTAAGGAAAGGATAGTGCAACACCTGGAATCCATAGGGGCACAGGATCCAAGACAGCATGGGTTTACAAAAGGAAGGTCCTGTCAAACTAATCTCCTAGATTTCTTTGACTAGGTAACCAGAGTGGTGGACCAAGGGGGAGCAGTTGATGTCACCTACCTTGACTTCAGCAAAGCTTTCAACACTGCTCCACATAGAAGATTGATAAACAAGCTGGGTAGGCTCGGAGTGGGCCAGGTCAACTGGGTGGCAAATTGGTTGACAGGCAGAAAACAGAGAGTGGTGATAAACGGTATACAGTCAGAAGAGATGCAAGTCACAAGTGGGGTACCTCAGGGATCAGGCCTGGGGCCAGTCCTCTTCAATATCTTCATCTGTGACATTGTAGATGGACTAGAGGGTAAGGCTTGTCTGTTTGCAGATGACACCAAGATCTGCAACAGAGTAGATGATCCAGATGGGGTCGGCAGAATGAGAAGAGATCTGGATAAACTAGCAAAATGGTCAGAAGAGTAGCAACTGGGATTTAATTCAGAGAAGTGCAGGATCATGCACATAGGGAAGAGAAACCCTGAAGCCACCCACGGCCGGGAGGGGAGTTGCTGGCAGTCACAAAGAAAGAAAGAGACTTGGGCATCATCATCACTGATGACCTGAAATCATCCAAGTAGACCTCTAAAGCAGTAGGTTAGGCTAGGGGGATGTTAGGGTGTATTAGTAGGGGTATCACAAATCGTAAGAGGGAGGTAATAATCCCTCTTTACAAGACACTGGTTAGGCCCCATCTGGAGTACTGCATGCAGTACTGGAGGCCACACCTTCATAAGGACATTAACCAAACTGAGGCAGTCCAGAGAATGGCAACCAAAATGGTGCAGGGACTGCATCAGAAGACATATGAGAACAGATTAACGGAGCTCAATATGTATACCCTAGAGCACAGGCGGGAGAGAGATGATATGATTCAGTGTTCCCATTAAGGCTGCAGATCTGGGGGTGCACTGCACCCTCTCCAAAGATTTTCAGGGGTACAAAACATACTATAAGGCTTCATTCTACCATTTGTACAACATTTTTGTGGGGTACATATACTTCAAACAGAATTATGGGGGTACAGTGTACCCCTTCACTCAAAAATGTACTTGAATTTCATAATTTGTACTTGAATCAAGTACAGATGGGGGTAAATGGGAACACTGATATGATTGCAACATTCAAACACCTTAAGGGCATTAACAAGGTAAAAGAGTCTAACGTTTCAATATAAGAAAAATAGCAGGACAAGAGGGCACAGCATGAGAACAGAGGGAGGCCGATTAAGGGGTAATGTGAGGAAGTTCTTTTTCACAGAAAGGGTGGTGGATTCATGGAACGGCCTACCAAAGAAAGTGGTGGCTATGAATACAGTGCAGGGCTTCAAACAGGCATGGGATAGGCATAAGGGAGCAATATAGATGAGTATGAATAGATAGGCCATTGACAGCAAAGAACAATGGCACATTTATAAGGTAGAAAAAGAAATGGGCAGACTGGATGGGCCTTGCGGTCCTTATCTGCTGTCAACTTCTGTGTTTCTATGGGGATGTAGGCAGAGGAAGACCAGCTACCAAGACAATTGTTTGTTGTTGGTTGGTCTCTTGTATTAGATTATGCTATGAGAAAGCTGGTCAACAACCTCCAGTGGGGCTCAGGGCCCACTCCACCAGGGGCGCTGCAGCCTCACTTGCATTAGCAAGGGACATTCCCCTACTGGATGTCTGCAAAGCAAGCTACCTGGAAATCTGTGCACACCTTTGTGAAACACTGCAGTTTGGATGTGCAGACCAGATCTGATGCCAAATTTGGCAGGGCGGTTCTGCAGAGCCTCTTTCCTAAGTAGGTTCTCTGCCCACCTCCCACTTGGTACTGCTCAGTAGTCTGCAAAAATGTTACTGATGCTAAATGACTCCTGGGAGAAGAAATACAAATTACTCACCACAGTAATCTTCTTTCTTCCAAGGGGTCCTTTAGCATCAGTAAGCTCCCACCCTTCCTCCCCGGTTCACCTGTCGGAGAAGGGCTCTTTATGTCACCTTTTACCAAATTTGGGGTTTCTTATTGATGAGTTTTAACTCGTGTTGCTGTTGTTTCTATTTGCAGTTTTGTGGACATTTGTATGTTTTTTTGAAACCTGTTGATTCTTTTTCAGGACATTTGCCGTCGTTTTTCCTCGAAAAATTCTGAAGCCTTCAACAGCTCTCACACCCTCCTGTCTTTTGATTGGCTTGGCCCTAGGCTCGTTTAAATATCTCTTAAAGGCACACCTTTAGGGCAGTTGCTCCTAGCCAGCTAAGTTCAAAGAAATTACTGAATCTAAAGGGCCCCTTGGAAGAAAGATTACTGCGGTGAGTATTTTTTTTTTCCATTCCTTGTAACAGCTCCTGTGCAGATCCTCACCACAGATGTCTTGGGCTCTGGCTGGGGTGGTCATCTCCTCCTTTACCTGACACAGGGGTCATGGACCAGGGTGGTAGCTGAGCTACACATAAATGTCCTGGAAATGTGTGCTGTCCTGTACATCATCCAGACTTTGCCCCGGTCTTCTGCTAATCCAGATGGACAAGGTCCGTGTGATGCATTACATCAACAAACAATGGGGCACTCACTTCTGTCCCCTGTGCAGGGAAGCAATGAGGGTATGGTACTGGGCTCTGTCTCACAACCTCCATCTGTTGGTCATGTTTCTCCCGGGTCTCCAAAAAGTCTTGGCAGACAGGTTAAGCAGGTCTCAGTCGATGATTCATAAATGGTAACTGCTTTCCGTGGTAAATGACCTCTTCACAAGATGGGGTCATCCAGAGCTGGACCTTTTTGTGTCCCCACACAATGCAAAACTGCCGCATTTCTGCTCACTTGCTCTAGGGCCTGGAATTTTTTTGGTGAGAAGCGTTGTCTGTCTCCTGGAAATGGAAATTCCTAGATGCATTTCCACCCATTCCTCTTATAAAGTGGGTTCTGGTATAGAGAGTGTCACTCTCATCCTCATTGTTCTGGCCTTGCCAGATATGGTTTCCACTCATTCAGCATCTGGTGATTGAACCTTATGTTCCCTTACCTGTGTTGGGATCTGTTGTCACAGAACAAGAGAGGATCTATCCGGACCTTAAGTTTCTACCCCTGTATGCATGGCACCTGAAAACATACCCATTGCATGTTTTTGGGTATTCCCTAAGGTTGCCAATGTCCTTTTTGTGGCTAGGAAGGACTCCACCAGATATACGTATTCTCTTAAATGGAACTGCTTCACTTTGTGGGCTGTTTCCTGGAACATGGACCCTTTTACGTGTCCTGCGAATGCTGTGTTGGAATACTTGCTTTCTTTGTCTGATTCTGGCCTGCAATATTCCTCTCTTAAGGTGAATTTAGCAGCTATATCAGCTTTCCATACCTGTATTGATGGATGGATGGTTGCCCAGTTAGAGGTCTCCCATAAGTTTCTGAGAGGTATTCTTCATATGAAACCTCCTATTAATCCAGTTCCACCTTGGAACCTGAATTTTGCTCTTGAGAAATGTGTTGGCTCCATTTGAGCCTGCTGCGAGTTGTGGTTTACATTTCCTGTAATGGAAAATGTTTGTAGTTGTGATGACCTTTGCTCAGAGTATTTTTGAGTATCCGGCTCTAATTTGTGAGTCTCCTTATTTGATTTTTCACAAAGACAGTCTCTTTGTATATGAATCCTAAGTTTCTACCGAAGGTGGTATCTGAATTTACACTGAATCAAATGATGCACCTTCCTGTATGTTATCCCATGCATGCCAACCGGGGTGAGGCAGTGCTTCATACTCAGGATGTACATAGACTACTAAGATACCATATTGCTTGCATTAAGGACTGCAGAAAGTCCTTTCAGCTCTGTTTCATTCACCCCCGGGAAAGAGGACACCCCTTTGTCTAAAGAAATCCTGTCCAAATGGCTGGCATATTGTATTATGTTGCGTTAGAAAGTATGGTAAAGAACTTTTTGGTGGTGTTCGTGGTCACTCCAAAAGTGGTATGGCTACTTAGGTTGCTTATTTCAAAAATGTTCCTGCTGCTGACATATGTGCTGCAGTCACGTGGAACAATGCTCATACTTTTACTAAACATTACAGTCAGAACATCCTCTCCCATAGACATACGGGTTTTGGGGCTTCTGTACTGCAAGGCCTTCTGTCTTGATTACATATCGGACTGTGTCATCCTCCCAGTTTACTTTGTACTGCTTGGGAGTTATTACAAAGGTGTGTCATAATGGAGAAGATGGAATAGTTATGTAAGAAATTACCGTAACAGATCTTTGGAAGAATCTCCTCCATTAGGCCATGCCGTACCCCTTTTGCTTTCAGTGAGGATCATATCAGATACTGTGCCTAAGCCTTTACTTCATGAATCCTGTCCCTAGCTCCATGCCTCTGCTTGTATGTCTGGTGCTTGTCTCATCTCCTGGTTCCTCATGGCTGGAGGTCCTCTGATGCTACTCTCCAGCGGGGAACTGAGGAGTGATGGGGCTGCCCACGCTATATATGTGAAGATGCTGCATGTCATTGTGGGCGGCCCCAGCTAGCAAAAAGTTTCTGAGTGGTCCTGACACTGATTGCTTCTAGTTCTAAAGGTGTGGCCTGATGCAAGAGATTCTCTCAAAGATCTACTGTTATGGTAAGTTCCTACGTAACTGTTCTTTATCCTCTCTGCAAGGAAGCGATGAGAGTGTGGTACTGGGCCATGTCTCACAGCCTTCTGGTGTCACCATGTTTCTCTCAGGTGTCCAAAACATCTTGACAGACAGACTAAGCAGGTCTCAGTCCCTGGTTCATGAATGGGAACCATTGACCTCAGTGGTAACTGACCTCTCCACAAGGTTTGGTCATCCAGAGTTGGATCTTTTTTGGCCCTTGCACATTGCAGAACTGCTGCTTTTTTGCTCACTCACTCCAGGGCCGGGAGTTTTATAGTGAAACTCATCCCTCTCCAGGAAAGGGAAGTACTTTTATGCCTTCTCTTCATTCCTTCCCATTCAGAGGATACTGCTCATGCTGTGGATGGAGCATGACTCCCTAATTCTAGTGATGCCCTTCTGGCTTCATCAGATTTGGTTTCCACTTCTGCAGCACCTAGCAGTGGAGTCTCCTGTTCAGCTGCCTCTGTGTTAGAGTTTGCTGTCTCAGGATCACTGGTCTGATACAAATGAATACTGTGCTCAAAAATTACTTTTATTTCAAAGTTGACCAGGTTGCCCCGGTGCTTGCTCTGGGGCAAACTGGTCATGGTTCGTGGCTGCCAGTTTGGTGTGGTAAACTTTACAATTGTCTTTGGAACTTTGAAATAAAAGTAATTTTTAAGCCAAGTAGTCATTTGCATTGGACTCTGCTCTCCAACCAATCAACACCACATTACTCCGGAGTGCGAGTCTTTTTAGTCTCTCCACAGTTTTGGGGTGGTCGTCCCTGTCTTGCACATGGCCTCTGCTACCAGTGAGCACTGCACTTTCTTGTTTGGGCCTATCTCAGGATCACTGGTCCATGGTTTACCCGGACCTTCGGTCCCTGCATCTGCATGCTTGGCTGTTGAAGACATGGCAGTTGATTGTTTTGGGATTTCACCCCAGGTGGTTGATGTCTTGCTTGTGGTTGGAAAGCCTTCCACCTGGTCTTTGAAGTGGAAGTACTTCTTGATATGGTGTGCTTTTCATTCCATGGACCCGTTTGTGTGTCCTGTGAATACTGCACTGGACAACTTTCTGTCCCTACCTAACACCGGTCTCCACTACTAGTCTGTTATGGTACATTTAGCTGCCATTTTGGCTTTTCTTGCCTCTGTTGATGGGTGCACAGTGGCACAACTAGAAGTGTCTGGTACATTTCATATAGGCACATTGATATGGAAGAAAACATTGTGCTAAAGCTTCCCTGGAGTTCCTACCACCGACAGTTTATAATCCAATGTATTATGGCTCTATGGAGAATGTCTCAATCTGTTAAACTGGTAAGTAGCAGTACTTTTTTACAACACGTTTACTAAGGGTATGTCTTGCATGTTAACTGCGGGACATTTTTGAGCAACCACAAGATAGATTTCTAATGACAAAAAAAAAATGGTTTGACTCCCACTAGAAGGTTGCCATTGTCAGTGAAGAACATAAACTTTTGTAGCAACATTTTTCAAACAGCCTGCTTCAGCACAGATGGTTAATAAGAAACTGGAGAAAAGATAAGCTGTACCAAGAGAGGGCACTGAACTTTTAGCTACACACCTTTCTCCTGAGGGGTTTTTAGAAACAAAAACTAGAACTAGTTTACCATCAGACCCTCGTAACAGACTTTGGGAAACTTCAGTTTTCTTCAAGGATCTCTCCCTCTGTTGAGCCACATCATGGAACTGTAAGCCGTCAGCATCAGGACTACCCGGAAAATTTTGCTAGCTGGGGCTGCACACGTTGACATTCATAATCTCCACCTATATAATGTGGGCAGCCCCATCATGCCTTTGTTCTTTCTCCACTATCAACCGCACATTGGTCTACTGCTGCTGAAGAATGTTGTTGCACTTTGCAAGTATCGCTACTGCTGCTACTTTTCTATTTTAAATTACTTAATCATTTATGCCACCACTGAAAGAAAAGGAACCACTGTTCTGTAGTTGTGTTTGCGGTAAAGCCAAGATCTACAAAGATGACAGTCACTCGTTGTGCATTCGCTGCTTAGGTCATGCTGACAGTGAAGGTCTGCAGCATTTGCCAGTGGTTTAACAAGGCCACTTGGAGATGTCGTAGGAAGGCCTTGGAACTTTGTTTAAAAATCTAGATGATGGAGAACAAACAGCACATGTTGCAGGTGGCTTCACTGTTGTCTCCCATTCTGTCTCTCCAGAGCATGCTATCAATCTGACATTTTCTGTGATCGACAGTGTCTACTGCTGATTCTACTTAAAAAAAAGAAAAAAAAAAAGACAACTCTGCTGAATCAGAGGATAAGTACTGCCATGCAGAAAAGGACAAGTGGCACAGGGAAAAATATGCTTCTCCTGATCAGTGCCGCTTTTGTCTGAAGAGAAGTAAGTCCACTGGCAAAGACGGATGCCAGGCCATGGTCTCACATTTTGTTGCCCCCAACTGTCTCTCAGACACCAAGGTTGGGGTCTAGTGCTGGCCCTGTTCCCCCACTGGGGATTCACAGCCATTTTAGCAAAATGGGGGAACATGGGTTTAAATAGTAACAGCTTGCAGACTGGACAAACAAGTGACAGCTTTAAATAATATAGAGCAGTTTTCCTTCTCCAGTGTAGCTGTGGATACAGTGATGAAAGAATTGTTAAAACTAGATTCTACTAAGGCTATAGGCCTGGATGAAATTCCATCCAAGCTTTTAAAATACGCCTCTCCCATTATAACCTACCTTTTGACGCATATTTTCAATTTGTCAATAAAAACGGTGGAATATGCAGAGGCCTGGATACTATCTAAACTTGTGCACATTTTTAAAGGAGGTCAGAAAACAGCTAGAGAATTATTTGCCAATTTCCCTTCTGCCTCAAGTCTAAAATATTTGAGAAATTAATATCAGATCGGTTAAAAGACTATCTAAATTCACAGGGTAAAATTAATTAAATGCAGTCAGGGTTCACACAGCACCACAGTACTGTTTCTGCCCCAGTCAAAGTGGTAAGTGATGAACAGGCAGCCCTGGACAGGAGGACACCAGTTGGATCACGATGTCCTCCTGTCCAGGGTGGCCTCACTGGGAGTGACAAGAAATAGCATGAAATGGCTGGGCTCTTACTTAAAGGGAAGATCACAGTATCAATAGGAACATTTTCATCAATATTTGCACCTGTTGTCTCTGGGGTCCCTCAGGGTTATTTTGGGACCTTTACTATTTAATATTTATGTTAATAAGCTGTGTTGCTTGGACCCGTCCGTTATGTATCATCTATATGTAGGTGACATGGTTATTTATACATCTGATGTTACAGTACAAAAAATTCAAGATAAATTACAGCAGGCATTTAGTGAATTACAAGTGTTTTTTGATCATAGTAAATTGTCACTCAGTCTTAAAAAAAACACAATGTTGTTTTCACGTAATAATGGAGGGACCGAGAAACAAACTTTGGATGTCATCACCTTGGGAGGATCACGGATATAACGGGTACAATCTTATAAGTGTTTGGGCTTATGGCTCGATAGTTCCCTTAAGTGGGACATACACACAAATTATTTGTTAAAGAATGTGAAAAAAAGACTGGGGGCCCTATAAAGGGCAAACATGCCTATCAGAAGAGACAAAGAAGCGAGTAGTCAATACTAAACACCAATTTTTGATTACGGAGATATTTTGTATTCTGGTTGGACCAGGGGGGACCTGGTGAGGCTGGACGTTTGTTACAGCAGACTCACCAGGTTCATCCTTGGTGCCTCCTGCTTGACCCACAGTTGCCAGTTATGACAGTTTGGGATGGCAAAAACCGAGTGCATGAAGGCAGGAAAAACCTAATTGCATTCATACACTAGGGACTAGATGGAAAACTTTCAAATTACATATCCACTAAATTAGTCTGTAGAGGAAAAAAAGCTTTTTTAAGATCTACACTTGGTATGGACTTGGAAATCCCAAGATGTAATCTAGAAATCGGTCGAGATTCTATTATGTAGGTACCTTAGCTTGGAATAGTATCCCACATAATTTAAGAACAACTACTGGGAGAAACACTTGAAGGGGGATAGAAAAATTGGTTGGAAAATAGAGCACATAAATCTAGATCGTGCTGTCCAACTTAGTATAGTAGTAGCATGAAATTGGAATAAGAATGCTGTTGAATGAAGTATGATGTAACTTTCACCTGTTTGCTTGATTATCTATGTCTGTGGTATTTTTATAGGTGTCTCCATTATATTAGTTTAATGTATTTATAATGTACTTAAAACAATGGAATTGAAATAGTGTTTTCTTCTGTACTATGGACCTTGTTGTAAATGAGCTTTTAGCTCAATCAAGTAAATCCTGATTCATATGATTTTTATGAAAAAAATATATTTTTTTTTAAAAATTTCCGCCATCAGGCACTGTCCTGTCAACAGTTCAGTTGTCGATGACCCCATCTGGGTCCATCAACATGCAGATGCTTTACCGCAGAATGTCTGACCTTTTACAGACGTTTCTGCCCCTGACTCGGTTGTCAGCGTCAAACCCGTCGAGGCCATCTGGGATGCTGTTGTTGACAAAGGTTCCCTCTGCCAGCTACTGGGCCAAGCAAGGACTGTCCTCCATTGATACTAAGTCCATTGACAGTTCCTCCTCCAGCTGTTGACCAGCTGTCTACAACAGTCGAGTAGGACGAGATGGAATACAATCCTGACTATATGGAGGAGGAGTATAAAGGGGTGGAGGATGGTCTAAGCCTGCTTGATGTGGTAGGCTTCAGTTCCACTTCATCTTCCTGCTGTGAGGAGAGTGTGTAGAACACTTCTCGGTCCTCTCCTAAGGATACCTCTTTTTAGGCTTTCCTCAGTGAAGTCCAGTCTAAGCTGGGATTTGTGGCAGAGGAGGATTCCTCTAAAACAAACTGAGTTCTTAGAGGTGTCTGCCTCTCTTACTGTAATTATACTGTCTTTCCATTTGGCTCTGGAGAATGCTACTTTAGCTGCTCGGCACAGACCTTGTGCATTGGTGGCTGTCCCCAGGAAGGTGGATAAACAGTATTCCGAGCTTACTGGTAAGCTCTGTTATTCCTCTCAAGCAGTGATGGATTTGGTGGTTACAGTGGTTGCTTATGACAGGTGTAAAAACCCTCAACATATGAGCTCTCTTCCTCCTGATAAGGAGTTCAGAAGAAACATAACATAGAAACATACAAGCTAACTGCAGATGAGGGCCACATGGCCCATCCAGTCTGCCCTTTTTTGTTGCATTACTTGCACTGTAGATTCCTCCAAGTCTATGGCATTTTCATTGCCACCCCTTACCTATCCCTTATGACTCTCTTGTGCTTATCCCAGGCTTTTTGAATCCCACCAGTTTTCACCCCCACAACCTCTGCTGGAAGACCGTTCCAGTCACCCACCACTTTTTCTGCGAATAAGCATTTCCTCACATCTCTCTTAAACCTTACCCTCCTCCACCTTCAGATCGTGGCCCCTTGTTCTGGAGCACCCTTTCCTCTGAAAAAATACCTCCCACTTGTACCTTATTCACCCCCTGTGAGATATTTAAAGGTCTTTAAAGGGGCTTGATGTCATACGAAAAAAGACATATGCTTCAGCATCCTTGGACTCCATATTGCCATTTACCAGGCTCATATGATTAAATATCGCAATTGCCTGTGGAAGTCTATGCCTGCTATGGCTGACAAGCTGCCAGATGGCCCTGACAAAACAGTGCTCCAGCAGACTGTTGCCAATGGCCTAGAGGCTGGAAAGCACCTGTTACAGTCCGCCTATGATACCTTGGATGCGGCTGCTTCCGGCATTTGCATGCACTGCCACTCTTGGTTGCATGGTGCTGGCCTCGCCTCTAATGTCTGGCAGTTGGCCTTTAATGCTCCCTTTAGAAGTAAGCAGCTATTTGGCACTAATGTTGTCTGCCCTGCAAGACTTCCAGATGTTGAAAATGGCCCTGAGGTCCCTGCATACTCTGAATCCTAAGCTCTGTGGTAGGGATTTGGAGTCCTTTTGCAGGCAGTGCAAGTTGCTCTAGGGGTCCCAGTCATGGCTCCCAGTAGCCCCAGGCCTCCCCACAGGCTAATTTGCTTCCCAGTGCCCATGCCAGGTTCACCAAAGGTGCAGGTATTGGTGGTGTTCCCTCCGGCACCTTCTGACCCCCTCTTTCCTCCAGACTCTTCAGATTAGTGTGTCCTGATGGGGGCTGTGTCTCCCTCTTCCTATCAAAATGGAGGGAGATCACAACTGATGCTTTAGTGCTGGAGGTGGTTCAGCAAGGACATGCTGTAGACATCTTGTCTGTTCCTGTGTTGCACCCTCCCTTACCCAACTATTACCGTCTGGGATATCTTGCCTTCCTGCCTAGAGGAGGTTCAAACCTTTCCCAGCAGAAGATCCATAGAGTTCATCCTGGTTGCCAAAATGAACCTGAGCTGTTATTCCCAGTACTTCCTGGTACCAAAATGAGCCAGGGATTTAAGGCCCATCCTAGACCTCTGAGGCCTCAGCCTGTTTGTTGAATGTTTCAAATGGTCTCTCTGCAGTCCTTCCTCCATGGTTGCTCTAGATATGAAAGATGCTTACCTCCATATCAAAATCCACAAGTCCCACAGACAGTACCTGCTGTTTCTGCTTCTGTACTCACACCATTAGTTTTGTGCCTTTATTTTGTAGCAGTTGCAGCCGTCATCAGAAGGGTGGGTCTCTGTCTTCCCCTACATCAACTGGCTTCTGAAGGCGCCGTCATGAGAAGCTATTGTTTACACATGATTCTGCACCAGACAGCTATTCAAGCAGATGGGCATTCTGGTGAATAAGCCAAAGTCTATTCTTACTTTGTGCCAATGTCTCCAATATGTTGGCAGTGTTCTGGACATGGGGTTAGGTCAGGCTTTCCTTCCCTCAGACCATGCTATGGCACTGGTTGCCCAGGCTCATTTGGTTTCTTCTAGTGACTATGTCTTGTCCAGATGCCTCTTACAATTGATAGCTCTCATGGCTGCTGCCATTCTGACTGTCCTGCTAGCACATCTGCATATGAGGATCCTGCAGAAGTTCCTCCATGCCCAGTGGGCTCAGCATTCCAATGAGCTGGAATGTCTCATAGAAGTGACTCCTCCGCTGTGTCACTCCTTGCTCTGGTGGGCGGACTGCTCCAACCTTGAGATGGAATCTCTTTCTTCATCTGTCTTCTCTTCTGGTGATGATGACTGACATCTCAAATTTGGAATGGGGCTCCCATCTGGGCCCCTTCCTGTCTCAGAGTTAGTGGTCCCCTGTGGATATGGTTCTGAACAGCAACAGCTCTGGAGATGAGGGTTGTTCTGCTTGGCCTACAGGCCTTTGCTACCCTCCTTCCAGATCATCAGCTGTCGATCGGTATAGACAAAATCTTGGTAAGGTACTATGTAAACTGCCAAGGTGGGGTCCACTCATATCCTGTCTGCAGAGAGGCAATCGGAGTCTGACACTGGGCCATGGAAGATGACATATTCTTTTTTTTTTTTTTTTTTTTTTAGTTGTTTAACCAGGAGTAGCACATTAAGCTGAAAGCTTTTTTACAGGTGCGACCTGGGAGCACAGGGAAGTTAGGTGACTTGCTCAGGGTTACACAGTATGCAAATGGAAGTTGTGGGATTCAAACCCAGGTCTAGTCTGCTGGATGTCACCAGATTTGCAGCTTAGAACCTTAAACCACTGCACTATACTGCCTCCTATTCCTGTCAGTTGTTTTCCTGCCTGGGACCCTTCATGCCCTTATGGATTGTTTTAGCCAGTCCCAGGTGCTCTGCCACGAATAGGAGCTATTGGACTTCATCATGGGTGACCTCTTCCTAAAGTGAGGTCACCTCGACATCAACCTTTTTGCATCTCCATATCAATGCAAAACTGACCCTTTTTTGCCTGCTCGTTGCTGGGCCTGGAGTTTTTTTGACAAGACGCATTGTCCCTCTCTTGGAAAGGGAGGTTCATGCATGCCTTTCCCCATTCCTTCTCATACAGAGGCTTCTGGTCTAGTTGCATGCTGAGTCTGCCATTCTTATTCTGATGGCCACGTACTGGCCCAGACAAATTTGGTTCCCTCTGCTTTAACAATTAACAGTGGAACCCCCATCTCACTCCTTCTATGAGTGGGACTTCTGTTGCAGGAGCAGGGTGCTCTGGTGCACCCAAATCTTTGACCCCTGCACCTCCATGCCTGGCTCCTGAAGACGAAGAGCTCTCCCATATTGGGATTTCCCTGGCGGTTGCTGCTGTCCTCCTGGCGGCTTGGAAGCAGTGTACTAGATGCACCTACTTGCAAAAAGGAAAACATTTTGTAATATGGTGTGCTGCCCATCAGCTGGACCCTTTACTTGTCCAGTCAGTCTGGTGAGGGACTATTTCCTGTTCTTTATGGACTCAGGCCACAGGTATTTCTCTGTTACAGTCCAAATGGCCATGGTGTTGGCTTTTTATGCTCTCACTAAAGGTAACATGATGGCCAACTTGAGGTTTCCTGCAGGTTCGTCAGATGTTTACTGCTTCTACCCCCGTTAGTGATCTGGCTCCAGTGTGATACTTTAATTTGGTTCTGAAGATCCTTACTGTGCCTCCCTTCAAGCCTGCTGCTGTTTGTGAGATGCACATCGTCTCTTGGAAGATGCTGTTCCTTGTGGCTATGACAGTTGCTAAGGGGCATTTCTGAACTACAGACTCTAGTTACAGAGCCTTCTTTTCTTCTTTTCTATAAGGATTGGGTTATCTTGCATACCTCTCCTTGTTTTCAGTGGAAGGTCATTTCTGAGCGAACACTAAATCAAACTATTGATCTTTTGGTTTATTTCTCGACTCCCACAGATAGTGTGGAACATCATCTGCATACTCTTGACATCAGTTGGGCATTGCATCAGTACCTTGATCATACTAAGGATTGAAAGAAATCCTGTCAACTGTTTGCGGCTTTCTCCCTAGTATTGTGGACTCTCCTGTGTCTACGCAGTGCCTTTCCAAATGGTTGGCCTGCTGCATTTCTTTCTGCTACCAGAAATGTGGTCAGCGGTTCCTGGTCCTGTTCATGCTCGCTTCATCCATAGGTTGGCTACTTCCATGACTTGTTTTCACAGTGCGTCCAGTGCTGACGTACGTGCTGCTGCCACCATGAGTACTGTTAATGCATTTACTAAACATTTCAGTCTGGGCATGATCTCTCATAGATGTGCCTGCTTTGGCCTTACTGTCCTGCAAGGCCTTATTTAGGGTCCTTGGATCCTGCCTTCCTCCACCTGTGCTTTGGTACTGCTTGGGAATCATTCCATGGTGTGGCTCAGTAGAGGGAGGTATCCTTGAAGACAGTAGAATAGTTACTCACTATAACAGATCTTGGAGAGAATCTCTTCCATTGAGCAACAGCTCTCCTTCCCTTCCTCCCTCCTTCACCACTCCCTGGTGATGGGTAGTTAACCTGCCTGCTCTCACCTGCTGGTTCTCCTCCTGTGTCTGAATTGGCATATTGATTCAGGTTTCCACATCCTGTCCTGTTTGTGCCTATTTTGGTCCTGGTTGCTTCAGTCCCTTCCAGTCGGATGAGCCTCCAAGCTTGTCTCTGGCATGATGGGGCTGCCCACGTTACATAGGCAGCAAGAGTACATGTCAATGTGGGTAGCCCCTGCTAGTAAAATTGTCCTGGTGGTCCTAACACCGACGGCTTACAGTTACACGATGTGGTTCAATGGAGGAGACTCTCAAAAAAATATTATGGTACGTTAAGTAGCTATTGTTTTTTGTGCTGAAAAGAGCTATTCTGCTGGAATCCTAACACTACTGCGGGTTTTCATATATTGGTTGTTCTTACATAGAAACATAGAAATTGTCGACAGATAAGGACCGCTAGGCCCATCCAGTCTAATTATCAGATTTCTCTCTTATCTTCCATGCTTCCTCTGTGCAAGAAATGCCACAAGAAAATAAGGTACATATTGCTCATGTTGTGAAGCCTGGTCTGGAAGATTCCAGACGGCAACTTTAAAAGTTCTGTTGATCTGAATGACACTGCAACAAGGATTGTGATTAATGCTGTAGTCACAAGGAGACTTGTTTGGCTCAGTACATCTAATTTATCTACTGACCTAATGGAAAAGGCTTCTAATTTCCCCTTTGGAGATGAACAGAGGTCTGTATGGAGAAGGTCAACAAACAGAAAACCATATACATGACCCTCGGCAAACAGGATAGAGATTGTAGTTATTTTAGGCCTTACTCTAGGGGAGGGCATGTAGTTGTCCCAAAAGCTGGCCCTATTTCCAGTCTGATTATTCTATGGCAAGGGGCACTGTAGTACTAGAGGTAAAGATTGCAGACAGTGCATACCTCAGTTGCCTTCTGTCAATACAAAAACTAATTCCCGATTGTTGTGTCCATGCTATACCTTCCCTAAATCAGCTAGTAGGGGACTGTCTTTCTTTTTTCTCTTTAGGAGTGAAAAAAAAAACCATAACAGACCAGTGGGCCCTGGAAGTCATAAGATGTCATTTGTCAAAATTCCATAAGATCATATCCTGACAAAATAAAGGACACAATCCTCAGAAAATTGGGCATTTTTTTTTTTTGCAGATGGAGGTGGAAAAGTTAGTAGCTCTAAAAGCTATAAAGCTTGTTCTGAAGAATTAACTGGGAAAAGGTTGCCTCTCCACGTACTGTGTGACCAAAAGGAAAAATGGGACTTGGCCGATTTTGTACCTCAGGAGCTGCAAACAATCATATAAAGAAAGAAAATTCCATCTTTGCCAATTGGATTGGTTATGTTCAGTGGATCTTACTTCCACATCCCAATAAGAGAGAGTCATAGGGAGTTTTTTAATATTCAAAGTGGGGGTCATTTAGTATAAATTCAGAGCACTGCCTTTTGGTCTCACTTCAGCCCACAGAGTGTTCATAGAGTGATTTTTCTTGTAGCAACCACGCTCAAATGTTAACGAGTGATAAGACTTCCCATATTTAGATGAGTGGTAAATTTCGGGGAAAGTCAGCAAGAGGTCCATGTGGCCTTACAGAAAACCTTGGGCCTTCTTCAGTCCCACAGATTTCTCAGCAACAAGGAAAATACAGATCTTCATCAAGGATATCTTCTCCATTGGGCCACACCTTTGGAACTGTAAGCCGTTGGCATCAGGACCACTTGGAAACGTTTGCTAGCCGGGGCCACCCATGATGACAGGCAACATCAGTGCCTGTATAACATGGGTGGCCCCATTGCTTCTCAGTTCTTTCTTCTACATTGACTGCTCATCAGACCTACAGAGAAATAATCCTGTTGTTTCTTTGATTTTATTATTTTTCTAATTTAAACTTAAAGGGTTTTTGGGACATCAAAGATTTATTTAGATTTTGTACGTACAGGTGCAAGATTTACAAGGACAATGATCACACTGTATCTGTTGTTTAGGCCTGTCCAACAATATCAGGGCCTACAGGATTTGCCAGTGACTCAAGGCCACAAGGAGATGCTGAAAGAAGACTGTAGAAACCTTTATCGCCATTAAGGTTATGAAAGCTTAGGCCAAGGCAGCAGGCACCAGGCACCAAGTCAACTTTTCCCTCGTGCTTGACCACTATCAGGAAGGAAACTCCAAGGTGTTCAGTGAGGCTGCCGCCACCATGGTTGTTGAGGACTTTGGACAAGGGAAAGGATAAGTTGTCACTGTCCTCCTCGTTTAGCACTCATCTAGTCATCACCTCAGTGCATAAGGATAAAACCCCTACTTTGCCAATGAAGTTGAGATCTCCATCAAAAGAAGGTAGGTTCTCATCATCCACTCCAGCAGTGACAACTGAAGCCTTCCCCTGACCATGGTTGAGATACCAAGCTTGGGGTATATAAAGCCTGTGGCTGGTCATAATGCATCCTTAGACCTAAGATTTACAAACTACCAGGAATATATAATTAAATAAAAGAATACCATGTGGAAATCTGATATGTCTGCCATTCAGGTTCTGCCTGATAGTCCTGCCAAGGCTTGATTACTTAAAGCTACATCAGCTGGTGTGGATACTGGTAAGTATCTGTTATGCTCTGCATATGATGCCTCTGATGCTTCTGCTGGAGCTGCTGCCTCTGGCATATGCCTTCAGAGATATTCCTGGATCAGAGTTGCTGAATTTGCTACATATGTACAACAAGCTGTGCTGAATACCCCTTCAGGGGCTCCGAGCTGTTTGGGAGTGATGTTGAAAATGCTGCCAATGAACTTCAGTCCTCCAAGGTCACTTTAAAGTCAGCCAAATCCCTGAGCCCTCAACCTGCCAGGGGGCATGGTGGAGGCTCATTTAATCGGTCTGCAGCCTGTGGTGGCCATGCTTCCTATCAGTAGTCCCATGGAAGTGGAGGCAGTCATCTTCTGGGTTCTCTCCCTCCTGGTTCCCACACAATGGCACACAAAGATATCACTCAAGGTGGCCCTGCCACCTCCTATACCCTCTGACTCCTCCACTTCTTCACTCTCCACTATTGCCTTCTGCGATGCAAATTGGGGGAAGGATCTCTCTTCATCTGTCAAATGGAGGGAGATCACAACAGATGATTGGGTTCCAGAAGTAGTGGACATGGGGCATGCTCTGGAGTTGCTGTCTATCCCTTCAGATCTTCCTCCTCATTATCCTCTGGGTCATGTGTTCATTCTGCTAGTGGAGGTCCAGTCACTGATATGCAAGTGAGCTATTGAACCTGTTCCTCCTCAAGAAAGAAACAAATATTTCTATTTAAGATGCTTCCTGGTTTTTAAGTGGACAGGAGATCTACATTTTGTGCTGGACCTCAGAGATCTAAACCAGTTTATCTAATACAAAAAGTTTTGAATGGTGCCCCTTCAAGCTCTCCTCCTGTTGCAAAAGGGGGATTGGCCCTGTCTGTGCCCTGGACATGAAAGACACATACATTTATGTTAAGATTCACAAGTGCCAGAGGCAGTATCTTCACCTTGTGCTGGAGGGCAGTAATTTATCTGTTCCAAGTCTTCCCTTTTAACTTATCCTTGGCAGTGTGGGTATTTACCAAATGCTTAATTGTTGTGGCACAGGCCCTTAAGAGGGAAGGGCTTTATGTCTTTCTGTATCTAGATGAATGGCTCCTGAAGGCCCCATCCAGGGAAGTGGTTCAGTACATTTTGTCCAGAACAAGACAATTCAAGGAACTGGATGTTACAGTAAACTACCAAAATCTGTACTAGTTCCTTTTCAGCACCTCTAATATATTGGGGCAGTGCCAGATGCAGCGGTGGGTCATGCCTTCCTACCTGTAGACACAGCAGAGGCTATTGTTGCCCAAGCCCAGCTGATACACAGTGGTTATTACGTGTCCACTCGATCGTGCAGCACCTCCTGGGACTCATGGCTGCTGCCATAGTTATGGTTCCCGTTGCCCATCTGCACATGTGCATACCCCAATGGATTCTTCGGGTACAGTGGGATCAACTGACAGATGAGCTGGAACAAATGATCCTCATCACAACCTTCTCTCTACATCAAGCTGATTTGGTGGATGAACTGCCAGCCCCTGTTTTAGGGTGTTCTGTTCTCCTTGACTCCTGGTGCAGATTCTCATAATGGATGCTTCGGGATCGGGCTGGGATTCCCATCATGGTTCCTTTCAGACCCAAGGGCCCTGGACTAATCTGTATTCAGCACTCCACATCAATATACTGGAGATGCATTTCTGCTTAGTTTCCAGGAATAAAGGAAAACCGTACAAATCCCAGTCTCCCGCCCCAGCAAGGCTTACCCTCTGGTTTATCTTTGTAAAGTACAGGCAGCGTTTTTCTCGCTTTGCAAGGTATTTTATTTTAACTCTGAAAAGTTTACGACCCAGAAGTATGGTGGACGTAGGGGGGCTCCATTAATTGTAAAGGTGTCGTGCTGCACTTTTACCATTAATGGAGACCCCCTGCATCCACCATATGTTTGGGTCATGGATTTTTCAGAGTTAATATAAAATATCTTGCTGCACCAGAAAAACGCTGCTTGTACTTTTCAAAGTTAAACCGGAGGGTAGGCCTTGCCGGGTGGGAGACTGAGATTTGTACCATTTTCCTTTAACAGAACACCTCAACACTGGTCCTTTGTTGATTCAGACAGACAATGTTAGTGTAATGAGTACATAAACAAGAAATGGGGCACACCTTTTTATTCCCTGTGCAGAGAAGCAATCAGAGTGTGATACTGGGCAATGTCTCATAGCCTTCAGATTAACATAGAAACATAGGCAATGACAGCAGAAAAAGACCAGAGGTCCATCCAGTCTGCCCAAGTTCCGTATGATCCATGGAACCTACTGTTCCTCCAGGGTACTAAACCTTCCAGTCCCCGTCCTCTCTCTCTTCTCCTCCTGGTCCTGTCACCCCCAGTAACCACTATACCAGTCATTATGTCCCAGCCCTTCTTGAATCCCATGACTGTTTTCACACCCACCACTTCAGCTGACAGACTGTTTCAAAGTTCCACCACCCTTTCTGTAAAGTAGTATTTCCTCACATCCTTGATGAACCTACCTCCTGTTAATTTCCATTCGTGTCCACGTGACTGCAAACTGGTATTTAGGCTAAATAGTTCCCCACAATTCACTTTTGTTAATTCCTTTAAGGAACTTGAAGGTCTCTATCATATCTCCCCTCCGGTCTCCAGTGAGTACATATTTAGTGCCTTGAGGCACTCCTCATAGGTTCTGCCCTGCTGGCCCTGAATCAGTTTTGTTACTCTGTCTCTAACCTATCCTTATCCTTTCTGAGGCGAGGACTCCAGAACTGGGTGCAATACTCTAGGTGAGGCCTCACCAGGGATCTGTAGAGGGCAAGTATTGTTTCCATTCTTCTGCTATCCGTACCCCTCCTGATACATCCCAGCATCCTGTTAGCCTTGCTATATGCCTTGTTACACTGACTTGGTTGCTTAAGTGAGTTGCTAATGATAACTCCCAGATCCCATTCCTCAGCTGTAGTGCTAAATCTCTCTCCTCCCATCCAGTACTCTGTCTTGGGGTTCTTTTTCCCTAGATGCATTACCTTGCACTTTCTAGCATTGAATTTTAACTGCCAGGCCTTTGACCACTCCTCTAGCTTTTGTAGGTCTCTCTGCACTTCCCTTATTCCCTTGTCACTATCCACCCTCCCATGTACTGTAGTTCTGTGTCATCTGCAAAGAGACATAGCCTGCCCTGGATTCCTTCTCCAATGTCACTAATGAACATGTTGAAGAGGCCTGGACCCAGGACCGATCCTGTGGAACCCCGCTCATAACCTCCCTCTCCTCTGATTTAACCCCCATTGACCACCACCCTCTGCTGCCTCCCCTCTAGCCAGTTACCCACCCAGTTCACTATGGGTTTAGCTGCACCCTGGTCTTCCATCTTCTTGAACAGTCATTTGTGAGGTACTGAGTCAAAAGCCTTACTGAAGTCAAAGTAGAGCAGATCAAAAGTGTGGCCCCTGTCTAATTCCTTCGTCACTCAGTCAAAGAAAACTGTCAGGTTAGTCTGACAAGATCTTCCTGCCATGAAACCATTCTGTTTACTATCCTGGAGCCTGTTGCTCTCCAGGTAGTCTGTGAGGTCCTCTTTGATCAATGACTCCATCAACTTCCCTACTGTAGAGGTTAGACTGACAGGTCTGTAGTTCCCTGGTTGCCCCTTATCCCCCACCTTTATGAAGCAGTACAATGTCCACCACCTTCCAATCTCTTGGAACTTACCCAGACCTAAGTGAGCTGTTGAACAGACATACCAGTGGTTCAGCCAGCTCCGCTGCTAATTTCCTGAGTATCCTTGGATACAACCCATCTGGTCCTGGGGCCTTACCTATCTTTAGGGCAGCCAGCCATTTCAGAACCCTTTCACTAGTAAACAATGACTGTCTCATTTCTGAGAGTCCCTTAGTGGGCGCGTTGATGCCACTCTCTGGCATGGAACCATTGTCCTCCTTAGTGAAAACTGAGCAAAAGTAGTCATTTAGGATGGCGGCCTTTTGCCCATCCTCCTGTTATCACCGAAACCCCCTAAACTAGCCTTACAATTCTCCCACTGTTTTGCCTTTTTTCACTAACATATCTGAAAAAGTTTTTCTCCGTTCCTGACCCCCTCTGCGTATCACAACTCTGTGTCTGCGTTGGCTTCTCTAAGGGCCTTTTTTTGCCTCCCTATTTTTCTGTAGATAATCCTCCGATTCTACCTCCCCTTGCTTTTTATTGTATTTATAGAAGGCCTTCTTTTTGGTCTTTAACACTTCCCTGACACTTGCTGAGGACCATAGTGGTCTCTTAAACCTATTTTTTGTTGTTACTGTTCTTATGCATACTTAAATGCCTCGAGGATGGCCCCCTTAATTATCTCCCATCTCTCCTCCACACCACCTATGTCCTTCACCCCTACTAACGTATTCCTGACCAGTTCCCTCATCCTATTGAAGTCAACCCTTCTAAAGTCAAGGATTTCTGTTCTCAATTATGGCTTGCCGGCCCCGAGGGCCAATTCATAACAAACAGAGTTATAGTCACTGTTGCCCAGCAGATCCCTTACACCCACCACTCCCACCATCTCTGAGTTGGTGAGCACCACATCGAGGACTGTGGTCTGCCTGGTGGGTTCCTTAACTAGCTACACCAGTAGACAGTCTTGGAAGGTATCCAGCAAGGCCTGACTTTTGGCATGCTTGGCCACTGGGACCTCCCAATCGGTCTGGCAGGTTCAAGTATCCTAACATCACTACTTCCTCCTTTGCTACCCCTCTTTCAAGTTCCTCTATGAGTTCTCTGTCTCTTTCCTCCCCTTGCCCTGGAGGTCTATATATCACCCCCAAGCGTACTTTCCTGCCTAAGGCGGCTGTGAGTTGCATCCATACTGACTCAGCATCACCATTGCTACCCCTAATGCACCCATTTTCTGCCCCCTTGATGCCTTCCTTGACAAAAAGGGCAACTCCCCCCCCCCCACCAGTTCCTCTATCTCTCCTAAACAGTGAATACCCACAGACTGTCATCTCCCAGTCATTATTATTTGTGACCCACATTTCAGTGATGTCCACAAGGTCCACCTCAGTGTCTGCTATCAAAGCCTGGAACCCACAGAGTTTGTTGCCTAGGCTCCTGACATTAAGGAATACCCCCTTCCATCTGACCTATGCTCTTACTTTGCTACTGTGCTGCTGTTTTCCATGTTTTCTCCCACCCTTGTTGAGGCTTTTGTCCTTTATTTTATCTGTCACTATTGCCCATTCCCTTGGTCCTGTAAACACTACTAATATCTTTGTACCCGCTTTGCTGCTACAGTCCCCTGGATGTGGTGGGAGAACTATCTAGGATCCCCTTCTGCTCACCCTCCACCATGGCTACCCTAGACCCATACTCCTCCACCGTCAGTTTAACTGTCTGATAGATGTCAAACGTCTGCCCCATCAGCCATATTTCTACCAGGTGTCCAAAATATCTTGACAGCCAGGCTAAGCTGGTCTCAATCCCTGGTAGATGAATTGGAACTGCTGACCTTCATGTTAAACAGCCTCTTCACAAAATGGGGTCATCTAGAGTTTGATCTTTTTCCATCTACACAGAACACAAAACTGCCATGTTTCTGCTTGCTTACTCCAGGGCCTGGAGTTTTTTGGTGAGTTGCATTGTCGCTCTCCCAGAAAGAGAGGTTCCTTTATGCAGTTCCTCAGATTCCTCACATTTAGAGGGTTCTGCTCAAACTGAGGGCAGAGCATGCCACCCTAATACTGCAGGCCCCCTTCTGGCCTTGTCAGATGTGGCTTCCACTTCTGCAGCATCTGGAAGTGGAGCCTCCTGTTGAGCCCCCTCTGTTGGGGTTTGCTGTCACAGGACATGGGGTCCCTGGTCCATATAGACTTGTGGCCCTGCATCTACATGCATGGCTCCTGAAGACGTAGCCATTGCACATTTTGGGGTCTCTACCAGGTAGCTGATATCTTACTTGTGGCTAGAAAGCCTTCCATGAGACACCCCTATGCTTTGAAATGGAAGCAATTCTCCACATGGGAGGCTTCCCATTCCGAGAACCATTGACCTGTCCTGTTTATATATTTATTTATTTTGCACAATCGGTTTACAACCTTTGAGCCAGAGGCTCATTTACAAAGGTACCTCGTCACATTGAGGACAGACTGAGCAGTTAGGTTACAGAATACAGGTCACTGACTTAGAGTTACACAGAATGATTTAATACATTATACAATTTAGTAGCATTTCCGGTGATACAGCTAAGCACATGCTGGTTACAACAGAGGCAGGATGCACAGGGGGGAGAAGTGGGGGGAGTGAGGTGGAGTGCCGCCAAGTGGGCGTTGTCTAGTGTAGAGAGATAGTGGCGAGGCACCAATTAAAGACAGGAGCAGCTGCGAGTGTTAAACAGTTGGGTCCGAAGGGCAGTTTTTAAGTTGGAAATTGTGGGGGTATTGGAGATGGGTGCAGGGAGAGAGTTAAACCAAGATGGGGCTCTGTAGCAGAAGGACCTCTGACCATGGGTGGTCCTGGATCTGGGGACCAGTAGAGTGGTCTTGTTGGCGGTTCGGGTTGCGATAGTGGGTGGGATATGGTGGATGGAGGCTGTCACCCCAGGAGGGGAGAGCCCAAGTAGAGTTTTTTTTTGTGAGGAGGCAGGTTTGGTAGCGGAGCCATTAATCTAGGTTAGGGAGTTTTGCCCCATCATAGAGTTGACGTGTATGTGTGAGCCTGGGGGCACCAGTAATCAGCCTGCAAGCCTTGTTTAGGGTGAGGCGAATTTTGTTGAGGGCAGTAGTGTCAGCAGCACCATAAACTGGCAGGCCATAGTCGACAAGGGACAGTACTGATGACGTAACGGCATATCGGAGAGCATCAGGGGGGAGGCAATCCTTATAGCGGTAGAAGATGCCAAGCCTTGTGTTAGTGGCGGATGCAAGGGCATTAATATGGGCGTGGAAGGTGAGGGCTGAGTCGAAGGTAACCCCAAGGTATTTGTGGGAGCAGACTTCTTCAAGTGGTTGTTTGGTGCTAGGGAGGATAAGGAGTGGGTTGTTGCAGGCTTTGTTTTGGGGTTGGGCGAAGAGCATTGTCTTGGTTCTTTTGAGATTAATGATGAGTCTGCGCTCCTTAAACCAGGCTTCGGCATCATTGTAGGAGTGTTGTAGAGAGTCCTGGAGGGAGATGGGATTATGGTGGGTGGCAAAAATGACAGCATCATCTGTATACATAAGAATTTTGCCAGAGCATGCACTGTTAATACTGTACTGGCCTACTTTCTGTCCCTGTAAGACTCTGGTCTCCAGTACTCTTCTGTTAAAGGGCATTTGGCAGCCGTTTCAGCTTTCTGTGTTCCTATTGATGGACACATGGTGGCACAAGTATAGGTGTCCCGTACATTTCTAAAGAGTATTCTGTACATGTAACCTCGATTCATAAACCAGGTCCGCCTTGAGACCTAAACTTTATTCTTGAAAAATTGACTCTGGCTCCATTTGAGCCTGCCGTGACCTGTGGCATGTGTTTTCTGCCACATTATATGTAGTTACCATAACCTCTGCTTGTAGGATTTCCAAGCTTCGGTGTCCGATGCATGAGCTGCCTTACTTGATTTTTCACAGACAGTGTCATTACTGATCAGTCCACGTTCTCTGTGGAAGCAGTGCGTGTCAGTGGCTTAGCAGGTAGCACACTCGCCTCTGAGGCTGGGAGATCAGTAGGCTGTGGGTTCTATCCCCACACCAGGCACTTGGGTTAATATCCCAATACTGACACTGTAGTGCAGCATGAGGTGGATGCTGTACTCCTGAGGTGTGCCATCTTTCAGATGAGACGTTAAACCGAGGTCCCATCTGTCTGTTCTGGTGGTAGTTCAGGTGGATGTTAAAGATCCCATGGCACTTCTTGAAAAGAGCAGGGGAATTTCCCTGGTGCAATGGCCAAATTTCCTCCATTCATGAAAAATACCACCAACAGCTTCATATGGTTCAAGGTCAGTTGGCATTCATCTGTATCCCCCTCCCCCAGGTCGTGCCTGAAAATAGGCAGGATTTGTCTAGTGCACTTACCTGGTCAACAAAAACTAAATAAATAAAAAAAAAGAAAAATAATTAAAAAAAAAAAAAAAAAGAAAATACGTAGAGAAGGTCCTAGAAAATTCAAGGCATAGTGGGGACTAACTGGACCTCAAATTCATTTGCCTGACACTGGACAAAATAATTGCACACTAACAAAAATAATTAACCTCTCCCTCTGCCACTCTCAATTCCCTCAAAGTCTGCCATGGTAACTCCTGTACATAAAAGTGGGGGCCGATCTTTACACAACAATTACAGACCATACTCCCACCACTCTCCAAAGCACTGGAGCAGACTGTGGCTGACCAGATGATGGACTGTCTTAACCAACACAAGTTCCTCTGCCCAGAGCAGCATGGGTTCTGGGGCAACCACAGTATGATCACGGGACTTCTAGAATTCACTGAATTCATCAATAACGCCTTGGACTAAGGCCTCCTAGTAGGGGCATCCTTTATTGACCTATCAAAGGCTTCTGATACGGTTCACCATGCCCTCCTCCTCTAGCAGCTTTCTCAAATTGGACTTGCAACAGAAACCATGGACTGGTTTACCAGCTACCTGAGCCTCCGCTCCCAACCAGTTAGGATTGGGGAAGTCTTATCCGATAGCCGACCTGTCAGATCCGATGTACCACAAGGGTCGATACTGGGACTGCTGCTATTTAGTGTCTTCTTAAACAACCTACCAGCCTCTTGTCAGTGCCGCATGCTCTTA
This sequence comes from Neoceratodus forsteri, assembly GCA_016271365.2. Classification (NCBI taxonomy): domain Eukaryota; kingdom Metazoa; phylum Chordata; order Ceratodontiformes; family Ceratodontidae; genus Neoceratodus; species Neoceratodus forsteri. Next base: position 1,267,501,904 of record CM028131.1, on the reverse strand, counting down.
CATGCTGACAACGCGCTAATCTTTGCCAGTAACCCGTGTCTGGAACTCCTTGAACAAGATCTCCAAAGCGGCTTCGCTTCAGCCGAAAAATGGTTCACAGAACAAAAGCTGGTCATGAATTATAAAAAGACCAAAAGCATGCTCTATACAACAGCCCAAAACAAACTAAAACACTACCCCTTAGCAATACAGAATGACAGTGGCAGCACCCTGGAACTCGTCCCATACTTCAAATACTTGGGGGTTACTATTGACTCCTCCATGTCCTTCACACAGCACATCGACAACACTGCTAAAGCCATCAACACCAGAATCAGCATCCTCTACTGACACAGGCACTGTCTCACCCATGAAGCGCTGAATCTGGCAATTAACAGCTCGATTGTATCCCTTATAGATTATGGACTGGTAATATATGGATCTTCAACTGACACGGCACTCCCAACACATCGCTGTTGCCCTAAATAAAGCCTGCCGCTTGCTTACAAATGCACCTAAACTGACACATACCTGTGAACTCTGTACCTGTGCTGGCTGGCTCCAACTTAACGACAGAATAAGATATCAAACCTGCCTTCTTGCCAAAAAGGCTATGCTAAACCGGCTTCCTCCTGGAGTTCAGAACCTACTGTCTCTACCACTCAACATGAGACAAACCAGGAGCTCCTCCATACAAACCTTCCATGTGCTCAGATGCCGCACATCCATGGCACAACGCACATTCTCCTACTAGGCATCATTCTGGATAAACGCGCTACCGCCTGTTGTCTCTGGCGCTGCTACTGTTGGATCCTTTAAACTCAGACTGTGCCAACACTTTGACAGGCATTCCTGCAGGTGCCACCACTGAGACACCCCATGCACCGACTGACTACCACCAGCACTTCCCAGTCCCTATCTCTTGAGATAGGCAAACCCCGGCACTTAGCAATCCCCTTCGACCTCTTGTACCCCTATCCTGTCCCAGTCAAACCCCTGCCTCTCCCCCATACTGCCCTGCTTACCCTACCCCTCTTTCCTCCTTCCTTCTCCTGCCCCTCCTACTGATGCAGGCATACTTTGTACAATGCCGCAGCTTACTTGTTCCTGTCTGGATTTTATGTACCCATTATGTTTAATACTCTCATTATCTGTTTACAGACCCCTCTTCGTATTATCTGTAAATTGTCCTCAGTCTTTTTTTTTTTTTGCCTTGTCGTTTAATGTATTTGATGTGGAACCTCTCAATGAGCATTTGCTCACAGGTGTATCCAAGACTTCAGTAAAATAAAATTAAAAAAAAAAAGTTGATCTCTGGTTTCACAGACTATAAGCCTTCCTGTGTGTTATCCTGAGCATGCTAACAAGGGTGAGGCATTGCTCATGCACTTGATGTATATGGAACATTGTGTTTCTATTTTGATCACACTAAGGACTGCAGAGGGTCCCTTCAGCTCTTTGTCTCATTTGCCCCTGGTAAAGAGGACACCCCATATGTAAACAGTGCCTGTCCAAATGGCTAGGTAACTGTACTGAGTTTTGTTACAGGAAGTATGGAAAGAAACTTCCTGATGCTATGCGTGGCCACTCTACATGTGTTATGGCCACTTCTGCTGCCTGTTTTCAGAATATTTCAGCAGCTGACATATATGCTGCTGCCACATGGAACACTGTGCATACTTTCACTAAGTGCTATAGTCTAGACATCATCTCCCATAGATGTGCTGACTTTGGTCTTGTGGTATTGCGAGGCCTTCTATCATGGTTGTGTATCAGACTATGCCTTCCTCCCTGGGTACTTTGTGCACTGCTTGGGAATCATTCCAAAGGTGTGGCCCAATGGAGAAGATACCTTGATGAGATAGAACAGTTACTTACCATAACAGCAGATCTTTGAGAGAATGTCCTTCACTGGGCCACAGCACACATACCTCCTTCCCCCTTTTCTGAGGCATCTGCTGGCAGGTTTGTCGATTGCGTTGTCTGGAGGTGTCCATAAGTGCTTTATGTATGTATGTATGTATACTTTGTCCAGTCCTATTCCTCCTCTTGTGTGCCTGGTACTAGTTTTGTCTCCTGTTTCCTCATGGTAAGATGCCTTCCGAGCTGGTCCCTGGTGGGGAACTGAGGAGCAATGGGGCTGCCAACATTGCTCGTCATTCTGGGCAGCTCCAGTGAACAAAAGTTTCAGAGTCATCCTGATGCAGACAGAATACAGTTACAAAGGTGTGCCCCAGTGGAGAAGATTATCTCAAAGATCTACTGTTGCAGTAAGTAACTGTTCTTTCTGGAACTCAGAAATGCCTATACTTCCAGAAACCAGGAATTCTGTGCACTCCTCACTATGTAAGGTTAATAACTGTAGTTTAAATTCAGAGTTCAAGTACACAGGTATTCACACCCAAAGTGCCTTTATTTTTACTCACTGTTACTTTGTGTTTGAATCCCACATCAGTATTTCCAGAAGATTTTTTATTTTTTATTTTAGTCTTTGGTAACCAGGTAAGGCCCACGTGCCTGTTTTCAGGGGCAACATGGGAGCACTGGGCGGTTAAGTGACTTGCTTAGAGTCACACAATATGCAAATGCTGTGAGAATCAAACCAAGGTCTGGTCTGCTGGATGTATCAAGCTCATTCACATCTCGTTACTCCAACCTCCAGGCTTTACTGCCAGCCCAAAAAGGTTGTCGCCATTAATTAGTATATTGCTATGTAATTCATACACAACAGTTACAACTGTTGCTGTCTCAAACAGTAGCAAGTCATTCAGTTGAACTCACACAGCCACGGCATTTGGAGGTCATTTCGTCTTTGTCAGGGTGCCCCCTAACGAAGAGGCATAGTGACCTTGAAGCCCCGGGGCTGTAAGAGTTAATCAACTTACTTGCTATTGTTTGAGATAACGTCTGCGTATAAATGCATCGCAAGATACTAACACCTGCAGCCTACTGTAAACGCTGATGAGGAATAGCGAGTAAAATAAAGGCACTACACTGAGAAAACCTGTTCACCTGAACTTTTTTTTTTGCTTAAGATTTTTATTATTTCAGAAATAAGTTTAACCATACATGCTGTATGCAAATGCAACACAGCCCACATATTCCAGGAAAATGATGGAAATGAAGAAATGGCCGTAGGCATGTCCAAACTCCCTCATACTAGGTTTACAACATATATCCTGTATGAGTCTTACTGAGTGTGCGTGTCTGTGTGTGCACGTGCTCCTAAGTAGTGATTGGAGGACTTAAAACCTTTGAATAAAGGCCTACCTGGTATGGCCTGGAGCATCAACTCTAGGAGGTGATTCTTAGTGAACTTCTCGGAGTAGCCGTGGGAGGAGCCCCTTTCCTGAGCATGCCTTCTCTACAACAACAAAATGAATACTCACAAAGCATCTTGATGGAACATAACATGAACATTTATCTACTGATAGCTATAGCTCATTAAACCCAAACTTTGTGGCTGCCTACTATATGTCCTGGGGTCAGTGGGGTGGTCGCTGTACAAGTTCGTGGTCTGGGGTGTCCGAGGGATGGAGCAGAGGGAACCTTGTTGGTTCAGCCGATTCCCTTCTTCGGGCTTCAAGAAGGCCTTGAAGGGTTGCAGGCATATGATGTAGGCTGGAAGGGTGTTTGCCACTATGTGGGTCATTCTTGCCAGGTTGACCATCTGCGCTAGGGAGTAAAGGACTTTGGAGATAGAGGGGATCACTTGTGTTTGCCACTTGCACAGAATAAGCCGCATGGCCTGCATACTCAAGATGGCCAGCCGTTTCCACTCCTGAGCAGTAAGATGAGGGGTGGAAGCGCGCATGCCTGAAAGTATCACCTCTGGTGTGAAGGGAATAGGTTTCTGGAGTATCTTGGAGGCCAGTGTGGTGACCTGGGCCCAGAACGGTTTGATCTCCGGGCAGCCCTACAATATATAGAGCAGGTCCCCTTTATGGGTGTGGCATCCTGGGTCAGTTTGGCTTTGTATAGCACCGTAGGAGTCCTGTACCATGACTGCAGGATTTTATTTTGAATGACGGCACTCCTAGGGTCAGGGTAGGCTGTGTGGGTTAGCTTCCAGCAGGACCTCCAGTCCTGGTCGGCAGTCTTTATCTTCAGGAAGGCTTCCCATCTGGCCTTGGGTGGACTGGGAGGGGATCCAGGCCCTAATGGCTGCATATATAGCGCTGGCGTGTCCTCTCCTTAAGGACAACTATTATGAAGTGGGAGTGCCTGAGGTGCTTGACCTGGTAAATTCCCCAACTGCGCTCCTGAGCTGGAGATAGCTCCAAAAATCAATGGGAGGAATCTCCCATCTAGTGCACAGCCCCTGAAAGGTGTCCAGGACCCTTGTCCCTGGTGTATATATATATATATATATATATCTCTTGGAGGAGCTGCGGGCTGGCCTTAACCCAATTTTCTGGTTCCCCTAGAGGAGCAAGATCAGGTGGGGGGTGGGGTTAGTATTCAATCTTCTGTGCAGCTTTTTCCAGTATACTACGGAGGGGCCGTTCATGGGGTGGGAAACCACTCCCCCTTGGGGGCTTGTTGTAAAATATTAGGGAGAGGTGATCTGTGTTGCTGTGCGCCCTTTCCATGCCTAACCACTGAAGGGCATCTTGAGAGGGGTGTGTGAACCATTTAATCATTTGTGTGGCCTGAAAAGCCCATTTATATCCTTCAAACCATGGGAGACACCACCCTCATTCTGACCAGTGGGCCCTTAGTTTGTTCCAGCTATACCTATTTTTTTTCCCCTCCCACAAGAACCTCCCTACCATGGAATCAATCTTACTGAACCATCCAGAAGGAAGCAGGAGCAGAAGGTGGGATAGGATATATGTAATCTTTGGGGCTGTGACCATCTTTATGGTGGCGATTTTCTCCGCGAGGGTGAGCTGGGGGGGGGTTTCCATCTGTCAAGTTCCTTGCGTATAGCAGTTAGCGGGGGTTTAAGGTTTGCCTCCCATATCTTAGTTGGATTCGGAGTGATTTTGATCCCCAGGTATGTGATGCCCTCTGGGGTCCACCTTAAATTATGGACCAAGACCATAGATGGAGAGTGCTTGTTGTTAAGTGGTAGGACTTCTGTTCGGGTTGGATTCAGCTGTAGGCCAGAGTATCTGGCAAAATTGGATAAAACCCCGGGGGATCGAGTGTTCGAGATCCACCAAGGGGATCAGGAGGTTGTCTACGCACAGTAGGGTGGAGTACTCCTCTTCTCCGATGGCCACCCCCTTGATTTGGGCATGCTGTCTTATGGCCTCAGCCAAGGGTTCCATGGCCAAGACAAAGAGGAGGGAAGATAAGGGGCAGCCCTGTCGCGTACCTCTCCCCAGGGGGAGGGAGGGGGACATAAGCAAGTTAGTTAGCACTCTAGCCATGGGAGAATGGCACATTGTCCTGATCCAGGCCTGAAATCCCTCATCAAACACCACAACCATCAGGACTTGCTGGACAAAGTCCCACTCCAGGGAGTCAAAGGCCCTCTAGAAATCTATTGGCACCGCAGCTGCGGGGGAAGGAAGACCTTTGGTCTTGTGTGTCAGGTTCAGCAGAGACCGGATGTAGTCCATACTGTTCTGGCCTTTCACAAAACCTACCTATGAGGGATGTATGAGCTTTGGGAGGAGGGGGGGTTGAGTCTGGTGGCGAGAATTTTGAACAAAACCTCGCTGTCCGCATTCAGCAAGGATATGGGCCTATAGCTAGTGGCTTTTTGAGGGTCTTTTCCCTTTTTTTGGGAGGACAGTGATTATCGCCTCATGGAAGGGGGGGGGAGGGTGCCACCCTCAAGGCCTGAGGAGAAGACCTGCACGAGGACCGAGGTGACCATCTTTTGCAGTAGCTGCCAGACTTCAGTCGGAAAACCATCTCTGCCTGGTGCCTTCCCAGTCTTCAAAGTCCAAATGGTTGAGGCTACTTCCTGTACTGTAAGGGGCATCTAGGGCCTCAGCTTGGTGGGGGGTTAGTGTGCGGATGCTGAGGCCCTGCAAAAAGAGGGTCACCCCTTCAGGGGTGGGGGCTCTGGATGAGGTTTAGAGCTGGGAGTAGAAATCAGCCATTATGGTGTTTATGCTCTCTGTCTTAGTTTGTACCTTAGTCTGCCTGTCTATCAGCCCAGCGATATGCCTTTCAGCTTGTTGTTTTTTTTAGTTGATAGGCCAGGACTTTCCCACCTTTCTCCCCTCCCTCCTAGTACTTATGCTTTAGGCGTAGTATAGAGACTTCAGCCTTTCTTGATAGCAGTGCATTGACCTCCATTCTGAGGGGCGTCACATTATGGCCTTCCTGTGATTGGAGGGAGGGGTTTGGCTGGGTTTAAAATGGGCCTCCACCTCGCTCAGCTGTTTCTCCAGCTTCCCGAGCTGCTGCTCCCTTTTCCTCTGTCTTCTGTGGGCAAAGCCCATGATTGCTCCTCTCAGGATGGCCTTGAAGGCTTCCCATGTGACGCCCAGGGATGTGTCTGAGATGGGGTTTTCTTGAAAAAAAAAAAGGCTGGCCTTCTTTTGTAACCAAGGGGGAAGTCTGGGTCCCTTAACAGGAGGGGAGGGGGGGTCCAGCCACCAAGAGAGGGAGGTGAAGGAGGAGGGGCCCCATGTGAAGCTGAGCTGGAATGGGGTGTGGTGCGAGATCACACAGGGTGAATGGTAGCGTCCATTGTGGCCTTGGTGATATCCGGGGATGACAACCAGAAGTCGAGACGACTGTGAGAGTCATGTACTGGAGAGTGAAAGGAGTAGTCCTGGTCCCTGGGGTGGAATACCCTCCAGATGTCTGTCAGAGCCATATCCTGTTGCAGCTGCACCAGCGCGTTGACTCCCCTTGCGTGTGGCTCAACCTATTTGAACTTCTGTCCATAAGGGGATCAAGGGTGAGATTGAAATCACCCCATAAGAACTGGGATTCTGTCCTTAGACCATACCCCTAGCTTGTGGGCTAGTTAGTGAAAGAAAGCAAGTGAGTCTTCGTTTGGGCCATATATGCTCCCCCAAAGTAGGGGGCCCTTGAGGGTGGCCATCAGTGCCAGCACCCACCTTCCTTCTGGGTCACTCACTGTCTTAGAGATGGTCCAGTGAAGATTTTTATGTACTAATATTGCCACCCCCTTTTCCTAGTGAGCGCTGAGGCGTGGAGTACCTGACCCACCCAATCCCTACGCAGCCTTTCGTGATCCCCAGGGGTGAGTTTGGTCTCCTGCAGGAAGGCCAGGCTGGCCCGCAGTCTCTTGAGGTGGGAAAGGACTTGTTTCCTTTTGTGGGGGTATTCAAACCCTGCACATTGCATGTGATAGCCGAAATGTCACCCATTAGGGGATTGCAAAGGAAACAAGTGTAAACGGAGAATGTATACTGTAAGAGAGACTGCGGGGCAGCTGGCCTCCCCCAGAGTACCAAGAGTAGTGCAGCAGATAGCCCCAGAGAGAGGACAGCACATGGATCACCTTGTCTAGCTAGATCAGTGGTACCATTTGCAGTTATAGTGAGCATTGCGAGTGACAACCAAACTGTGAACATCATTAAGTAACAGTAACAACTATATACATACAAACATAAGTGAGCAGCGTTGAGGTGCAGAAGTGAAAAGGTGGCAGCTGAAGGCCCACCTCCACCCCCTGGGCGTTCCCATTGATATTGGGTTTGGGCATTCCTGCTAAGAGGTCCCCAGTGGTATCAATCCTGGGGACCTACTTCTGTCTCGGTGGGGTCTTACTGAGCAGAGAGGGGTTCCCTGCCTGTGCCTTCGAGGCAGAGCAGCATGGAGTGAAGACTGTGAAGAGCAATATCAGTAGTCTTTCTGTTCCTCGCCTCCGGTGGGGGGCAATGAGTGGGGGGGAGGATTGATTCCAGGTGGACATGGATCTCACCAATATATCCCGCAGCCCAGTGCACCAACTGCTGCAGCAGCAGAAGTGAGGTCAGGCACATGGATCATCCTGGGCTGGGGGGGCAGTGAGCCAGGGAAACAGGAGGGGGAGCTATCAGATCTCGGGGGGGGGCAGGATTCATAGTGCAGCTAAGTAGAGGCCCATGGAGCTATAGTTAAAAGGTGGGAGGGGGGGCAGCGCACCCTGTGATTTGGCCAAGCTCTGGTTGAAAGCCTGCCAGCCTTATCATGGCCCTTGCATGCCTGAACCCCCCCCCTGCAAAAATGAGGGGTTAGTACCAGCCCTCTTTGTGGCAGAGGTATATTCCCTTTAGGACCGCTGACGTAGGAAATGAAAACAGAAATCTGCTATCCGAGATGGAACCCTAGGGGACAGCAGCCAGAATCCCCCTACTGTGCTAATTTCACATAATGCGTTCTTTGTATCTCACAGGGTGTGGCCTGGTCCTGGCCATCTCGATTGCCAGCCATCTGCCAGGAAAGATCCTGCCTCAGTTTGCAGCAAGGGTATGAAGTGGAAAGGGGGCCTGCAGCAGCTGAGAGAGGCCCAGTCAGCAGGTGCAAATCATCTCATCCATCTGGTAACCTCCCAAGTGTCTGTTTAAAGTTGCCGAGGCGGAGCTCCATACAAAAAGAAAGGGCGCCATGTTCTGGAGGTCTGAAGCCAAAAGAAAGGAGCTGCATCCACCACAGTGAGAGCAAAATATGAGGGAGTAGTGAGTGTGGGGAGCGACTGCTCGAGTCTCGGGCTGTGGGGCCTAGACCAGGCCGAGGAGATAACTTGAAACAAAGACGCCTCGGCTGTGGTTACCCCATGCCCCCTGCCTCACTGGTTGTTCTTGAATAGAGGAACAGGGCTACAAGGAAGGTCACTACTTATCTGACTGGCAATCTTCCACAGTAGATTCTGGCTTGAGGTTCTTCGGCCACTGTGGAGATGTTGTGGGAGGCGCTCTGGCGAGAGGGAGGCAAAGACTTCGGTGAGAGCACTCCCGGGGACTTTCATTCAGGACTTCCCATCCGAGCCACCTAAGATCTCTGCGATTGTGGTGGATGGGTCCGCTGCTGCAGAGAAGCTCCTTGACGGGCGTTGTTTGGGGTCCTGGAGGTTTTTGGCTGCAGCTCCAGTGACCGTGAACAGAGGACTTCAAGAAAAAATTACTCACCTTAGTAATTGCTTTTCTTCTCATGGAGTCTTGCTATATTATGACTATATGCAGTCAGCCACTGCAGCTGAACTGCCCCAGAGAGGAAAGAGTTAACTCCAGAGAGTCTGGAGTTCCAAAGCCATGAGCGCTTATGCCAAAACTCTATCTGGCCAGTTTCAAATGAAACTGTCAGATCTTCTGAAAGCTAACACTAAGCAACAAGTCTGTGTGGAAAGCTCTACACTAGCCAAGTGGCTACCTACTAGTAGGAATAACAACAATATAAACAGCAATAATAATAATAACAATGAATAATAGTATTATTAGTTTCTCCCTAACAAGCACTATTAGACCCCTTCCCCAAGACTCAAGTCCAGAAGGGGCCAACATATTACTTAAAACAGAAATACCTAATTCCCTAACCCTAAATAAAGGGGTGAAGGGAAGAACTAAAATGGCATGACACAGTGCTTGCACTAATTTGCCACCCTACCCAAGTAGAAGTTCTGAGAGGGCAGGAGGGAGGTGGTATATAATAGCAAGACTCCATGAGAAGAAAAGCAATTACTAAGGTGAGTAATTTTTCTTCAAACACCATGAAGTCTTGCTATATTATGACTATATCACAGATACACAGCAGTACCTCCATGGAGGAGGGTCAGAACCTACTTAGGAAATAGGCTCTGAAGCACAGCTGTGCCAAAACGAGCATCTCTCCTGGACTGAATATTCAGGGAATAATGCTTAGTAAAAGTGTGAACTGTTTTCCAAGTAGCTGCTTGACAGATTTCCAGAATGGGAATATCTCTAGCAGCCGCTAGAGATGCAGCTGTACCCTGTGGAGTGAGCCCTCAGTCCTGAGGGGTTCTCTACCTAGTTTTGATAACAAAATTGGATACAAGAGACCATCCACTTGCAAGTGTCCTCTTAGTGGCAGGTTTCCTTTGCCAACCTCGCCGCCGTAGGGAAGAATTGGAGGATTGAACCTGTGACCCTTAGTACGTTCCAAATAGTAGCTTAAGGCTCTTTTGACATCCAAGCTGTGCAGACTCCTCTCACCTGAGGAAGAATGCTCAGTGAAAATACTGGAAGAGAGATGGATTGGTTCAGGTGGAAATCTGAAACCACTTTAGGCAAAAACTTTCTGTTAGTCCTGAGGACTACCTTATCTCTGTGGAAAGAGATAAAATCTTCTTCCACTGACAGGGCCTTAGTTCACTTATGCGTCTGGCAGAAGTGATAGCCACTAGGAAAACAGTTTTCCAAGTCAAAACTTGAGCTCTGCTGAGACAGAGGCTCAAAGGGGTTGCATTAACTGAGCAATGCAAACATTCAGGTCCCAAGCGGAGCTGGTTCTTGAAAAGGAGGGTTGGTGTAAGTAACCCTTTAAAAACTTGGAAAGCACAGGGTGAGAAGAAAAGGAAGCAGGCTTCCTGCTGACAGAAAAGCAGAGACAGCTGCCAGATGAACCTTTAAGGTAGCTGGCCTAAGGCCTAAGGAATTTAAATGGACCAAATAGTCCAGTAAATGGGCAGATCAGCAGATTCTGGGATAATCTGCTTCTCAGAGCACCAGATGGAAAACCTTTTCCACTTAGAATTGTAAGTGGCCCTAGTGGAAGGCTTCCTTGAAGCCTTTAAAATATCCAAAACACCTTGAGAAAGGTGTAAGTCAGCAAATTCTAACTCCTCAAGAGCCATGCCTTGAGATGGAGGGATTTGAGGTCCGGATACCACTCTCCCTGTGCACAGGCCAGTAAGTCGTGGACTCTGGGCAAGCTCAGGGCAGGGTGGACTGTCAAGGACAGAAGCAGTGGGTACCAGGGCTGTCTGGCCCAATCTGGAGCAATCAGAATCACCTTGCAGGGCTGAGATCTGATTTTTACTAGTACCCTGAAAAGAAGGGGAAGGGGAAAGGCATACAGGAACTTCCTTTCCAATCCAACTGAAAGGCGCCCAGGACTGATCCCAGCACTGGAGGCCTGCAACAAACAGAGGAAGTTGGTGGTTGTCTGGGGCTGCGAAAAGATCTATCTGAGGTGCCCCATCTGGCAAAGACTGACCCCAGCACCTGAGGATTCAGAGCCCATTCGTGATGGCCCTGAGAAATCCTGCTGAGGGCATCCGCCAGGACATTGTCCTTCCCTGGAAGGTGAACTGCTATCAGGAGGTGTTCAGGAGTAAGCCAGAGACCACAACTTCATTGCTCCGGTGCACAAGGCTGATGACCGAGTGCCCTTGTATGTTGATGTACCACATTGTTGTGGTGTTGTCTGTCCTGACTTGAACTACTTTGTTCTGGACAGAAGCTGAAAACGCCTGAAGAGCTAAAAGACAGCTCTGAGTTCCAAAAGATTGATGTGGAGCAGAGATTCCTGGGAGACCACACTCCCTGAGTGGACAGGTCGCCAAGTGAGCTCCCACCCTAACAGGGAAGCATCCGTGGTGAGGGTGAGGAGTGGGAAACAGGAATGAAAGGAACCCCTTGTTTTAGATTGCTTTGATCCTGCCACCAGTGTAAGGCCAGGATCAGGGTTTGGAGTCACTGGAACCAATTTGGAAAGGGTCCCTCCTTTGAGACCAATAGGCCCTCAAATGGAACTGAATGTCCCTCATCTGAATCTTGCTCCTTGCACTACAGCTGTGGAAGCAGCCATGTGCCCTAGGAGTTGCAGAAAATGCCTTGCTGGTCGAGAGACCCACAGGGTAAAGGAGGATGCCAGGGCAATGAGTCTGTCTACCCTTTCCGATGGGAGAAATGCCCTGGCTAACTTTGTGTTCAATTCTGCACCTATGAAAGTTAGTACCTGAACTGGTTCGAGAACTGACTTTGGTAAATTCAGCAGGAATCCCAGGGAAGTGAGAAGCTGCTGGGTGACTTGCAAGTGGGATTTTACCTGATCTGGGGACTGACCCACTATGAGCCAGTCGTCCAGGTAGGAAACACAGCAATCCCTTGCCTTCTTAAATGAGCCACTACCACAGCTAGACATTCTGTGAATACCCTTGGCGCAGAGGTAAGGCCGAAGGGCATTGCCCTGAACTGGTAGTGGCCTGAGGGTAGTTCGAACCTGAGGTACTTTCAGTGAGAAGGCCTGATCAGAACATGAAAATAGGCATCCTTGAGGTCCAGGGACACTAACCAGTCCCCTGGCCTCAGGGAGGGCAAAATCATTGTCAGAGTTAACATTTTGAACTTTGGTTTCAAAAGATGCTTGTTCAGGTACCTTAAATCTAAAATGGGCCGCCATTCTCCTGTCTTTTTTGGGGTAAGAAAGTATCTTGAGTACAGCCCCTTGCCCTGATGGCAAGGAGGGACCCTTTCTACTGCTTTGCAGTCCAAAAGAGAAGAAACCTCTGCTTCCAAGGCAAGGGCTTCTGAAGGATTTGCAGGTGGAAAATGTCTGGCTCTCATCTTCGGAAACTGTTTGAAGCTGAGAACCAGACCCTGGCCTATTACCTCCAGAACCCACCTGTCCAAAGTTAGGAACACCCAGTTCTGGCTGAAATAAACCAACCTGCCCCCCACTGGTACAGGAGAATCGGCCCTGGGCACCCCATCAGGGTGCCTGCTTGGCAGTAGCCTTAGGCTGAGGGGATTTGGACAGTTTACTTGTGCCCCGTCTACCTCTGCCTCTAAAGAAACCCCTCTGTGCAAATGCAGAGGAGGCCTGAAATTGGTAAAAAGGCCTGTGGAAAGGCCTGCCCCTACCTCTGGGAGCGTGCCTCTGTGGAGTGGCATGCCTCTCCTTAGCCTGGGCACTTTTGTAGGTAGTTCTGTATTCATCCATATTTTCATATAGTTTTCTGTTTGTTCCCAAACAGAGAATTACCCACAACAGGAAAATCCATAGCTTTGACTGAGTATCTTGGGACAGATTAGTGCATCTGAGCCATGCCAACCACGGAAAGCTACAGAAGTGGCCATGACCCTAGAGGAAACATCATTAACATCAACAGCAGTAAGAAATTGAACTTTAGAGGCTTCAATGCCATCAGCAGCCACCTGTTCCAACTCACTAGCCAGCTGGCCATGGGCCTGCTTGGCTAACTGCGATACTATGTCCCACCTAGATTTCTGATATCTAGCCACATAAGCCATATAATTTGCCTGCCTGAGTCCCAAAAGCTGCCATATACTGTTTTACGCCATGGCATCAATCTTCCTGGAATCCTTATCAGGAGGATGTGAGGCCAGAGGAATATTAGCCTTGTCACAGGCTGCAGCTTGTACCACACCTACATGACTACACTGCTCAGTGAGGAAGTCTGTATCAGAGCCTGAAAAGGTATATCTTCTGTCCATTTTTTTATCTACAGGAGGGACAGAATGAGGATTTTTTAAAATCTTTGTTGTTTGCTTCCTAAATGACTTATGCAAAGGAATAGACAACCTCCTAGACTCTGGTATATCCATCATTTCTACATAATCAGGCTCCTCTTACTCATCCACAGCTTCCTCTAAAGGAAGCTGGAGAGTTCTGCAACCTTTTTAAAACATAAAATGAGAAGGGACTCAGACAGAATAGGAGGAGATTCTAAAGGTCTGTCTGGAGAAATGTCCGGTTCAATGGGCGCGTCCAGACCCTCCCAGCCACACATGTAATGATCAAATTAGTCCTCCCTCTCCTGTGGTTCATAAAATTCCTCAACATCATACTCCTGAACCACTGGCACTGAAACGAACCAACCTTTTACCAACTGTAGGTGGTTCGGCAGGACCCTGAGACAGTGACTGGACAATCTGTATGGCTTTAGCTATTTCTGCAGCAGTTGGAGAGACAATTTTGGACTCCAAACCTACCGATTTCTTTGTCTTTTCACTGAGACTGGTTCCCTGAACCAGCCTTCCTTTGCCGAGGAAGTCTCCCTGGTCAGAAGGCACTCCTCTGGTCCAGTGGATACTGGACTGGGCTGCTCATCCGGGTCAGCAGACTTGCAGCCTCGTTCCCTGAGCCGGCCCAATCTCTTTTCAGGGTGGCTGCAGGAAATTTTTACACCTGGCAGTCTGACAGGAGGTGGTCAGCCCCAGACAATAAACACAAGTGGTGTGTGGGTCAGCCTTGGCAAAGGCTTCCCCACAGACATCACAGTGTTGAAACCCAGTGGGCCCGGTTTTCCTTTTGGGTTTCTCAGACATAATGCCAGCCTAACCAAAAACTTGCCCTTTTGATGGCAGTGCCAGGCAAGACACCCTTATCGGTTCCTAACCGTGTCACGGGTATTTGAAAAAACCTATTTTAAAAGCAAGGTTTTTTTAGAACCGATAAGAACCGGGAACCGCACACTAAAAGCCCACCAACACTTTAAAACATTAAATTAAGCAACCGATCAGTTCAAAACCGAACCGATAATTGAATTTCCACACAGACTTTAAATTTTCTACTTACGGTTTACCAGATAGAGCTTTTAACTGAAATGCGGTAAAATAAATACTTTTGGCCGGTTCAAATGAACCGAAAATACTCGCTTGAACCGAGAAATGAACCGATGTGAAGGAGCTGATCTCCGGAGCGACTGTTCAGTGAAGCGGAGTAAAGAATCTGACAGTTTCATTTGAAACTGGCCAAATAGAGCTTTGGTATAGCGCCTTCGCGCTTGGAACTCCAGACTCTCTGGAGTTAACTCTTTCCTCTCCGGGGCAGTTCAGCTGCAGTGGCTGACTGCGTATAGTCATAATATAGCAAGACTTCATGGTGTTTGAAAATGGTTTTCCGTTGGAATACCGGAAAGGGCTGAGCTGGGCTAAAACTCCATGCTGTGCTCTTCTTCCTCGGCTGTGCAGATCCTTTCTGCCAGATGATCCCTTTTCCCATGGCACCTGGAGGGCGTGTCTCTTTTGGCTGTTGCGAGGGGGGACCTCCCACTGGATATCAGAGGTCAGATTCCAGTCCCCCCCTCCCCCCGGGATGTGCGCGGGGGGGGGGGACCTTCTGCCTAGATTGGTGGAGTCTGCATGAGGATCCTCACATTGAGGGGGCCACGCCTTGAAGTCTGCTGGCCATGTCCATTTGAGGAAATCCATTACAGCTTCTGGAGAGGCAAAACTCATCGGGACTCCATTATGTTCCAGTTTCATGGTTGCTGGATATCTGAGTGAAAAGGTAAGCCCGATCCTGTGCATTACATGGCACGCCTCAGTGCAGATGTGCCTTTTGTCAGACAGTTCTTTGGAATAGTCTGGGTAAATGTTTATTTTGTGAGACCGCCAGATTAGTTGTTTAATTTCCCAGGATATAGCCTTGATCATCTCCTTCTCCCTGTAATCTAGAAACCTGGCAATTATGGGGCGAGGTTTCTCTGTAGTTTGTGGCATTGGGGCAAGCGTGCGGTGGGCCCTCTCCACCTGCCATGGTTTACTCAGGTCCATATTAAGCATTTCAGCCAGAGCTTGCTGCAGTACAGGTCAGTGGGGCAGCCCTCAACCCGTTCTGGGAACCCCAGGAGCCAGAGGTTGTTCCTCCTCCCCTAGTTCTCCAGATCCATCTATCTTGTCTTGTAGTTTTTGGATGACAGCCTGGTGGAGGGTGGCTATATTTTCCTGGGCCCTAGTTTCTGTAGCTGCAGCTCGCCTTTCATTCTGGAACATTCTTGTCTCTAAAGATTGCAGGACTTGAGATGTGTGGTTGGTGGCTATTGTAACTTGGGCTATTTGTGATAAGAGCTGCCCAAACATTCCTCCCACCAAGGCATTGTCCCACACCACAGGCTGAGGGGGCTGAGCCATGCTGTGCATGATTTGGGCCCCACTAACCTTGCTGGATTGTACCTTCGATTTGCCAGGTGAATCAGTGCAGAAATATCGCAATATTGGTACGGATGAGTTCCTTGTGATGCTCTGCATAAGCCTGTGTCGATAAAAATGAAATAAGATTCAGTATGCAGTAGGCTACTTCCTGGATTCAAACTTGAGGCAGAAGAGCCTGTAACTTATGCTGCCATCTTGGTTAGTGCCCCTAGTGGCAGTTCCTGTGTACCTGAACTTTAAATTTAAACTAGTTATTATCTTTACACGGAGAGGAGAGCACCATAATTCTTGGTTCTAGGGACATGGATATGATGTTCTATCCACACTTCTGGCAGTTGCCTTTCCCTTTAAGACTTGCCGGAAACGTCTTCAAGCTGGCTCCTCCCACCCACCTGGGTGGTAACTCCTTCAGCTCCATCCCATGATGCCAGATCTTCCTTTCCACTGGAAGAAGCAGGTTTCCCCCTTACTGTTCATGCGCTGAGTAGGCCTTTTGCTGATAAATCTCCGGATTTATTTCCAAATGTTTCAAAAAAAACTTTGTCTTCAGGCTCGATCATTGATCACGGCTGCGATGGACAAGTCCGCTCCTGGGTTCCATTGGTGCCCCTGCGTGCAGAAGATGTCCTGAATGGATCCACACGTCATGTGCGTTTATTGCCTGGGGCATGAGCATGATCACCAGGCCTGCAATATTTGTCAAACTTTCCATCCTGCCATTCTCGAGGACCGTCTCACCTGACTCAAGTTAGGCCGATCAAGCAAACAGAACCCGCCAGTCAAATCTAAGGATGCCTGTTGGGTGGTCTCCATGTCTGCAAGGTCCACTGAACAGCTTGTGGCATTTGAGGAGGCTGTGGCCCAGGCTGCTTCCCACTCCTCTTTGGTAGCTGCCTTCGTGCCGCTCCTGCTGGGTTCAACTTTCACAGGATCCTTCAAAGAATTGTGCCAGTCTTTGCTGGCCCTCAGTCAGGGACCCTCTGGGCACAAATCCAAGTCAAAGAAAAAGTTCAAAAAATGGTCTCGTCGACGTTCATGGGTTTAGGAGTGCTCTCGGTCAAGAGTTTTGGATTCCTGCACTTCTCCAGATCCTACTTTGGTTGAATTCTCAGCCCAGGCCACCGGCTCCATGGTAACCTCATCAGGCCAGTTGGCCAATACGCTGGTTGATCTTCTGGCCGAGATTGTTCTTGAACTGGTTGACCAGTTGTCAACTGAAGTGGCCGGCACTTCCTTATCCAGGACTCCGGTCCTGACTCAGACAGTTGGGATGGATCAGTCCGCTGACTCGCCATCTCTGGTCAATAACCAAGACCTGGAGGAGCCTTGGCATTCCCCAACTCCCTCTGAGCTCTCTCTGAGCTCCGCTGCCAGTCCCCCAGCGGTTGAGGTCTCAGTCTCCTTCCTGTGGGTTGAGCAGTTCCCACCGACATCGGCGCTCCCACTTTTGACACCACGGAAAGCACTGCTGACGCTACTCTTCACACCCTCGTCCTCCTCAGGTGAGGAGAGACTTCAGCGCAAGTTGCGTCGATGCTATGAGGATCTTATGTGGCAACAACTAGTGCTCACTGGCATGAAGCCGGCTCCAGCTGCTATGCTGGCCATCACCTGACTTTCGCCCTACAGGCCGACGCCTTCTCTGCCTAAGGAGCCGACAAAGACGGTCCGGGTTCGGCCGATCCCAGCATCTCCACCAATTCTGGTGGAGCTGCCACCTAAACAGCCGCCAACCAGCGCTGTGACCAAGGAATCACCGTCACCCCCGACCGTCTGCGGAGGGTCACTGGGAACTCGAGCGGTCGACCACTCTTTAATGATTCCTTATAGTCGGAGGGTTCCTCCCTGCACTTCTGTCCGGTTGATGTGGAGTCAGTGGAGGATCTCTCGATGGACGAAGGCCCTTCCTCCTTTATGGGCCTTCTCTGCCTGATCTCTGAGTCCACGGGTATGAAAATGGAGCCCGTCCAGAAATGGGCTCATCACCTGCTGACTGAGATCCTTGATCAGGGAGATACTCCTATGGAGGCCTTCCTTGTGGCAGAGGCCAATCTTTGCCCTGGAGCTTTGGCAGCGCCCCGCTTCCTGCCTTCTTCCCGGATGGCCCACAAGTATGCGGTACCTACCGGTTCCCTCTCAGGATTCACAGAACATCCCTTGGCCGAGGGGCTGGTGGCCAATTCTGTGTTTAGGCACTCTGGCAACAGTGGGGATGTCGACAAACTGCCTGAGAAAGAGTCCAAGAAATTGGACCACGTGCCTAAAAAGGTCTATGCTGCCTCCTTGCTTGGTCTTCGCCATGCGAGCTTGGCCCTCCTTATGGCCCACTTCTCCCATGCCCTGCTGGGCACCCTGGATGAGGTGCTTCCTCATCTGCTGGTGGACCTCCAGACCATGATCAAACAGGTCTGGGACCAGGGCCGGGCTGTGGCTAAGCAGCAGCTCCAGACAGCCATGGACATTAAGGACTCCTGTGCTTGCTCCATGGCAGCCACAGTGGCCATGCACCACAGGGCTTGGCTGAGGATCTTGACCTTCACGGCAGACACTCAGCACAAGCTGGCGAGATATCTCTTTCCTGGGCAACAACTAGTTCGGGTCCAGGGTCGAGCGTCACCTCACTGGCATCGAGAAGTCCAGTGCCACCTTGGACTTTGTGACATTTGCCCAGAAGGACCCCAAGGGCTCTAAGCAGCAGCAGCAGAAACGGAAGCCCTTTTGGTCCACCTCTACTCCTGTGGCCAAACCAGCTCAACCCCAGGCTGGACAGCAGGCCCAGGCCTGGTGACCTTGGCCAAAGTCTGTGGCCTCGGTCGACCGTAAGCCTGGAAGGAGAGGCACCGGTGGCTCCTCAGCCAGACCCTCCTCCTCCTCCTCCAAGCCTACCTAGTGACGGGATGAGGGGTGCCTCCCTCATGCCCATTACACCTTCCCTGGGTCCTCGCATGGGGGGTCCAGCTCCGCCACTTCATTTCTGCTTTGTCCGCTGTCACCACGGACAGGTGGGTCCTTGAGGTGGTGGTTTAGTGTCTGCCTCTGGAATTCGAGCAGCACCCTCCTTGCCGAGCCCGTGCCCCACAGGAGGACTTGGTATCTGCAGACATTCTGTTAGCTCTCACAGACAACATAGCCCAGATCCTCTGCAAGGAGGTCATGGTTCCTATCGCAGATCCTCCAGAACACCCAGGGTTTGTCTCCAGGTACTTCCTGATGCCAAAGCGGATGGGGACTGGCTCCCCATTCTAGATCTGCATGACCTGAACAACTTCCTCAGGCCACACACCTTCAGGATAGTAACTCTGTCTCAGATCATACCATCTCTAGAGCAGGACATGTGGTTTTGCTCCTTGGATCTTCAGGATGCGTTCTTCCACATCCTGATCCGTCCATCTCACCGAAGGTTCCTCCACTTCCAAACCTAGGGAACCCTCTATGAGTTCCAGGCCATGCCATTTGGCCAGGGTCTTCACCAAGTGCATTGCAGTGGTGGCAGCTTATCTGAGGCACCAAGGGGTCCAGGTTTACTCCTACCTGGTTGACTAGCTGATAGCGGGTCCCTCCAGGCAGGATGTGGAGTGGTCCAGGGACCTGGCCCTCCAGACCTGCATCAAGCTTGGCCTCCTGGTCAATGAGGAAAAGTGGGAACTCGTACCTTCACAGGTGATCCACTTCGTTGGGGTGGATTCCGATTCTTGTAGAGCCAGAGCCAGAGCTCGGCTCCCGGTGGACAGGGTGAAGGCTGTCTCCTCCTTTGCCCGATCATTTTGGGTTGGGCAATTGTGCCCTTCCCAGGACTTCCTGCACCTGCTGGGTTACATGGTGGCCTGCACCAGAGTGGTCTGATGGGCCTGCTGGAGAATGCACTTCCTGTAGTGGGAGCTGGCCAGCCAGTGGTCTCAGTGCAGGGGTCACTTCAACCAGCTGGTCACTGTGACCCAGCAAATGTGGGATGCCCTCCAGTGGTGGTTAGTCTCAGAGCATCTGCAGGAAGGGATCCCATTTGTCCACCCAGAGCCAATGGTAATCCTGACGACTGACAGCTCTCTCATTGGCTGGGGTGCCCACCTTGGGGAACACAGTGTCTACAGGCTCTGGATCCCCGAAGAATCCTGATGCCACATCAACCTGCTGGAGCTCTGAGCAGTTCAGCTGGCACTGACTGCATTTGCTCCACACATCCGGGGTCAGGTGGTCCAGGTCCAGATGGACAACACCACGACCATGTACTACCTCAACAAACAGATGGGAGGCACTCCCTGCCACTGTGCAAGGAAGCTCTCTGCATGTGAACCCTCGTGCACAGCCTGGAGGCCGATCTCCTAGCCATCCATGTGGCAGGGGTCTCCAACTAGGTGACAGATGCTCTCAGCCATGTGTGGCAAGGCGTCTCATGAGTGGTCTCTCCACCAAGAGGTAGTACACAGTCTTCTTCCAGTGGGGCACCCCTCAGGTGGACCTATTCGCCTCTAGGAAGAACACAAAGCTGAGGCTGTTTTGTGCCCTCCCCTCAGTGGAGAACACTGCAGGGGGATGCCTTCTCGAGGCCCTGGACCTTAGGCCTCTTCTATGCCTTCCCTCCACTTGCCTTGATTCACCTAAGTGGTGAGGAAATGAACAGAAACACAATTAAAGGAAAAGTTGGTAGAGTATCTTGAATCAAATGGTCTGCAAGACCAAAGGCAGCATGGATTCACAGAAGGGAGTAGTCATGACAGATGAACCGGATTTCTTCGAATGGGTGACCAGGGAAATAGATCAGGGGAGGGCAGCAGACATGGCCTATCTGTTTTTTAGAAACATAGAATTTTATGGCAGATAAGGACCGCTTGGCCCACACAGTCTGCCCAGAAGGCAGTCCAGAGGAGGGCAACTAAAATAGTGTAGGGTCTGCAACAGAAGCCATACGAAGAGAGGCTAAAGGAGCTTAATATGTTTACTCTCGAGGAAAGGAGGGAGAGGGGGGACATGATAGAAACTTTCAAGTACCTCAAGGGAATCAACAAAGTCCAAGAGGGTAACAGCTTTCAGAGAAAGAGATGTGCTAGAACAAGGGGCACAATTTAAAGATGGGGCCCAGAGCAACGTGAGGAAGTATTTTTCACAGAGAGGGCGGTGGATGTATGGAACAGCCTTCCTGAGGAGGTCTTGGGGTCAAAAACAGTGGGGGATTCAAAAATACATGGGGCAGACATAAGCAATTCTGTTGGGGGGGTAGGAAGAAGTAGGCTGTTGGTTAACTAGGATCTGCAACTTATCCAATAGGTAGGGAAATGGGCAAACTGGGTGGGTCAAGCGGTCCTCATCTGCCGTCAAAGTCTATGTTTCTATGTTTCTAGGCTTACTGGCATATGGTTGCTAGTCACTTTCCTGCTGCCACTCATATGTAGAGGGACCATGTCTGCTCTATTCCAGTCCTCTGGAAACATGTCTGATTCCAGTGAGCTGTTAAATAAGGCCATCTGTGGGGCAGTCATCACCTCCCTGAGTTTGTTTAGTACCCTTGGATGTATTCTGTCTGGTCCCATAGCCTTGTCCAGTTTCAGAACTGCAAGTCTCTTCTGGACTCTTCCCCTTGTTCCTGTTGCTCTTTGGTGGTCCGTTCCCCTTCCTTCCACTGTGAAAACCGAGTAGAAGTACCCAGTCAAGATGTCTGCTTTTTCTTGCTCTCCTTCTGTGCACTCTCCCTCTGCTGTCCTTTTATACTTCATCCCAGATCTCTGAGGGAGGCTTCCTCAGTGGAGGCCCTTATGAGGACCCTAAAAACCTACTTGTTCAGACAGGCTTTTGTCCTGAGCTAGTTTATATGCTGCCTGTTTTTGTATTTTCAAAGAGCTAGTGTGCTGCGTAAAGCTAATATTTTTAAAAACTGTCAACCATTACATTTTATACCTGAGGCACTTTTTCTTTTCCATTTGTTTAATTAGAAGATTGTTTACCTGATGTTAGTAGGTGTGATGTGTGGGACAGCACTCTGCCTGGCAGCAGACATTATCTATTTCTATTCACCCCCACTACATCATCAGCATTGTGAACTCACTGACAGTGACATCACTGCTGCTTAGGAACAACCACTCAATGGCTGCAAGGTCAGTCACCTGTGATGTCACTGCCAGTGAGATCACAATGATGAAGATGTAGTTGAGGGGTGGGATAGAGATAGTTATGTCAGCTGCCAAGACAAAAGCTGTTCCTCACATCCAGCACATTACTGTCACACAGAAGACTTTGTAATGAGCAAAATGAAAAAGGAAAAAATACTTCAGAAATAAAAAGATACAACTGACTGCTTATTAAAATTTGTATTTTCCTGTCTGTCTGTTTTGGCTCCACTAGCTCTGTAAGTCGTATGTATTTATTTTGTGTTTTATTTTGTTTTTGTATCTATCCTACAGCACTTAGAGCCCCCTGGATTGGGTGTGAAACACATAAACTATGACTACATATATATTCTCACTATCTCACCCCTTGCTTTCCTCTTCTCACGTGTGTAACTGAAGGTCTTAGTCCCATTTGCTACTCCTTTGGCTATCCTTTCTTCTGTGTGCACATTTGCCCTCCTCACTAAATAGTTGCTTCCCTCTGTTTTACATGGTACACCTCCCTGTCTCCCTCCTCCAGCTTTTGCTTATACCTCCTGAATGCCACCCTTTTTTCCTTCACCACTGTAACTGCTTCCCTAGAGTTCCATAATGGTCTCTCTTTCCTTTTACTTGTTTCCTTCACACAGAGGCTGGTTGCCTTAATTATGCCCTTCCTTATTTTTTTTCCACCATTCCTTTACACCTCTCTGGCAATCCCCCCCACTAGGTAGTTTCTGTGGCAGTCTCCCCTTTTTTAAAACATCCACACTTCTAAAGTCCAGGATCGTCATCATCATGTTGTTTGATTCTGCTCCTGTCTTAATGTTAAACCGTTTTGGCAGTGATCACTGGTACTTAGGGGACTGCCCCCTGTGACAAAAAAAAAATATGGTTTCTCATCTCTGATCCTTTGCTTGTAAAGCAAAGACACATCAAGTGTTCCACCTGAGGCCTCTTAAAAATGTTCACAACTGGGAATTAAACCCAGTTCCCTATCAACTACTTTCCTGGCAGTCTGTAGCTCTACTACTATACTATGGTTCCTTGACAGTACTGACAAGTACTTTGCCTCCTGACAAGGAATCTAGGAGGCTGGATCTTATGGGCAAACAAACTTGTGCCTCTGCATCTTTGGGCCTAAGAATGGGAAATTATCAGGCCTACACTATTGAAATCTGCCATGACTACTGTTCAGACTTTGCCTGATAGCCCTGCCAAGGCTGAATTGCTTAAAGCTGCTTCATTTGTATTGATAATGGAAAGCATCTGTTATGCTCTGCATATGATGCCTCTGATGTTTCTGCCAGGGCTACTGCCTCTGGCATATGCCTTTGGAGATATTCCTGGTTCAGAGTAGCTGGCTGTGCTGCTGATGTACTAGCTGTGCTGTTTGGAGTGATGTTGAAAAAACTCAACATGAACATCAATCCTCCAAGCTGACTTTAAGGTCAGTCAAATCTCTGAACCCTAAACCTGCCAGGTGACGTAGTAGAGGCTCATTTCATAGGCTTGCATCCCATGGTGTCCATGCTTTCCATCAGCAGTCCCATGGACATGGAGGCTGTCATCTTCCAGGCCTCCTTCCCTCCCTCCTGGTCCCCATACAGAGGCACCCAAAGGTATCAGTCAAGGTGTCCCTGCTGCCTGATTCCCCACTCTTCCCTCTCCACTATTGCCTCCTGGGGCTGCAAATTTGGGGAAAGATCTCTCAGAATCTGTCAAAATGGAGGGAGATAATGACAAAGAAAAGGGAAAGGGGAAATTGCTTAACCAGGAAAAGCACACTAAGCTGGAGCTTGTTTCCAGGTGCGATCTGGGAACACAAGGAATTTAAGTGACTTGCTCAGGGTCACACAGTATGCAAGTGGGGGCTGTGGGATTCAAACCCAGGTTTCCAGGTTTGCAGCTCAGTGCCCTAAACCACAGTGCTATACTTCCTCCTACATGACAGACAAGTGGTCCTGAAATAGTGGAAAAGGGACATGCTCTGGAGTTGCTGTCTAACCCTCCAGTTAATCCTCCGTCTCCTTCCTATTATCATCTAGGTCACATGTCCTTTCTGCTAGAGGAGGGCCAGTCAGTCATATACAGGTGAGCTATTGAACTTGTTTCTCCCCAAAAAAGAAACAAAGGGTTCTATTCAAGATGCTTGCTGGTTCCCAAGTGGACAGGAGAACTCTGTCCTGTATTGGACCTCAGAGACCTAAACCAGTTCATACGATGTCCATTTTTAATGCTTTCCTAAAATACCTGTTTGCAATTTTGTGACACATATCCATTACTTATAAACTCTAGTGTAGAACTGTGGAGCATAGTGTGGTGTCAGATACATGTAAACTCCCTCACTGTGTGTTGTGCTGTGTTTAAACACTAACATTTAAGCATGGTGAGTTGTAGTTGCGAAAAGTGCATAAAGTGTATTGAATAAAACCTTTGACTGTTTTTAGTGGTCAAATATACCAGTTACTCACAGCTTCTTCCACTTCCATAGAAGGGTTTGATTTTTCTTATGGCTGCTGACCAGAATAACAGGTGTGTCCTAGAATGCACCAGTCTTTTCACCTTAGGTTTCTAACTTGCAGTAAATGGGATTCCATAATGTCTCTGTTTTGCCTTAAAAAAATCTGTGGGCATGAGGGTGTAAGATTTTTCCAAAAAACTGTCTTGTGCATTACCTATCTATAATAAGGTACCTGTTTACTAACTTTGAATATAACAGGCATTTTACTGTTGAAGAATAGATGAAATACTCTCCTACACACACACACACACACACACACACACACACACACACACACACACACACACGGTCTATTGTGGGAGAGGAAAACAAAGATATGAAATGGAAAACCCTGATCTATGTGTTTCTTGCCGAGATCTTTGTGTTTAAGTATATAGTATTTCAGAGTTGTCATCCTTATCACACCTCTGGATGAAGTCAGCCTGTGAACAAGTCAGCCCTCTATGAATAACTGCTTGTTCTGCCTTTAATCTGCCGGTTGTAAAGGTCATCAGTTCCAGATGTTCCAACTGGCTAGACACTTGCGTCATGAAAAGGATTGTGCAACAGTGGTTTAATATGTTAACTTTCCTTTTAAAGTCAATACCACACCAGAGCTAGTGAGAGTCTGATATTGTGCACAGCCTGCTGTGGTGGGGGAACCTTGAACGGATCAGGAAGAGATGACTAGTTCTCTTAGATAGCTTAGCTTAAATGACATGTGTTGCTGATGATGACACATCCCTGTGGGTTTCAGCAGCAGTGATACCATTAACTGTTAGTACTGCCTGTGAAGAACCATTTCTCGTGTCTTGTGACAATGATTTTATTGGCTGGTGAGGCTCTCAGGTTAAGCAAGTGTATAGTGATACACCTCTGGAGCAGGAACCTGAAAGGAAAGTATTTCCTAAGTGACACTAAGTTCAAAACAAATTCAGAGATGGACCTCGATGTGAATATCAACAAAAACCAAATGACTGATCATTGTGAACTTACAATAAGAAAGTGTCAAAAATGATTCGGTTGTATTAGGAAAAAATTTATCAGTCAAGAACATGGGGTGCTCCTGGCATTGTACTGGGCTCTGATAAGGCTGCTTTTGGAGTATTAGACCTAATTTAGGGCACCAGATATGAGATGTGACATCAGCCAAGTGGAGTGCATACAGCAAAGTTACAAAAATGATCAGGAGGCTGCAGAACACAAGATACATGTTCTTACTCAACAGAAAGAGACAGAGGGAAAATGATTGTGGTATATGGAGCCAGTAATAATGCTGACAATATACTGATTACATTTATTATAGAGGAAAGCCACTCAGAACACTACAAATCATAAGTGTCAGCAAATGTCATGCTCAGCCTATACTGGATCAGATGTGCAAGCCTGTTTAAAAGGTGAGGTCTGTTCTGGTGAAGCCTTTTCAGCCAGACTTGCACAAGCGTTTGCTTTCTTATTTTGCCTTGCTCTGGGTACGAGGTTTGAAAGCACATTTATCGTTTGGAGTGATGCACAAAAAGCATCCTTTTACAGGTCCCATGTACTGCTTTTCCTGCAAATTGCCTCTCTGGCAGTGTTGCAATTATACTTTATGAGCTTTGGGAGCTATGGGGCCCATAAGGGAACTATCTTTAAATTGATCCCCCTTCCCATTGTAAGTCTATGGCAGTGATGTGTGAGCTACCAGGGCTTAAGAGCTAGGGGTACTGAACCCTGCTAAACCTCCTGTAATTCCAGCACTGCTCTCTGGTACACTCACTTTTGGTGTTTTAAGCCTAAACTTATGGGGGATCAAAATAGAACAGAACAGATAAAAGCCTTCTTTAGTCAGTGGGTCGTGGCCATGTGGAGTAGCTTACTCGAGTTGGTAATTGGTAGTTCAATGGTTATTTCGAGAAGATGAGGCAGCCACCTCAATATTATGGGGACACAAAGGTATATCTCTGATGGACGGAATAGTAGGGCCAAAAAAGGTCTCCTGAAAGTGCTATGTTCTTATGTTTCTACCTTTAAGCAAATATTATACAATGCTTTATTGATGCAGAGATTTGTTTGCCATCTTGCTTTTTCTCCATTCCCCAGCTCCACCCTCAGCCCTGTCACCTACCTTCTCATGGACTTGTAAATACTCACTGCTTATCCAGGATGACTGTATGGTGGGCAGAGGACCATGTCGGTGTCATCTTTGCCAGACTGGGGCTTTTCTCCTCTGGGTTTTTCTTCCCATACAAACACCACTCATACAGTGACATGCCGGCATATGCACCAACATGTGGCCGTGCTTGGTATCTGGTGGCTTCCTTTCCTGTTCTGATGGTCTCTGATTGAGCTCCCCCAGCCTCTGCTAGGTGGTGATCATGATGTAGAGCACACTTTTCCTCCCACTCAGAAGGAAGTGAGCTAACTCTGAGACACTCAACCCACTGTTCCCCAGCCACCCTTCAGTGATACAAGCTCACTGCTGAGCCCACGTCATTGGCGTACCAGGCAGTAGCATCGCTGCAAAAACTGGCTGACTGTGCAGGAATTAAATTTTTTTTTTTTCAAACTTAGCTTTATTTACTGTTTGCAGCAAGGTATAGTGGAATAAAAAGAACTTTGGGTACATTATTTCTAAAGGCGTGGATATGGTACACTATCCACACTCTGGTATTCTTCCTTTCCCTTCAAATCTGCCAGACATCTTCAAGCTAAGCTCCCCCCACCACTGGGTGGTATACTCCTTGGCTCCACCCCGTGAAGTCAGAGCTTCTTTTCCGCTGGAAGATTCAGGTCTTCTACTTTGAAGCTCTGTCCGTGGTGTAGGCCAATTCCTGTTGCACCATTTATAAACTTGTTTTTGTGAGTATACTTTTCAGTTCCACTCCATTGTTTCATCACCGTTATGGACCAAGAGGAATCTAAATCAGGTCCGGGATTTAAACAGTGCATACAGTGCAACCAGAAGATGTCAAGTGTGGACCCGCACACCTCATGCATCCATTGCCTCCGAGCAGAGCACATCATTGCCCATGCAAAACTATCTTGCCATTATCTCTTGAAGACCACTATGCCCATCTTCTCCTTGGCCAGCTGGCTCAACAGGATCTTCCAGTTCATTCCAAGGATACCCACAAGGCGAGCTCCTTGTCTGCTGGTTCTGTGGTCCAGCTGGTGGCGATGGAAAAGGCAGTGACTCAGGCTGCAGTGGGGCCCCTCATCGGTTTCTGCACTGTTACAGCTGGGTCCCGTGTCAGGGCTTCATTTTCAAGAACATTTAGGGACATGTATAAATCCCTGCAGACCTTCAGGGAGGGCCCCTCCCATCCCAGCAAGAAAAAAGCCAAGAAGTCCCACCATCAGTCGTGGGACTGGGAATGAGTTTGCTCTTCCCAGTCCCATGATTCCCTCAGTCGCTCGACAGTCATTGAGTGCTTGGCTTTGGCCAAGCCTGTTTTAGTCAAGGGCCAGGCCACCAGCTCCACGACATCCCATTCGGGCTTGTTGGCCACAACACAGACTGACGAGGTGGTTGAGATTTTTCTTGACCTGGTCAACTTGTCGGAAGGGATGGAGGATGACTCACTCTCTAAGACTCCAGTCCTTTCAACTCTTTCTCAGGAGGGTCAGGAACAGCCAGTGGACCCAGCTGTCTAGTCCCAGGATTTGCCTCCCTCCAGGATATTGCAGCAGGAACCAATCCATGTGATCTACATGGCCCTTCCAAAAGCTTCCTCTCGCCATCAATGGTCTAATCATTGGTTGAAGTCTCAGTCTCGGTTGAGATCGCAGTTGAGCAATTCCTCTCACTCCTGGTCTCATTCCTTAGGGAGACACCACTGCAGGTGTTCCTCTTCTTATTTGTCAACTGACGAAGAGCAGCTGAGAACCTGCTCTGGCAGTAATGGGCCTTGTTTGAGCAGGGTAAGGCCCTCCCCTTGACCCTGGCACTTCCTTGGTCTGGGCCCTTCCCTTGACCCTGGCACTTCCTTGGTCTCCTCCAGTCTGGCCTATTCTGATCTGGCTGAGACAAGAGTCACTGATACTCACCTCTCCCCCAATCAGGGTGGAGCTGCTGCCATAGCACCTTTTGCAGGGAGCCTCCACCAAAGACTTCCATTTGGCTACTGGCTTGCCGGGCCTGTTGTCTGTAGAGATTTCCCATTTGGATGACTGCCGGGTGGTGCACGGTGAGAAACGGCTGTGGGCAATGTTTGAGGAGTCCTCTTATGACTCCAATGGGTCCTCCATGCAGTCTTCGAGGATCCCTGGCTTTGACACAGATTTGGCCAAAGAACTATACACCAACCATAGGCCGGTGTCTTTTGATTCTATGCTCAGACTGATCTCTGAGTCCATGGAGATCACTCTTTAATCTGTTCAGAAGAGGGCTAAATACACACTGAAATTTTGGATAGGGTCAAATCCCTGGGGGTTGCTATCCCAATGGCTGAGACCATGCTGGAACTGGCTCTGGAGCTTTGGCAGCATCAAGCCTCCTGTGCAGCACCCTCCACCCATGTGGTCCACAAGTATGCAGTCCCCACCGGCACTTTGTTTGGTTTCTTGAACCACCCCTCGGCTGAAGGGTTGGTGGCTGACTTTGTTTCTTGGAAGACCTGCAACACTGGGGACATGGACAAGACCCCAGATAAGGAGTCCAAAAAGCTCAACTAAACAGCAAAGAACGTGTATGCTGTGTCCTCCCTGGGTCTCCTTCAGGTGAGTTATGCCTTGATTATGGTCGCTTTGATCACTCCCCAATGGGAGTTCTCAACATGTCCTCCCCCACCTTTCTGCTGAATAGGAGATGCCAGTTAAGATGGTCAGAGACCAGGTTCAAGCGCTGGCTAAACACCGGCTCCAGACAGCCTTGGATATTGTCGACTCATCACAATGGCTGCTGCCATGGACCGGATGCATAAGTCATAGGGCCTGGCTGTGGATTTCTACCTTCACAGCGGGCACCCAGCACAAATTGGCTGATGTCCCCTTCTTGGGCAACAGCCTCTTTGGCCCGGGGTGATGGGGCATCTCACTAGGATTGAGAAGTCCAGTGCCACCTTGGATTATGTGACCTCCTCACAGAAAGAACAGAAAGGGCAGAAGCTGAAGAAGAAGCCATTTTGGTTTCATCCCTTTCAGTTGAAGCAGCCCAGGCATACGAACATATGAAATTTGACAGCAGATAAAGGCCTAGAGGTCTATCAAGTCTGCTCAAATGTGCATCTAGCACCCCCTGGCAGGGGTACTCTCAGACTTGACACCCTAAACCCAAGTTTGTAGGTCAGGGCTCCAGAAAGAGTGGGGGTAGGGGTGGTGGTGCCTCTCTGGCAGCAGGCACTGGTGCCCCCACCAGGTCCACCCAGTGAGTGATCGGGGGTGTTTAACCAAACGCAGTTTTTTCTGCACTGAACTGCTAACCCATGAATCAGCTTCAGAAAGGGCAGGACATGGATGAACACAAGCAATGAAGTGATGGACATGGAAGCTCCAAAAATGACAATTTATTCAGGACAAACAAGTTCCCTGGCACTCAGAGGGAGAACCCTCTTCATCGGGGGGGGGGAGTCAAAAGTTAAGACGTCTGCTTAAATACACATAATCACTGTGACGTATTTCAAATCTAATCTGTGTTACCAATCCACTGCAATATTCACCATTTAATTACATTAAGTTGAATGCAATACAACAAAATTAGTGAAATGTGAAAATAAATAGTAAAAAATAAAGGAAGTTTAGTATTCATGTGAGCCTTTTTGGCTGTTACCGCATCATGTCATAATATGCCCAGCATGTATTCCCTTGCTTTTGTATTTCTTGGTTAGATGATCCACTTGGAGCAAAGCAGGTTTAAATCACTGCTGGCAAACCCAAAAGGATGCTCCCATATATATGCTGTGCTAGGTGCGGATCTGCCATATTGGCGATCTCGCTATTAATTCCAAAATCCGTAATATTAATTTATATATGGATGAATCTATTTTAACAATGCCTGCATCAAGTTAGATCAATAAGCCCACCGTTTAGACATCGGGAACAGCAAACACTGAGAAAGCTGTACAAAACAAAGGGAAGATCTCTAAATGAAAAGGGGAAAATGGGGAGGGGGGGAGGAAACAAGATATGAGCCAGTGGTAAGGTAATTACAGTACACAAAAATAAAAGAGACAAAGAAAGGGATAAGCCAGCAGTGACTAAACCTATGCATTTTGTTTTGTGGAAAGTATATAACATTCATGCAGTACTGCAATTCATACAATAAGAATCAGAGACATGGTGGATGATAAACTTCTAAACAGTAGGGAGAACAAAGAAAAAATAGCTCTGCACAGACAAACCTGGATTTCCGACTGAGGACTAAACACATACACTCGTCATTGGGACTTTCCAGTAATTGTTTACAAATAAATACTCAAATCCAGTTCTCTGTTGAGTCAACATGGAGTTAATGAATCCAGGGTAAAAATTAATCTTGATTCCTTTTTCCATAGAAGTCTCTTCCTATCTCCTTTTCTCAACAGTGGTTTCACATATTCCATATTAGTGAATTTTAAAGTGCTGGGGTCACAGTTATGCATGTTAAGAAAGTGTACAACTAACGCAGAGTCCATACTGCAATTTCTTATATCTCTTAGATGCTCCAAAAATCTTTCCTTCGCTGGACAAATTGTTTTACCAACATATTGCATTTTATAGGAACAGTGTACTACATACACAACAAAATTTATAGAGCAATTTACAAAATCCTGAATTTCTACTGCTAGATCCTTTGTGGGGTGCCTGTATGCCTTCGCGTGCAGAACATATTTGCACGCACTACAGTGGCCATATCTGTAGCATCCTAGAGGCTTTGTTGGTAACCAGGTTCTTATATTTGGTTGCTCTGGAATATAATGGCTACTGCTCAGATAATCCCCCCTTTTTCCCCTACTAAATGTGACTCGTGGTTTGACAGAGAACACATCAGGGACCCCATAGTTCCAGCATGTTCCAGTTTTTCAGCAGTATTGTTTTAACCTTAGGAGCAATAGAACTACATTCCAGCACAAAATTCATCATTTCCTCATTCTCACATTTTTTTTCTTTTTGGCACCAGCAAGGAATTTCTGTCCTGTGCTGAAGCATTTTGTAAGGCTTCATCAAAGACTTCAAGGTCATACCCACTCTCAGCAAATCTTTTGCGCATTTCTTGAGTCTGCATCTTATAAGTGACCACTGGTGAACAGTTTCACTTAAAGCATAGAAACTGTCCATACGGGATGGATTTGATAAGTGTTAGGGGTGGGCACTTGTTGCAGGCAACACTGTGTTGCCCGTAGTCTTTTTCCTAAAATTAACACTCTCTATTAGTCCATTAGGATGTGCTATTAATGTTAAATCCCAAAAAATCTATTTTTTATCACTGGTGTTGTGTGTGAATTTTAAATGTAATGAATTTTGATTCAAGCTCTCAATGAATCTTCCAACATCCACTTCTGAGCCTTTCCAAATCATTAATAAATCATCAATGTACTAGCTCCAATGTGAAATGAATAGTAGAAATTCATTGTGTTCATTAAATAGTACTTTCTCCTCCCACCACCCCAAGTATAAATTCGCATAACTGGGGGCTACAGTAGCCCCCATAGCTGTACCTTGTTTTTGCAAATAGATTTTACTGCTAAACAATAAATAGTTGTGTGAAAGAATGTACTCTATGGAGTCCAAAAATAACCTGGGTAAGGGGGCATTCACAAAAGTCATTTTATTTAGGAAAAACTCCAGGGCTTCAAAGCCCAAAGCATGAGGAATGGAAATATAAAGCGAGGTTACATCGATACTGATCCAGTAGGTGCCCTGTTTCCATATTATGTCCTTCAATTTCTCCAGGACGTGTATGGAATCTGTTGTATAAGAGGGGAGGTTGAAAACCATTGGTTGTAAGAATCTGGATAGTTTTTCTGTGAGTGAATTAATTCCTAATATGATGGATCTGGCTGGGGGGGTTCTAGAGAGAGATCGGGGGTGTTTGCCTTCTGCCCACCACCTCCCCACCCCAGCTCCCTTCGGAGAATCAGCTTCAACATTTCTGGCATTTCTGGCACCCCTGGTCCATCATTACCTTAGACAGATGGGAGCTGGAAGTGGTGGGCAAAGGGTTGCCTCTTAATTGCGAGGCTCTCCTACCATTCCGACCCCACGCCACAAAGGAGTCCATGGTGCCACAGAACATGCTGTCCACCCTCAGGGAGGACATTGCTCAGCTCATTGAGAAGGGAGCCATAGCCCATGTCCTAGGCACCATGGTAAGGCAGGGTTTTCATGTCCAGGGCCTTCCTGGTTCCCAAATGGATGGGGGGGGGGCTGGTGCCCCATACTGGATCATCACGATCTGAACTAGTTCCTGAAGACGTGCAAGTTCCAGATGGTCACCTTGAACCAGAGAATACCATCCATGGAACAGGGCATGTGGTTCTGCACCCAGGACCTCTAGGATGCCTTCTTCCACATTTCAGTATATTCATTCTGTTGGTGGTGCCTTCAGTTCCACGCAGAGGAGGTTCTCTATGAACTCTATATCATGCCTTTCGGCCTCTTATCAGCACCCAGGGTATTTGTTCAAGTGCATGGCTGTAATGGCTGCATTCCTGTGATACTGAGGGGTCAAAGTCTACCCCTATCTGAATGACTGGCTAATAGCTGGGCCATCCAAAGAGACTGTGGAGCAGTTCAGACCTCCAGAGACTTGGGCCTTCTGGTCACCCTGGCCAAGTCCAAACTCAACCACCTGCAGGTGATCCACTTCATTGGGGCAGAGCTAGACTCCCACCAGGCCAAGGCCAAACTCCCTGCAGACAGGGCATCGGATCATACCTCCTTTGTCTGATTATTTCAGGTTGGGCACTCGTGTCCTGCCCTGGACTTTCTGTGGCTGCTGGGGTACATGGCAGCCTTCACTACCATGGTCAGATGGGCC
The DNA here is from genome assembly GCA_016271365.2 of Neoceratodus forsteri. Classification (NCBI taxonomy): domain Eukaryota; kingdom Metazoa; phylum Chordata; order Ceratodontiformes; family Ceratodontidae; genus Neoceratodus; species Neoceratodus forsteri. The sequence continues at coordinate 1,267,468,631 of CM028131.1, read as the reverse complement.
CACTGGCAGATGCACCACCCACAGTGGGAGCTGAGCTGAAAGTGGTCTCAGCGCCTAGGTCACCTGGACCAGCCAGCCAGTCTCAGTGACTCAGCTGATGTGGGATGCCATCCAGTGGTGGTTTATCCCAGAGCATCTGTAGTAAACAGTCCCATTTGTCTGCCTAAAGCCGACGATCACCCTGACAACTGATGTGTCTCTGGTAGAATGGGAAGTGCACCTGGGGAACCCCATGACCAACAGGTTCTGGACCCCAGGGAGTCCTGTCACCATATCAACCTGCTGGAGCTCTGTGCAGTGCACCTTGCTCTGACAGAATTCACTCCATTTGTTTGGAGTCAGGTCATGTAGGTCCAGACAGACAACACCATGACCATGTACTAACTGAACAAGCTGGGCGGCATGCACTCCTTTCCTTTATGTCATGAGGCTCTCTGCACCTGGACCATCATGCGCAGCTTGGATGCGGATCTCCTGACCATCCATGTAGCAGAGGTCTCCAACCAGTTAGGAGGCACCCTCAGCCAGGTGGACAAGGTGTCACATGAGTGATCCCTGCATCAGGAGCTAGTGAACCACCTGTTCTTCCTGTGGGGCATGCCCCTGGTCAACTTGCTCACCTGCTGGGAGAAAGCAAAGCTGAGGATGTTTTATGCCTGCCCACCCACAGTGCGGTACACTGATGGGGGATACCTTCACGAGGTCTTGGACCCCAGGCCTCCTTTACACCATCCCTTCCTTTCCCTGATCCACAAAGTGTTGGTCAGCGTGCAGAGGGACAATGAGTGTATGATCCTGGTAGCCCTGGACTGGCCACACCAATTTTGTTATCTGGATCTCCTCAGCCTCAGCAGCAGACCTCTGTGGCACATGCCTCTATGCCTGGATCTGCTCTCTTGTCACAAGGGGGAACATCCTGCATCCGGACCTTCAGTTCCTGCTCTTGACAGCCTGGTTCCTGAGCGGCTAGAGTTCCAGGCTTTGGGTCTTTAGGAAGATGTTCTCCACATTGTGGAGGCTTCCTGGAAAGATTCAACCCATCAGTGCTACATCTTCAAATGGAAAAGATTTTCCATTTGGTGCCAGGGCAGGGAGCTAGTCCCCCTGGTCTGCCTGCCCTTTGGCTAGCATTCTGGACTACCTGTGGTCTGTGTCCCAATCGTCCCTGAGGTTGACGATCCTCAAGGTGCACCTGGAAGCCACCTCTGCGTACAGTGTGTGAGCTGATATGCTGATGGTGGTGCAGGAGAAGGTGGTCAGTTGTTTCTTTAAAGGCCTGGATCACCTGTCCCTACCAGTGTGTGAGCCACAACCACCTTAGGAGTTTTTGTTGGTACTGGTAATTCTCATGGGCAAGCCATTTGAACTGATGCACAGGTGTGACATGTCACACCTGTCATGGAAGACCACCTTCTTGGTGGCTATCACATCTGCCAGAAGGATTAACGAGCTCCAGGTGCTCTCAGTGGCATCTCCATATCTGGTGTTCCTCAAGGACAAGGTTGTTCTCCTCCCCAGCCTGAAGTTCCTCCCGAAGGTTGTGTCAGAGTTTCACCTTAATCAGGTGATTAATCTCCCAGTGTGCTTCACCAGTCCAGCCTCAGAGGTTGAGCACAGGGTCCACTCGTTGGACCTGAGGTGAGTGTTTGTTTATTACAAGGAGCATATGACTGGAGTTCGGGGAGAGGTTCACCAACTATTTGTGACATACGCTGAAGCCACACCTGGCATACTGGCAGCTAAGCAGACAATTGGTAGGTGGATTGTCTCCTGCATTGACCTCTTGTATAGGTTGACTGGTAGGAAGCCTCCCATAAGGCTTAGGGCTCATTCCACCAGGCATACCACTGCCTCTGTGACTGATTCCAGGGATGTCCCTATCCAGAAAATCTGCAGGGCTGCTTCCTGGAAATCAGTACACACCCTCATTTCCCACTACCACATTGACCTTCAGTCATCTGGTTTTGGGACCTCGGTTCTCCAGTCCATGTGTGCCCAGCAGTGGTGCGCACCTTACCCCTCCTCCCAGAGAACTGCTAGAGTGTTGATAGTGCACCATATCCACATCCCTGGAAATGAGGGTTACTCACATGTAACTGTACTTCTTGGAGTTGTATATGGTGCACATCCACACAACCCATTTAACCTCCTCTGGCAAGTGGCACACAGATCCCTGCTTCCAGCATACAAGATCTGATGTCATGGGGTAGACTTGAGGAGTATACCACCCAGGTGGGTGGGAGGAGCATAGCTTGAAGACATCTGGCAGATTTAAAGGGAATGGAAGATTGCCAGAGTGTGGATGTGCACCATATACCACTCCTAGAGTTACGGTTACATGTAAGTAACCTTCATTTTCTGGCCCACACAGAGCCCTCTGTGATTCCATACCTACAAATCCCATTTCCAGATGAAGTAGCACAGACTTCCAATGTATTAGTATTGTGATTAAGTGCCACTGGTTGCTCAAGTAATGTATGCTAGTTGAACCTAGCAGTAAGCAACATGTATAGAAACACAGTGGAACAATGGATCCTTATAATTAACTAGTGGACTGTTTTCAGTTGTAGATAATGCTAATAAAATCATCTGCTGGGTCATAAGTTTTTCAATGTCTCCCACCTCAAAGGCCTCATAGCCTTTATATTTACCACCTCTGTGCCCCCCCCCACCTGCGAGGCTAATTGTCTGACAGGTCTCCCACCTCTGCCAGACTTCTGTGTACTTCTTCACAGTCAGTCTCAGGGTCGTAGTAATTCTCTCCATCCTATATACATCCCTCACCCTTGTTTGGGTGGGTTCTGATTCCTGTAGACATTTTGCCATGATGCCCTTCACTGGCACTGCACATAATGCCCTACTGCTGTCTTTTCTCATACCAGGGATTTTGACCCCCAATACCAGGTGCTTCTGGCTAAATGGGATGGGGTATCCCAGAGGTCTGTTAGGGCCCAGTGTATCTGGGTCCAGTATGCACATGCTTGGGGCCATCCCCCCAAAAAGTTGAAGTGGATTCCAACTCCTCCACATTTTCTCCAGCACAGGTTAGATGAGCTAGTGCTGAAGTGTTGTGTAATGGTGGGTGTATGGAAGAAACATACCTGACATGTCCACCAGAATTCTCTCCAGCTCAGAGAAGCTGTAACCCATCAGCCTGTCTCCCAAAGTTGGGCCCACTCCTCCTCCTCTGGAATGCCCAGTGGTGTGTCTCTCTCCCATACAGTTTTAAGCTGCACTAATTCTGGGTGTTCTTTCCCTAGCAGCACTTTGTAAGTTCTAGATGTTGTCCCTCCTTGCTCCGGGAGCATGGTGGCCCAATACAAAAAGTCTTCCAGGGGTGTGATAGCGCACCCCACTTATGGGACCAGGCTATTGGAGGTGAGGTAGTGCCTCACTTGTAAGTACTGGAAGTGGTCCTGGTACTGGAGGTCAAACTGATCCCATAGCTGTGCAAATACCATACATGAGGTCCCCTGTGCCATCTGTGAGTGTCAAACAAACAGCTGCCTATTCCACCGCAGGAACCAAGTGGTCTGTGCGGGGTGGTGAGAATTTACATCCCCTGTAATATTAGACAGTGAGCCCAGTTCATTGGAAGTGCCCGTAAGGGTCTCAGCCTTGAGCAACATTTTCAGAGTGTACTTCACTGGTTTGGGCTCACCCTCCAGAGAGCTGACATGAGTTTGTTGTGGGGCAGGGTGAAGAGTGGAAAAGGAAATGGTCACTTCAATCTCAAGCCAGCCTGTATCTCCACATTGCTTAGTCTAGGCAACCACCAGGACAAGCTGAGCTACCAGGTACTGTAAATGGAAATCTGGCATCACCAGACCACCCATCTTCCTGGACAATGATAGGAATTTTTGCTCACCTAGTGATGGCTTGAGGCTCAGACAAAGGATATGAGGACCTTATGGAGGCTCCTTCAGTACTTCTCTGAGATCCATATGGGGAGTGCCTGAAAGAAAAAGAGGTACCGTGGAATGTTCAGTTTGAGGGTCGCTATACAGTCTCCCATGGTAAGGGGCAGAAGCTGCCATCTGGCCACATCCACCTTCACCTCCCCCAGCAGTTTTTCTTAATTCAAGGCAAATAGTGTGGGCACAATTGCAGACATACACACCCCAGGTAGTGGATCACCACATTAGGTGCCCATTTAAATTGGAAACTCTGTCAGATTCCTGCTGGGCAGGAGCCACTCAACTTGGCTGCATCTGATTTATTGAAGTTTATTTTGTATCTGGAGACTTTGCCACAGCCAAGTACAGTAGTTCTTCTTACAGGGCTGGGATGGATATTTTTGAGGACATGAGAAAGAATAAGGAATTGTTCTTGTATAACAAAACCTTATATTCCCTTCCCCTTTCTCTTACACCCTTGATCTGTGGGTTCTGATGAACAGTTGATGCCACCGGTTTGATGGAGAGCGCAAACAGCAGGTGCAATGGAGAGCACCCCAGCCTAATGCCTCTTGTGAAGTAAAAGCAGTCCAAACGAAGACCATTCACCCTGACTGTGACCTGAGGCAGCATACAGTGCTGATATGCTTCTGTGGACGGTATCACCAAACCCTTTTTTTTTTCCAGTTAAAAATTTTATTGGACAATCATGTAGGTATACACAGAGGTAATGTCATACAACATCATACATTAATTCATTAGCATGATAAAAAATCGTATTGCATTTTCTATATAGGATTGTGTAGATTAATGTCTCTTCCTGTAAGAATGTCATTATATTAATAGCCTTTTTCAGGAGAAGATGGTGCCTCTTTTCCAGCTTGCAACTTTATATGCTTATGGACCATTTGTCAGATCTTTACTGGCAAAAAAATATTCATAGTATAAAGTGTCCAAGATTAACTTCCTCCATTCATTAATAGGCAATAGTTTCTGCTCATTGGTTTCTTTCCAATATTTTAAGATTAAACATTTTATGATATTAGTGCTATAGCTACCGATATATGTTCTTTCTTCGAAAGGTGGAATCTATCCCTACATTTTACTTTCAAAAGAACACATTTACAATATAGCGGCTTCTCTAAAATTTGATTCAAAATATCAAATGTTCTTTTCCACCCAATTATAGACTAAAGAGCAACTCCAGAAATAGTACATAAAATCTGCTTCAGTACATCCATAGTGCCAACATTTGGGGAAAATCTATTAAACCCATTTATTCAACCTTAACGGAGTATAGTACAGTTTGTTTAATATCTTATATTGCATCGTTCTTTTGTCTGTAAATGTGAACAATTCATCATTTCGGTCTATAATAGCTATGTTAGACCTATCTTTGACTATGGTTCTCCAGCTTGGTCACCATATGTATTAAAAGATATAAATATGGTAGAAGGTGTACAAAAATCAGTTACAAAACTAACTCCTCATGTAAAAAGGATGCCCTACAGCACTGACTAGACTGAAAGAAACTGGTTTGTTCTCACTTCAACAAAGGCGTCAAAGAGGTGACCTTTTGTTTTTATACAAACTGCTACAGTCCCCGGAATTAGGTAGTCAATGTAATCTGGTATTCAGTAACACAAGAGACTGTTTAAGATCACACAATAGGAAACCAGTTGTCCCAAATTCTGTAACATCAAAAAGAGATAATTATTTTACTGTGAGCGCTATTAAGGCTTGGAATAGCCTGTCTAAGGAAGCAGTTTAGGCAACCAGTTTCATGTAATTTAAAAATACACTGGATAGCTTTTATTACTCAAATCATCGAATGGTATAAGCATAACCCACATGTGTGGGGGACAATCCAGATGGGCCAAGCTGCCCCCTTTTGTCCTTTATCCTAGTAGTATTGTTTTATTCCTTAAGCTTTTATAAATATTGATAGAAAAAAGCATACTTTCCCATTGTAAATTCTCTATTTGTGATCTGAAATCAGATTCTCATTTTTTTTTTATTTGTTGTAACATATTTGATTATAGTTTTTTTTTTTTTTTAATAACCATGCAAATATCCCTTTTTTACTTTGTTCAAGTTGTCTCATTAAATTCTCTTTAAATGTATCAATTTATATTGGGAGGGGGGGCTTTTCCATCGATCATGTTTTTTAAAAATATCTTTGAGCTGAATATATGTATATTTACTGGTTAGTGGTTATAAACCACTGCCAGGGAGTGCTCAACAGTTCCATAAACCACATAGCTCCATAAACCACATATGTGGTTTATGGAGCTCCACAAACCACGGTCAGAACAATACCACAGTATCAACAGATAAAACAGTGAACAAGCTCTCCTTGCACTGGACGTTTACAAGTGCTGCACAATCGGTCACTCAACGTGAGGCAAGCTTGTCGGCGGTAACAGTTACTCTCACAAAGTGACAGAAAAGACAATTTAAAGCAAAAAACAGTAAATATAAAAAATAAAACATGGAGAAGTGTGGTTCTCTGGGGATTTTATGCACCCCCTCAGTGTGTGATGCCCATATAAACCCCTCGGGCTTTACCCTCGGTTTTTATTTGGCATCACATACCTTGGGGTGCTTAAAATCCCCATAAACCACTCTTCTTCATGCATTATTCTATATATAGTAACTGGCTTCCCCTTTTTTCCATAGGGAATCCGTAGTGTAATTTGCCGTTATAAAGGAGCGTTTATAACAGCAAACATGTGCACAATTTCCATTACTCTGCGCTTGCGTCCACCTGAGTTCCTACCATTCCAACGCTGTCCGCTTCCCTTTTAGCCGAATCACGAACCGCCACTCGGACTCGGCGGCAAGTGTTTTTTACAACATAAATTTGCCAAAATTACACTTAAACAAACATATGCCTGCCCTACCAAAAATAAAGTAAAAGAGATTTGTCAGTTCTGACGGCCACCATGGACCGCGCACTAAAACCGGACCACGGTCGCAGAGCAACAGCTTTTTTATTTTATATATTTGCTGTGGCAAAAAAGGGAAACCCAGCAATTATATAAAATAAAAAATGGGCCGGTGTGAGTAAACTTGAAGTTTACACACACCCTTGGGGTTAGATGCCTTTAATAAACCCCTCGAGCTTTGCTCTCGGGGTTTATGTAGCATCTAACCCCTCGGGTGTGTGTAAACTTCTTGGTACACACCCCGACCCATACTTTATTCTCTATGTAATATTCTGTTCCTTGTAGGCTGTGTTCTTTTTTACAATCTGGCCATGGCTTGAATTATTTAATTTGTCAAATGGATCCATCGAGTAACTCTTTTTTTCTCAATTTTGGAATCTAAGGGCCAGATATTCAAAACTTTGCCCAGGGGCTAAATTAGCATTGTCTGGCAGACAAACTTAGCCCAGAGCACAAAGCAAGCTATATTCAAAGGAATAGCCCAGGACAAACAGCTTCTGAATATAGCATGGGAATGAGGCCGGGCAAACGGAGCTCGGAGTGCAGGGCAAATGTTGCCCTGGAATAAGACATCACTGAATATAGCAATCAGGAAGTGCAAACCACAACAACAACAACACAGTGCACAGCGACGTGAAGGTAGGTAGAGGCGAACCATGTGGCCAATGTGTGTGCGCCATCAAATGCGTGGACCCAGTACAGCTGCAGGCAGCAGCAGATGTGAAAAAACAGTGTTCAAAACTGTATAATATTCCCTGAACCGTTAGCGCCATGCTAACATGTTTGCGCAGCTTTAGCGCAGAGCTAAGCCGTTTTCTGGTGCAAACATGTTTGTCCGATGCTAAACTTTGCCGTATTCAAAAGTGACATGCAAATAAGCCTACTTAGGTAGTCCCTGGGCAACCATCCAGATTAGCATCTCATTATACGCTGATTTGCATGCAGTTTTCCCGCGTTACTGCAGGGTCCCACAGCTTCACCTGTAAGTCAGTCTGAAAGTACAGGGGCTGGCCAGGTCTGGCCGCAGCTCCACCTGTAGGTCAGTCTGACAGTGCATGATGGTTGCTGCAGGCTACATGTATGCAGTACAGCATAGTATTGTGTACCACAGGGGACAACACAGAATAGGCACAGGCGGTGGTGGTGATGCATGCAACTGTCCACTGTAGGGCATGCTACAGTGCACAGCAAACACCACAGTAGCAAGGGGGCCAGTAGTATGAGGCACACAGCAATGCCTATGGTGTGTAGGGTAGTGATGACCACTGCACTGTACACAGTGACAAGCCCGTCTTGCAGGTGTGTACTGCCAGTGGACATTTCTGCCTCACTGTTGTGTGACCCACAGATGCTGTACCTCTGGCATGGGATGCTCATAGTGACACAGACATGGCCGGCTGTGTGTGCTGTGGTATATGTACAGCTGTGCGGTATGTGACTGGGGAGGCATGTATGATCAGACAGGCACACTGGTATTGGGGTATTCCCAATACTGGCCCATGTGTACTGTGTGCTGTGTCCAGGTCTTGTGACCACACCCGGTCTGTGGTGAGTCCTGGCCACCTGTACACCCTCCCCTCAGCACCCACCATGCCCAAAGTGCTGCATGTGTGTGCTGGCATCTGTTGGTCAACACAGATGTATGGTTTGCAGGTGTGTGCTGTATGGCCACTCTACCATGGTGGCCCCCAGGGGCCGGGTCACCACATACTGCCTGGCATGGCTGGGACTGGTGGCAGCAGTTGGCATCATTGTGGTGCCATCAGTGAGCAGCATGCTTCCTCCATATCTGGCTTTATCTCTGTGTCATAGTCATATGTTAGGGTCGTGTAAGGCCACGCTAAAGCTACACTAATGCCGCGCAAGACCACAGTGTTGTGCAAAGCTGTTTGCCCAGAGTTAAGACCAGCTTTTCCTGGGTGGTAATTTGTACCGTGCAAAGGGTTGCGCTAAGTCACGCTAAACACCTTAGCGCGGCACTAGCTGCTGAATATCCCATAGTGCCTGTATTCATGTTCAGTGTGCCCCTTGCATATAATTATGGTTTGCCCAGCGCTAATGTGATTTGCATGCGCTATTTGGCCTTTTGAATATAGCAGAACCACGCTAATCCTGTGCTAAACCCATGCAAACAGTTTGCGCAGCACCCAAAGCTTTGAATATCTGAGCCTAAATGTTTTGTTGTCAATAGTGAATACACGATTATCCCATATATTATTATTGATTCTTAACTGGGCATTTAATTTAGTCCTCATTTAATATTCAATAATTTTCTTTGTGTAATTTTGAATTATATAACTCTGGATTATTTTATTTTTGGTAGTGCAAAACCATATTGACTGAATACTTACATTTTTCCTAGTTACGGCTTTTAATGATGCATCCACAAGGGCTGTATCAACTTCTGAATCATAAGCCCACTTTATTGCTTTTTTAATCAGAAAATATATATGATAGTCCTTAATATCTGGGCATGCTAGACCTCCATGCTCTTTAGGAAGACATTATTTTGCCCATGCTATTCTTGGATCTTACTTCGAGATACAGCTCTTGCAGCAGGTAACACCAATAGGACTGAAGCCAGCAGGCATCAGGACCCCACGGAAATCAGGGAGCAGGGACTAGATCTGGCGGAAAAGATGCCAGAAGGTGAGCAGAAGGAGGAGTTGCTGCAACTCCTCCGCACGGGTTCGGACGTGGGAACCCAGGTGCTGCGAGCCGCGTACGATTCCGCGGACTCATCGGCCAGAGCGGCAGCCTCAGGCATATGCCTCTGGAGACACTCTTGGCTCCATGTCTCCGGATTTCCCCGGATGTCCAGAAGAACATTCTGGATGCCTCATTCCATGGAGAAGTTCTTTTTGGTGAGTCCTCGGAGAAGGTTCTTACCAAACTTCAAGAGGCCGGGAAGGCGGTGCGGTCTGTCCAAGCCATGTACAGACCCAAGCTCAGTTCCTTTCGCAGCAACCAGAGCCATTTTCAAGGCCGGTTGCAGAGACAGCAGTCCCACACTGGTCCGCAACAGAGGGGCTCCTTCTTCCGCAGAGCCCAGGGGAAGTCGTCCGCAGGCCAAGGCCAATGCCCTGCCAAGTTGGCCCAGCCTGCAGGACCCTCAGCCGCCACAGCATGACTCCTTCCCTGCCCCACCCCTCAGGATTAATGGGACACCAAGGTCGGGGGTCGTATTGCGGACCACCTGCCAGGGTGGTAGTCTATAACCACCGACAGGTGGGTTCTTCAATTGGTCAAACAAGGCCACTCTATAGAATTCGTGGACAAGCCACCCACAAGGCCTCCTCTGCTCTCCCGTTACTCGAGTCAGCACAGATCGCTTCATCAGGCAAAAGTACTCGCGCTCCTTCAAAAGGGAGTGGTGGAGTATGTCCCGGAAAACCAGAAAGGATCCGGCTATTATTCCCACTTCTTTCTGGTTCCAAAGAAAACAGGGGACCTCCGTCCAATATTGGACCTCAGCGGCCTCAACATGTCAGTCGCCTACAAACGTTTTCGCATGGTGACCCTCCAAGGACTCATTCCCATGCTGAGAAAGGACGCCTTCCTAGCGTCCCTGGACATGCAGGATGCACACCTGCACATCCCCGTAGCTCGAGTGCACAGGGGGTTCCTGCGCTTCGAGTTTCTCGGCCACCACTTTCAATTCCGGGCTCTTCCTTTCAGACTGTCATCGGCCCCTAGGGTCTTTACCAAGTGCATGGCAGTTGTGGCAGCGTCTCTAAGGAGACAGGGCCACTACGTGTTCCCGTACCTGGACAACTGGCTTCTCATGGCCGCCTCCAGAGAGGCGCTGTTGTTGGCTATCCAGAACACCCAAGCGCTCTTCCAGTCTTTGGGCATTCTTATCAACTATGAGAAGTCTCTCCTGGTACCGTCCCAGAAGCTGCAGTTCATAGGCGCAGTTCTGGACACCGTCCAAGGGAAAGCCTTTCTTCCCGAGAAAAGAGCGGAACGCATCAGATCCCTCATCAGAGATCTCTCAGCGAAGAAGACTGAGCCCGACAGGCTGGTTCTTCGCCTGCTCGGACACATGGCTGCGGCCATTCCAACCATCCCTATGACAAGGCTCCACATGCGAGTAACTCAGTGGATGCTCAAAGTGCAGTGGGACCAAAGGCAAGACCACATGCAGCAGCCAGTCAGAATCACGAACACAGTGATTCGGGACTGGCAATGGTGGCTAGACCCAGGGACACTCTCTGCGGGTGTTCCGTTTACAGCACCGTCCCTGGAGGTAATCCTCTTCACAAGTGCCTCAGGGCTGGGGTGGGGAGCACACCTGAATGGGGTGAGGTCCCAGGGAACATGGACCCCTCAAGAAGCTCACCTCCACATCAACATTCTGCAGATGAGGGCGGTTTTTTATGCCCTGCAGGCTTTTCAGTCAGAAATCCCATCGAGTACTCTTCTGCTTCAGACAGACAATACGGCAGTGATGTATTACCTCAACAAACAAGGAGGCGCACACTCTTACCCCCTTTGCAGGGAAGCTATGAGAGTGTGGGATTGGGTAATCCAACACGACGTGAGCCTGATTGCAGTTCATGTTCCCGGTGTGGACAACACAATCGCAGATGGCCTGAGTCATTCCCAGGCCGGTGTCCACGAATGGGAACTCCTTCAGGAAGTAGCAGAGGATCTGTTTCTTCAATGGGGCACTCAGAGTTGGACTTATCGCTTCCCATCCAGCATAAAACTGCCCAATTTTTATCGTTAGATCCAGGGCCTGTGTTTTCTGGCGAGACGCGTTGTCCCTCTCCTGGGTGGACAGATTCCTCTATGCTTTCCCTCCCTTCCTGTTGATCCAGAGAGTTCTTCTCAAACTACGCAGGGAGCATGCAACAATGATCCTGGTAGCGCCTTTCTGGCCCAGGCAGATCTGGTTCCCCATGCTGACGCAATTGTCCCGGGAACCTCCAGTCCCGTTGCCTTTCAGCTCCCATCTACTGTCTCAAGAGGAGGGTTCACTAGTCCACCTGGACTTATGCTCACTGAACCTGCATGCCCGGCTCCTCGAGACATAGTCATTATGCGTCACGGGGTCTCGCAAAGGGTGGTGGAAGTTCTCTCCGCTGCCAGAAAGGCGGAAACGCATGCAACGTACACCATGAAATGGCGCCAATTTTGCCTGTGGTCTCAGGCATGCAGCCTCTCCCCTTTAGAATGCCCAGAGAAATCAGTTCTGGAATACCTGCTTTCCCTCTTCCACTCAGGTCTCGCCTACTCCTCTATTAAAGTTCACCTCTGTGCGATTTCGGCCTACCACTTCCCAATAGGTCAGCGCACAGTGACACAACTCGATGCCTCTCGGGACTTCCTGAGGGGGGTGTTACACCTTAGGCCACCCATCAAGGATCCTGTCCCTCCTTGGGACCTACTCTTTGTCCTGGAACAGCTCACGCTACCCCCCTTTGAACCTGCCGCAGATTGCGAGCTGCGTTTTCTGTTGTGGAAAACGTTATTTTTAGTTGCTGTCATGTCAGCAAGGAAAATTTCTGAGCTACATGCTCTCATGTGTAAGGAACCTTATTTAATTTTCCACCAGGACAGAGTGTCTTTGAGGACGAATCCTAAATTCCTGCCTAAGGTGGTCTCTGCCCTTACTCTTAACCAGGACATCGATCCGCCTGTGTACTTTCCCAAGTACACTAATAGAGGAGAGGCATTGCTTCACACCCTGGATGTACTCTGCTCCTTAAGGTACTACTTGAACAGGACTAAACAGCTACGTACATCTGAGCAGCTGTTTGTATCCTTCGATGAGAGGATGTTGGGCCAACCAGTCTCAAAACAGACCCTTTCTCGCTAGCTTGTCCAGTGCATTTCCTTTTTCTACAACAACAAACAGAAGCCCCTTCCGGGCACAGTCCGGGGCCACTCGACTAGGGGGGTGGCTACCTCCTTTGCAGCGCTGCGCAACGTCTCCACATCGGCCATTTGTGCCGCGGCTACATGGAGCTCAGTGCACACCTTCATTAGGCACTATAGCCTGGATATTACCTCACAGCGGAGAGCTGGTTTCGGCCTTGCCATTCTACAGGGTCTCCTGTCCTAGAGTCAGGATTTGTTCAAGGTCTTTCCGTTATGCCTCCTCCCAGAATGCTTAGAGGCACTATTGCTTCGGAATCAGTCCTATTGGTGTTACCTGCTGCAAGAGCTGTATCTCGAAGTAAGATAGTACAGTGACGTAAGAACTTACCATAACAGTAGATCTTCGAGAACAGCTCTTGCAGCAGGTACCTTCCCGCCCACCATTCCCCCTTGGAGGAGGTATGGCCTATCCAGGCCTTGGCAGGAGCTAACGCCTTTTTCTTCTTCTGATGGCGGATCCTCGGTCTCCTCTTCTGATGTCATCCAGCGGCCAGGAGTCTCCGACGGGAGAACTGGGGATTCTGGCGGGACCGCCTCCTTATGTACTATGCCTGACGTCGGGGGAGGGACCGACGTCGGAGGTGGTCCCCGCTGAAGACTGCTAGCTAGAAGATTTCCGTAGGGTCCTGACGCCTGCCAGCTTCAGTCCTATTGGTGTTACTTGCTGCAAGAGCTGTTCTCGAAGATTTACTGTTACGGTAAGTTCTTACGTAACTGTACTTTTTCGTTTGTCCCATATAAAATCTTTGTCCCAGATATTCAGACTGCTGCAGGCTGTGGCACAAGCCTGGGCACAACGCAACTGGCTGCGCAGGGGCGTTGACTGAGCGATATTCAACGAAGCTGCGCCATGGCACAGCATCATTGAATATCGCACCCTAGCCACCCACAGTGTGCATGGCACAGTGGCACTGCACCAGTGCAAGTGGCCAGAGTGGAGCAGGGGGACACACTAGCGCAAGTTCCATTGCGCTATGCGCAACAACGCGATATTCAAAAGTGCACATGCAAATGAGGCCATAATGTATGCAAAGTGCAAATGGGCCATTTGCATGTCGTACTCTTCATTGCATGCAGATGCACGGTCCCGGTGACTTGCACTAGGAGCCCTGGAGCGAGCAGCCATCGAGGACTGATGCCCTACACAGGTGTGTGCTCACAGCCCGATCACGGGCTTAAGTAATAATAAGCAAATCCCAGATATCCCTGGTGGTCGTGGACTGCTCACAGCCCGATCGGCGGGCATTTGTAATAATCATTGAAGTCCAATAACCCTGGTGGTCCAGTGGACCACCTGCAGCTAATCATGGGCATTTGTAATAACAAATTGAGTCAATATCCCTGGTGGTCCAGTGGACGCTGCAAGCCGATCACGGCATTTGTGTTAAAAAATTGAAGTCCATTATGCCTGGTTGTCCAGTGGTACCCCCCCACTCAGCCCACTGATCTCTCATCGCTGCCCCCGGTGATCTGGCGGGTGGCAGCACCACCAGCAGCTGCCCCCACCGCCAGCCGACTGACACCATAGGGCTGCACACCCATTGGTCCACAGCGTGAGCCAATGGGCATGCAGCTCATTGTATTATACCATTCCAGATATGTGAACATATTCGAATGTGTAGAGCAGGTTGCTGCACGCCCACTGGCTCACGCCAGGGACCAATGGGCGACAGCCCTACCCAGTGTCAGTTGGTGGCAGTGGGGTGGTAGGCGGGTGGGTGCTGCCACTGACCGGGGAAGCAGGTGGTGGGGCTCAGTGATGGTCGGGAGGGGTACCACTGGACCACCAGGGATATTGACTTCATTTTTTTTATACAAATGCCTGTGATCGGGCTACTAACAGTCCACTGGACCACCAGGGATATAGGACGTGATTTCTGTTTACTTAAGCCCATGATTGAGCTACGAGTGGTCCACTGGACCACCAGGGATATAGGACATGATTTCTGTTTACTTAAGCCTGCGATCGGGCTGACAGTGGTCCACTGGACTGCCAGGGATATAGGACGTTATTATTTTAAACAGATGCCCGCAATCAGGCATGGGGGGGTGCCACCATGGAGGTGCAGCCGGAGCTCAGGTGGCCACACCCACAGGTGGCAGTTGCCATGTTGCACTCTGCAATATGGCAGCTCACCTGTGGGTGGCCAGCCATTGTTCCTTTTTTTTTTGGCTCACCCGTGTGAGAAGTAGGGGGTTATGCGATGTGATGGACTCAGCACATCCCGGCTGAATATCGGGATGTGCGGAGTATGTTTGCATGCCCCCACTAAGGCCAAGATAAGACTTGATGCGCCCAGCACAATTCCTATTTAATCTTGTGTCAAGATCAGTGGGGTGCGCATGGTGCAGCACTGTTGCACCATGCACAACCCTTTTGAATATCTGGGCCTTTGTTTTTTGCCTTGAACCAGCTTATAGATACAGTACCTCTGTTGTTATAAATTGTAATGTCTAAGAAATCAGTGGTATTGTATTCATTTTAATCAGTTGAATCTTACCCCACAGTGACATTTTTATTCTCTTTCACAGTGTAAGTTTATCTTGTATCTTCTTGATCATCATGTTGTGATTACGTTGAAATAAAACTGTGGAGATTCTAGTTGCTAATAATTCCAATTTTTCTTCATTTAAGCAGTAGCCAGGTATTTTGAATATTCCTCAATTTCAAGAATTGCTTCTTTTAAGCTATTACTGGATTAGTTAGTAAGAATAATAAACCATCTGCATAAGAATTCACAATATAGTTGTGTTTCCCTTCTGAAATTCCTTTTATTTTGTCATTAACTTGAATTTTGGTTAACAAGACTTTCACACATAGTATGAATAAGGATGGTGATAAAAGTCACCATTGTCTTGTGCCTCTACTTATTGTAATCTTTAAGTTTTACCATCTTGTTTTAGTCTAAGTGCTGGTGAAGTACACAAAGCATTAATCTATAGAATAAAGGATTTTGGAATACCTAAGCATCTCCAGTTTATCACATCAAAAGCTGTTTTGCATAAAGTGATCGTGTGATGGTATCCATGTCCCTCAGATTGGCACATTCTAACAAAAACTACTTTGTGTAAACCTTCATGTATGGTTCTTCCTGGTAGCAAACCATTGTAATCCTTAATCTTGTTAATATACGTATCAGGCTGTTATTTAATAATTTTATAATCTGAATTTAGAATAGAAACTGGTCTATAATTTGCAACTTTTTTCATCTTTATTAGAGCTGAGTATCAATGTAATGTATGCTTTTAGAAATGAGTTTGATATCTGGTATTTTGAATTTCTGAAAATAGTTACTGCAGCTGTGGTAATAATTCTGTTTTAGTCTTAGGGTAAAATTCTATTGTGAATCCATCTGGATCGGGGATTTTCTCTTAGGTCATAGATGCCATTGCACCCTCTGTTTCTTTTATGTCTTGTTAAACATATCATGATATTCTTCTGACATCCTGTAGCTGTGGACAACGTGTTCTCACAGTATTCCTGTACTTCTTTAACATACAGTGAAGCCCACCAGGATGGAGCCCAACTGTACAGAATTCTGCAGTAGAGTTACTGCAGCAAACAGTGCAGTTTCAATGGTAGTTAATCCCTTTAGTTATGCAGGAAACCTGTGACACTGTGTATCATCCTAGTGGGCTTCACTGTATATGTGCTACAATTCCCCTGATACAGATCTTTATACAAATAAAACAAAAATCCTTCTTTTTGTTTCTTTTTTGTCCTAAGGGTTCTGTAAGTGTAATATATTGCCATTATTGTTACTCTTGTTTCAATCTTTTAGCCAAGTATTTGCCCGCTGTCTCACTAAATAGGTACTAATTCCTCTTTATTTCAAACCATTGCCTTTATATTAGTTATTCTCTGTAATGTCTCTTTTACATTTTTGTATTCATCTCTGAAACTTTCATTGCCTTCCCTTATTTGGTTCTCTGAGAATTTCAATTTGTTCTCCTGTTTTTTCCAATTTTTTGACTTTTTATTTCTCCAACTGGCTTCCGCTATGATTTTGCCTCTTATGGTTGCTTTAAAGGCTTCCCATTTGTTCAATTTTGTACCTGATGTGGTGAGATAAGGCCATACCTTATTGTTCTAATCATATTTCATGTTATTTTATGTGAGAAATGCAACAGAGATGCCCCGTGGTGGCCCAGTGTAACTTGCAAGGGATCATGGGTACAAAGAAAGTCATGGGCCCAACAATGATGTAATTTCTTGTTACTAGGCAGAGAAACTGTTAGCTGCTTAGCCAGGGACTGGATTTTGATTAAATAATTTAAAAGGAGACAAAAGAATAATTAAGCAGAGCTGGAAGCAAGCACATCCATTTGTGTCTGAATAGTCCACAGCATCTAGAGGAGCCGGGATGTCTGAGGACCTTTTGTCTTGAGAGGACTTCTCTGAGGTAATCTAAGTACAGCTAAATAGATGATCATTTAGAGAAATTGCTGTGCTCATTTCAGCTTGATTGCTGCCATTTCGGGGGGGGGGGGATCTGCTCCAGTTCCAACCAGCCTGAATTCCAGGTTTGCTCTCCTATTCAGAGATGAACATTTATTTTTCTTTTTTGTAATAAAATATTAAAAAGTTAATTGGCTGCATAGCCATGGAGATGGAATGCTAGCCAATCACAGGGCAAGCCACTGTCCACTGGGCCTGCCTTTTGAGAATCCCATAAAACAGGAGTCCAAGAGCTGATCAGTGCTTTTGCTTGTGACCTTTTGCCTGTTTGACTTTTGTATGAAATACTGCATTTTGGGAACCTGTCTGCTTAGAGAGCAGAGAGAATTTCTTATTCAAGACATTCTCCTGGACCACAAAAGCCAAGACTTCAGCTACCACTTTTAAGAACACTTTGCACTTCAAATTCAGCAACTAAGGACCTGAGGTAAAACTTTCAAACTAAAATGTTCAAGGTTTAGTTTTTTTTTGTATACTTCCATTTTGTTTTCCATATACTGTAACCAATGTCTAAAATTATCTGTTTTTAAGTTATTTACTACTGTGGTGAACCAACTGAGTGCTGACCATGAAGACCGCCTATCTCTGCTGCACCACCAGCGTCACTTCAAGCAGGTGGACTGGCGAGACAACGCTGTGGTTTGAATGGGGTTGTGTGGATGGAGGCACCCGGTAAGGAAAGGCAGGAGAAAATCTATAAGTTTAATGCCCAACGAGCTTTATTCATACCACAGGGAAAGGTAGACTCAGTCACAAGGGAAGAGGGGAACCAAACCACACAAGGACAGTAAAACAACGTTCTATACTGTCACTAAGAGGTGCACCTTGGCCTAAGGCCACTATCTATTGCAATCTATGCTAGGCTTTCTATAAACAATCTAATGAACAATTCAAACGTCTATTACTCTATAATTAGCAGTGTCAGTGGCTCAGTAGGTAGCACACTCGCCTCTGAGGCCGGGAGATCAGAGGGCTGTGGGTTCAGTTTCCAAATCTGGCACTTGGGTTAATATCCTAGTACTGACACTGTAGTGCAGTACAAAAGGGGTGCTGCACTTCTGAGGTGCCTTCTTTCGGATGAGACGTTAAACCGAGGTCCCATCTACCTGTTCTGGTGGTAGTTCAGGTGGATGTTAAAGATCCCATGGCACTTATCAAAAAGCATAGGGGAATTTCCCCGGTGTCCTGGACAAATTTCCCTCATTCACTAAAAATACCACCAACAGCTTAATCTGGTTCAGGGTCAGTTGGCATTCATCTGTATCCCCCTCCCCCGGGTCATGCCTGAAAATAGGCAGGATTTGTCTAGTGCACTTACCCGGTCAACAAAAACAAAAACAAAAAAAAAAATAATGAGGTGCAACAATCACTGCAGTGAACAATGGGTACCAGTGCAGACCCTGAAGAGTCGGGTGATGTAACCACCTCTAAGAGTTCATGACATTAAAGGAAGTTCAGACTTTTCTTGCCATCTTCGTGCACTCAGCTGAAGAATGGAATAGCAATGGGGTAAACAGGAGAATGGGGTTTCCTGTTGGTGCCAAACTACACCTGTGTGAAAACCTAGGAGAGGTTGGAGGGGATGTGAGAGATTTTTAAACAGACCCTGATTCTTTGGGCAACCCACCTCTAAGTTTGACAGAACACTTTAGCGCAAGATGGTGAACTCTTCCCTGGCACAAACCCTCAACCAGGGCTGCCAAGGATGAAGGAACAAGACTTAGCATTGAATCCACTTGAAAGGATTGCCAAGGGTGAAGATCCACTGAAATTTCCCCAGTATAAACCCTCAACCAAGGATGTAGAAACAAAGGCTGGTTGAAGTTCCCAGGCACAAACCCTCGATCAGGGCTGCCAAGGATGATGGAACAAGTACTTGGCATCTAATCCACTTGCAAGGATTGCCAAGGATGAAGATCTCCTGCAGTTTCCCTGGCACAAACCCTCGACCAGAACTGCCAAGGATGAAGGAACGCTGAAGCTTCTTTTGCAAAAGATCTACAGGAGGACCACCAAGATCAAGCTGAATTTCAGAAGACAATATAGTGCAAGCAGGGCAGAACAAGCATGAAGAGTAGAATACAGGGTGAAGATCAGAGCCCTGTACTGTCCAGAACCAGAAAAACAACAAACCGGCTGATGCAGACACACTTGGACTCGGCTTTCAGTGAATGGATGGGAGTGATGGACGAGGCTTCTTTCAGGATGTTCCACTTCCAGGCTGACCAAACCACAAGGAAACCAGGAGCCGGCGGTTGGCTCTGTGTCCAAACTATCAGGCAGTTTTCTTCTTTTTTTTTTTTAAATCACTGGTGCTTTGAAATATCGGGTTGTGAACAGAGCAGGACCATAGCGAGGAAAAAGATCATTGGAGTAAAGAAAACAGAAAGCGGGACTGCAGCAATGATGGAGAGTAAGTGGGTGTGTGAATACATGGTATGAAACCTTGTAGTTAAATGAGACTGGACATTTCTGGGAACCATACACTGTATGAAGTAGTATGTGGGTGTCCAGACACAATAAGGCTTTGTTTCCATCTCGGGGATGTGATGATGCCAAACGGCCCTCGAGCTTCGCTCTTGTGGTCTGTATGACATCATCACATCCCCTGGATGGAACATAGCCTTGTTGTTGAAAGACGGGCCAGTGGTGAAGACGGCTGAGGCACCATAGGCACCTTACCCACGCCTGCGACTCACATTACAGAACGGATGCAGGTCACTTGGGGATCAGCTGAGGGAGGAAAGATTAAGTATCCAACAGACTGCTTTCCTCCCTCAGGGAGGGGGGGATCTCATAGCTCAGCAATTGACCGCCACCTGGAGGAATCCTGGTGGAGGTGTGCATGAGTCACTACTGGGGGGGCTCTGTGACAGAGCACTGGGGATGTAATTCCATGGAGGTGGAGTGCGCACAATGTGCTCATTGCACATTGTGTGTGGCGACTGGGGGAAAACATAGAGAGGAAAACCTGGGGGATGGACTCCATTATGCCCTGTCTTTCATGCCGTTGGCCCACCCACTCCCTCTGGGGATCTGGGACTGTCTGAATTTAGATTCCAGGTGGGGGAGGGCAGCCCTCCCTTCTTGGCCCTGCAGCAGGAGGAAATCTGTGAGGGATACTGTTCCCCAGTCCACCAGAGGAGAGTTGGTATGGTGGCGGCTGACGGAACAAAGAGTGGAACCAGCTGCCCATCCTGTCATGAAAAACACCGTTATAGCAAAACAAAAGTGCATAGAGAGATCCTATAATCAAATATTTGCCTTCTGTGTATGTTTTTACATATAATTCACCCCTCACTGTCCTTTTTTGTCTCCAAAACTTTAACTGGATGTTTTTTATTTATCAAAATTGCTACTTCTCTGCTCTTATTGTTTCCTTCTGAGTAGAAACGTAGAAACATAGACTTTGATGGCAGATAAGGACCACTGGGCCCACCTAGTCTGCTCATTTCCCTACCCACTGGATAAGCTGCAGATTCTAGTTAACCAACAGCCTACTTCCTGCCACCTCCCACTACAATTGCCTTATGTCTGTCCCATGCATGTTTGAATTCCCCCACTGTTTTAGACCCAACAACCTCCCCAGGAAGTTTGTTCCATGCATCCACCACTCTCTCCATGAAAACATTTTCCTCACATTACCCCTGAGGCATCCCCCCTCTATCTTTAAATTTTGCCCCCTTATTCTTACACATCTCTTTTTCTGAAAGATGCTACCCTCCTGGATATTGTTGATTCCACTGAGGTACTTGAATGTTTCTATCATGTCCCCCCTGTCCCTCCTTTCATCAAGGGTATACATAGTAAGCTCTCTCAGTCTCTCTTCATATGGTTTATGATGCAGACCCTGCACCATTTTAGTTGCCCTCCTCTGGACTGCTTCCATTCTGTCTATGTCCTTGTGTAGATGAAGTCTCCAAAACTTCACACAGTACTCCAGATGGGGTTTCACCAACTGTCTGTACAGAGGGATAACCACTTCCCTTTTTCTACCTGTGATGCCCCTTCCTATGCATCCCAGTATCCCTCTGGCTCTCCTTACTGACTTCTCACATTGCTTACCAACCTTTAGATCATCTGGTATGACTACCCCCAGGTCCCTTTCCATTTTTGTTGTTGTTAGTATCTCCCCTGCTATTGTGTACTCTTCTCCTGGTTTTTTGTTTCCCAGGTGCATTACTTTGCACTTCTTTGCATTGAATCCAAGTTGCTATATGTCTGACCATTCCTCCAACCTTGCCAAGTCCCTTCTCATCCTTTCTACCCTCCCTTGTGTATCAACTCTGTTACAGGTCTTTGTGTCATCTGCAAAGAGGCATACCTTTCCCTCCAGACCCTCTGCAGTGTCACCTATAAAGATGTTAAAGAGGACTGGACCCAGTACTGAGCACTGAAGTACTCCACTAGTGACCCCCCTTTCTTTGGAATGTGTTCCATTCACTATTACCTTCTGTGTCCTGTTGTGCAGCCAGTTTGCTACCCAGCCTACCACCTTGGGACCCACTCCCAGGCTGGCTAACTTGGTTATAAATCTTTTGTGCAGGACTGTGTCAAATGCCTTGCTAAAGTCTAGGTAGGCCATATCCACAGCCCCTCCCTGGTCTATTACTTTGGTCACCCAGTCAAAGAAATCTATTAGATTCATCTGACATGACCTTCCTGCTGTAAATCCATGCTGCTTTGGGTCCTGTGCCCCACTGGCGTCTAGGTACTCAACAGTTCTTTCTTTCTTTCAGAAGTGATTCCATCATTTTCCCTACCACTGAGGTCAAACTTACAGATCTGTAGTTTCCTGCTTCTGCCTTGTTCCCACTTTTGTGAAGGGGAATCACATCTGCCCTCCTCCAGTCCTCGGGTACTACCCCATCCTCCCATGATTTGTTAAAAAGTGTGGTCAGTGGTGTCACTAGGTCCTCCCTTAGTTCTTTTAGGATTCTGGGGTGAATTCTGTCAGCCCCATTGCTTTGTCCACCTTGAGTTTTAGGAGTTCTTTCAGGACTCTTTCTTCTGTAAATGGACTGGTGTCAACCCCATACCCAGAGCGCTTCGATTGTCTGGTTTAGGTAACTCCTCCTCATCTTCTTTTGTGAATACTGAGCAAAAGTATTCATTCAGTGTCTCTGCCTTTTCACTGTCTCCCTCTGCCTACCTCCCCTCTCCCTTATTAATCTTCACTATTCCTCCCTTAATCTTTCTATGCTCCCTAATGTACCTATAAAATGTTTTATCCTCCTTCTTAACTGAATTGACTATTTTCTCTTCGGTTTGGGCTTTTGCTATTCTGACTGTCTTCCCCACTTCTTTCTGCTTTAATAGATACAGTTCCCTGTCGTGCTCCTTCTGTGATTGCTTATACTTTTTGAATGCAACCTTTTTCTCCTTAACCTTCCCTGACACCTCTTTTGAGAACCATAGTGGTTTTTTACTCCGCTTTGTTTTCTTTGTCTGTTTCACACAAAGGCTTGTTGCCTCTATAATGGCAGTTTTGATTTTTTCTCCATTGTTCTTCCACCCCTCCTTTTTGGCCATTTGCTAGTATATTCCTCAGGTATTCACCCATTTTACCAAAGTCAGCTCTTCTAAAGTCCAGTATGCTTGTTTTTTGTATGGCTCGTCTCCATGGTTGTGCTTATTGTGAAGCACACTGTGCAGTGGTCGCTTGTTCCCAGATGTCTACTGACTTCTAAATTTGTGATTTTCTCTCCATTTGAGAGTACCAGGTCTAGTATTGCTCCCTCCTGAGTGGGTTCCAACACTACCTGTCTAAGGCCTGCTCCCTGCAGGGCATCGAGAATGACCCTGCTCTTGGATGTGGCTGCAGTACATGTCATCCAGTTAACATCTGGCATATTCAGGTCCCCCATCAACAGTATCTCCCCTTTTTAATCCATTTTGAGAATGTCCTCTATTATTTTCTTGTCCATTTCCTCCCCTTGAGACGGGGGTCTGTATATAACCCCTGTGCTATTGTGATGCCATTCCCTGTCTCCAAGGTGACCCAGAGTGCCTCTTGTCCTCCCCCTTCACTTTTTAGTTTTGTAGCTTTGATCTCTTCCCTTATATTTAGAGCTACTCCACCTCCTCTTTTCCCCTCCCTGTCCCTTTTGTAGACTGTGTAGCCCGGTATGTTGACATCCCAGTCATGGTTCTCCGTGTACCGTGTTTCTGTGACTGCCACTATATCCAATTGTTCATCTTCCAGGAAGACTACTAGCTCAGGAAGCTTGTTTCCCAGACTATGGGCATTGGTAATTATTGCCCTCTGTTTAATGTTGGCTTTATCCTTTTTTCCTTCATGCCTGCTCTTTTTGCCCTTGTCTATTTTTCCATTTACCCCTGTCCTGCCCTCTGTTGAGCACTGTACCTCATTGTTTACCTTACTACCTGTCATGTTTTGTGCGGGAGGCTTGAAATTTCCTGCCTCTTATTAGCACCTCCCCCCATGGCTAATTTAAAAGCTTGCCAAGGAAGCAAAAACCTGAGCCCACCCAGTTACGTTTTATTTTCATTATTTATTTTTTTTGTAGATCTGTCTCCTCAATAGTGCGACATCTGTCTTTTGTTTGGCCAAGCAGTGCAAAATTCTATATCTTTTTATGATCGAATTAATACCATTAACATTCCAAGATATTATTTTAATGTTAAGAGCCATAGCGAGTAAATAATCTTCCTGCATCTGCCAAATGTTGGACTTTTTTGTCAGATTCTGTTTCACAATCTTCATTTCACCCCCCTCTGTTTACACACTGAAGTTTCCTCCATTTGTTTTTGTTTATTCCTTCAGTTATCCTATCTATAATCCTCCTTTCTTTTGCCATATATTCCCTCCCTCTGCCCACAATGATGTCAGTAAGCTTTGCCCGGCATCTTCCCTTCCATCACTTGGAACTGAAGACAGTATACCGTAGCCCCCCCTCCCCCAAAACAAAATGTATTCCATTCTCATTGTTGCCCTGCCAAAGAAAGAAAGAAAAAAGGGCAAAAACAAACACCAGGGGTGTGATATTCAGTAGGACGCAAAGTGTAGCACAAATGTATGCACTGCACTTTGCAATTGCCCAGGGGTCCCAGGATTGTATATTAAGTTGGGTGCTATCTGACTGAATATAGGACCATGCTGGGCATGTTAAGTAGCACCACCATGACATGGCTTCCAAAGTTGGACTCAGGAGTTGATCGCACTGGAGCGCTATCTGCAGTTTTTAAAGGCACCCATGCAAATGAGGCCATTGGGCATGCAAGGTGCTAAGGGGCCATTTGCATGACCCTTATGGGCCCATTTGCATGAGTTGTGAAGGCAGTTAGCATGGTGCCCCCCCCACTGTCCATGATAGCTGTAGCTGTCCCTGGTGCTAGTGGTGTCATTGATGCAAGCCATGTTGACGAAGGAACCTGAAATTAAGTTTGCCATAATGGTAGTCTTGTTCCTTATTTACCTGACATTGCATGACACTTCCAAAAGAGGACCATTTGAGGTGACTGGTCCACTGACTACCTGCCCTCTCAGTCTGGTGGGATCCATGGGTGTGGGAGCTAGACACCTACCACCTCGTTCCAGTTCCTATTTCATCCTGGGGCATCTCCCGGTGTTGACCATCCTAACAATGCCCCTCTGTTTGTACTCCCCATGTCCCACTGCCTACCACATTGACCCCTCACAATCCCCACCTCCCTGCACCTACAATAGGCAACTCTCGGCAGGAGGCCATCATGAAAGGGATGCAGATCACATAGCTGGGCAGGAGAGTAACTAAGCCTCAGGGGATCACATCCAGTCAATCAAAATCTTTATTTATCCAGGCGAACACTATTGAGCATAGCTCATTTACAAGATGGACCTGGTTAGCACAGGAATACAGGATATACAATTTATAAACAATCACAACATAACATCCAAGTAATAATATACAATACAGTTACACAATAGTTTAACAGAGACACAAATGGAGAACAGTTGGAGATCAGGCCCTGAACACATTTGCAAAGCTATCAACTAGTACAATATTAAATCCATCACCACAACCCCACACCAGACCGCAACCTTTAATTAAATAAAACACAGTTTACTTACACACACACACACACACACACACACACACACACACACACACACACACACACACACACTATTGTAAATAACTATCATACTCACCAGCAGTCATACCATTTCACTCCCCACTCTCACCCCACCTCCCAATAAATGAAACACTAAGAACAGTCAAACTGGAGAATCCTCCACATAGCCTGTAATGCAGCTTAAAGTCCAGGTCACAGTTCACTTTAAGGAATAATCTCCCCCCAAACTCCAAAATTAATACTGCAAGGTTTGTAATTGACCAATGTGGAAGTGTGGGATCAATGAGAGACACACACAGACAGAACTTTGGTACATAAAAAACGCAGATTACTGCATTTACATACAAACATAGAATTTGACGGCAGATGGGACCGCTTGGCCCACCCAGTCTGCCCATTTTCCTACCTACTGGATAAGCTGCAGATCCTAGTTAACCAGCAGTCTACTTCTTCCTACCTCAACCCCTAGAATTGCCTTATGACTGTCCCATGCATGCTTGAATTCCACCACTGTTTTTGACTCCACAACCTCCTCCGGAAGGCCTGTTCCATGCATCCACAACCCTCTCTGTGAAAAAATACTTCCTTAAATTACCTCTGAGCCCGCCCCCCATCTTCAAATTGTGTCCCCTTGTTCTCTTTTTGAAAGAGTGTACCTCTCTTGGACTTTGATTCCCTTGAGGTACTAGAAATTTTCTATCATGTCCCTCTCCTCCTTTTCTCAAGGCTATACATATTAGCGCCTTAAGTCTGTCTTCATATGTCTCCGGTGCAGACTCTGCATCATTTTAGTTGTCCCTCCTCTGGACAGCTTCCATCCTGTCTATGTTTTTGTGAGATTGGTCTCAGAACTGCACGCAGTACTCCAGATGGGGTCTCACCGCTGTCTGTACAGAGGATAACAACTTCCTGTTTTCTACTGGTGATGCCTCTCCCTATGCATCCTAGTATCCCCCCAGCCCTCCTTGCTGCCCTCTCACATTGCTTGCCCACCTTTAGGTCATCTGATATGACTACCCCCAGGTCCCTTTCCATTTTTGTTGTTGTTAGTATCTCACCCCTCCATTGTGTACTCTTCCCCTGGGTTTTTGTTTCCCAGGTGCATTACCTTGCACTTCTTAGCATTGAATCTAAGCTGCCATACATTTGACCATTCCTCTAACCTTGCCAAGTCCCTTCTCATCCTTTCCACCCCACTTGTGCATCAACTCTGTTGCAGATCTTTGTGTCATCTGCAAAGAGACATACTTTTCCTTCAGTCCCTCTGCAATGTCGCTTATAAAGACATTGAAGAGGACTGATCCTAATACTGAACCCTGCAGTACCCGACTAGTAACCCCCATTTCTTCAGAGTGGACTCCATTTACTATTACTCTCTGTGTCCTATTCTCCAGCCAATTCTTTACCCAGGCTGTCATCTTGGGACCCACTCCCAGGCTGGCTAACTTGTATATTAATCTTTTGTGTGGGACTGTGTCAAATGCCTTGCTAAAGTCTAGGTAGGCCATGTCCACAGCCCCTCCCTGATCTACTACTTTGGTCACTCAGTCAAAGAAATCTATCAGATTTGTCTGGCATGACCTTCCCGCTGTGAATCCATGCCTTGGGTCCTGTGCCCCTCTTGGCCTCTAGATACTAAGACAGTTCTTTTCTTCCAGAAGTGATTCCATCATTTTCCCTATCACTGAGGTAAACTAACAGGTCTGTAGTTTCTTGCTTCTGCCTTGCTCCCACTTTTGTGAAGGGAACCACATCTGCCCTCCCTCCAGTCTCGGGTTCCACCCCATCCTCCCATGATTTGTTAAGGAGGGTAGTCAGTGGTGTCACTAGTTCTACCCTTAGTTCTTTTAGAATTCTGGGTGAATCCCATCAGGCCCCATTGCTTTGTCCACCTTCAGTTTTAAGAGTTCTTTCATAACCCTTTCTTCTATAAATGGGCTGGTATCAACTTCTGTATCCAGACTGTTTCTACTGTTTGTTTTAGGTACCTTCCCCTCTTCATTTGAAAATACTAAGCAAAAATATTTGTTTAGTATCTGTGCCTTTTCATGGTCACCCTTTGCCCACCCTCCCTCCGCTTTATTAAGCCTCACTATCCCTCCCTTGGTCTTCCTTCACTCCCTGCTGTACCTATAAAGGGTTTTATCCCCCTTCTTAACTGAGTTGGCTATCTTTTCCTCGGTGTGGGCCTTTGCTGTTCTGACTGCCTTCCCAGCTTCCTTTTGCTTTAACTGATACAGTTTTCTGTCCTGCTCCTTCTGTGATTCCTTGTACTTCCCGAATGCTTTCTTTTTCTCTTGAACCTTCACTGCCACTTCCTTTGAGAACCATAGTGGTTTCTTACATTGTTTTGTTTATTTGCTTCACACAAAGGCTCGTTGTCTCTGTGATGGCAGTTTTTATTATTCACCATTGTTCTTCCACCCCTCCTTATTTCCCATTTGCTAGTGCATTCCTTAGGCACTCACCCATTTTGGCAAAGTCAGCCCTCCTAAAGTCCAGTACTTTTGCCTTTGTATGGCTTGACTCTATTGCTGTGCTTATTATGAACCATACTGTTCGATGGTCGCTAGTTCCCAGATGGCTTACCCACTTACATCTGTGATCCCTCTTCATCTCCATTTGAGAGAACCAGGTCTAAGATTGCTCCCTCTCGAGTGGGCTCCAATACTAGTTGTTTAAGGCATGCCCCCTGTAGGACATCTAGAATAACCCCACTCTTCAAAGTGGCTGCTGCAACTGCACTCCAGTTTACATCTGGCATATTCAGATCACCCATCAGCAATATCTCCCCTTGTTCTGTCATTCTAAGCATACTTTCTATTTCTTAAATCAGAAATAAATGTCCAAAATAAATTGTTCAAAACAAAAAAAAAAAGAAAGCACTGTTACTTCACAGAAAGAAATATAAAGTGTTAAGTCCAGCGCACTTCAAACAGGAATCACTTCTTCTTGGTCTGTCTTTCTTCTTTAACAGCTATAGCTTTCCTTGAACAAGCTCCTTCTTGCTCAGTGTCCACAACCCTACTGAACACTCCTCCACATCTCCTCTCCCTAGCCAATCAAATCGGGGTTTATATAGTCTCCTCCTGGTACATTTTACTCCTTCCCTTTTTGATGACATCATACCTTCTTCCTACATAAACTGTCATTTTGGGGCTGACCAGCTCCTAAGCAGGGCCTACTGAAGCTTCTGGTAAAAACAATCACTTTCATTTCTTTTTCATGACTTCACAATCCATAATATATTGTATCGTACAGCTTTAAGAAGTAGAAGAAAGTTTGTCTTTAAATGATAGCAAAACAATTCTGTCAGAAATACTCTGTTTTGTTCTTTTAAAACCGTCTAAGACAACAGAAAGAAAAACAGCTCTCTGTAAATCAGAGAGTCATTTTAATTCAAATTACAATTCATTAGCTACCACACGGAGCTTTTTTAACTCTTTCTGTCTGTTTGGTTTATTTCAGATAGCTGAAATTGCAGCTTTTTACCTTCCTCTGCCTTCCACTGTTTACATGGCTCAATAACCAGAGAAAACAGCTTTTCTTGGATCAGCAGGGATTCTGTTCTGTAGGTACCAGTACTCTTTAACAACTCTGCAGCATTGTAGTCTACTTTGGGGGACAAATGCATTTTAACACAGGATAAAGACTGCAGCTTCTATTAGGAAACTGTTCTTTAACTCAGCATGACAGTTTGATTTTGTTTTATGAAAAAGGGGCATTTAAAGGGATAGTAAAGCACAAAGAGATGTTTGTCAGGTTGGCCACCCTGACAAGAAAAGAAACAGAATAGTTTGGAATAAGTAAAAGATACAGAAAAGAGTGAAACAGAATTTGTTTTTATTTTAAAGGGGAATGTCACCCTATTTTATTATGCATAACAGGGGGGGCCCTGTTACAACCAGTCTCTGCTCTCACCAGAGGGACAACAGTGTCTTTTAACGTATTTAGGCAGTCCTTCCACTACTGCCACAGTTTAACATTTACGAAATTTCAAAAACCCAAGACAACACTGCAATGTTAGAAGAAATTTCTTTTGAACCCAAGAGTTCTCTCACCACCCTCGCAAATCCAAGCAGAAATCTGCCACCATGCAAGTAATTCTCCTGAGGTCTGGCATGAAATGATCTCCATTGGACTATCTCCAATGAAAAGATAATGATAGATTCTGCCAGAGGCTTGGCAGAGAACACCAGGAGGAAGGAGTGATGTGTGACTGGACTTTCCTACTGAGACTAAAGAAGTAGAACTCTTCTATTGTGACTATATTGCCTTCCTTCCCTCCCATCCAAAGCTGGTTCTACTTTTATAGGCACAGAATTTGACTGACAACAGGAACTTCCTGTTTGGGAGCAGGAAGTGAGTGATCACAAAGCCACCAAAGATTCACATCCACCACCATAGGGCAAAAGTAGCTCTCCGCCCCCCGCTGCTGGAGGTCTGCCTCTGAGCAAGTAAGGGGTCTACTGAGAAATATAGGATCTTCTTGTCTCAGAACAGGATGATCATGAGCTTAAAGGGCACAGAAGCAAAAAATAAGTAGGGAAAGAAGAAAAAAAACAGAGGAAAAAGTAAGGATTCCAAACAACAGTGAAGGGGCTAGAAGTAAGACATGTTGGGAGTGGTGCAGTGCAGTGGCTGTGGAGCAGCAGTCTTCCGGGAGAAGTTCCGGAGGATGCAGTGTTGTCCCGTCTGCAGGCACCTCTCTGGACTGAGGGAGGAGGTTGCTCATCTCCAGGCTGAGTTGGCCAGGATTTGTGGGACCTCCTCTTCCATCCAGGGACCAATTGGGCCACTGCCGTTGCCTCAGAAGTTGCCAAGAAAGAGGAGCAGTTGGGCCACAGTGGGCTCAGAGAGGGTGAGGGTGTGGGAACAGAGGCACATCCCTCCAACTGTACCTCTCCACAATTCCTATACCATTCTGACAAAGTTTGGTTCCTCTATGGAGGCACCCACAGTGGAGACCAAGGAGGATGCTGGGAACCTCCACAAGGGACATCCACAGGAGGGTGGCATAGGACCCCACAGGGGAAGGAAACAACTCCTGGTGGGGGACTCCATTGTTAGGAAGGTAGAACTGGGGGAGGAAAGGGAGAGGGAGGTAAGATGCCTGCCTGGCGCCATGGCTTGCTGGGACAGGAAGCGAATCCTCAGGATCGCCAGAGCAGCTGCACAGGGGAGGGAGCTGGATGTCATTGTCCACCTAGGGACAAATGACCTGGCTAAGAAAGGGATCAGAGTAGTGTAGAAAGAGTTTGTGGAGTTGGGGAGGGGCCTTAGACAAGTAGCATGCATGGTAACCTTCTCAGAGGTGCTGCCTGCCTATGGCGTAGGTGAGGCTAGGGTGCTCCACACCATGGGATTCAATTAGTGGTTGAAAAACAGGTGTAGAGCTCAAGGATTTGGCTTCACTGGGGACTGGGGGTCCACCTAGAGTGATGCAGGCCTATACTGGCATGATGGGCTGCATCTGTCCAGGAGGGGAACCAGTATCCCGGGTGATAGGTTTAAATGCTTCATAGGCAAGCATTTAAACTAGCCAGGAGGGGAGGCACTGGAGATGAGCAGGGAAATCCTAGTCCCCCCCAAAAAGTCAGGGTAGTAAGTGAGGTAAACACCAAGATAGAGATGTCGATAGGGAGAAGGGCAGGGGTAAATGGAGAAAGTGACAAAGGCAATAAGGACAGGGATGGGGCAAAAAGGAGCAAGGCCATTAGGAAATGGAGGGTAATGAGTACCAATACCCGAAGTCTGGGCAACAAGCTCCCTGAAGTGGTGACCTTGATAGAAGAGCAGTCACAGAAACATGGTACACAGAGAACCATGACTGGGATGTTAACATACCAGGGTACATAACCTACAGGAGAGGGGGGGGGAGAAGAAGGGGGAGGAGTAGCTCTCTGTGTAAAGGAAGGGATAAAAGCTACTGAACAAAAGAGTAAACAGGGAGGAGAGGAGGCACTGTGGGTCACCCTAGAGACTGGAAATGGCACCACATTCCTCACAGGGGTTGTACACAGACCCCATGTCAGGGGGAGGGAATGGACAAGAATATGATAGAAGGCATTCTTAGGAGGCAGAGAAAGGGGAAATACTGTTGATGGGAGACCTGAATATGTCAGATGTTAACTGGAGCACATTTGCTGCAGCCACATCCAAGAGCAGGGCCATTCTTGATGCCCTACAGGTGGCATGCCTCAGACAGCTAGTTTCAGAACCCACTTGTGAGAGAGCAATCTTAGAC
This sequence comes from Neoceratodus forsteri, assembly GCA_016271365.2. Taxonomy (NCBI): domain Eukaryota; kingdom Metazoa; phylum Chordata; order Ceratodontiformes; family Ceratodontidae; genus Neoceratodus; species Neoceratodus forsteri. Next base: position 1,267,437,116 of record CM028131.1, on the reverse strand, counting down.
CTCATACTCACAAATGGGGACAGTGAGAGGATCTCAGATCTAGAAGTGGGTTGCCATCTGGAAACAAGTAACTATCAAACAGCGTGGTTCACGATAAACTCAGTTACAGAGTCAAGCCATACAAAAGTGAGGGTACTGGACTTCAGGAGGTCTGACTTTGGCAAGATGGGAGAGTGCCTTAGAAAAGCACTAGCAAACAGGCTAGAAGGAGGGGTGGAGCAACAATGGCGAACATCAAAACTGCCATCACAGAGGCAACAAGCCTTTGTGTGAAGCAAATAAACAAATCAAAATGAAAGAAAAAGCCACTATGTTCTCAAAAGAAAGTCAGGGAGAAAAAGAAAGCATTCAGGAAGTATAAGGAAACACAGAAGGAGCAGGACAGAGAGCTGTACCAGTTAAGGCGGAGGAAAGCAGGGAGGGAAGTCAGAATAGCAAAGGCCCAAACAGAGGAAAAGATAGCCAACTCGGTTAAGAAGGGGGATAAAATCTTTAATAGGTACATCAGGGAGCATAGAAAGACAAAGGGAGGGATAGTGAGGCTGAATAGAATGAACGGTGGGTGGGCAGAGAGGGACAGTGAAAAAGCAGGGATACTGAATGAATATTTCTGCTCAGTATTCACAAAAGAGGAGGAGGGGGAGGCGCCTAATCCAGTTAACAGAAGCACTCTTGATAGGGGGGTCGATCCCAGTCCTTTCACAGAAGAAAGGGTTCTGAAATGACTCCTAAAACTGAAGGTGGACAAAGCAATGGTGCCTGATGGAATTCACCCCAGAATTCTAAAATAATTAAGGGGAGAACTAGTGAAACCACTGACTACCCTTTTTAACAAATCATGGGAGGATGGTGTGGTATCTGAGGACTGGAGGAAGGCAGATGTTATTCCCCTTCACAAAAGTAGGACCAAGACAGACACAGGAAACTACAGACCTGTCAGTTTGACCTCTGTAGTAGGGAAAGTGATGAAATCACTTCTGAAGGAAAGAATTGTTGAGTACTTAGAGGCTAGTGGGGCATAGGACCCAAGGCAGCATGGGTTCACAGCGGGAAAGTCATGTCAGACAAATCTGATTGATTTCTTTGACTGGGTGACCAAAGTAATAGACCAGGGAGGGGCTGTGGACATGGCCTACCTAGACTTAAGCAAGGCATTTGACACAGTCCCACACAAAAGATTAATTGTCAAATTAAGCAGCCTGGGAGTGGGTCCCAGGGTGGTAGCCTGGGTGAAACATTGGCTGGACAACAGGACACAGAAGGTAATTGTAAATGGAGCCCACTCTGAAGAAAGCAGGGTTACTAGTGGGGTACTGCAGGGTTCAGTACTGGGTCCAGTCCTTTTTAATGTCTTTATAAGTGATATTGCAGAGGGACTGGAAGGAAAAGTATTCCCTTTTTGCAGATGACACAAAGATCTGTAACAGGGTTGGTACACAAGGAGGCATGGAAAGGATGAGAAGGGACTTGGCAAGGTTGGAGGAATGGTCAGAAATATGGCAGCTTGTATTCGGTGCAAAGAAGTGTAAAATAATGCACCTGGGAAACAGAAAACCAGTGGAAGTTACACAGTTGGTAGTGGGGGGTAGAGATAGTAACAACAACAGAAATGGAAAGGGACCTGGGAGTAATCATATCAGATGACCTTAAGGTTAGCAAGCAATGTGAGAAGGCAATAGGGAGGGCTGGGGGGATACTGGGATGTATAGGGAGAGGCATCACCAGCAGAAAACAGGAAGTTGTTATTCCTCTGTACAGACAATTGGTGAGACCTCATCTGGAGTACTGCATCCAGTTCTGGAGACCCCATCTCCAGAAGGACATAGACAGGATAGAGGCAGTCCAGAGGAGGGCAACTAAAATGGTGCAGGGTCTGCAAGAGAAGCCATACAAGGAGAGACTAAAGGAACTTAATATGTATACCCTTGAGGGAGAGGGGGGACATGATAGAAACTTTTAAGTACCTCAGTGGAATCAACAAAGTCCAAGAGGGTAGCATGTTTCAGAAAAAGAGGTATGCAATAACAAGGGGACACAATTTAAGGATGGGGGGCGGTTCAGGGGCAATGTGAGGAAGTATTTTTTTCACAGCGAAAGTGGTGGGTGCATCAAAGAGCCTTCCTGAGGAGGTTGCGGGGTCTAAAACTGTGGGAGAATTCAAGAATACATGGGACAGACATAAAGTAATTATTGTGGGAGGGGTAAGAAGAAATAGGCTGTTGGTTAACTAGGAACTGCAGCTTATCCTGCAGGTAGGGAAATGGGCAGACTACTGTAGATGGGTCAAGTGATCCTTATCTGCCATCAAAGTCTATGTTTCTAAGGCGCAAACAGCAGCAAAAAGTCATCAACCTGAAAAAGTAGCAGCCGTGGCACAGTTCTTTCGACTGCCAGCTAGCAGTCCACTCAGAACCGTCAGTTTGAGACAGTGACGGCCACAACAACTTCAGGATGGATGTTGAGGGTATTAAATGCATATTTCCCCACATTGTTCCACCACTCTCTGGACCCCAGATGCCAACAGCATCTCTCTCAGCCGTTAACATGGCTGGGTCACCAATCAGTCCTCCTTGCAGCAAGTGCTTCCCAGGCTTGTACAGCAAAAGCAGCAAAACGAAATCAGATGCTGTCGCACTACAGGATAACCTAAACTAAAAATAGCAAAACTACTACCTCCTAACACTAACTCACTCTGTGTCCCTCGCTAACACTGCAGACCCAACTACTACTATCAAAGCTAACTAAACAGAAAAATCAAAGAATAAAATAGAGAAGATGACAACTGCAAAAGTTAAACTTCAGCTGGCTGGATCCTTCAAAATGTGTGTTGGCTAGAGTCCCAACAGAGCTCTCTCAGACAACTGTCCAGACTGGTGGCCATCTGTATTTCTGACAGTGGCCCATGCCATCTTGAGGAACCTATTGCATTATTTACAGAGATCCCAGAGTGCCCCCCCCCAGAGGCCTGCCCCTCTGCCTACCTGTTATGCCAGTCTGCACTTACAGCATACCATTTATAGCCATGAACACACTGCCATCCCCTGGTATCAGTTTGCTGCTGCAGAGCCGACATGCCCCGGGGGAGGCTGTGGTAAGGCAGCATTCCTGTTCCAGTCCCATGAGGCACACAAGGCTATCATGAGGCTGCCTTCATCAGCTACAGCCCCCATGCTCTATGAATCCTTCTGGGCCATGGTGACTAAACTGTCTGCAGGCAGGTTCAAGGCCCCCAGGGCAAGGCCACACCTCCCAGTATCCTGGCTTTCCAGTTGACTGTTGTTGTGGCCTATGGGGCTATGCCCTCCCCCATCCCTAGGTTATGTATGTCAGGTTTCTTCTTGTAGTCTTTTTAGGTCTGCTAAGTTGCCGGGGTGGGGAGATGAGGTCCTGTCCGGGTCAGCTTCAAAGTGGACAGTTTTTTTCTATTTGTAAATGATGTCAGCTGGCCATAGCCAGGTCCAGCACAGCCCCTGTCACATCAAGACAGCCCATCTGAGATAGGGAGCAGTCGCATCCCACTACTGATGCGAACAGTCAGTTGCAGTGCATCCTTATTTGTCCCCCTACCCTTGCGTCTACCCCAGCTGCCATGCAGCTCACCTCCCACAACCATTGAGGGTCAAGTCCTTGTTCCAATATATTACCATTCCCTGACTCAGTTTTTAAGTAGCACCCCAACATACCTGCTTAGAAAAAGTACAGCTGTGTACTATTTAAGAAAAATAAACTGGAGCATGCATGCAACATTGCTTTAAATGATAAAGTCTCAGCATAACAGGTGGACAGTTGTCAAGTGTTTCGGTTCAAACTTGCAACAGTTACTAACACCATTGAAACTCACCCCTACTGTTAAGGCAGGCAGCCTCAGCGTCTGCTGCTTCATCGAGTGGGAGACCCAATAAAGGATATGAAGCAGCAGAAGCGTGAAAGTTTATTCAGGGAGTCACTGCCTTGGAGGGAGATGCTGCTGATCTCTATTCCTGCAGAGATGCCTTCAGTGTAGAAGCCTGTGGCTGTGCCAGTCTGTTACGCTTCCTGGAGCAGGAAACCACTGTCCATGGGGTCTACTTTCAAATGACCTCTAGGGCTTGGTCGGGCATGGCAAAAAATTCATCTGGTAGCCCTAATTTCTTCAGTAGGGGGTTGGCATCTGCCATTGTGCAGAATGTTGCTCCTTCCTCTGTGTGGAATTAGAATTGTACAGGTGCCAGAATTTGTACCGTAATGTTAGTAGCCAAGTGCTTTTTAATTGCAAGTAGTGTTTGTTGTCACTTAAGCAGTGTAAGAGAAGTAAAATCATGTTCAAAGTACAGATGATTCTCCCAAACACCCCTTCTCTTTTGCCCCAGGCAGCTTGGAGACTTCTAGCCCTAGTTCTGTAGTCCATAAATTGTAGGACTACATATCTGGGTCAGGCCTTTGCGTTGGTGAGCTTTGGCCCTAGGGCCCTGTGGGCACAGAGAGTGTTCAGTAAATCACCCCTGGGATGCTCAAGATTTCTTTTAACAATGACCCTAAGAAAGGCACCCTTCTCAGCTCCTCCTGGCAATATGGATATTATGTCATGGGGAACGGAGCTCCAAATCATCAGTCATTTCCATCAGCTCCCGTTTCCAGTGGTATAGGTATCTCAGTGCAGTGCCATGTTCCTTCACCATGTTGGAGGTGTCAGTCAGGCCCTTCTGCAAGTCAGCGATGCATTGTGTAACTGACACCAGTCCCTTTGATGTCTCTTCACTACACTTTCTAGCGTCTCCATGGTAGTGCCCAGCCAGTTCAGGTCGTGAAAAAGTTGGTGGGAGGCAGTCATGAGCTCTTCTCTCTCATCCTCACTGAGGAAGCTTGCCAGTTCAGATGCCACTGATACTGAGTAGCTCCTGTTGCAGGCCCATGTCCCTCCAGCTTCAGACGGGTTTACAGTCGTCACAGCTTCAATCGGCTTGTCTTTTGGCCTGATTGTTGCAAGCATTTTTGGAGTGTCAATGTTTCCTCACATTTCTGCTAAAAAAGATCACCTAGTTGAGTTAATTCATTCAATATTTGTACACTCCGGGTAGAGAGCCGAGGTGACTTACGACCGCATGGCACAAAGGCGGAACCAGACGTTCTCCATATAGGAATTTTAAACTGCTAAATATAATCAAGTCTGACTGTTGGATAATTAGAGTTGTTGTTCCCTCCAGACAAGCAGGCCTCACTCTACAGGTTACCTTCAAAATTATACTCTAGAACTAGAATACATCACTGTCAGGCAAACATCGTTATTACCGCACTGTACCTTTAAGATGCGATGTTTGTTGGACAGTGGTATTTGTTTGCATGGGACCACGTGGTCGATGGCATTTTAGAATCTCAACCTGTAAGGAAATGTAACAGGATTTAGAGCAGCATACATGGACTCAAATCTTTAATGCTTGTGCAAGAAAACTTTATTTTATTTAGTGATTAGAAAATTAAAAAGGAGAAGCAAAGAAACTGAGAGTTCTCTGCAGCATAATCCCGACTGGCTCTACTCGCTTGATCAATGCCTGGAGTCATCCACAATATCTGAATCTAAGGACAGAAAAAACAATAGAAAGATTTAATCCAAACTACAGCATACTTTAAAAACGGTAACATGATTTCAGGATGTTATGCTGTACTGTTAGTTTTGCTGCCGATTTCATTCAGGCAGTCAGCAGGGACTTGCAGTATACCAGCCTTCTCAAAGCCTCTGAGACAGTCCTCGGTGCGTGTGGCTAACTTTGTAAAGCTGTTCACAAGCCACTGTGCATGCTTGTTTTTAAGACAAGTTGTTCTGAGGTTTACTGAAATATTTGAACTTGTGTTTCCATCCTTAAGCTGGTTTGATTTCTGTGTGGCATACCAGTCAGTAAATTGCTGCTTCAGCTCATCTTTAAACACCTTGTTAACAGATATGTCAAAAGGCTGAAGCAGATTGCTGCATGATGCTGGCACGAATTCCGGTTATAATGTTGTTTTTTTCAAAATATTGTAACACATTTTCAGTCATATGGCCACGAAACAAATCAAAGATCAGCAGTGATCTCTGGCAGTCAGGAAGATTGTTTTTTTGTTTAATGACATTGATGTGTGGCACAATGACAGAATCAGTTTGTAGCGGATGGTGGCTTCTGAGCTGGCCCAATGATTTTCACTATGGCTGATGTCCCAACCATCAGGAAAGCTGAAACTTGGGTGGCACCGATTGTTTTTTTCCTGATAGATGACCTGCGGGGGGAGGTAGTGGTCAGAAAGAGTGCATAGTAGTATGACTGTCACCTGGTGCTTATCCCCAAGTCCTGACACCTCAACCTGTTTGTTTCTGACTGTTTCCATTGTCCATTCAGAGCAGGGGGTAAGGTTAACACCTGTTTTGTCCATGTTTATAACAAGGTCAGCTGGGATGAGCTCCTGCCCAGCAGGGTTAGAGAGACACTGCAAGAACTTGTCTCTAAGTTTATTAAAATCGACTGGTGATTTCCGAGCAGCCTTGGTCTCCCCTTGCACTTATTGAACCCCATACGATTCAAAAACATCCAGGACCACTGCCTTGAAAATGATAGGCTACCACTATTCTCGGCTTGTATTTCAGGATGAGATGATTTTGCAAACTCAGTTGCTGCGGCAGACAAAACTCTGCAATTTATCACAGCACCCTTGACCCTCAGTGACTTCACAACTGATTTCAGCTCCTTTTCCATATCTTCCATTAACAATGGTGGATGCCCATGGTGCTTAATGGGCAGTGACTTTGGCAATGCATCCAGATCTGGATTTTCCTTAAATTTAGCCAGATAATCCCTTTTGAAGATTTGCACGGTATTCTCATTAATTTTACACTTGTGTTTTGCTTCGTAGAATCTTACAGCATTCATAACACCATGCTGATAGGAATATTGCCTGATCTCAAAATGGACCTCCAGATTATACACCCTGCGCTGTACTTTTTTTTTTTTTTTGCATGGGGGAAGCAACAGTTGAGGCAAGTTCTTTCATGATGGCTTCAGCCATCAGGCGAGAAATACTGTCCATCACATTTAAAACCTCAGTGTCAATATCAGATGTCTGAAGAGCAGTAAAATCTTGTTTTAATGCTTTTGGGGGGGGGTACTGCGCCACCGTACAAAAGACATTATGTACATGGCACTACACAGCGAGCTTTGCTAATCTGTGAAACCTGAATGAATGAAGAGCTGTCATATTTGACAGCCGTCAGAAACAGCTGATCTGGTATAGCAGCCAGTGGTAGAGCACGATGTTTCTTTGGCACCATGGCAGGATCAGTTGTCTGACCATGATATCAACTTGACGTGGTTATTTATAGTTCTATAGTAATATTCAGATTATTTTTTTCTTAATTTTCTTCAAGGGTATCGCCATAGAGCCATAAAATATTGGACTGTAAGCCTTCTGCATCAGGATTTCTATGGAAGATTTTGCACTATGGGTCCGTCCCCATTGATGTGCCCATGCACACATTTTTGGGGCACTATATTGCCTATATAATGTGGGTGGACCCCAACCACTTCACTTCATTTCCTGCCACCACTGACACAGAAAATGTTGGGCCACAGCAGACTGTTTTTCCATAGTCACATTTTCGTTGACGGAATTTATTTTTTCTGTGGTAGCTACACCTTTGATTTACCTACTCTGTGTCCTGGGCATTTCTGGAAGCAGCTTTCTTGGCTGCTGGATTGCATTTTGCTGTATGTGCATGGATTTGTGCAGTGGTGAGGCTAGATCTTGGGAAGTATATAAACATAATCTAAAAAGGGCAAAAATAGCTATTGCTAAGGCTAAAAGGAAATCTGAGTTTAATCTGGCCACAAAAGCACAGGATAATTATGAGAGCTTATATGTGTACATCAATAATAAAAGGGGTTTAGGCAGAACAATTGGACCTTTAAAGGGTAACAGTGACAAATTAATAACAGGAAATAAGGACATGGCTGACAAGTTGAATACATACTTCTCTTCTGTGTTTAATGTAGGCCAAAAATCTGGGACCACTGGTAACATTTTACGGGAGACACCAGATCTAATAATAGAGCTCGAAGATGTGTGAACTAGGTTAAAAAATCTGAACCAAAATAAGGCTCATGGACCAGATGGCTTGCATCCTAGACTGCTCAAGGAATTGGCAGATGGTTTGTCAGGGCCTGTTACACTAATAGTCCAGCAATCCCTAGAGACAGGCCAGATTATTGAGGCTTGGAGACAGGCTGTGGTGATTCCTATACATAAAAAGGGATCAAAACAGGCGATGGGCAACTATAGGCCAATCCGCCTGACCTCTGCCCTTGGAAAAATACTGAAGGGCATAATAAAAGATCTGATTATGATTAATGTGGAACTTGAAGGGGTTAAGGATAAGACACTGCATGGATTCACAAAACGTCATTCAAGCTAAACCAATCTACTTGAATTTTATGGTAGAGTTAGTAAAACTCTTGATGAAGGCAGTTCTGTTGACGTTATATTTTTAGACTTTGCTAAAGCATTTGACAAAGTCCCTTATGAACAACTAATAAATACCCTTCTTAAGCTAGGGATACATCAGAAAATAATAAATTGGATAAGGGATTGGTTGTTTGAAAGGAAGCAAAGGGTATTTGTTTTGGGAGAACTGTCTGACTGGGCTGCAGTCACCAGTGGGGTTCCCCAAGGATCTGTTTTGGGACCATAGAAACATAGACTTTGACGGCAGATAAGGACCGCTTGGCCCATCTAGTCTGCCCATTTCCCTACCTACAGGATAGGCTGCAGAACCTAGTTAACCAACAGCCTATTTCTTCCTACAACCCACAAGAATTGCCTTATGTCTGTCCCATGCATTCTTGAATTCTCCCACAGTTTTTGACCCCACAACCTCTTCAGGAAGGCTGTTCCATGCATCCACTACCTTGTCTGTGAAATAATACTTCCTCACATTGCCCCTGAACCGCCCCCCCCCCCATCTTTAAATTGTGTCCCCTTGTTCTTGCACGTCTCTTTTTCTGAAAGATGCTACCCTCTTGGACTTTGTTGATTCCACTTAGGTACTTAAAAGTTTCTATCATGTCCCCCTCTCCTTCTTTCCTAGGGTATACATATTAAGCTCCTTTAGTATCTCCTCATACAGCTTTCTTGCAGACTCTGCACCATTTTAGCTGCCCTCCTCTGACTGCCTCTATCCTGTCTATGTCCTTGTGGAGATGGAGTCTCCAGAACTGGACGCAGTAATCCAGATGGGGTCTCACCAACTGTCTGTACAGAGGATAACAACTTCTTGTTTTCTGCTGCTGATGCCTCTCCCTATGCATCCCAGTATACCCCCAGCCCTCCCTACTGCCTTCTCACATTGCTTGCTAACCTTAAGGTCATCTGATATGATTACCCCCAGGTCCCGTTCCTTTTTTGTTGTTGTTACTACCTCCCCCACCCATTGTGTATTCTTCCCCTGGGTTCTTATTTCCCAGGTGCATTATTTTGCACTTCTTTGCATTGAACCCTAGCTGCCATACTTCTGACCATTCCTCCAACCTTGCCAAGTCCCTTCTCATCGTTTCCATGCCTCCTTGTGTATCAACCCTGTTGCAGATCTTTGTGTCATCTACAACGAGGCATAGTTTTCCTTCTAGTCCCTCTGCAATGTCACGTATGAGTACATTAAAAAGGACTGGACCCAATACTGAACCCTGCGGTACCCCACTAGTAACCCCTCTTTCTTCAGAGTGGACTCCATTTACAATTACCTTCCTGTCTGTTGTCCAGCCAATGTTTTACCCAGGCTACCACCCTGGAACCCACTCCAGGCTGGTTAATTTGACTATTAATCTTTTGTGTGGGACTGTGTCAAATGCCTTGCTAAAGTCTAGGTAGACCATGTCCACAGGCCCTCCTGGTCTACTACTTTGGTCACCCAGTCAAAGAAATCTATTAGATTTGTCTGACATGACCTTCCCGCTGTGAACCCATGCTGCCTTGGGTCCTGTGCCCCACTGGCCTCTAGGTACTCAACTATTCTTTCCTTCAGAAGTGACTCCATCACTTTCCCTACCACAGAGGTCAAACTGACAGGTCTGTAGTTTCCTGCATCTGTCTTGGTCCCACTTTTGTGAAGGAGAATCACATCCGCCTTCCTCCAGTCCTCAGGTACCACACCATCCTCCCATGATTTATTAAAAAGAGTAGCCAGTGGTTTCACTAGTTCCCCCCTTAATTCTTTTAGAATTCTGGGGTGAATTCCATCAGGCCACATTGCTTTGTCCACCTTCAGTTTTAGGAGCTCTTGCAGAACCCTTTCTTCTGTGAAAGGACTGGGATTGACCCCCATCAAGAGTGCTTCTGTTAATTGGATTAGGCACTTCCCCCTCCTCTTTTGTGAATACTGAGCAGAAATATTCGTTCAGTATCCCTGCTTTTTCACTGTCCCCCTCTGCCCACCCACCGTTCATTCTATTCAGCCTCACTATCCCTCCTTTGTCTTTCTACGCTCGCTGATGTACCTATAAAAGGTTTTATCCCCTTCTTAACTGAGTTGGCTATCTTTTTCTCAGTTTGGGCCTTTGCTATTCTGACTTCCCTCCCTGCTTCCTTCTGCCTTAACTGGTACAGCACTTTGTCCTGCTCCTTCTGTGTTTCCTTATACTTCCAGAATGCTATCTTTTTCTTCCTGACTTTCACCGCCACCTCTTTTGAGAAACATAGTGGCTTTTTCTTTCATTTTGATTTGTTTATTTGCTTTACGCAAAGGTTTGTTGCCTCTGTGATGGCAGTTTTGATGATTCCCCATTGTTGCTCCACACCTCCTTCTAGCCTGTTTGCTAGTGCTTTTCTGAGGCACTCTCCCATCTTGCCAAGTCAGCCCTCCTGAGTCCAGTACCCTCACTTTTTTTGTAAGCTTGACTCTGTAGCTGAGTTTAACGTGAACCACACTGTTTGATGGTCACGTGTTCCCCAGATGGCAACTCACTTCTAGATCTGAGATCCTCTCACTGCTCCCGTTTGAGAGTACGAGGTCTAAGATTGCTCCCTCACGAGTGGGTTCTGAAACTAGCTGTCTGAGGCCTGCCACATGTAGGGCATCAAGAATGGCTGTGCTCTTGGATGTGGCTGCAGCAAATGTGCTCCAGTTAACATCTGGCATATTCAGGTCTCCCATCAACAGTATTTCCCCTTTCTCTGCCATTCTAGAATGCCTTCTACCATATCCTTGTCCATTTCCTCCCTGACATGGGGGTCTGTACACAACCCTGTGCAGATTGTGTGTCTTTTCAGTCTCCAAGGTGGCCCACAGTGCCTCCTCTCCTCCCTGTTTACTCTTTTGTTCAGTTGCTTTTATCCTTCCTTTATACAGAGGCTACTCCTCCCCTCTTCTCCCCTGCCTGTCTCTCCTGTAGGTTATGTACCCTGGTATGTTAACATCCCAGTCATGGTTCTCTGTGCACCATGTTTCTGTGACTGCTACGATATCCAGGCATCCCTCTTCCATCAAGACCACCAGCTCAGGGAACTTGTTGCCCAGACTACTGGCATTAGTACTCATTACCCTCCATTTCCTGATGGCCTTACTTCTTTTTGCCCCATCAATGTCCTTCTTTCCTTCGTCACTTTCTCCATTTACCCCAGTTCTTCTCCCTATCAACACCTCTATGTTGGTGTTTACCGCACTTCCTACCGTGATTTTTTGGGAGATTTAAGTTTTCCCTGCTTCCTTTGTGCCTCCCCTTAGCTAGTTTAAATGCTTTCCCTGAAGCATTTAAACCTATCACTAGGATCCTGGTTCCCCTCCCGGACAGATGCAGCCCATCATGCCAGTATAGCTTGCATCCACCCAGGTTGACCCCAGTCCCAAATGAAGCCAAATCCCTGCGCTCCACACCGGTTTTTCAACCACTGATTGAATGCCATGGTGCAGAACACACTAGCCTCTCCTATACCATAGATGGGCAACACCTCCGAGAAGGTTACCGTGCATGCTACTTGTCTAAGGCCCCTCCCCAATTCCAGAAACTCTTCCTGCACTTCTCTAATCCCTTTCTTAGCCAGGTCATTTGTCCCTAGGTGGACAATGACATCCAGCTCCCTCCCCTGTGCAGCTGCTCTGGCAATCCTGAGGATTCGCTCCCTGTCCCTCCAAGCCATGGCTCCAGGCAGGCACCTTACCTCCCTCTCTCCTTCCTCTCCCAGTTCTACCTTCCTAACAATGGAGTCCCCCACCAGGAGTTGTTTCCTTCCCCTGTGGGGCCCCCTGCATCCCTCCTGTGGGTCTCCTTTGTGGAGGTTCCCAGCATCCTCCTTGGTCTCCACTGCGGGTGCCTCCATAGAGGAACCACACTTTGCCAGAATGGCATAGGAATTGTGGAGAGGTACAACCATGCTTGTTTAATCTTTATATCTCTACCATGAAATCAAAAACTGACATTTGGTTGTCTAAATTTGCTGTCAACACGCGCATAGGTTTCCCAGTCAATAGTCATACTGATGCCTTGATACTGCAGGATGCACTTGGTGATTTGGAGACCTGAGCAATGGAAAACATGGCTTCATTTAACATTGAAAAATGTACGGTAATGCAACTGGGTAAAAAAAACTCCGAAGTGGATTATATTCTGGCTGGTCAGGTACTCAGAGTAGTATATGAGGAACAAGATCTGGGGATTAGGGTCAGTAATAACCTTAAATTCCACTCGCACTGTAACCAGGTGGTTAAGAGGACCAGTGGTATCATGAGCTGCATACATAGGTACATCAAAAGTAGGAGTAAAGAGGTTTTGCTCCCTCTCTTTACCTCTTTGGTGCGGCCTCACACTGAGTACTATGCACAGTTCTGGGCCCCAGGAAATAAGGGCGATATAAATGCCCTGGACAGGGTACAGCGAAGGGCAACAGAAAGATTTAGTGAAGTCCAGGGCATGAATTATGAGGAGAGACTAAAGAGTCTTGAACTTTATTCCCTGGAATATCGTAGGTTAAGAGGGGACATGTGCCTTATTTTTCAGGCTATCTGATCATTAACTTTGGGAGCAACTAGGGCTAAATCTTAGGGAACAGATTTACAGTATAATATGTGTGTCCACTTTCTACAGCTTAAGGCGGATGGGTTTAACACACGGGCCTGTATGCATTGGTTCTCAGTAAGGGCAGTGAAAATTTGGAATGCACTGCCTATTGAGGTTGTGGGTAGCAAAACAATGTTAGCCTTTAAGCATTCCCTTGATTGCTATCTGAATAGTAATAATATCAAGGGGTATTAGATGATTGTTATGGCGAGTCAAATGGACTTCGGTCTTTATAGAGCTCAGGATCACCTATGAAACCTATGATTGGTTATAGATCATCCAACGCCTTAGAGAAACTTTAGACAAGCATCACTGTTAGTCATAATTCAGTATAGATTTTTTTCTGTATTTGGTGTCCCATTTTTCTTTATGGTTGGAAATTATTAAGAAATCTGAATCACCTTCCCCTAGTTTTAATCTGCACTGTCTGCTTATCTATAGCGGTCTTCTATACAGTAGAAACAATTAGCCTAAAACAGCAGTGCATGTTTTGGTAAAACATTTTAACCTATCTCTTTTTTTTCTCTGTTTTATAGTGCTGCTGTTCTTCTGTGTTATAATATGCCCCTTTTCCTCATTTGGGGTCTACATTAGCATTTTTTTTATATTTGGAATAATTAAAAGGCATTATTTACTGGGGCTCTTTCCAAGGTTTTCATCATTATTCTTAATTGTTTTGAACACCCTTTTCTTGTAACTTAGGTGAACTAGTATGCAACAGACATGGCCCCCTGATCCCATGGGAACATGATTTCTCAAAACCAGTGGAAAATGATGATGACAACCTGAGGATGGCCACATTAAAAGAGCACTATTTTTACTATTTTAGTCTTCTAAAAAAGTACTTAAGCAGAAGCAAACCATTCAAGTAAGGGTTTATGGAGAATTAATACACACTCTGGGTGCATTGGGAAGCAAGAGGCCTCAGGCCCAGTGCCTTCAACCACCTTGGAAGTGTATTAATTATTCATAACCCATGCCCTGTTGTGGGTCATTCCACTTACAAAATGGGTAATAAAAAAACAAAATGAAATCAGAAACAAGTTTTAAACATTTAAACACTGCAAATTTTTGAATGCTTTCAAAAGTAGTTTCTAATTCATGCCTGCTTCCAACCCCAGAAGTCCCTCACTTATGTTTATCAACTGCAATCATTCCCCTGGAGCGAGCTACCTCAGATCTTAGAATTTTATGCTAATTAGAGAATCTTAGAATGAAATTCAAAACTATACAGTGTGGTCACGCTCACCCTCACAGTCTAACAACAGATTTGTTTCTCCACCTGAAGAAAGCAGTTGCCCCAAAGTCTTCACTTCAGAGCCGATTATGGTTTACTGTTTTATTATTCCATATATGTATTCAATGTATTTCTCATCACTTAAATTATTTCCCGATTACTCTGTGTTAGTGTGTTTCTTTGGTATAATTTTTGTGATTCTCTGGTTCCTCTTCAGTCCCCAGGAACCATAGAAGACTATTAGTAAATTGCATATTTGTCTGTGAAAAAAAGTTCTTGCTGTTTAAATTACTGCTTTGCAGTAATTTGTTATAGGTATTCTTGGTTTAATTTTTTCCAAGAAAATACATTGGCTTTATTACTGTTTGAAGAAGAAGAAGCCTGGACAATTGCATGATCTGGTTTATGGGAAGGGGAATGTTGGCCAGGACACTGGGAATGCCCCCTACTCTTTTTGAAGAGTGCCCTGGGTTCTTTTACTTCCACTGGGACACCCATCAGGACAGCACCAGGATGGGTAGAAGGGACCTCAGTTTAACATCTCATCCGAAGGACAGCACACCCCAGAAGTACAGCACCCCCCTAATACTGCTCTCAGATGCCAGCATCTTAGGTATGAGTCCAATCCCGGTGTGGGACGAGAATCCACAACCTTCTGGTCCAGAGGCGGATGTGCTCCCAACTGAGCCACACTGACACCATTAATTTCAAGTGCCACGGTTCTACTTAAAAGGAACTGAACTGCATTTGTTAATTTAAACCCCTTTTCTTTAATAGGGATCTTTTTCTGTGGTTAAATTACTGCTTTTGGGAACTGGACTTTTTTTAAACAGTTGTCAGTGTTTTTCTTGACTGAAAGGATCAGAAAGAAAATGGGACCCATGGACTTTAAAAATTGTAAAATTTGTTTTCATCTCCTGGCTAAGGCAGACTGCCACAAGTTGTGTTTTAGGGGCCTGGGTCCAAATCAAGAGTTTGTCAATTATGAGCTTTGCATTACATTTTGCCCTAAAACACAGAAGAAAAAGGCTAAAAAGTAGAACACATGGCTTCTCAGTCTACTGCCATATCTCCTAAAGGCTCAGATGAGGGTCCAGCTCCTCAAAGTAAGCAGTAGTCCCTGATAAAGGGGACAGATAAGAGAGAAAAGGCTGCAAAAGATGGTTTGTAAGTCAGGATGTTTGAATGGGTGAACCCTGAACCCAGTAGAAGATAAATACCCCCTTAGCAGACACCGGAGAAGGTGCCTGCTAAGAAAAAAAACCAAAAAGAAAAACATGTTGCTGTCCCTCCTCCTGAAGAAGGAAAGGAGTCACCACAGACACAAATAAAATGCCCTCAATAGAGGATATTACTAGGGCATGGCAGTTCCTCCAGGAATTCTACGTTATATGGAATTTCGTAAATGTGCCTTTGCCCCCAGGCTCTGCCTCCATTCCCAGTGCCTGTGGAGGAGGAGACTGAATTGTATTTTGATTAGGAGAAGGATGAAGGAGAACCCATAGAACCAGGTGATTCTCCAGAAGAAGAGTTTGGCTCCCCTCCTAGACCATCATATGACTAAACAGTACCCCTTACACTATACTTTTGGGAGGCATTTGGTAGATACCCTCAGCATCACCTAACAGGAGAATGAGGTGGAATTTTTTGGATATGATGGGTTTAACTCTCACCGAAAGGCTGTTCTTGCCCATTCACAAGTCCCTGAAGAAGGCCACTTGCAGAATCATGTCAGAATCCACTTCAGTCGGGTTTATTAACAGTATCATTCCATGCTTAAACTCTTGTATGTGCTGTCATTGTTCACTGTTTTGTTCTCATACTGTTCACTATTTTGTGCCACCTTGATGGCCTGGGTCATGTCTGAAAACTGTCATTATAGAACTAAGTTCATTGACAACACTACAACTGTACGAATAGTGGAGCTGAAATCACAAAGGGATGGCATTACTGAAAGATTTAAACCAACTGACACTGTGATCTAAAAAGTCAAAGATGAATTTCATTTCTGAAAATCTTCAATCACATCAATACTAAAGAACTATATTATCTAAATGGTACAATCTAAGAATCCCAGAGAATGAATGAAACCTGCCTGTGTTGCCATCAAACACACTAAAACATAATGCTCAGTGCAAAAGTGCAGTCTCAAAATGTAATTGAATTATAGGCAGTATAAGAGAAACTTTGTAAGTAGGTACAATAATATTATCCTGCCATTGTATTGCTCACTGGTTATTGCGATCAGTTCTGGGATACTCATATGTAGGGAGAAGTGGAAAGGCTGGAGAGGATTCAAAGGAAGGCAATGCAGTGAGCAAGAGGAATGTAAGGACTGAGCAGTGAGTAGAGGTGAGTAGAGACTGGCTAGATTAAACTTGTTTATCCTTGATAGGAGAAGGATGAAGGGTGACATGGTGCTAAATTTCAAAGCAATAAAGGATGGCACACTGTTAGAAACTCTATGTCTGAAAACTAAAATGGATCAATACAGAACAAGAGGACATGTGCTACAGATGAAAAGAAAACAATTTGAAACTAACAGAGGTAGTTTTGGCACCCAGTGAGTAGTCGCATTATAGAATAGTCTCACTGAACAATGGACCACTGTTTCAGGGAGACTTAATTTATGTATGTGTAACCCCTGTTCTCATTACTCAGTCTTTCCTGGTGCAGCTTGGGAAAATACAGACTTTTTTTTCTTTTAGCTCCTGCCCTGGGCTCACAGAACTTAGCTTTTAAACAGTCACTGACATAGGGCAGGCAGCTCGCACACTCCCAGTTTCTCAGGTGACTTCTTTAGAGTGGCATCCTGCCTCCCCTCTCTGTCTAGGGGTTTGGTGATGGTATAGTTCACAGAGAAGGGGGGGGGTTCGGGCACCAGTTCCTGACAGGGCAGTGAAACAGTCATCAAGCAGGGAACTAAAGCACAGTACCTTTAATGTGTAGATTTGGGATTCTTCACAAGACAGCGTGAGCTGTCTGGGTGCAGCCTGACGGTATTTGCATTGTCTTCTTGGCTGGAGGGTACAGGCACAGTCTTTTGATCTAATGGAGTAAACAGGTGAGCAATAACAGCAAACAGTTCATAGTGGCTCAGACTCAAAGATTCTGTCTAGGCAGAAATCGGGATGCAATCTAGCACATTTTATTTTGTAAAACTCAAAGGCTCAGGCCACAAACGGTCAGCTCCATGGAGCAGGAAAGCAGTCAAATTATTTTCACCCAGTCACTACAATATGGCAGTCATGGCACAATTTACTTGTGGGACCTGGGTCCCGAACCTGGATCCTGCACGCATTTACTTCGGTTGAGCCAAATGGGCTCCTCTCCCTTTGGTCTGCATTCTTAGACAAATGGCACAACACAGGTTATTTTGGTATTCCTGCCAGTGGGAGTTGGGCTGTCCTTTACCTCAGGGCACAAACTCCTCCTCAGGGCACTCTGATGTTAACTTGGGCACAGTCCAACCTCTTCAAGCCATCCACCCTGCTAATCCTTGGGCAGGGTTTGCACAGGGCAGAGGCCACACTTCCCTCTGGGCACAGCTCTCTCTCTCCCTCCTCAGCAGCTTCATCTTTGACCAGGTGGATGTGGACTTAAGTCTGGGGTCCAGTCCACCACTCTGGACCCTCCAGTTCTGCTTCTCTGCCACTCCGTGGACTGGGCCTGCCATGACAGCCACCCCAGCACCTTCCTTGCTTCACTGAGCTGGATGGGCTCCAACAACACTGCTCTCTCCTCCAAGCTGCTGCAGACAGCTGTCCGCCTTCCCCACCGATGACTTTTGGGGGTCCATCAACCACTTTTGGGACCAGGGTGCAATCTCCCAACCCTGGCCCTGGGCCTCCCCGGCCCTGACTGGAGGCCTGCAACCCAACTGGCCTACATGCAGGCCTCACAGCTCCTCACAATTCCCTGAATCCCAACAGACTAACTTTTTTTAAAACCCTCTCCCACACCAGTAGGTACTCGATTCTCCTACCCTGTATGTGATGTCCAGGCTCCACTCCTTAGCAGACCTGGCATCACTCATGTCCTTCTGATGCCAATGGGGCATCACTGGTAACCCCTAATTTGGCACAGGGGTTACATATGTATGTTTGTACATATCTGTCTGTCTGTCTAGCTAGCTATCTATCTATCTATCTATCTATCTATCCATCCATCCATCATGTATGGTGGAATGCTGTTATGCGTGGAATTCCATGCTCGGAATATGCTTGTTCTGCTGCAATAGTGATGTCACTACTGCAGCAGAACAACTTGGAAAGCTACCACATAGTTGCTCTCCTCTATCCAGTTAAGCTGGAAGTTTTTTTGTTTTTTTTAATACTTGAACTTGCAGAAACATCTGCAGCACACTGTGTCGGTTAAAAAAAAAGAAAATGTTAACATTTCTATACTCCGTTGTCTTCACTAGCTGTTTTTTTGTGATTTTCAATGCTGTGATTGCCCGTACACTATAAAAGATTGTGTATGAGCAGTCATACACAAACAAGGATATTCTTGTATCTCGAGGTTCCCTTGGTAACAGAGCACCTCTCAAGCTGCTCTCTCGAGGTCATCTGTTACCAAAGAAACCTCTCGATACAAGAATATCCTTGTTGTGTATGGCTACTCATACACAATCCTACCTATCTATCTATCTATCTATCTATCTATCTATCTATCTTCTGTCTTTCTGTCTGTCTGTCTATCTGTCTATCATGCAACCCTGAGGGACCCCATTTGTTAGAAAGAGCTTGGTAGGAATATCGCTCCAACCTTAACCACCTGGTATTGATTAGATAAACAATCCAGGTCCACTTTTGCATGGCACAAGAAAAGCTCAATGTTTCAAGTCTGGAAACCAGCAGCTAATGGTCCACAAGGTGCAAGGCCTACCTTAGGTTAAACTATCACTGCTGTTCAAAGTTCCGAACAGATATTTCAAACTTAAGCAGCCTGCTAGAGACTCCAGCTTCCAGATCAGTGGTGAAAATATTAAACAGCAGTGCACCCAACACTGATCCCAGGGGGATGCTACTGAATACCCCACTCCACACAGAATAGTGCCTGTCAACCACACTCCTCCTGCCTCCAACCCCAGTGTACTTTGTACAGAAGCTTTTCATGTGCCACAGTGTAAAAGGCCATGCTGATGCCCAGATAGACTAGGTCTACAGTCCTTCCCCTGTCCATCTCCCTGGTCACTCACTCAAAGAAAGTGAATAGGTTGATCTGGCATAATTGGCTCCTCATAAAGCAATGCTGAGTGGGGGCAAGAACCTTGGTCTTAACCACACGCACCTTTATTCTCTATCCATGATAATGGCGTCCCGACTTTTGCTCAAAATGAATATCAGACTGACCAGCCTATAGTTGCAATGGTTCAAACTTGCCCTATTCTTGAAGACAGGGACCACAATGGCCACTTTTAAGTCCAGTGCCACATGGATTGAACAGACGTGTCCCATATTTTGCCTCTTGTTCTAACGTTGTGTCTCACATTTAGGTGACAGTACATTAAAAGGTATGACAACCATGGCACAGTCACTGATGGTCCAACAAATAGCTGACATGGACCCAGACTATGGGAGTGCTGTGTGCAGTGTGGGTGTACCGGGGAACCCTGTAAAGTCCAATGCAATTGCATACTTCTCTTTGGTTCTGCAAAATATAATGTAATTGCCTATTTCATATTTTTTGTCATGAAAGCCTGATCTACAGTTCAATGTGTCAGACTCATACCCTACTGTAAAACTTAATAAAACATTATAGTATAGAACAATGAATGGCTCCTCCTCTCTTTATCTTACAACCTAACTTAAATCTTTTTTTAATGTCCCTGTAGATGGGACAGGAAAGTTATGTAACTGGTTGTGAAGTAGTATTGTTCCTTGCTTACAGAAATGAAAGTCAAGATTCAATGATCCATTTTTAACTGTACATGAGTAAACACTGGTATGAAAAACTGTTTTGTTTTCTTTTTATGGACAACATTCTGCACAGATCTCTTCATGGAACCAGTAATTTGGAGTTTTTACTATGTCCTGGTTTATTTTCAGAATGCTAAGCACAAGCTATTACCCTAACAGAACAATGCTTAGGATTCTGTGCACAGACTGTGACATAGTTAAAACTCAAGATCGCTGGTTCCATGAAGAGAACTGTAGCAGGGTACTGTCCATAAAAATAAAACAATGTGCATTACAGTTATTTACATCACTTTTTATTCAGATACAGTTACTTATGGATCATTTAGGGGTATGAATTCCATTTCTGAAAACAGGAACACTATAAACAGCTGCCAATTACAAATAATTTCATGTCCTCTTTAAAGCTAAACTCTGATATTTATGGTGTCGCTCAATCAGTGACCTGAGTCCATCAGTTTGTTTGGGTCCCTTATTAAAATCATACCCTACTTATGTGCTCAATTTGCAAATATCTATAATAATCGTGACACTATAATAACTTTAAAAAGGCCTCGAGGAGCAAGAAACTATTGCAAGCCTGGGGGTTGTCTGCCTGTATTTAAATAAATCATTAGTACCACAGAACAATGTTAAAATGAAGACATACCACACTTCCTTAAAGTGTTTTGTCATGAGGTAAAAGTGTCCGCTGGTGTAATGCAGTTTAAATTAAAAACTGAAACCACATCCCTGAGAAAGGAAACAAGGTCAAACATACGTTGTATTTTGCGCCCAAAATAGTTGTATTGCTACATCACCAAATGCGGCAGTAGTAAGTAGCCAGTCCAGGGCAGTCAGTTCTTAGTGGCTTAGTTGGTAGAATTCTCACATCTGAGCCAGGAACATCAGTCATTCATGGGTTCAAGTCTCACACCAGACACTTGGGTTTCACAGTACTACAGCCACTGCACTAGCAGCATGTAACTTGTTGCTTAGTGAAGCACTGCACCTCGGCATATAGATTGCATGAATGGCTCTAAGTAAAACCAAATTTTGTTCTACTGAGCAGTAAAATAATTGCTTGAAGCATTTTTGATTTTGGAAGGTGTGCTTTAAGAAATAGGCTAGAGTTTTAAAAGCTTTAGAAGCAAGACAAGAGGCACTTGTTCTGCCGTAGCTGTGTCACTTCAAAGGCACCAACACGTCTGCATGTAATTTTCAAACATTTTTATGCATTCTTTACACTTTACAGCACATACTGTAAATGACCAGTGAGTTGCTGTTGGGGCTCTTGTAGTGACATTAAAACACCTTTATGTGGTCTTACAGTCATGCCACAAGTAGCAAAACTGTGGTACAATCATGCCACAATCTGCTGAAAATCCAGCCCATTGTCTTTCGCTCTCTGATGGCATCTCCTACAGGGATCTTCTATGGACCTGTAAAGGAGTGCCGCCTGTTTGTGATGACAGATAGAGTAGATGAAGTTAAAACAGTGATACAATAGTCCAATAGATGTTCCTTCTGGGCTAATCTAGGGATCTCTGGAATGGATGTGGAGTTGCCAGGTACACATGCACAAAAACAATAAATATTCCTCGCTTTGCATTCACACTAATAAAAAAAGTCTTGTGAAATAAGTTTGCAGTACATTTCATGAAATTACAATAACAGTATGGGTTGCCATAGGCACTGTCTTCCCTCGTTGTCTTCAGTACCCTAAGTGTTTTGTCTGGAGACTGCAGCAAAATGTTACTAGTGAGCCAGAAAATCTTACTTACAAAGGACTGTAAATCCCAGCGCCCAGTGTGTCATCCCAGCCAGGCATTCGTTTTATAAGTAACTTAGTTCCTGCAGTGGTGACAAGTGTATTGCAAGGTCAGGCTGAAACGTTTATGTGGTTTTCCTTGGTGTCCCGTAATAATAGCGAGTGCAAAAGGGCAAGGAACAGAAACAGCAAGGACAAAACAGTAATTGCCATTTTAGCGATTTTGCCACCCCCCCTTGAGTTTTACCCCACTGGAGTTGGTTATTCATAGTACTGGGGTTGGGGGCGGGTACAGGGGGCATAGCCCCTCATAAAAAATATGGTCACTATTTGTGCCCCCTCTGTTTTGTCCTCGCTATTTGTGAGTCATCATTTTGTGCTCACTATAATCACACAGAACCATTTTCCTTCTATGATGCTTAAAGGGTTGGGGCTCAGTGTGTGTATGGGGGGGGGCACCCTGTGTGGCATGATAACTTACTTTACAGTTTAGCTTAATGGTGATCAGGCATCTCTCACTCTGGGCAAAACAACTTCATGGTGATCAGGCATCTCTCACTCTGGGCAAAACAACTTCATGGTGATCAGGCATCTCTCACTCTGGGCAAAACAACTTCATGGTGATCAGGCATCTCTCACTCTGGGCAAAACAACTTCATGGTGATCAGGCATCTCTCACTCTGGGCAAAACAACTTCATGGTGATCAGTCATCTCTCACTCTGGGCAAAACAGCTTCATGGTGATCAGGCATCTCTCACTCTGGGCAAAACAACTTCATGGTGATCAGGCATCTCTCTGGGCAAAACAACTTCATGGTGATCAGTCATCTCTCACTCTGGGCAAAACAGCTCATGGGTGATCAGGCATCTCTCACTCTGGGCAAAACAACTTCATGGTGATCAGGCATCTCTCACTCTGGGCAAAACAACTTCATGGTGATCAGGCATCTCTCACTCTGGGCAAAACAACTTCATGGTGATCAGACATCTCTCACTCTGGGCAAAACAACTTCATGGTGATCAGACATCTCTCACTCTGGGCAAAACAACTTCATGGTGATCAGGCATCTCTCACTCTCGGCAAAACAAGTTGCAGGATGCAGGCAGAATTTTTTTGTGAATTGTAACTAAGTTTAGATAATCAAACTGTTGCAGTCTCTGCATGTATTATCCACACAGCACCATCAGGCAAGCCTGGTAATAAACGTTTCTGTACAGACAAAGCACAGGGAGACACACACCAATCACATCAAAGTTCCAAATCTTTGTCAGAAAGCATTTGCCAAATAGTCTCTCAGAGAAAGCCAGCACTGAAGTTGCAAATTAGCTCCTTGCAGCCAAGATGATGCTGACATGTTGAGCATGGCTGCTGGGGAGGGACATAATCTACAACAGGTTGAAACATACATGTACTGTATTTAGGGATCTGGTTACATAGTCAATGTAATTGGAATACACATATACTTTGACTAAAAGTTTAGGACAACAATTGGGTGCCCTATATAAAATGAGAAGAGCTACCATCACAATCTAGACTCAGTGTGATTAACTCCATGATTATTCCAGTCATTGACTATGGTGAGGTTCTGTACATGGGGGGAATCAGTGATGGACCTTGTTAAAGTTGCACATTATATAATCACTTAGCTAGCTTTGTCCTCGATGTCCCATGCCACACTCATCATTGTTCTCTGTATAGATAGCTAAACTGGCTACATTTGCGGTTGAGATGACAGCTACACATAGCTAGTTTGATGTCAATCAATCAATCAATCAGTCAAGTCTTTATTTAACCAGGCATTCATCGTTGAGCAGAAGCTCATTTGCAAGATGGACCTGGGTGGAGCATGAACAATTGTATATACAGGTCAACACAGGTATTTACAAGGCAATACAGATAATACTCTTTACAGAGAGGAAGAAAAAGAAGTTCATATGTACATAGAATTATACAGATATTGTACAGATTACACTGTGATTTACATACATAGAAGTGTCTATAGGAAGATAAAGCAGGTTATCTAAGGTTGCAGGAGAGGAAGTAAGAAAAAAATAAAATAAAAATATACACCAGGTAGAGGTGAAGGTGGGAAGAGAGGGAGGAAGTAGGGGAGAAAGGCTAGGAGGGCACGGTGCACAGAAAGGAGTTGGTAAAGCTGGATGTAGAGAAGGTGGATGGAGAAAAGGAGTATGTGTGAGCCCGGATTGAATGCTATAAAATGCACGGGCATGGTAGGATGTCACAACCCAGGGTAGTGAGCTCCTATCCGAGGTTAGGAAAAGGAAGAATAAGGGGATGGATGGGCCTAGTGTTGATAAGACAGGGGATAAGAGAGAGAACAATTAGGCTGATGAGGAGCAAGCTAGGGGAGTCAATACTTAAAATTGGAATCAGCGTGGCTATATAACAGTGCAGACACCGGTACTGGGTCTGAGTGGGTGAAGCAGTTACATACTTCTCTGATTATGCGGAAATAGAGCATCTTGAAAGCATTTATACCGATTAGAGTCTGCGTAATTGAGGGTTTTGTAGATCGTTCCATAAGGTAGGTATGCAAGCTTGTGGCTGCCCTGCTAAGCGGGATTTTGCTTTGGGTACTTTAAGTGTAATAGCTGAGTAACTTCTTAACGCTATTTCCCAATTATACTCAGGGAAGACAGCAGGAGATATAGTAAGGCAGCTTATTAGAGATGGCTCTATAGGTCCAGAGAGCGGCGTTTCTGTGGCGCCTGAACTTTACAAATGATGTACAAATGTTATAGGCAGCAAGTTCCCAGTTATTTATACAATAATGTAAATTTTAAAAGAAATCCAAGGTTGGTTTGAGATCATCTAACAGTGTTAAATTTTAAGTTTCTTCAAGAACTTACACTGGCTGTTCCTCCTTTCACCACTTGGATCTCAGATTTGGAATAGTATTCCAAAAAATTTGAGGTTATAAAATGAACAACTATCATGGTTTAAAATTAAGAAATGCTTTGCTTCACATGCTTTTTTACTGCTAACGTGCTGTCACAACCTTGGTATTGGTTGAATTATTTGCTGCTGCGCTATATGGATTGCTTTACTCAGATTTGTAGATGGCCTTCTTATAAATTCATGTACTGTATATAATTTTACACCACTAAGTTATATTAGATGTACATTTATATTGTGACAGCT
Source organism: Neoceratodus forsteri (assembly GCA_016271365.2). NCBI lineage: Eukaryota > Metazoa > Chordata > Ceratodontiformes > Ceratodontidae > Neoceratodus > Neoceratodus forsteri. The sequence continues at coordinate 1,267,411,999 of CM028131.1, read as the reverse complement.
TTTTATTTGTGTACTAACCTATTGTACCTTCCTCCCCTGAAACCAGGATTATGCAAAAGGACATCGCTTATAAATGGGTGTAAACTCAGTGGGAATTACCTTATTCATGTTACTTGAATACAATGACTACTACTACTATTTCCTGACTGGCCAAGTGTTAATAGAAACAATGTTTATACAAAGCATGTCTATTTAGTGTATGGCCTCCACCTGAAGCAAAATTGACAGTAAACTCATGGGAGATACAGAAAACCATCCCCTGTGGGGCCAGTTTCATGGGTGGCCTCATACAAACATATCTTATGGGGCTTTTAACTCTGCCACCATAGTTCATTTTAGCATGATGAATCCTGAAAGTCACCGTTTGTGTGTAACAGGCCAAGTCACATTTAAAAGCACAAAGTACACAGTCATGGGTACACTTCCTTGGACGCCAATCCTAGATCTTAGCTCGCTGGTTTAATGCTCTCCACCATTGTCCACTAGTTAAACAGTTAAGCCCCCAAGCAGATGCCTGGCTGGTCTGAAACTGATGCCTTCATGGCTATAGAAGATGTGGCAAAGTGAGATGGATTGCCTCAGAACCCTGCTGCTCCCCTTGAAATATATGCCTGCCATGGGAGACCACCCTTTCCAGAGAGGTGATGGACTCCTTCACTCCACAGTGAATGAAACAAGACTGGCTCCCTGAGCCTTGAAACCCCTATATACACATTGAATACACTATCATCACTTTGTGTTTTGAAGGCAGTACAGGCGAGTAACCCAGCCTTAAGGTGGCACGCCAACCTAAGGTAGGTTACATTAAAAATAATTAACATCAAAGTATGAAGAACAAGTGGGTTCCCACACCTAGTAGATGCTTTGACATCACTGGGCGCAAGAGTGAAGCCCGAGTGCCTTAGTGATGGCACATCACTCATGAGGTGTGTGAACCAATGAGTTATTCATACTTTGCTGGGTTTTTTTTATTTTTATAATGCAGTGGGTAGCTTGCTTATAAGCACTTACCTTATTTTCCTAGGGATCAGCTTAATGCACCAAAAACATAATGAAACAGGTGCTTTGTGAGAGACTGTTTTTTCAAATTAATGAATCACTTTACCTGATTGTCCTCTTATAATGGGCACAGCTGCAATCCTAGTTCAGCTGAAGCTGTGTTCAAAGTTGTTCTTAAAGTTCTGTGAAAGGTTGTTCTTAATGCATGTTAAGGACAACTTACAGAAACCACAGAGAAAACATGCTACCATGTATTTTATATGGATTACATAAAAGGTGGTTGGAGTAATGGTGATGCCTTTTATTAGATGAACAAGAAAATGCTGTAGGTAAAACATTTGGAACCTTCTGGCCTAGAACCTTAAGGGCATAAACAAGGTGCAGGGGGGCAACATCTTCCAGTATAGGAGTACAAGAACGAGGGGTCATGCTATGAAATTGGAAGGTGACAGGTTGAAGGGAAATGTGAGGAAGTTTTTCTTCACAAAGAGGGTGGTGGACGCTTGAACAGTCTGCCACACAAAGTGATGGGAGCAAACACAGTGGAGGGATTTAAACATGTATGGGACAGGCATAGGGGAACCCTTGAAGTGGGAAGGAGAGGAGAAAGCATTTGATCAAGTAGGGTCAGAGGCTGTAAACAAGGGGAGGGCTTACGGGCAGGCTAAATGGGCCTAGTGGTCCTTATCTGCTGACAATTTCTATGTTTCTATATCTGTATACCCAATATATATTTTTTTTCTTGGTTTTTCTCACCTCTGCCTCAGCCTATCCATCAGATCCATGGCCTCCCAGCCCTATCGCTAGCCCATAGCTGGCTCCTTCCATGTCTCTGCCCCCCCATACGGTCAGGAGGTGTCAGCTCCTCCCTTGAGGAACACATCTAATTAGCCTGGGGATCCATGGCAGAGGGACCCAAGAGTACCAGCTGTCATTCATGGCCTCAGACAGGCTTATTCTCTTTTCTCAAACAAACAGAAGAGAGAAAAAAATAAGTGCCTCAGCTGTGATTTGAGCTGAGGCTGCCCAGAATACCATTCTTGCACAACCAGCTGCACCACCAAGGTAACTGGAAACCTGAGACTCCCAGAAACACCTTACTCTTTCTTTATTGCATAACCTGGTGTTGCACAGATAATTACATTTTTATTCACAAGGGTGTAGTGTGCGCATATATGGAACCCAAACAAACAGAAGAGAGCAAGAATTAGCTTAGCTGGGATTTGAACCCAGGCTACCTGGAATACCATTCTAGTTGTGTTACCATGGCAGCTGGAGACCTGGGACTCCTAGAAGCACCTTACTCTTTCTGTAATGCACAACCTGGTGCTGCAAAGATAATCACATTTTTATTTACAAGGTTGCAGTGTGCACAGATATGGAACCCAAATAAGTAGAAGAGAGAAGGAAATAAGTGCCTTAGATGGGATTCAAACACAGGCCACTCAGAACACCTTTATATTTGCACTACCAGCTGTACCACTAAGGCAACTGAAAATATGGGACTCCCAGAAGAACCTTACTCTTTATCTAATGCACAACCTATTGCTGCACGGATAATTCCATATCTTCTTCGAGGATATCTCCTCCATTAGGCCGCATGTTAGGAACTATTGTTGTCAGCGCTAGGACCACACAGAAACCCTTACTAGATGGGGGCTGCCCACAAGTGAGGTACTGCATCTATGTGTATAAAAACAATGATGGCCCCATAAATCCTCAGTTCTTTTCCCGCCACTGATCATCCTCATTGGACCTATTGAAGGAAATGCCATCAACCTAGCCATTGCCATTTATTCTTTAATTTTACTTACTGTGTTATTTCATCTCTGCATGCTGCCGAAGTCAAAAGAGCCTTTATTTCAGTATTGTAAGTGTGTAGATAAAATTTGCAAAGAAGACAAACATGCGGTTTATGTGTGCTGTCTGGACTGCTCACAACATTAGGACTTGTGAGATTTGCCAGAGGCTGAACCAGGCTACAAGTCGACAATGTAAGACAGCTCTAGAAAATGTTCTTCTCAAGATATTGAAAGCCATGGAGAATGAATAGGGCCCAAAGTCTATGTCTCCATCACCATCAGTCAAAAAGCTAAAGGAGCTTAATATGTATACCCTTGAGGAAAAGAGGGAGAGGGGGACATGATAGAAATGTTTAAGTACCTCAGTGGAATCAACAAAGTCCAAGAGGGTAGCATCTTTCAGAAAAAGAGATGTGCAAGAACAAAGGGGTACAATTTGAAGATAGAGGGGGACGGCTCAGAGGCAATGTGAGGAAGTATTTTTTCACAGAGAGGGTGGTGGACGCATGGAATAGCCTTCCTGAGGAAGTTGTGGGGTCTAAAACTGGGGGAGAATTCAAGAATGCATAGGACAGACATAAGGCAATTTTTGTGGGGGGTAGGAAGATAGGATCTGCAGCTTATCCTCTAGGTAGGGAAATGAGCAGACTAGGTGGGCCAAGTGGTCCTTATCTGCCATCAAAGTCTATGTTTCTAAGCAGCCATCAAAGTCTAAGGATCGGAACAGGGAATGGTAATTGTTGCAGCCCTCCTCGTCGTCCGACCATAAGCACAAACACAGAGAAAAATAAATGTTTGCTTCACTGGTGAGGTCCTGGTCACTGTTGAGATAAGGTAAACCCATGTCATTGCTCACTCTGGCGGTGTTGACTTAGGCCCCCCCCATCATCAATGAGACACCAAGGTCATGGCTTGGCTTATTTATTTATTTACTTATTTGCTTTTGGTAAGCAGGTAGGTGCGCTAGGCAAGGCCTGCCTATTTTCAGGCACGACCCAGGAGAGAACATGACAAAGTATAGGGTTTCGCTAGACCACAAGAAAAAAAAAAACAGCTTCAAAAGAACATAAACAGTAAGTGTATACATTAAAGTCTCAGGGACATTCACATGGGTAACAGCAGTAGTCAAAGAAACAATCATCATTTACAGGTAGGGGATGCAGCATTTGAACAATGATATGAATAGATGGTAGACAATGAAATATTAATTGCTTAGAATATAACAGCATTGCTACTTGACAGGAAATTAGCCTCAGCTACTAATAATACAAAGTTACATAAGTGCTAGAAGGAGAGTTAGATTTTCAGGTAATAGAAGGGGGGAGTAGGTAGGTAGGGGAGAGAGAGGAAGCAAGTGCTAGGGGGACTAGGAGAAGCTCAAAAGGCTACTGACAGTTACATGCATCAAGGTTAGCAAGGTGATTGAACAGAGTTCGCTTGAAGGAGGCATGCGATTTGGAGCACCTAATGTTTAGGGGAAGGGAGCTCCAGAACTTGGGTGCATAGTGGGCAAAGGACTGTTCACCCATTTTGGTGAGGCACGGGTACATGGAGAGAAGAGCAGAGGTGGCAGATTGAAGCTGATGAGGGTGAGCTACTGGGGTAAGCAGACCAGCAAGGGAGGCAGACTGGGAGGAGTGAATGATGTTGTCAGTTAGGCAACCAAGTGCAAACAAGCACTTGGAGGGAGGTGACAACCACCGAAGGTCAGTATATAGAGTGCAGCGGTGGGTAAGGCAAGGGACAGACAAAGCAAATCTACAAATATTGTTGTAAGTGACATCCCACTTTTGGAGGATTCCAGCTTGGCTCTGTCCAAAGATGGGTGAAGCCTAGCTGAGACCTGGGAGTAGAATACCTTGGGCCACAGAGATCCTAGCTACAGGGGTGAGGACATGTTGGATATGGTAGGCTAGGCCCAGTTTAGCATTAACCAATTTACAAAAGGCATTAGCATATAGCGAGAAGTCAAGGGCAGGGTCAAGAGTGACCCCTAGGTATTTGAAAGGTGGGGTACTATGAACAGGGGATCCATCACGACGAGAGACCTGGAACAAGTTGGTAGAGGGTGAACATTTCCTATGGGACCCAAAGAGCATGGCCTGTGCATATTGGCAATGTTAACGACCAAGTGATTAGATGTGAGCCATTTTTGGGTAAGGTGAAGATCTGAAGAGAGGAGTGTGTTAATCTCGGGGACCGAGCTGGAAGAAGCATAGATAACCAAGCAGTGACAGCAGTAGGGTTCCATGAATGTAGGTCCAATTGGACCCCCCACTACCAGAAATGTGGGTCCAAAACCAAATTTGTGGGTCCAAAAATCAGAATCATTAGAAATGCTGTAGAAACACATTAACATTGTCTGTGTGTTAATAATATAGATAATAATATATGGGGTGGTGTGTGTATTGAGATTTTACACACATCAAGTTGTGGGATGCTACATAAACCCCAAGAGTGAAGCCCGAGGGGTTTATAAAATGCATCCCACAATGAGGGTGTGTGTAAAATCGAGTTTTACACATACCACCCCATATTTTATTTTTTATAATTGCTGGCATGCGCTTTTTTGCCTCAGCAATCATAGAAAATAAACTCATCAATTTTCAGGCAACCGCGGACCAGTGTGAAGTCTTAGTGGTCTGTGGTCTGCTAAGTTATAGTGCCCCACTTATGTGAGGTAAGAAGAAGTGAAGAAAGTAAATGTAGCTGTGTCTGTATTTTTTCTGTTTGTTTCTGGTATGCTTAAACTTACCGGCAAACAGCAGTTGCGGAGCTGCGGTGTTCTTTGGCATGAAGAGGAGACCAGCCGGGCTCTTGTGTGTGGAGAGAGAAATCGGACGGAGCATTCATTTTCTATTGGTTTTCCTTCACCAGAATAGGTGTTTATTTTTTTTTCAAATAATAAAAAAAAACGCCGACAGTGAGGGGCAGTACTCCTGGGAACGATGAACGTCATGTACTAAAGGAACACTGTGACTGGCGCATGCATGATCAGAGGGAAAACTGGCGTATTTTTGCTGTTATAACCAGCCCAGCTGGCTATAACGGCAAATTATAACTGGGTTTCCCCATGGGAAAAAGCGCTAGCCAGTAATTATATAGAAGTTAATGCAGTTTACTCATTATTTCTAAGTTTTTTGGTTTTTTTTGCCTCTTTCAGGTTATGTACCAGCCCAGACAGCTAAGGTTAGCTATGCAATCTGCTTGATCAACTGTGCACAGGAAAGGAAGTACAGGAGAAATACAGAAAAGGACTGATGACTGTGGATAGTCAGCACACCCAGAGTCGAGTACCCTAGAGGAGTAATAGTCAGTCAGAGCAGGAGCAGCTTGTGAGAGGTGCGCAAGCATAGTTCACTACTTCTTCACACACATCAAGCCAGCTAGGACTGCCCTTTTGTAATGACAGTAATTTACCTTTCAGGCAGAATGAGAAGGAGGGACACTGGACTGAAGGGAGAAGAAGATGTTGTCATGTTATTGTTGACAACATCTGTGCTGATTTTTCAATAACTGTTCAAAAAGGCAGAAGCAGGAAACTACAGACCTGTTAGTTTAACCTCAGTGATAGGGAAATGATGGAATCACTTCTGAAGGAAAGAATTGTTGAGTATCTAGAGGCCAGAGGGGCACAGGACCCAAGGCAGCATGGATTCACAGTGGGAAGGTCATGCCAGACAAATCTGATAGATTTCTTTGACTGGGTGACCAAAGTAATAGATCAGGGGGGCTGTGGACATGGCCTACCTAGACTTTAGCAAAGCATTTGACACAGTCCCACAAAAGATTAATATACAAGTTAGCCAGCCTGGGAGTGGGTCCCAAGATGACAGCCTGGGTAAGAATTGGCTGGAGAATAGGACACAGAGAGTAATAGTAAATGGAGTCCACTCTGAAGAAAGGGGTTACTAGTTGGGTACCGCAGGGTTCAGTATTAGGACTGGTCCTCTTCAATGTCTTTATAAGCGACATTGCAGAAGGACTGGAAGGAAAAGTATGTCTCTTTGCAGATGACACTAAGATCTGCAACAGAGTTGATGCACAGGGTGGGTGGAAAGGATGAGAAGGGACTTGGCAAGGTTAGAGGAATGGTCAAATGTATGGCAGCTTAGATTCAATGCTAAGAAGTGCAAGGTAATGCACCTGGGAAACAAAAACCCAGGGGAAGAGTACACAATGGGGGGGGAGATACTAACAACAACAAAAATGGAAAGGGACCTGGGGGTAGTCATATCAGATGACCTAAAGGTGGGCAAGCAATGTGAGAGGGCAGCAAGGAGGGCTGGGGGGATACTGGGATGCATAGGGAGAGGCATCACCAGTAGAAAACAGGAAGTTATTATCCCTCTGTATAGACATCTGGTGAGACCCCATCTGGAGTACTGTGTGCAGTTCTGGAGACCCAATCTCCACAAAGACATAGGCAGGATGGAAGCTGTCCAGAGGAGGGCAACTAAAATGGTGCAGGGTCTGCACCGGAAGACATATGAAGAGAGACTTAAGGAGCTTAATATGTATAGCCTCGAGGAAAGGAGGAAGGGGGGGACATGATAGAAACTTTCAAGTACCTCACGGAATCAACAAAGTCCAAGAGGGTAGCATCTTTCAAAAAGAGGTGTTGCAAGAACAAGAGGGCACAATTTGAAGATGGGGGTGGCTCAGAGGTAATTTAAGAAGTATTTTTCACAGAGAGGTTGTGGATGCATGGAACGCCTTCCAAAGGAGGTTGTGGAGTCAAAATCAGTGGTGGAATTCAAGCATGCATGGGACAGTCATAAGGCAATTCTGGGGTTGGGGGTAAGAAGAAGTAGGCTGCTGGTTAACTAGGATCTGCAGCTTATCCAGTAGGTAGGGAAATGGGCAAACTGGGTGGGCCAAGTGGTCCTTATCTGCCGTCAAATTCTATGTTTCTATGTTTCTGTCAGTGCCGCCTGTCTGTCATTGTAATTAGCAAGCATCAAGTGTAGTAGGAGGGACAGGATGTTCCAGTGTTGTTTGTGACTCTTGTAATTGTAATGTTGTTAGCTTAGTCACACAGTGTCTTAGTGTAGAGTGTATCAAACCAGTATTTGTCACAGAGCAACACAAGATAAGACAACTGAACTCAACTCACACTAATATAGCTTAAAATGTTACTTGAATAATCCCAGCTGATCTCTCAAGACATCAGTGTTAAATAAACTGAGTATCAACAATGCACATATACATACACTTAGTGTCATCTGTCATGTCACATAAGTAAAATCAAGCTATGATTATCAATTATTTGTAATACATTTTCTTAACAGTCTTGTCTATCATGTAACATTTTGTATAAGTTGCTGACACAGGACATATACCATAGTAGACGTAGTTTGTTATGGTTAAAATTGAGAAGTAGTTAACAGTTTCTGTTAATACAACAATGGAAATGTGATTAATAACTGCTGTTAATTATAATGGCTCAAACTGATTTCCTTCAAGTGTTCATTCATATCATAGACTGACATGTTCACTGAAGACATTTTTGTTGTAAATCATGGCATATGTAAAAAAAAAAGTTGCCATCTAGTACAAGTTACAATAATAACCCCCAAAAAGTAACTTGGTTAAAATTAGATTTTAGACTTCCTAGTTTTCCACTGGCGTCTGTTTTACACTATTACATTCCAAGGTGGAGAATACATAACACATTTGTTGTGAAAAAACTGCCAGATACCAGCAGTTAAAAATGTTGAATGGCATCTAATTCTGTATGTAGTTGTACAACAATAAAATGTATAATAACAATTGGTAAAAAAATAATTTCTACTTTTACCTTGCTGTGTACCCAAGCAAGGTGTATTTGAAATGTTTTCGTTTCATGTGTACAATGTGTTGTACTGTTGGGGTCTGCATGGGGCTGCAACTACTGCACACTGCAATACAGCAAACAGCATATTGTTGTAATGTAATGTACACAGTGTGAAACACTGCAATACGAGGCAGTACACATGAGAATGGAGGAATGGATGGAAGGAAGGAATCCCTGTGATTAACTTGTTTGACAGAGTTAGAGTTAGAGCCTAGTAGTAGTAGTAGTCGTAGTGGCAGTGGTCTGATAACTCCGATAGTTATCATGACAGATAATATACTGACTGCAATTACATTTTGTACATAGTGCTGGTGCACTCACTGCAATCGTGTTCCAAGTTTCTCACTGTTTTCTTGCACATAGGCTGTCTCAATGCCTCATCATGTGGGGATGATCATGATTCATTACATGAGAGGAGTCGTAAACCACGGATGAAAACACAAATGTATGTCATCTCACAATCATTCATGAGAACACATTATGCTGCCTTAAGCTTCCATTACATCATACCACAGCAATGGGGCAAAGGGAAAATATATTGCATCCTCCTCAGTTCTTCCCCCCTCCCTGGAAACAGAGTGGAACAAGGCTAGAAGAGTTGTGGGAGAAGTGAGAACAGAGGAAAATGGAGGGAACCAGCCAGTGACTTTGCTGTAAAAAAGTGATGATGGATACAGAGTAGACAGATACAGCAGATAGCCAAGGAAGTGCCAGTTCCTAAAAGAAAAGACCCCCAAGAGAAAAGTGGGATGGTGGGGGGAAATACACATGATGACTGAGATCCCCCTGAAGATGTACACTTGCCATTATGGTAAGACTAACTGCCTGTTCTATCTTCTTTAGGGGGTATCTCAGCCATCATAACATCATGTACTGTACCACACTACCACCATCACCGTAGGACCAAGTATCAAGCAACTGAGCAACCCATAACTTGACAACAGTGTCAGTAGCTCAGTAGGTAGCACTCTCGCCTCTGAGGCCAGGAGATCAGAGGGCTGTGGGTTCAGTTCCCAAATCTGGCACTTGGGTTAATATCCCAGTACTGACACTGTAGTGCAGCATGAGAGGGGTGCTGCACTTCTGAGGTGCCGTCTTTCGGATGAGATGTTAAACCAAGGTCCCATCTGCCTGGATTGGTGGTAGTTCAGGTGGATGTTAAAGATCCCATGGCCAAATTTCCCTCATTCACTGAAAATACCACCAACAGCTTAATCTAGTTCAAGGTCAGTTGGCATTCATCTGTATTCCCCTCCCCGGGTCATGCCTGAAAATAGGCAGGATTTGTCTAGTGCACTTACCCAGTCAAAAAAAACTAAATAAATAAATAAAAATCAAATAAAATAAGAAGAGGTGATCTGGGAGGGAGGCTGGTTCTCCTCCATAAACTTAAGACAGGTGGTTGATTAGGTTGCCAGCCTTACTCAGTAAGGACTTCTTAAACTAAAGACAGAAGAAAGACCCTGAGATTGATGATGTCTTACATGCCATATTGTTTGTCACTAAATTCAAGGGGCTTGGGCCGAGAGTTACCACCATGCTGTTCCGGAATACTTACCTAGTGCACTGCCAGTGCCAACCAGAAGTGACAGCGCAATGCAACTGTGACATACCTGAATGGTGATTAGCAGGGGGAGGGGTGCTGCCACAGTACCATTCAGGAGATACAGTAAAGTACAGTTACAGTGTACCTACCAGGCTGGGTGATTTACAGACATGGTGGTACAGTGGTGCTAGTGCCACCACTAGCCACATTCTGGTGCAGGCACTGAGGCACATTACGTAAGGTATCACGCATATTCCAATCTCAACAAATTACTCTTCTGAATCAGACAAAGAAAATGGTATGGGCTGCTCATTCTGATTTGTAACAGTCATTTCACAACTAGTGTCACTACTACTTGCAGTGGTATTGGCTGACAATGTAGAACCTGAAGATGAAGACTCACCTCCTGTGCTCATTAGTCTGCTTCCCAGAACTGTGAATTTCACCCTGTGGTCTCGTGCTTTTTCCATTTTAGAAGGGCTTTCTCCACATTAAATTCACTGAGTGTTACACCCTCTGCTGCAATTCTTGAGAGCATCTCAAGATATGAATCCGAGAGATTACTTTGATACCTAATTTTGATCCTGTTTTGCAAGGAAAATCCCCTTTCACAGCAGGCACTGTTTACTGGTATGGCCAGACCACAAGATAGCAACTGAGAAATGTTGGGGTAAATAGCTGAATACTTCGAAATGATTATCTTGGCAAAGTCCGAGAATTGCATCTGAGAGTAACAAGGATGCTGAAGTAATCCTTTTACCTGAGACCACTCTATCTCTGTAGCATATTTATCTATGTGAAGATCAATTTCAGCACCGCTTTCAGTGACATGCCGCTGACCATAATGAGAAAGAAGAACATCCAGTTCTTTCTCACCATAGTTAGGGGGAAGAGGTGAAGTATTCTGTCTTGTTCTAGGATCAAAAATTTGTAATGAACGCAAAACGTCTATCATTTCATTGGGAAATCTTTCCTGAATGTTGCTTACCAATTTGTCTAGGTAGCTATTTTTCAGCCTGTCAAACTGCGATTTCAACTGTTGTTCTTGTACGTTACAAGTCTGTCTTTTTACTTCTAAAATAAGGTAACTGCCATTCTCAGTTAGTTGCTGGAGAACCTCCTTGAGCATTGGACCAGGATTTGTTTTCATTTCAGTTAAGCTACTGCACTAGTAATCACTGGCATAATGATGGTTAGGTCTAAGTTATCAGACTGAAAAAGCCTGCTGAGTTTTGTTACATGTGAAAGAACATCAAGCAAGAGCTGTGTCACTACAAAAAATGTGATACTTTTCAGCATTTTTAAGACCCCTGTTGTTGTGGCATTTTGTGTGGAAGCAGTGTCATTCTTGAAAAAAGCTACAAGAGAAGGTCATATTCTACTAATGGTCTCAACTGCTTTATGCAGTGCTAACCAATAAACCTGTTTGGGTTCTTTGAGACGAAGCACGGGGTCATCAAGCAGAACTTCTGATTCTGTCAGATGATGAGTCCTGACAGCACTATTTGAAAAATATGTAAACACAGATTGTAGTGTGCTCTGATACTCCTTCAAATATTTCTCATTTTTTGCTGCTTGTGGTGTAGCAAGAGACAGCCTTTGTGCAAGGCAGTGAACCAAAATCATATAAGGGTTCACATCTGTTAGTCACTTTGTTACCCCTATATGAGAACCTCTCATCACTCACACGCCGTCTAAACAGAATCCTACACACTTTTCAAATCATGTTATGTTTACGAAAGAAGTCTAAAATAACGTTTGTTATGCTTTCTGCTTTACCATCTGATATCTGCCGGTTTTCTAGAAAATGCATCTTTACAGTCCCATTGACCACTGTTTGGCAATAAAGTACAATTTTTTAGCTGATTGTGAGATCTGTTGATTCATCACACATGATACCCATACATGATGCTGAAGCAATTTCTGAAAATATTTCTTCTTCTATTACATCACTGCATGCTTTTTGCAATTCACACACAGAGTCGTGGTGTGTGTACACATTAAGACTAACCTCAGCACCTAAAAGGGCATGTAGATTCAGAAGAGGTGCAAATTTTGAAGGGAGAAGTTCTTCCTTTGCTAACCAATACGCTGAATACATGGCTGCAGCAGCACATTTCGCTGCCTTTTTAATAGCATTTACTGCTGCTGTATTAAAGGATTTTTTAAGCTGAATTTCCTTTACTGCCAGAACATGGCCGGTACTTGTATTATGACGTACAAGTGTTGTGTGCCTGTAGTTGGCACAGCCCGATGTGAAGGTATTTCTTTTACTGGCTGCCTTATAAATGTTACAGTACATTAAAACAGTGCTGTCAACAAGCTTAAAATCTAACCATTTATACAGTGTCCTCCAATCTTCCCGAACACCAAATATATATTTTTTTTTGGGGGGTATCATGTATAACGAATCATCAGCTGTTGCCACAGTAGTACTACTACTACTAGGCTCTAGCTCCTCATCTGTCTGCATCACTACACGTGATGGAGCAGTATCTGTTCTATTTGTAACAGTGCACGATGACGTGCCACCATGATCATCCTCAGGCAAATTTTGTTCACTACAACTTGTATCTGCATTATTACTTTCAACCTCTCGTTTACATGTGTTGTTTCTCTCACAGTTTTTCTATGAAACAATAAAAATGTCTCAATTTTTTTACAAATGACTGCAAGACGCAATGATTTGTTTGATCACTGGAACTAGAAATGTAGGTAGGATATTAATATACTGGAATGGATTGATATGGCCTGAATAGGGTGGTCTGGACAGAGTCTGGACCTTCTGGGTCTGTCTTTTCTCAATAAAGTATAGTGATGATAAAATAAACCCCGACTCGAGTCAGTTAGAAAACTATTCTACTGTTCATGACCCATGTGCTAAAGCTCGAAAACACAGAGGACAACTGCTTTATGACACTATCACTTTTGGGAGGAGTGGTGGTGGTGACTGAGTCACATGGTGGTGCAGACTGTGCATGCATCAGCATGCTGCTCCTGTTTGAATATGGATATTGTTGCTTATAGGCAGCAATGCATGTAGGCTATCCATTGCAAGCCTGGTAGAACTGTTTTAGGAGGAGTAGGTCGGGTTGGTCACTCAGTAGTAGTGCATCACATGTGGATTAAGTGGACATTGTTGCTTATAGGCAGCATGTAGGATATCCAATTCATGCCTGCAGATATCCAGCCGCAAATTAAGTCAGGAGTGGGTCGTGGGTGGTTCATCAGTAAGTACCTGTGGATACGATCAGGTGTATATTGTTGCTTATAGACATCATATATGATCAATTCCAGACTTGTGGTAACTACTGATATCTGGAGTGTGGGTTTGGAAGGGTCAATAGGTTGTGGTGGTGCATCAGTACCTGTGGATATGGTGGAGGGTGGACATGGATATTATTATTGCTTATAGGCAGCATGTATGATATCCAGCCCTGGTGACCACACCTGGGTCCCTGGTGTAACTGAACTGTCAGATCTGGGAGGAGTGTAGGGGTGGGGGGTGCATCAGTACCTGTGAATATGGATATCCTTGCTTATAGGCAGCGTGTAGGATATAATCCAGGTAACTGAGCAGAAAAAGGAAAAAGACACAGCCAAAAATGTCATGTCACCAAGGTAGAAGAAAACTTTGGTCAAACAACCTGTTAGAAAACAACAATGTGTGTGTCATTTGTCTGAATATACCCAAACCAACTAATAAATAAACAAGTGCTAAGCACAAGATATGACTGCACAACTGTATATTACATACATAGGTCACTAAAATGCAGACTTGTTGGTTAAGACTGTAACTTACTACTGAGTGACTGACTGACATTTGTGTAAGTGACAATCAATGGCATATAACAATCAGAAGTGGAAATGTCTTGATGAGATTGATCAGTTCCTTTGCATTATCTGCATCACTGTCTGCCTGTCAAATAACTGTAAAGTCTCTATGAAGTGTGGACCTCGCTGCTAGTGCCACATATTCAAGTTTCAATTTTAGATTAAGTCAGTCAATCTTCTATTTGTTTGGTGAGAGGGACTTGCTGGTAGCAGCCAGTACATCCTTCACCTACTCACGGTTCCCCAAAACCAGTTCAATTCTCAGGTTAGCACGTCACGAAGCAGATGACTTCAAATGTCTTCAGATAGTGGCTGCACTTGTCTTGATCAGCTGCCCGTCTACTGCACTGCTGCATAACTCTTCAACTGACATGAGGAGGATAGCCAAGAATGTTGTGCACTGGGATGATCACACCACCACAAAGGGTTGTCAGCACTCAGATGCTCTGCATGTCTGTAAAAAAAATATATATTAACAAAACAAACAAAAGAAAACAGAAACGCAGTCCTGGAACCATATTTATATCTGAAACTCAGACTCTCAGACCATTCATGTTATAACAGCAAAGTAATCAGTTATTTGTGGCCCCTATTATCCCTCATGGAGATCTACTGTCTTACTCACTAAGAATAATATACTCATTCTTTGAGTCTACTGAGTCCTCCCTCACTCACCATGTTCATCTCTGTCTATTCTCATCTCCAATAATGATGACAGCTTACTCAAGTAAGGTAACAAGTGTGCAGCCACAGCAGCAGCCACAGTCTAGTTAAACAAACCCTTAACTTCCCACCCACCATACCTGAACTAGGGTAAGGTAACCTACTTACCTAACTGGGTCCAGTAGCGTAGCCATATAGCAGCGGTAGCGTGCGTACCTGACCTACTACAACTCGTTTACCAGAGCTGCATAATGGGCTGGCTGGCTAACACTGTGACAGACTGTCACTAAAAAAATTAACAGCCCTTTAAAAATCTATTGGTGAGGTCAATGGGTCAATCCTAAAATACAAAACTCAAAAAAAAAATGTCATTACAAAATGAGGAGTGGAGTAGTTTTTCATACCTTTTTGTCTTCCATTCCAGCCCAGGGTCTTCTCTGTTCTGGTCTTTCTTCTTCACGAATATGATGAAAACTGGACCAGACTGGCAGTGGCTGGTGGCAATGCGTCCACTGAAAATTTATGAATCAACAACCTGAAACAAAATGACATACAATCAAATCTCATTGATTGATACTGTCTCATACAAACAAAACAGACTAGCAGCAGCACTAGTTAACTGTGTCAGCAAGGCAGCAACAGTTAAAATACCCAAAATATGTAACTTTGCTGCCACAGAGTGGAGCCGGCTCACTATGGTAGCATCAGGAAAGGGGGGAGGGGAGGCAGCTAGTCCTTGTGTGGGTGCCGGTTGGGTGCGGATCATCTCCAATACCAGTGCCAGTACATGATGTAAGCAACTCACATAGAAGTAAGTCACAGGGCACGGGGGCAGAGGAGGGCTCGGGTCTCAGGGTGTTAACTTGGAAAGAGGCTGCAGCTGAAGCAGCAGGAGAACAGGAGGACACGGGAGAATTTAAAATACAATTAAGAAATAAAAAATATATATAATAAAAATCGTTAATGTCCCCAACTTCCCTTCGCTTCCTATACTGTATGGCTGTTGGAACTTGGCTATATCACACTCTGAGCTGAGCACTCTGAGGACTCGATACTCGATAGTCATGATGACAGCATGCCGTGACTCATAAAATACAGTCAGTCAGTGGTGAGGTGACTGGGTGACCCAGTCTGCTCATGCTTGCTGACGCTGACCATCACCATTACACAGATAATAGCTGCCTGTTCCTGTTGTTGCACTGTATGTCACTTTAATAAACATTTACATTTACCAATACAGTCATACAAAAAATAACCCTGGCCGGCCCGCTCCCTCTCCCAAAAAGAATACATATAACTCAGCCACAGGCAAGTTCAATCACCAACCATTAAGTAGTACTGTACACACTGTACACAATTAACAGTATGCTAGCTAGCTTGAGATGAGAGGCAGTAACTGTACTACATACTTGCTGTAAGATTTCACACAGTATAGACTACAGTACTTAGTACTTACTGACTTTTGCTGCATCTGGCAATGCAGTGCACCGTCGCTGCCGTCCGGCGGGTCACGGTCCGCGTCACTCACCCACTTCTGACTTTGGCTCACTGATGCTTCCAGAAAAACAAATATAGAACAAGCACACAGCACAAGTTGCATTGCACAACCTAAAATAAAGACAAAAAAAGGTCGATAAGTATGCGCACTGACTAACTCGCATGAAAAAAACTCTTGCTAACAACATAATACTAATCTGTATCTGTTGTGTCACCCCAGTCCCTTCAGTGAAAGACAAGTCTTCCTACTCCCCTCCTCATCACAGTGCCACAGCCCCCCCAGCTTAGCAATCAATCTCCCTTCTGAACTGACAACTAATCAATGATATATAAGTAACTTGGTATACCTTGGCTTTCTCTGACAGGCTACAGCATACAGATCCTGACTTAGCAAGTAATCTTCCTCAAAATGCCTAGGCCAGACCTGAGGAGGCAGAGGCATGATCTGACTTCTTGTGGTGGTGGTGGGGGGGGGGCACGTGCAAATACCTTGTGGTGATGTGATGGTGTCATGGTGCTTCATCATTCACAGACATGCAGGTGCCTGGCCTGGGCCTATACCAGCAGCAGCAGCACCATGTGCAGAACCGTTTTAGGGCAAGCCATCAAGGGGGTCTCTGTATGAGTAGTGGTGGTGGCGTGGCACAAATAAATGCAACAATCTACCCAGGGCCGCTACACAGCAGAGTGGATCTATATCAGAGATCCCCCTGCATGGCTAGATGGTCTGCAGCCTGCAGTTTCTCTTCATTTACCCCCCCAAATCATGAGCTACCGACTTCTGCTCCCTCCCTCACCACCTCACCATGCACTCAGTCAGTACATTTTAAATTAAATATAACAAAATGCTGAGCAGCTGACACTCAGTCAACCAAAAGGCACTCAATGAGTCAGGGCGATGAGGCACGCATGCCATGCCAGATGCCACACGTCACCCCCCTTCCCATCCTGCAAAGTCACACTGTAACACTGCAGCAGTCAGTATATTTTAACAAATATTAACAAGAATTTAAGATCATCTGTCAGCCTGGCCAGTGCTGCCAGCCCAAGAGACCCCAGCGGCCGGCCTTGAGTTGGGACCCCAGAGACTAACAGCAGTGAACTGAAAGTGCCTGGCATGAAGAAAGGCCCTCCCATCTTAGCCCACAAGCATGTAATGGGGCCCAGGGGTTTTAAGGGGAGCTGAGCTTTTACAGAGCAGTGGGGGCCACAGCAGCAGATAAAAGTTGGACTGCGACGGTCTGTGACCGTGCCTTTGCAGACCAGAAGGTTACAGTGGTGGAGCAAAAACTGGAGGAGGCAATCCAGATAGTGAAGACAAAGTCACAGTTGGTGGGTAGTAAGGCAGGCATCAACAGAATTAATTAAAGAGAATGCTGCCCAACTTTGCTCAGAAATTAGCCCCAAACAGCCAAACTCAGGCTGGTCAGAAAGGGAGTCGCTTTATTTCTGTAGGGGTAGCTGGTGGAGGTTTTGGGGGCAGACGGTAACTTATTTTTATCTGTCACAACAATCATCTGAATCGATCCACTGCCAGACTGGTACACCTGAAGAATCGCACACCAAATCTGAAGAATCGCAAGCTGTGCAACACTTCTGATTTAGTGTGCAAAGAATCTTCAAGTTTACCATCCGTTTATGGTGCTGGATTGATTCAGATGCACAAACACAAATTGGCTGGCCTGTTACTTAAATGGAGTCACTCAACCAGGTAAAAGCATGACGACGACAGGCTACCTTGTGAGATGGATAGATGGAGAGTGGGAAAAAGCCAGTAGCACAGCACCACTAAGTAACTTAACTTACCTCCTTAACACCGGCTGATGAAGCTGCCTGGTTCAGTTGTTTGATGGTCAAACTGGGAAGGACTTCAGTCCACCTTGTTCTTCCTGGGCCTTGCCACGTTTCCACTTTTTCTCTGGGCCGAACGTGGGTATGACTGCACTCTTCGATAGTCCACCTGAGAGAGAGAAAAATGGCACACCTACACACATGTCATGAAAACGCTTGCTACGTGACAGATCTTGCAGACAGCTCACAGCTTGAAGTGATTGGTGGAAAAACAGCAGCTTTCCTTAACCACCAATCACATTCTTTCTAGCCTTTTTTCATTTGTGACAAAGTTGAAACAATGTTTTTTTTTCCCCAACGCACCAACCCCCACTCCGCTCACTCTCCTTCATTCTGAAGTGCAGCCAGTGTAACTGCTCAGGAGTAATAAGCAGTAATAAGCCACAGTGCATCCACTCAGATGTGTGCACTCATCGGGAGTGCGTGTAAAATTACAAATGCGCATATTTTTCCCTCTGGGCGAACATTAGCACAGTCACTGTAACCAAGTCATCTGCGTATACCAAGGTGGGACAGTGAGAAGAGATGGAAGATAGATTATAAAAATAGAGGAGAGCAGTGGCCCAAGAATGGAGCCTTGTGGGACTCCTACAGAGATGGGAGCAGGGGAGGAGAGAACCTTATGAAAAGAGACAACTTGGGAGCGATCTCGTAAATAGCTGGAGAACCATGCAATAGTGGAGCTGGAGGCTCTGAGGGAGCTGAGATGATGTAGGAGCAGGGAGTGGTTGACAGAGTCGAAGACTTTTGGTAGGTCAATAAATACAACCCCCATGAGGCAGCCGTGGTCCATATTAGTTTTCATATCACTTGTAAATTGGGCCAAGGCGGTAGTGGTGCTGTGGCCGGCTTTAAAACCATGTTGAGATGGGGAGAGGAGGTTTTGTTTGAGCAGGAAGTTGGATATCTGGTGATGGAAAAGTTTCTCCAGGAGTTTAATAAGAGTGTTAAAAAAAAAAAAAAAACACCAACGTAGAGCACATACACCTCATTTAATACAAGGGCACAGGTCTATTAAAGATAAACTTTATAAGCAAATGCCACAAACCTGACGCGTTTCGGATGTTAAACACATCCTTTCTCAAAGGTAAAACACCAACAATAAAATGTCTCTTAAATACTCTAATAAATGAGATTCAAGCAGTGCCATTAATTAAAACTCCACGGTGATTGGTTAAAACCATACACTTACAACCCACTTTAATTAACATAAATACAAACTATACATCTTAAATAGAGCTAAAAAACATATTTATACTTTACTAATAGCAGCCAAACTAATTACATGTCTACATTTATAGCTAACAAAACCTAAATCAAGAGAGAGGAAAAAGGAAAAAATAAAGGGGAAAGGGGGGGGACGGAAAAAGTCTTTAAATAACAATTGTCAAACTGTTATTGAAAAACGAGCATAATTGCTGACAAGAGAATTACAGACACTGAATGCCCCATCTTTTTAGTCAGGATATAACAAACAATGATCACAGAATGCATTTAATGAATCTAACTAAATATAAAATAACTTTGTAATACATCTCTACAAGTCCATGTATAGAATATATTACTACAAAATTAACCCCATTTTATCACATTTCTTCCAAGAGTGCTGAAGCTGCAACTGACTTTACTTGGCGCACTTTTAAATATACAATAATGAATATTTTAATAATTGTTCTAGCCAAGTACTATCATTTTATCTTATGTAAATAAACACATTGCCAGATTATGTCTCCTCCTCGTACATTAAGAAATGAGTCTTGCAATGGGGCACATTTAATACATATAACTAATTATGAATACATGTCCGTGAAAATATTTTTTATATGTAAAAAGACCGGGTCTCATCACATTCTCTTCATGAGATACGGAAAACACAGCAGGAATAGCTAGGCACATTTTACACATAAACTAACCATCTAAATCGCTATCATTATTAAATGCTTCCATATTAACAAGCATTACAATAACTATTTTACTAAATTATGTCCGCTTTTCATACACTCGATGAGGAACCATTACGTAGAATGCTTTTAATTAAATCAAAATATCTGACTCATACTGCTCAGATGTATTCAAAAACCCTGTTTTAATGCATTCCTCTAAAAAGAGGTGAAAAATTACCGAACATTTTTTTTCCCCGCATACTTCAGCTGGCCTCATAAATTACATAATTACATGCTATCGTTATAACTTGTAAAGGCTCAAACCTAAACATACTGTTAGTGCAACACTCTAACATGATGTCACTTATCACCTCATACTCAAATATGGCTCAAGGCAAAAATCATATATACCATTGAAGTGATTTATTTATTACTTCTTTTCTTCTTCCTTAAAAACAGTTTCAATTCAAAATCTGCATTAAGTCCTCTATTTTTTGTTGCATTCAAATTTATAATCCAAAATGCTTCCCGTGTTAATAGGAGGTCATTAAAGTCTCCTCCTCTTGGTTTACGCTGCACCTTGTCAATTCCAATAAAATAAAAAAATGTGTTGCTCCTTATTCTGTGCTGTAACCACATGTGCTGCAGTAGCATATGTTAAAATCTGCTTTTTCAATTGATTTTAAATGTTCTTTCACACGTGTTTTAAAATTTCATTTAATTTTTCCCACATAAAATGTATCACTGCCACAAATGGCCATATAAACTATCCCTTAAGTGTTACAAGTTATCAATTGTCTAATTTCAAAGATTCATTCTATATTTATACATGTAAATTCATTACATTGTTTAATCACTGGACAAATTTTACAACTTTTACATGGATAACAACCTGTCATGTTATTATGTAGCAATGTTTCTTTTACTTTGGATGTTTCGACAAAATGGCTATGAACTAGTTTATCTCCTAGTGTATTTTCCCTTTTATATGCCATTTGTGGTGGTATAGCTGCAATTTCTCTTAAACCTATATCACTTGATAACACATTCCAGTGTTTATTAATGATTTTATCTAACATACTAACATACTAAAATGCCAGCAGAATAGGCCTAACGGTCTTTCGAGTCTGCTCGACTGGTCAGCCCCCACCCTGGGTGCTGACCTTGCTGCCCCCCCTCGCCTTATCTGCCTTCTCCCTTCCCAGTTCTGGATATTCTTGCTGCATTGGACTTTGCTTACAGAACCCTTCCCCTGTACCTGTCCCAGCCCCTCCTGAACCCCTGTACCGTCTCTGCCTCCACCAGCCCCCTAGGTAGTGCATTCCATGGCTCCACCACCCTTTCAGTGAAGTAGCACCTCCTCCTTTCTCCCCTGAATCTTCCCCCCTCCAGCTTCCACCCATGCCTTCTAGTGGGCCCCTCCTCCTTCCTTCGAAGCACCCTGACTGTTCCTCCCCTATTTACCCTCTTCATGTACTTGAAGACCTGTATCATGTCCCCCCAGTCCCTTCTCTCTTCCAATGTGTACATATTTAGCTCTTCGAGCCTCTCCTCATAGGTCCTGTCCCCCAAGCCCCAAATCATTTTGGTTACCCTCCTCTGAACCCTCTCCAGGAGTTTAATGTCCCTTTTTAAGTGTGGCCTCCAAAACTGCACTCAGTACTCAAGGTGTGGCCTCACCAAGCAGTTATACAGAGGGAGTATCACTTCCCTCCTTCTGGAGGTGATCCCCCTAGCGATGCATCCCAGCATCCTGTTGGCCTTGGCTACTGCCCTCCTGCAAGTCTCCGAGTTGTTCATCTTGACATCCACCACCACCCCCAGGTCCCTCTCAGCCATTGAGACTTGTAGCATTCCCCCCCCAGGGTGTACACTTGGCCCGGGTTTCTGGCCCCCAGGTGGAGTGCCTTGCATTTCCCTGCATTGAACCTCAGCTTCCACTTTCTAGACCATCTTTCCAGAGCCTCCAGGTCCCCCTGTAGGGCCACCCTCCCCTCCTCCCAATCCACCACCACCCTCAGTTTTGAGTCATTCGCAAAGAGACTCATCTCACTTCTGATTCCTGTCCTTATGTCAGAGATGTAGGTGTTGAACAGGATGGGCGCAAGGACTGATCCCTGTGGGACCCCACTAATGACCCTCTTTGCGGATGAGACTATCCCGCCAACTACGACCCTCTGGGTCCGGTCCTGGAGCCAATTGCCTATCCATCTGATCATCTGGTTTCCCACCCCCATTTCTCCCAGCTTATCCAACAGGCCCATGAGAGGAACAGAGTCAAACGCGTTGCTGAAGTCTAGAAAGAGGACATCCACTGGTCTACCCAGGTCCAAGGCATTCGTCACCCAGTCATAGAATTATACAAGGTTTGTCTGACACGATTTCCCCAGGACAAATCCATGCTGTCTATTGTCCAGGCACCCTGACTTTTCCAAGTCCCCCCCTAGCCTCTCCTTGACAATGCTCTCCATCACCTTGTCCACCACCGATGTCGGCTGACGGGCCTGTAGTTCTCTGCCACCTCCCTTGATCCCCCCTTGTGGATAGGCACTATATGCACCACCTTCCAGTCCTGGGCACCCATCCTGTCCTCAGAGAGATGGTGAAAAGCTCCGCCAGGGGTTTCGCCAGGACAACCGCAAGTTCCTTCAGCACTCTGGGATGTAATTTATCCTGCCCCGGTGCTTTCTCCATCTTAAGGGAGCTGAGGTCTTCCCTCACTCTCTCTGTTGTGATTTCCACTTCCGGTACCTCTTCTCCCTGCTTAGCCCTACCCCCTCCTGCCAGTGATGCCTCCCCCTCTCCCCAGACCCGCCGATCGGTAAGGGTCCCCCCTCCTCAGTATGTCTGTCTCCTCCCATGTATGATGCAGCACCCCCATTTTCCTTGGTGAAAACTGAGGTGAAGTACTCATTTAGTACCTCAGCCTGCTCCCCCGGGTCTTGTGCCCATCTCTCCCCTGATTTAATCCTGCTAATCTGCCCCTTCACCCTTCGTTTTTCCCCAGTGTATCTATATCCTTTGTTTGTGTGGTATAAGTAGTCACATAATTAAACCTTTCTTTTTGTGTTTCCTGGGTTTTGTCATGTCTTCCCATTAACAATTCTACTCTGTTTCTCCCTTCAGCATGTTCTCTTCCTTCTCTAATACAAGTATTACTATAGCCTCTATTTACTAGATGTCTTGTCAGTTCTTCAGCTCCCTCTTCAAAACCCTCCACTTCACTACAATTCCTCTGTGTTCTTAAGAATTGACTTGGACAAGACTGCATGTTTTAAAGAGGGCGGACCAGTCAATCCAACGTAGATCATTAAGGAAGGCAGATGGGATGAAGGCAGAGTAGTCCAACATGGATATGACCCTGTGAGGATCAGAGGGGGGCAGTCATCCCAGACACAGAGGACAGGGTAATGGTTGCTAATGGAGTCACCCAAGATGTAGACATTGGTAATTCTGTCTGGTCAGTTGGAGAGGACCCAGTCAAGGAGAGAGTGTCAGTCCCCGAGCTTGAGAGCCTTGTGGGCTTAGAGACTAGTTGATTGAGGTTAGCTTTGCTAAGGCAATATCATGCCCATTCTTAAAAAAGAGAACCCAAATTCTCCACCTAACTACTGGCTAATTATCATACTCCTGGTACTCAGCAAAATTCTCAAGAAAGTTGTTGCTGCGCAACTAACAACCTACCTGGAAAAGCAGATCTGCTATGTTATGCTCAACATGGCTTTCATAAACATCAAAGTACTACCACATCCCTACTCACCCTGACTAATGCAATCTACTCTGTGTCTGATCTTGGTCACCACACAGGCGCCATTTTTGTTGACCTAACAAAGGCCTATGACACTGTCAACCACCCTATACTTCTTAACAGACTCAAGTCCTCAGGTGTTCGGATAATGCACTACCATGGTTCTCCAGTTATTTCTCCAATAGACAACGCACTAGAATTGGCTCAACCTTCTCGGAGTTTCTTCCATCCTCCCTCGGTGTCCCCCAGGGGTCCATCCTTGGCCTCCTGCTGTTCTCTCTTCATATCAACTCAATCACACATTGCTTTAACATATCAACCCCCATCCTTTATGCAGATGATCTGGTGCTCTTCTGTCACTCCCCTGACATAACTTGCTTAAACCAGGACCTAGCCTGTGACCTGTCCTTGGTGTAATCCTGGCTCGAGGACAGCAAACTACTTATGAACTACTCCAGATCCTAAGCCATGCTCTTTACAGTCCCACATAATCTAAAGAAATTACCGATACCCCTATTGATAGTAACTGTTAATGGTACGTCTTTGAATACAGTCACCTCCTTCAAGTACCTTGGAATCACGCTGGACCCTTCCCTTGATTTCTCAACTCACATTCACTCAGTTTGTAAGGGAGTCAACTTCAGTCTAGGTGTTGCTTACCATGCTAAAAGCCATCTCTCTTCCACGGCATGCATTGCAGTGGTTCGCAGACTTATCCTTCCCAGATTGTCCTATGGCCTGTCTGTGTTTGCCCTGTCCTCCATTTCTGTCCACCACAAGTAGATCATAAATTACACTAATATTAGTAGGTTTGCTTTATCCTGCAACTGTCTCATGCATCTCTGTTCCCTTTACAGCAAGCTTGGTTGGCCCTCCCCCTCAGCCCTACTTGATTCCTCACTAGACAAAGTGACTCACAACATCCTTACTGCAAAGAAACCTCTTTCACTGGCGGCCCTCTTAGTGCCCAGCTCTCACCACTGTGCCCTCAGATCCTCCAACACCATGTAACTAGCTGTTCTCAGATCTTGTTCCAAGTATGGTTTCATGGCCTTCGCATCTGCAGCTCCTGTACAATGGAACTCCTTCCCGGCTGCCCTTCGTTCCTTTGTCAATAAATGCACTTTCAAAAAACAGCTCCTTTCCTTACTTATTGACCGCTCTACTTGTACCTGTCCCTAATCCTACCTAGTTCCTCTCCCCTCACTCTATACCCTGTCCTCTCTCCCACCCTACCCCCCTTTCCCTCTCCTCTTCTCTCTCTCTGTCTTGTCCCCCCACCCCACCCAACACTGCTACTTGTCCATCCTTGTCTGCACTGGCTCTTGATTGCTACATTGTTTGCCTTTCTATGTAATATGTATTTGAATGTTTTTGTCTTCCTTAATCTACCCCTGGTCACTACGCTGTGTTATGAATTTGTTCTGGTGATGTGTATAGTCTTTTCTCTTACTCAGAGTTCTACTATTGTATTTTTATTTTTCTGTACACACCACAAAGTATTGCATTGTACTACATTGTTTTGTATTGTACTGTATCTCTCCCGGGTCGTAGCTGAAAATAGAAAAACGTCTGCCTAGTATACCCCACTCAGTTAACAAAAGCTAAATAAATAAATAAAATCTGGGAGGCAAGGTCAAGGAAGCTGGGGCCAAGCCAGGCCTGGTTGAAACCCCGAGACAGATAACCTCCTTGTTTTTGGTAGCCAGAAGTAGGAAGCTCAGAAATTCATCCAAGCCTTGTTTGCAGACTTTAGTGGGAATGTAGACACAGAAAATGAGTAGTTTCTTAGCTCCCCCATGCAAGAGGAGGGAGTGGAGCACCTTACAGTACATAAACTGGGGGCACAGGAGAGGAGATATTTTGAGCTGAGTCCTGGAGTAAAGGGCAAGGCCACCACCTCTTTTAGATGATGGCCGGTCAACACGGATAAGGTTATAGCCAGGGAGAGCACACAAAGAGTCAGGGAGGGAGGGTCTGAGCCAGGTTCCAGATATACCCAGAAGTTCAGGCTCATGGGTTGCGACTCAGGTCTCTAGCTCAGAGTGGTTGGCTACCAAGCTCCTAATGTTAAGGTATGCTATTTTCATGCCACTCCCCTGAAAGTCAGTTGAGGTGCAAGGGGGACTGGCTGAGGTTAGAAGGGTAAAGGGGCCTGGGTTAGTTTCAGTGTCACCAGAGAGGGATAGGGCGATGGTTGCAATCCAGGTGGTAGCTAGGGCTAGGGCCACAGGGGCTGAGGTAGCAGTAGTCTGTTTAGATCCCAGAAAGTACCGAAGGAGAAGGCCAAAAGGTTTTGGACTGAGGTACTCATAGTTGACAGGCCGTGGAGTGGTATGTATGAGGAGATTAGAGAGGGTCGGAAGAGGCATAGTGAGGCCAGGGACAGCAAAGTACAGGCAGGAAGAAGAAGGAAGAAAGAAAAATAAAGTAGCAGGGCTGTGGAATAGTAAGAAGTGAGTGGGTAACAGTATGAGGGACAAACTGCTCTTAAGCACTGCCATACCTACCGTGTGTGGTAGGATGCCACAGTTGTCAGGCTAAGGCCTGTTGATGGTAGTAGTCCCGGCCCCTTTATAGGGTGCCATTGACTTTCAGGCTGTGCTGGCGTCATTTTCAGAAAAATGATAAGATGAATTTTGCCTGGATTACCAATGCAGGCAATTATTCCACCAATGGAGCAGCCCTCATCAACAGGTTTGACTAGCACAGTGGAGATTCCTCTCTGTCAGCCACTGCCAGTGACGCTGGTTCATTCAGTCATTCATGTCAGTGTCAGTGGCTCAGTAGGTAGCACACTCGCCTCTGAGGCCAGGAGATCAGAGGGCTGTGGGTTCAGTTCCCACATCTGGCACTTGGGTTAATGTCCCAGTACTGACACTGTAGTGCAGCATAAGAGAGGTGCTACACTACTGAGGTGCCGTCTTTCGGATGAGACGTTAAACTGAGGTCCCATCTACCTGGATTGGTGGTAGTTCAGGTGGATGTTAAAGATCCCATGGCACTTATTGAAAAGAGTAGGGGAATTTCCCCGGTGTCCTGGCCAAATTTCCCTCATTCACTAAAAAATACCACCAACAGCTTAATCTGGTTCAAGGACAGTTAGCATCATCTGTATCATCCTCCCCCGGGTCGTGCCCAAATAGGCAGGATTTGTCTAGTGCACTTACCCGGTCAACAAAAACTAAATAAATAAATAAAATAAATTCTGCGGCTCCTGTTGTCAGTCACACTGACGATGATAAAGTGGAAAACAATCCTGATCTCATGGATTTAGAGGAGGAATATGAGGGAGAACAATTTCTAGCACCTCACTCTAGTTCAACCCCCCCCCCCATCCTGCTGTGAACTCTTGGTGGTTTATACCCCAAAGTCTCCTCCTGAGGGTTCAACTTTACAAGCTGTGATGCAGCAAATGCCACCTGATATGGACTTTGTTGTGGAAAAGGAAAATTCCACTAAAAGGAATCTTTTGAAATTTTTGGAGGTGCACTGCTACTCCCTCAATTAGAATTCACCTAAATTTTCTGCATTACAGTATACCATTTTTGCTGCATGGAACAGCCCAAACTCACTGCCTGCAGTTCTTAGAAAGGCTGATAAGCAGTATTCTGGACCATCTGTTAAGCCGAATTATGCTAACCAGCCAGAAACTGGCTCTGTGATCATCATGGCTGCTCATGATAGGTCTAGGGCCCCTAGGCACATTAGTACTTTGCCTCCTGATAAAGAATCTAAAAGGCTGGATGTGTTGAACAGGCAGACTTATGCCTCTGCATCATTGGGCCTTAGGACTGCAAACTACCAGGCTCACATGATAAAATATCAGAACAGCCTGTAGAAAGCTGCTTGTACTGCAGCTTAGGCTTTGTCTAATGGCTGTGCCAAGAATGATTACTTAAAACATTGTTTTCTGGTGCTGAGATTGGCAAACACTTGACACTCTTGTGTACACAATGTTTTTCTCTGTGTCTCTTCATTGTAAATATAACAGCTTCCAAACACAGTGCTATTCTGAAGTTTGGTACATATTGTATATATATTGTGTGTACATATTGGCACTTATTGTACATATTTGTATTCTTGGTACATATTGTATATGTTTTGTGTACTTTGCCTATATTGTTAATTCAACTCTTGTGATGTTCTGCCTTACTTAAACCTGTATCTCCTTGTACCCCTCCCCCCAAGTCACACCTGCTACATTCAGCTTATGATATCTCTGATGCTTCTACAAGGGGACTACTTCTGGCATTTAAATGAGATATTCTTGGCTTAGAGTTGCTGGCTTTGCCAATGATGTGCAACAGGCAATTCTGACTGTCCCTTTTAAATAGACAAAACTGTTCGGACATGATGTTGAAGAGGCCCTATATGACCATAAGTCTTCAAAAATGACTCTAAGGGCTGTACAGTTCCTGTATCTCACTGCTGCTAGAGGTCATGGTTATGGCTCCTTTCATCAGCCTGCTGCTTCAGGTAACATAGAAATATAGAAGTTGACGGCAGATAAGGACCGC
The DNA here is from genome assembly GCA_016271365.2 of Neoceratodus forsteri. Taxonomy (NCBI): domain Eukaryota; kingdom Metazoa; phylum Chordata; order Ceratodontiformes; family Ceratodontidae; genus Neoceratodus; species Neoceratodus forsteri. The sequence goes on along the minus strand of CM028131.1, from coordinate 1,267,383,820 downwards.
AAAGCCCATCCAGTCTGCCCATTTCTTTTTCTACCTTATGAATGTGCCATTGGCCTTTGCTCTGTCAATGACCTATCTATTCATACTCATCTGTATTGTTCCCTTATGCCTATCCCATGCCTGTTTGAAGCTCTGCGCTATATTCATATCCACCACTTCCTGAGGTAGGCCATTCCATGCATCCACCATCCTTTCTGGGAAAAAGAACTTCCTCACATTACCCCTTAATCGGCCTCCCTCTAATCTCCTGCTGTGTCCTCTTGTCCTGCTATTTTTCTTATACTGAAACATGTTAGACTCTTTCACCTTGTTAATGCCCTTAAGGTGTTTGAATGTTTCGATCATATCACCTCTGTCTCTCCTTTGCTCTAGGGTATACATATTGAGCTCCATTAATCTGTCCTCATATGTTTTCTGATGCAGATCCTGAACCATTTTGGTTGCTCTTCTCTGGATTGCCTCAATTTGGTTAATGTCCTTGTGAAGGTGTGGCCTCCAGTACTGCACGCAGCACTCCAGATGGAGTCTAACCAGTGTCTTGTGAAGAGGGATTATCACCTTCCTCTTCTGACTTGTGATACCCATATTAATACACCCCAACATCCCCCTAGCCTTACCTACTGCTTTAGTGGTCTACTTGGATGATTTCAGGTCATCTGTGATGATGATGCCCAAGTCTCTTTCTTCCCTTGTGACTGTCAGCAACTCCCCTCCCAGTCTATAGGTGACTTCAGGGTTTCTCTTCCCTGTGTGCATTATCTTGCACTTCTTTGCATTAAACCGCAGTTGCCACTCTTCTGACCATTTTGCCATTTTATCCAGATCTCTTCTCATTCTGCCCACCCCATCTGGTTCATCTACTCTGTTGCAGATCTTGATGTCATCTGCAAACAGACAAACCTTACCCTCCAGTCCATCTGCAATGTCACTGATGAAGATATTGAAGAGAACTGGCCCCAGGACTGATCCCTGAGGTACCCCACTTGTGACTTGCATCTTTCTGACTGTATACCGTTTACCACCACTCTCTGTTTTCTGCCAGTCAACCAGTTTGCCACCCAGTTGACCAAGGTCTGACCCACCCCAAGCCTACCCAGCTTATTAATCAATATTCTATGTGGAACAGCATCAAAAGCTTTGCTGAACTCAAGATAGGCGACATCAACTACTCCCCCTTGGTCCACCACTCTAGTCACCCAGTCAAAGAAGTCTATGAGATTAGTTTGACAGGACCTTCCTTTTGTAAACCCATGCTGTCTTGGATCCTGTGCTCCTATGGATTCCAGGTGTTGAACTATCCTTTCCTTAAGGAGTGCCTCTATAATCTTGCCCACTACTGAGGTAAGACTGACTGATCTGTAGTTCCCTGCCTCCTCCCTGCTACCACTCTTGTGGAGCGGAATCACATGAGCCCTTCTGTAGTCTTCTGGGACCTCTCCTATGCTCAGAGACTCACTAAATAGTTCTGATAATGGCTCTGCTAGTTCCACCCTTAGCTCCTTTAGTACCCTGGGATGTATGCCATCAGGTCCAATTGCCTTGTCCACCCTGAGCTTATTGAGCTCTTGTAGGACTCTTTATTTTGTGAAGGGACTAGTGCACACCTCCCTTCCCCCTGTGTCCATGGTGCTGAGTTGTGGGCCCTGCCCTACCTTCTCTTCAGTTAATACTGAGCAGAAGTATCTATTTAGGATATATGCTTTTACATGGTCCTCCTCCTCACATGCCCCCTTATCCCCTTTGATCTTAGCAATAACCCCTCTGGACTTTCTCCCTTCACTAATGTATCTGTAGAAAGTCTTGTCACCTTCTTTTACTGTTTGTGCTAGTGTTTCCTCAATTTGGGCCTTTGCCTGCCTTACTGCCTTCCATGCTTCCCATAGGGAAGTTTGGTATGCCTCCCTATCTTCATCCCGCTGTGTTCCCTTATGTTTCCTGATGGCCAGCCTTTTGGCTCTGACCTTTTCTAATACTGTTTTTGAGAACCAAAGTGGTTTCCTTCTTCTTTTGCACTTCCTTTTCTGTCTAACACAATGGGATGTTGCTTCAAGTATTGCATCCTTAATGCTTGCCCACTTTGCCTGTACTCCCTTACCTGTATTTCTTTTTGCCAGGGCTAGCTTAACTCTGTTGACCATCTTATCAAAGTCAGCTCCTCTGTAGTCCCATATTTATGCCTTGGAATGGGATGATTTAGTTCTAGTGGCCAAACTGAACCATACCATGTGATGGTCACTGGCCCCCATGTAATCTTCTACCTGGAGATCTGTGATCCTTTCCCTGTTAGTCAGTACTGGATCTAGGATAGCCCTGTCTCTTGTGGGTTGTTGTACCAGTTGTTTGAGGCCCTCCCCCTGCAGAGAATCCACTATGTGTCTAGTTCTGGCAGATGTTGCTGCTGGTATTGATCAATCTGTATCTGGCATGTTGAAGTCTCCCATTATCAGAACCTCCCCTTTAGCTGTCATGTTTTGTATATCTTCTAACAGTAATGTGTCTATGTCCTTCCCCTGGTCTGGAGGCCTGTAGACAACCCCAGTTCATATGGCTGTCCTATTTCCTGTCTCCAGGGTGACCCACAGTTCTCTGGCTCCTCATATGTATTCTGAATTTCTGTAGCTTTGATATTTTCATTGACATAAAGGACCACTCCACCCCCACCTTTTTTGCACCTCAGTCTCTTCTGAACAGTATATATCCAGGTACTGAAGTCTTCCAAGTGTGGTTACTGGTAAAGCATGTCTCGCTAATGGCTACTATGTCCAGTTTAGTCTCTGTCATTATTGTCTGCAGGTCTGGGATCTTGTTTCCCAGACTGTGAGGATTTGTGTACATGCCTAACATCAGCAAGGCCATGGCAGAGGCGGTGGCCCACTCCCAAGTCCTCTTCCCCCTGTGCCCAACCAACAGCAGCCAGAGGAATGATACCTGGTGGCCCTTCCACCACCAGTACTGTGTGACCGTCTTCCATCTCTCTCCCCACCTTAACCGTTACCTCCAGGGATGACTGTGAGGCAGGATCTCCCTGCATCTGAAACAAAGGCAGGAGATTACGGATGAATGGGTTCTGGAGATAATTGCAAGGGTACATGCTCTGGAACTATTACAAATCACTCCAGATAATCTTCTGATGCCTTCCTTTTATCCTCCAGGCCATTTGTCCCTTCTGAAGGAAGAGGTTCAGTCTTTAATTCAAAAATATGCCATAGAACCAGTTCCTCCAGGAGAGGAATGAAGAGTTCTAGTTCAGAAATGTCCTAGTCCCAAAAGGGACATGAGATCTGCATCCTGTGTTGGATCTCAGGGATTTGAACCTGTACATCAAATACAAAAAAATTTGAATGGTATCCCTGCAAGCTCTGATCCCCCTTCTGCAAACAGGGGATGTGATGTGTCCTCCAGACATGAAGGACGCATACCTTTATGAAAAGTCTGCTTTATGCTGCAGGGTGTACACTATCAGTTCATAGTATTGCTTTTTGACTTGTCTTCTGTGCCATGGGTCTTTACCAAATGCTTGGCAGTAGCAGCAGCAGCCCTTCTCAGGGAAGGCCTATATGTGTTCCCATATCTGGAAGAGTGACTCCTGAAGGCTGGCTCCAGGGATGCTGTGTTACATATTCTGTCTCGGACATGTCAGTTGTTTAATGACTTGAGGGCCACAGTGAATGTGCCAAAGTCTGTGACTCCCTTCAGTTGAAATTATCACTGAGACTGACACAGGCTGTTGCCTCTGGAACCTGTCAGAAGAATCACATATTGGACCTGATGTTCTCATCGAGACTTGACATTAATGCGGTGAAAGTTGATTTGGTCTCTTGTTTGGACCATCATGTAGTGTAGTTCCAGTGTGGGATCACCTGTTTGACTACCCCTTCAAAGGAGATTATTTGGGGTCATTCAAAACATAATTTGGAGTCTCATAAACTCCAGGAGGTACTGGGTGCCTCGAGTATGTTTCTGGCTTGTGTATGTAGTCCGTAGGAGGTGGTGGATTGCTATATAGAGGATAGTGGATGGGCAACAGTGAACAACAACACTGTTGTTCACTTCGAGAGGTTGTCATGACAAACAAGAAAACCTCGCGAGCGAAGCTTGAGAGGTTTTCGGTTAGCATGAAAACCTTGAAGTGTAACACAGTGTTGTTGTTTACTGTTGCCCATCCACTGTCTTTTATAGTGTATGGACAACACTAAACAAATTAGATGCTGGCTATGTCCACGGTTGCGCCGTGATGTCGGTGAACCCCGGCCCCTCCCCGCCCGTGTCAGTAAATACACTGCACTCCTTCCTGTGCGATCGTGAATATTTGAATACAAATATGGCTGTCCTGCTGTGTGCTGGCCACTCTTTTAAAAAAAAAGGCACTTACTGAGATTTTTAGAGGTCCTCTGGTGCCTCCGATGAACTGCAGTGCCCATGTTGTCATCTACACGAACCGCGACTCGCACATGTGCAAAAGTGGTCAGTGCTGTTGTACCATCGATGTGACGTACTTACGATGGTACAACAACATCGTGACATCATGTGAATGGTACAACAACACTAGGGAACGCTAGATTTTTAATGAATACAACATTCTAACATACACTATAACACGATGCTTACAGCCGCCCTTGTCTCATTTATCCCTCAAACTCCTGATGTAGTTCACTGTGGTATTGTGTTGAGTTGCATTGGTTGAAGGCTAAGGGACAGAGGTTACAGCATTCCTGGAGAGGTTCCTGGTCTGTGGAGGACAGGTTGGCATTGAGAACTCACTGTGCTGAATATCAATGGACAGTCAACTGGAAAAAGGCAGGGTTTCTGTCTTGGTTGATTGTTGCTGGGAAAAATCATCCAGCGCAGCTCTTTTGCACCGTCAACAGGTTGCTAAACCCTCTCTGTCTGCAGTCTGTTAGAGCATTTTCTGCAGAAAAGTATGAAGAGTTTGGACCATTTTTCACTGACAAGGCGCCTGCCATTAGGTCATGAATTTCTTCAAGCAGCCTGGCATGGGCTGGTAGTGGTCATGCCTTCAATGATAGGAGATCTGCCTGTCTGGGATGCATTTTTTTCAGAGACTGAGGTACATGGGTAGTCCCCCACCAGTTGTATACTGGACCCAGGACCAAAATGGGTGATTCTCAGCTGTGGCAATCTCCTGAACCCGGTTTTCACAGAGATTGCTAATGGGTCCTTGGGTTAGGGTGTTTTTCCATTGACCTTGAAAAAAGTTGTGGTTAGACCCCTCCTAAAAAGGCCTTCCTTGGACTGTGACATTCTAGCAAACTACAGGCCTATCTCTATCCTTCCCTTTTAAGGGAAGGTTATTCAGAAGCTGGCGGCGGAGCAGTTGACAAATTGTCTGGAGTCTTTTTCCACCTACGAATCTCTCCAGTCAGGTTTTTGGCCCCATCACAGCATGGGACTCTCATCAGGGTAACCCATGATCTCCTCCTATAGAGAGACGGAGGACATTGTTCCATCTTGGCGTTCTTGGATCTTTAATCAGCATTTGATACAGTTGACCATGGGGTACTCCTGGATCACTTGAGGATCTATGTGGGCCTATGTAGCATAACTCTGTGCTGGTTCGAGTTCTACATAACTGGGAGAATGCAGTAGGTAGCCTTGTGTAATTTTACCTCTGAGGCTTCTGCATTGTCCTGTGGAGTTCCTCAAGGCTTGATTCTCATCCCCATTTTGTTTTCTGTGTACATGCTGCCACTGGGGAAGATCATTAGTACAGTTTTGAGTTTCACTGCTGTGCAGATGATACTCAGCTGTACATGTCTTGTTTTCTTGGCAAAGATCTTACGGCTTCTGTGCAGAGTCAGAGTTTGGCCAAAATAAGCAATTGAATGGCCTCGAATTAGTTATGTCTCAACCCAGGTAAGACAGGTCATGGTGACTGAACCGGGATGCTGGGGCTTGGCTGCTGTGCAAGGTTCAGTGGGTGGCTGATCTATCATGGCAACTGATGCAGTAAAGAACCTGGGTATCATTTTGGACTGCAGACTGATGCTGAACAACAGGTGTCAGCTGTGGTGTGATCTGTTTTTTACCACCTTTGAAGCATCACCAGGATCAAGCCATATCTAGCTAAGGCAGACCTGGTGATGATCATCCATGCTTTTGTCACCTCTAGGTTAAACTATTGCAACATTCTTTACCTAGCACTATCTGGAGATTTTTGATGTGATGCCTGCAACTGGTCCAGAGTGCTGCAGCCCAGAAGATAGTGGGCTCCTCATGGAGTGACCTTATCATGCCAGTCTTGCATGTACTGCACTGGCTGCCTTTATGGTGATTCATCACTTGCAAGATCTGCTTGTTAACATACAAGGCCCTACACAGTTTGAGACCAGACTTCTTGAAAGCGCTCCTGAGTCCCTACCATGGAGCTCACCCTCTCCACTGCTCCAGTGTGGGCCTGCTTGTTGTCCCGCAATCTAGGTTAAAACTGTCAAGCGACAGAGATTTTAGAGTGGCTGCTCCAGTTTTATGGAATTCACTCCCTTTATATACTTACAGCCAACACGGTGGGGGCCTTTAAAGCCTTTCTAAAGGCTTCTTTATTTCACCAAATGTTTCCTGACCAGTTACTTTACTTGTGCCTTGGATTTTTATTTAATTGTACTTTTTTAAACTTTATTGTTTCATGTAACAAATGTACAGTTATGAAATTAAGCATAAAACATACAGCATTAACTGGTACAGTGAGGGTACCACTCCTCTTAATACACCATCATAGCTTATCTATGCTATAAAGATACTCCTTTGCAGAAAAAATAAATAACTGTAAAATGCAATTAAAATGTCCAAAATGTGCTATATGATGGAGACCATAAGCAGCATGGTAATATTGCATGTAATAGTCCATCTTAGGTCTCACAAGTTTCTCCCTCTCCCTAACAGATGGGAAAGAGAGCGTCACCATGTCAAACCATTTATCTGTTATGAGAGTAACTAATCCTATAAAGGCTGAGTAACAGAGACATTTCTAAATACTATGGCACACTTACTACCAAAACTGCCAGATAACAACTTCCACATCGAAGATCCATCCACATTTCTTAATTTCAATAACAGTTCAGTTAAACTAATCCCCTGTAAAGTATGAGAACTAATAAACTTCGTGTTAATGCAGAAAAAAAATTAAACAAGGAATAGTACTGTATAACAAAGTGTTTAGCTTTACGCAAGTATGAGAATTAATAAACTTTGTAACAAAGCAGAAAAAAAAACATTAAACAAGGAGTAGTACATACGAAAATACAAACCTGATAGCAGAAACGGGCCTCTTGGTCTATCGAGTCTGCTCGAATGTGCATCTTGTACCCTAACATTGCAGCTGCTCCCCTCCCCCCTCACAGTTACCCCCCTCACTCTGTCCCATCCCCTTTTAAAACTGCCCACCGTCTTACAGGATACCACCTCCTCGGGCAGAGTGTTCTATTTAGCCACAACCCTTTCCATGAAAAAATGTCTCTTCATCTCTCTCCTATATCTTCCCTCTTTGAATCTGAGACCATGCCCTCTAATGTCCTTCCCCCTCCTCAACTTAAAGACCCCTTCTGTACTTGTGTTGTTTATCCCTTTCAAGTATTTAAAGGTCTTGTTCATCTCCCCCACCCCGATCCCCGCCTCTCCTCCAGGGTGTACATATTTAACTCACTCAGCCTGTCCTGGTAGGATTTATCCTCCAATCCCTGGATCATCCTAGTTGCCCTGCACTGTACCCCTTCCAGTAAACTTTTTTGAATCTGGGAAGGTTGGGAATGAGAACAGTACATATTACACATTTCATTACATGCAACACAAAGTTCATTGTATATGCCCTGTGGTGTTCATGTGGGAAAGTTTATATAGATCAGACCAGCAGGAAATTAAAAGAATGGATACAGGAGCACTACAGGGCTATAAATAGAATGGACTTAACACGTCCAGTATATAAACATCTAAATGAAGTGTCATATAGAATGGAACACAAAACTAGTTATATGGGCATTGATCATGTCCCTTACCTTGCGGGGGGGGGGGCAGAAATCAACACTTGGATAAGCAAGAGTCAATGTGGATTTTTAAATGTAGAACTTTAAACTGCATGACTTCATCGACCAGATGGACTGGAAGCCATTCATATGTGATGATTAGGAAAAGGTTAAACTCTGAAATTGCATTGGGAAATGCCACTGTGTTTACCTGTCTGGAAAAATTATTTGACAGGTTATGAAAAAAAAGGGTCTATATAATTACTGTGAATGAGATGATTAAATAAAGAAAAAGGAAATGGGAATTAAATGAAAGATATGTTGACCTCTTGAAGCCTTAGGGCCCCCCCCCCCAAGTACTATGGCGCTATAGTAAATAAACATAGAGTACTTTTTAATTAAGTTACTTTTTTTGCAGCAGACTGCACATGGTACCCTATGGCAGTGGCAGTGCAACCAGTCTGTAAGTTTGGAATTATCCATTAAATTATCCTGTTATATACAGGCATACATGGACAGGGGGCATTAATGAGAGCCACTCCAGAAAGGGTTCCACTGCAGGTAATCTGCAACTGAGTTCTTTTGATCACTGATTTATAACACCTGAAGGAACTAAATAATTTATATGGTGTGCACGTGGTGTAATGTGATTATAAAAGCACTGAGGTCACTTTGTATGGTCATACCTCCTAAGGAAGGGGCAGGATACCCCGAAGCGCAGGGGCAAGATGTGTGTGTATGTGTTGAATGAGCTTTAAAAACTGTTTACTGCATTTTCCAGTTAATGAAATATACACTGCTTCTTATTTGTAAGTAGTTATGATTTGATATTTATTTAAAAAAAAATTGCACTACTGAATGGGCTGGTCTGGAGTGCTGGTTTATTAATGTTGGTATTACGTAAGTATAAGAATGAATAAACTTCGTATCAAAGCAGAAAAAACATTAAACAAGGAATAGTACATATGAACACATGAACCTGCCAGCAGAAACAGGCCTCATGGCCTATCAAGTCTGCTCAAATGTGCAGCTACTACTCTTACATTGCAGCTTCTCCACCCCCCCTCACAGTTACCTCCCCACTCTGTCCCATCCCCTTTTAAAACTGCCCACCATCTTACAGGATACCATCTCCTTGGGCAGAGTGTTCCATTTAGCCACAACCCTCTCAGTGAAAAAATGTCTCCTCATCTCTCTCCTATATCTCCCCCCCAGTCTGAGACCATATCCTCATATATTTTTCCCCTCCTCAACTTATAGACCCCTTCTGTACTTCTCTTGTTTATCCCCTTCAAGTATTTTAAAGGTCTTGATCATATCCCCCTGATCCCTCTTCTCCTCCAGGGTGTACGTTTTTAACTCACTCAGCCTGCCCTCATTGGATTTATCCTCCAATCCCTGGATCATCCTGGTTGCCCTGCGCTGTACCCCCTCCAGTAATCTGATATCCCTCTTTAGGAATGGATGCCAGTACTGCACACAGTACTCCAAGTGTGGCCTGCCTAGTGACCTGTACAGAGGCAGGATCACCTCCCTTCTTCTGGACAAGATTCCTCTCACAATACACCCCAGCATCTTGTTGGCTTTAACTGCTACCTTCCTACAGTGAGCTGAGTTGTTCATATTCCCCATTATAACCATCCCTAGATCTTTTTCCTTCTTGGTGCTACCTAACTGAACCCCTCCCAACTGGTAGCTCCTTCCTGGGTTCCTTGCTCCGAAGTGCAGAACCTTGCACTTCTTCACATTGAAACCCAACTGCCATATTTCTGACCCCTCCTCCAGTTTAGTCAGGTCTCCTGAAGCCCCTGCTACCCTACTATGTTGTCCACCACTGCCCCCATCTTGGTATCGTCAGCAAACAGACTGATCTTACTTCTGATGCCATGTGAGATATCTGCTGTGAATGTCCCCAATAGCACTAGGCCCAGTACCGAGCCCTGTAGAATCTCACTTGTCACAGCCCTTGGGGATGAGAGTCTCCCCCCTCCCACACCACCCATTGTCACCTTCCCTTTAGCCAGTTCATGATCCAGTTTACAGTCTTCATCCTCACCCCCACATATTCCAACTTCCCCCCAACCACCCATGTGGCACAGAATCAAAGGCCTTACTAAAGTCCAAATACAGGACATCCACTGCATGGCCCTTATCCAGTTCCCTCATCACCCAGTCATAATATTCAACTAGGTTGGTTGGCAGGATCTTCCTGAGATGAACTCATGTTGCTGACAGTTCTGGAGTCCATTGTCTTCCAAAAAGGCCATTAGCTTCTCTTTCAGGATTAGTACTACATAAAGTGTTCAACTTTGCATGGCAGTAGTTCTCCCCAAAACACGTTAAATAAAGTCTAAAGACATTAAATTTATCCAGCTTACCTGGAGTGAGACTAGTTACCCACCATGTATTTCTGTTACTTCAGATTAATAAAGACTGATTGCCAGCAAAACAGCAAGGGAGAGAGAAAAGAAATAAAAAATCTTTTCAAGACTCTCCATCTTATGATTGGGAGTCCTCCTGCTTAGCTTGGTGTCCCTGTGATGGAGCATGCTTCTGTGCCCACTTAAGGGCATCCCATGTGTTTGTGAAATTGAAGATCTTTCCCTGATGGATGATTCAGAGCCTGGCGGGAAAGACTATACCATGGTTTATATCCTATTCCCGAAGCATTGCCCGCACTCCATTGAAACACTTCTTCTGCTGATGAGTGGCATAACTAATGTCTGGGTAAAGCCTAACAGCTTGTTCCTCATGTAGCAGGGTGCCTTTGCTCCTCACCAGCACCAAGACGAATTCCAGTGTACCCACTCCATCTGTGACTATAATGATTGTGCGAGGCATGTCCATGTTGTTCTGTCTGCCACATGGGGTAACCCTGTAAGCCCTCTGGATGGTGATGGGCCTAGCTGTAACAACTTTCCCTAGTTGCTGCTTAAACCAATCCTTGAGAAAAAGAAAGATAAATGATCTCCTCTCTACTCTCCGGCATTCTGATCAGCCTGATATTCACTGCCCGGGACTGATTCTTGAGTGACTCCAGACACCCACAGAGGTGAATATTTTCTGTATTGAGGTTTTCAGCTGTCCTCAAGGTGGCATAGTTGGCTTTGGGCTGACCTAGTGGTGGGAGCTCCTGCAGGACCCTTACTTTTTGCGCCATCGGATGCTGACTTATCTTTACAAGGATTCCCCATCACAGTCAGTAAGTGTTCAGCCAAAGTCCCATGTAAATAGAAACACATCTCCTACGTGAAGCTGCTGTTTTAACAGTTTAATGTCATGTGTAGGTCTGTGCTCAGCACTTAGGCATCCATCTTGCTCGAGCTCCACCGCACCCCCCTCCCAATTTAATTGTATTTTAAAGTTTGTTTTATTGGGATTTTATTTATGAATTCTCTACAGCACTCAGAGCCTTTGTGGATTGGGCACTTTGTAAATAAACTTTGCCTTGCCTTCAAAGACTGCAATACATAAGGTCAGACTTGGACACAGAGAAGGGATGTGCTTTCCTGCCACGGAACAGGGCAGACAATCTGATTGCCTAGGCACAATTCATATACGGGATGCACTATGTCTCTGTGAGAACAATATTACATCTCCTGGGTCTCATGACTGCAGCCATAGGGATTGCCACACTGGGATGCCTTCATTTGAGGATCCCTCAGTGAACATTCAGGGTCCACTGGAATCAACTGACAGACAAGCTGGACCAAATGGTTCTTGTCATGTCTCCTCTTCGCAGAGTGTTGTTATGGTGGTTGGATCATGAAAACCTATTGAAGGGCACTCCATTTCTTGTACCAGCTGCTGTGCAGATTCTCATGATGGATGCCTTGGGCTCTGATTATGGTACCCTGTCTTGACCCTTACCAGACAACAGGGTCATGGACCAAGCTGAGCTACATCTTACTATCCTAGAAATAAGAGCTCTCCTGTACAGCCTCCAGGCATTTCAGAACCACCTCAGTCCAGTTCCTCTGTTAATCCAGATAGACAATGTCAGTGTGGTGCATTACATCAACAAACAAGGGGGCACGCACTCCTATCCCTTATGCAGGGATGCAGTGAGAGTATGGTACTGGGATCTGTCTCACAGCCTTCAGCTATTGGCCTTGTATCTCCTAGCTCTCCAAAACATCTTATCAAACAGGCTAAGCAGGTCCTAGTCGATGATTTGTGATGAACTGCTGTCCTCTGTGGTAAATGAACTCTTCGCAAGTTGGGGTCATCCACAGTTGGACCTTTTTGCATCCCCACACAACTCAAAATTGTTGTGTTGCTGCTGACTCGCTCCAGGGCCTGGAGTTTTTTGGTGAGACATGTTGTCCCCCTCTTGGAAAGGGAAATTCCTATATGTATTTCCCCCCATTCCTCTAATACAGAGAGTTGTGCTCAAACTGTGGGTGGAGAGTGCCACTCTCATCCTCATTGCTCCATTATGGTCTCTCCAGATAAGATTTCCGCTCCGTCAACATCTGGCAGTGGAGCCTCCTGTCCCTCTCAGTCTGTGTCAATGTCTGTTGTCATAGGACAAGGGGTCTCTGATCCATCTGGACCTGAAGTCCCTACATCTACATGTGTGGCTCCTGAAGACATAACCATTGCACGTTTTGGGGCATCCCCAAGGATGCTGATGTCCTGATTGTGGCTAGAATGCCTTCTACCAGACATACTTATTTCTTGAAATGGAAGCAGTTCACTTTTGCCCCTTTTGCTTGTCCTGTAAATGCTGTGTTGGAATAATTTCCTGCAGTATACCTCACTTGAGGTGCATTTGAGCACTACATCAGCTTTCCATGTCCCTATTGATGGTCAGACAGTTGCCCAGTTAGGGGTGTCCTGTACATTTCTGAAAGGTATTCTGCATATGAAACCTCTCATCCATAATCCAGTCCCACACTGGGACTTGAACTTTGTGCTTGAGAAATTAACATTGACTTATTCTGATCCTGCTGTGAGTTGTGGCTTACATTTTCTGTCAAGGAAAACATTGTTTTTAGTTGCAGTGACTTCCATTCAAAGGATTTCCAAGCTTGAAACTCTAACGTGTGAGCCTCCTTATTTGATTTTTCACAAAGACAGAGTATCTTTCAATAAGAATCCTAAGTTTCTACCGGAGGTGGTATCTGAGATCACACGGCATCAGACTATACACCTTCCTGTATATTATCCTGAGTATGCCATGCAGAGTGAGGCATTGCTCCATACTTTGGATGTACATAGAATACTGGGATACTGTATTACTTGCACCTAGGACTACAGAAAGTCACCCCAGCCTTTTGTTTCATTTGCCCCTGGGAAAGAGGGCACTCCTGTGTCTAAACAGTTCTATCCAAATAGCTGACACACTGTATTATATTCTTTTATAGGAGGTACGGTAAGGAACCTCCTGGTGCTGTCCGTGGTCATGCCACAAAGGGTATGGCCACTTCAGTTGCCTGTTTCAAAAATGTCCTTGCTGCTGACATATGTGTTGCAGCCACAGGGAGCACTGTTTACATTTTCACTAAACATTACAGTCTGGACATCGTCTTTTATAGACATGCTGGCTTTTGGCTTGCTGTACTGCAAGACCTTCTGTCCTGAATATATATCAGACTGTACCATCCACACAAATTATTTTGTACTGCTTGGGAATCATTCCAAAAGTGTGGTTTAATGGAGGAGATAGCTTCAAAGAAGATAGAACAGTTACTTAAGAACTTACCATAGCAGTAGATCTTCAAGTGAATCTCCTCCATTAGGCTATGCTGTTCCTCCTCCTTCCCCCTTTTGCTTTCAGTGAGAGTTCTGTCAGATGCTGTGCCTAAATCTGACTCCATGCATCCTGTATTCAGCCCTTTGACTGTCCTTGTATGCCTGGTGCTGGTCTCATCTCCTGGTTCCCCATGGTTGAAGGTCCTTTGAGGTTAATCTTCGGCATGGAACTGAGGAATGATTTGACCACACACTTATATAGTATGGTTGCACGGTAGTGCTACCATAGTTAGGGTTGAGTAGCACATTTAAGGTTAAAGGGTCAACTTTTGCACATTAACTTTTGCACCTTAATAACTTTGCCATTATTCACTGCTGGTTGTCTGTGATTGGTCGTGTTGCCTTGGTCCTCCCCCTACTTGCATGTGTGTGTGTCTGTATGTGTGGTGCTGGGGGGTGGGGGGTGAATGCGGAGTTAGGGTTTTCAACCCTAACACTGAATTTCCTCGCTTTTGTTGCTGAGGAACAACCCTAACTGATGCATTAAACAGAGTTTTTGCCTCTAATATATATATATATATATATGGCAAAAACTCCATTTAATGCATTAGTTAGGTGTTCCACACAACGACAACCGTGAAATTCAGTGTTAGTGGCTTTCTGCCTCCGCCCACAACTCCAACTGACGCTCATCGGGCACATTACAGTTTTGAGCATAACTCTCACCCTATCACATGTGTCAAGAAGCAGAGATGTAGGAGAATGGGGTGAGAGTTAGGACTGACAACCCTAATGCGCACCCCAGCACTGGTTGGGGGTGTGGGCAGGGGGGGCCAAGGGGGGCTTTCAACCCTAACACAGAATTTCCTCACTTTTGTCAGTGTGGAACAACCCTAACTAATGCATTAAACAGAGTTATTTGCCTCTAATTTCCCTTTTTTTTGAGAATGATAACGAGAAATAGTGGAAGTAATGCGGCGGCGGGAGCACGGGGCTCTTTGGGCCCTATGCTCCTGCCACATGATGTCTTGTCACATAGTAACATCATGCCCACAAACGCAAATAGTAATGCGCATGGTGACGCAAAGCAAAACAGAAAGAGAAACAGTAGTGTAGACAGAAATGTTAAAAACAATGCAAAAGCAAGGGCAAATGAAAACACAAAGGGTAACGCACATGGTGGCCTAGACATGAACGGTAAGTGAAACGGGAACGGAACCACAAGCAAAAACAGTAACAGTAATGTAAGAACACAGGCTGGTTTTCCCCAAAAGCTGCATAAAGAAAGACAGTGAGTACAAAGAATGTATGCATAATAATGGTTCTCGGAGCAGAAAATGAGTAGTTGGAATACTAAATTGCTTATATCTCAGGAACCGTACGACGTAGAAAAAAAATTAAAAGTCATATGATCTATGACTTTCCTGGCTAGTTTTAGGCTTAGACCTTATTAGGGGGCTAAGCACTTTTCCAATGAAAAGTCCATATCTCACACCGTTTCCAAGATATGGGCCCTGAAAGGTGCGGCAAACGCTGTAATAGTATCCTATGGGAAAAATAGAAGTTCGGAGTACCATAACTTTGGATCCCTGTTATATTTTTTGACCAAACCACAAAAAGACACATCTGTGGGATGTTGGCTGTGTTCTCTCCAAATTCCAGACCATTATTTTGCAGCAGGACGCCAAAGGATTCCTGTAATGCATCGGACACCGTAATGTTATCCTATGGGAAAAGCGCCAACTTTGGAGTGATGTAACTTTGTTGACATGTAATATTTTTTCAATGAAACACTGAAAGGCACATCTGTGAGATGTCGGCTGCATTCCCTCCAAATCTCAGGCCAAAACATCAAACTGTTCTTTTGCAGCAGGGTGCCAGAGAATTGCTGTCATTTTCCCACAGCCTAGAAAAGTACTGTCGAAGTTTGTGAAAGCTTTTGTAAATTCATTCGACAGTGTCACAGGTGCGACAGTACTTTGTGAAAGTACTTTTTCCAGAAATTTGAAAAACATATTTCTGGGGTGTTTTACCCCAAAATAAAGACATGGCTAGCATCCTCAGGGTCCAACTAGGTGAATACAAAATAAATTAGGTTGCTAGAGGGTCGCAATTATAAATGCCAAGCATTTTTCTGATCACTAACTGAAAACAAAATGGTGGATTTGTGACAGTAAAAGGGCCATTTGCGACACTAAAAAGTGCATTTGCAACACTGTTGAACATTTTTTTAACTTTTCCCATTGACTTTTATAATGAGAAATTGTTTTTAGAATAACTATTGAACCGTTTAATATTTTTTCACGAAATCTTCAAAAGGCACATCGAGGACCTGGGCCGCACGTTACCTGAAGATTCCGGACCGGTCGCGCAAACCATGTGACCTGTAGGTGTGACAGTAAAATTCCAGAAAAGCCTAAACATGCACACAGATCACGCTTAATAACTCTGCAGCCGTACATGCAACTGGTAGGGAACTTGTCACATCCCAAGATGCATGGGTCTTAACTGTGTATTCCAAATTTCAGGCAAATCCATCTAACGGTTGCAAAGTTATTGAGGTGCAAAACATTGGGTTTAACATGTAAATGGCTCCTCAACCCTAACTGTAGTGGCATTACCGTGCCACTGTAATATAGATACTGTGGAACTGATTGAATTCATGGTTGCCAGATGTTGTGGATGCCACCACACAGGCATATTCATGTCTGATTGAATTAGCGCATCAGCGGTACCGCACATTCAGTATTCTTAGGCTGCAAGCAATTCAATGAGTTGGCAATCCGGTATTTGACAGACACCACTCCTGCCTTGTTACAAAGTAAGTCAGTCAGTCAATTTGTTAGTATTCTGCTCAACGAATTTCTACAGCACAGTACGTTCATCTCTCTCTTACAGAACATGCCACAACAAACAGAACAAGATATGGGAGAATAGGACTGTGCTTGAACAGGATCGCTTTTTTTTTTGTTTCCACTTGTGGCGATAACATGATGTTGTAGCTTTTCATTTTATTTGATTTAAAACACAGAAATAAAACTTGCACTGCTACTTATAGTATCTGTGTTTTGCATTCCCACCCACACACACATTCAACAGCTAGTTATGAAATAGCACACAAGCAGGAAGCTGGAAACTTGTTGCTGTTCAGTGGGCAGATAGCAGAAACTGAAGATGGCAGGTACTTAACAAAATAAAAGATGCTGTACTGTTCTTTGTTTGGTAAAGATAGCCCACATTAGGAGATAATGGGTGATAGTAGACGGTAATTTGTAGTAATTTCACAGCTCTTTAGCGTCGTCAGCACTTAGTTGAATTTGCGTTCCATATCGATGGCTGTCAGATTATAATTGCTGTGCATTTAAGTTCACTGATTTTCTCATAGTGAAAATAGTGAAAATAAATGGACCACGATTACAATCTACTCTCCAGGGTGTATATATATGTATATAAATATTATGGTAGGGTAGCACTTTAAAGTTTAAAGGGTAAAATTTTGCACCTTAATAACTTTGCCACTATTCAATGGATTTGCCTGAAATTTGGAATTCATGATTGGGCATGATAGGTCTTGGGATCTGCCAAGTTTCGTACCAGTCAGCTATACAGCTGCAGAGTTATTAAGCATCAGCGAAATGCAAAATTATGCTTTTTTGCCAATTCTTTGCTGTCATCTACAGGTTACATGGCTTGCATGACCAGTCCAAAATCTTCAGAGAATGTGTGGCCAGGGTCTCTGGTGTGCCTTTAGAAGATTTCATGAAAAAATATTAAACGGTTCAAAAGTTATTCAAAAAACAAGTACCCATTATAAGTCAATGGGAAAGGTTAACAACAAGTTCAACACTTTCGCAAATGCACTTTTTAGTGTCGCAAATGGCCCTAGTAGTGTTGCAAATCTGCTATTTTGTTTTCGGTTAGTGATAAGAAAATTGCTTGCCATTCAAAATTGGGACCCTCTAGGGACACAATTCTTTCAGTGTTCACCTAGTCGGACCCTGAGGATGCTAGCTATGTCTTTATTTTGGAGTAAAACACCCCAAAAATATGCTTTTCAAATTCTGGAAACAGTAGTGTAGCAAAGTAGTGCTGCACTCATGACACTTTTGTAAATATTTTAGAAAATTGCCACAAACTGTGACACTACTTTTTCAGACTTGGCCAAAATGACAGGAATTCTTTGCCACCCTGCTGCGAAAGATTGGTTTGGTCTTTTGTGCTGAAATTTGGAGGGAAGGTAACCAACATCTCACAGATTTGCTGAAACAATATTGCACACATGCCAAGTTACGATACTCCGCAGTTGTCATTTTTTCCCATAGACTAACATGGTGGCGTACACTGCGCCTTTCGGGGCTCGAGTCTTGGAAATGGTGTGAGATACGGAATTTTTGTATTTAGCAAAATGGAGGCAGGAAAATCATGAATGATGTGAATTTTTTTTCTACATCATACGGTTTCTGAGATATAAGCAATTTAGTCTTCCAACAGCTCATTTTCTGCTCTGAGGCACATTATTATGCATACATTCTTTGTACACACGGCTTTTGTCTGTGCAGCTGTTGGGCAAAAACAGGGTGTGCGGTTACGTTACTGTTACACTTAGAATTACCACTTGTGTTTCCATACCAGTTTGTGTTACTGTTCCCATGTAGGCCACTGTGTCCATTAAGCTTTACGATCTTGTTTGCCTACGCGCTTGCATTCACATTTCCATTTCTGTTTCCTTTACCGTTATCTCTGCTGTTAACATTACCGTTTGCACTTCCACTTGCTGTACTGTGACCACACACGTTACGGTTTGTGTTTCCATATGCCGTTCCATTTCCCTTTGCATTTCTGTTTCCTTTGGCATTATTGTTGCTGTTACTATTACCATTTACATTTGCAGTAACGTCACCATGCGCGTTACTGTTTGCGTTTCCGTTCGTGCTTGTGTTCCAGTTTTCATTTCTGTTTCCTTTGACGTTATTCTTCATGTTAACGTTAGCAGTTGCACTTACAATTGCGATACTGTGCCTGTGCTGTTACAGTTTGTGTGCTTGCATTCGCCTTTCCATTTCTGTTTCCTTTGGCATTATTGTTGCTGTTACCATTAATATTTCTATTTACAATTGCGGTAACATGACCGTTTGCATTATGGTTTGTGTTTCTGTACGTGCTTCTGTTCCCATTTACATTTCTGTTTCCTTTCACGTTATTCTTCATGTTAACTTTACTATTTGCATTTACAATTGCGGTACCTTGCCCATGTGTGTTACAGCTTCCGTTTCCATACGCGCTTCTGTTCACATTTCCATATCTGTTTCCTTTGGCATTATTCTTCATGTTACGCTTACTATTTGCATTTACAATTCTGGTTCCATGCCCATGGGCATTATGGTTTCGACTACATGCATGCTTGCATTTATGCTTCATTTCTGTTCCCTTTGGTGTTCTTTTTCCTGTCACACTTAACATTTGCATTTCAAATACCACTGCCATCACTGTGCACGTTACCAGTTGCGTTTTCGTATGCACTTGCATCTCCATTTCTCTCACTGTTTGCTTCAGTGTCACTTTGCACTTGTGTTTCTATTAATGTTTGCTTTACCATTTACATTTACGTTACCATGTGCATAACTCTTGACACTTGCATTTAAATTGCTGTTCCTGTTACTATGTGACAAGACATCACATGGTGGGATTGCGGGGCCCAAAAGACCCTGCGCTCCTGCCACCATATTCTATTCACTATTTGTCAGCCTCTTTCTCAAAAAGAAGGGAAATTAGAGGGAAAAAACTCAGTTTAATGCATCAGTTATGGTTGTTCCACAGTGACAAAAACAAGGATATTCGGTGTTAGGGTTGAAAGCCCCCCTTAGACCCCCAGCCCACCTCAACCAGCATCGAGGTGCACATTGAGGTCATCGGTCCTAACTCCCACCCCATTCTCCTATACTTCTGCTTCTTTACACATGTGTTGGGGTAAGAGTTAGGCTGACAACCCCAATGCGCACCTCAATGCTGGTTGGGGTCCAAGGGGTCTTTCAACCCTAACACTGAATTTCCTTGCTTTTGTCGCTGTGGAACAACCCTAACTGATGCATTAAATGGAGTTTTTGCCTCTAATTTCCTTTATTTTGAGAATGATAATGAGAAACAGTGAATGGTGGCAGTGGAGCATGAGGCTCTTTGGGCCCCATGCTCTCTGCCACATGATGTCTTGTCACATAGTAACATTATGCCCACAAATGCAAACAGTAATGCTCATGGTGACGCAAAGTGAAACAGAAAGAGAAACAGTAGTGTAGACAGAAATGTTAAAAACAATGCAAACGCAAAGGGTAACGCACATGGTGGCCTAGACATGAACAGTAAGTGAAATGGGAACGGAACCACAAGCGAAAATGGTAACAGTAATGTAAGAGCACAGGCTGGTTTTCCCCAAAATCTGCATAAAGAAAGACAGTGAGTACAAACAATGTATGCATAATGATGGTTCTCGGAGCAGAAAATGAGGAGTTGGAATACTAAATTGCTTATATCTCAGGAACTGTACGCTGTACAAAAAAATTAAAAAGTCATATGATCTATGACTTTCCTGGCTAGTTTTAGGCTTAGAGCCTATTAGGGGGATAGGCACTTTTCCAATGAAAAGTCTGTATCTCGCACCATTTCCAAGACATGGGCCCTGAAAGGCACGGCAAATGCCGTAAAGGTATCCTGTGTGAAAAAAAGAAGTTCGGAGTGCCATAACTTTGGCTCCCTGTAAAATTTTTTTACCAAACCACAAAAAGACACATCTGTGGGATGTTGGCTGTGTTTCCTCCAAATTCCAGCCCAAAAGACCAAACCATTATTTTGCAGCAGGACACCAAAGGATTCCTGTAATGCATCGGACATCGTAATGTTATCCTAAGGGAAAAGCGTCAATTTTGGAGTGCTGTAACTTTGCCGACATGTAATATTTTTTCAATGAAACACTGAAGGGCACATCTGTGAGATGCCAGCTGCATTCCCTCCAAATCTCAGGCCAAAACACAAAACTGTCCTTTTGCAGCAGGGTGCCAGAGAATTGCTGTCATTTTCCCACAGCCTAGTAAAGTACTGTTGAAGTTTGCGAAAGCTTTCGCAAATTCATTCGAAAGTGTCGCAAGTGCGACAGTACTTTGTGAAAGTACTTTTTCCAGAAATTTGAAAAACATATTTCTGGGGTGTTTTACCCCAAAATAAAGACATGGCTAGCATCCTCAGGGTCCAACTAGGTGAATACAAAAAGAATTAGGTTGCTAGAGGGTCCCAATTTTAAATGCCAAGAATTTTTCTGATCACTAACTGAAAATGAAATGGTAGATTTGCGACAGTAAAAGGGCCATTTGTGACACTAAAAAGTACACTTGCAACACTGTTGAACTTTTTGTTAACTTTTCCCATTGACTTTTATAATGGGAAATTATTTTTTGAATAACTGTTGAACCATTTAATATTTTTTCACGAAATCTTCAAAAGGCACATCGGGGACCCGGGCTGCACATTACCTGAAGATTCCGGACCGGTCGCACAAACCATGTGACCTGTAGGTGTGACAGTAAAATTCCAGAAAAGCCTAAACATGCACACAGATCACGCTTAATAACTCTGCAGTCGTACATGCAACTGGTTTGGAACTTGGCACATCCCAAGATGTATAGGTCTTGATTACGAATTCCAAATTTTAGGCAAATCCATCCAACAGTTGCAAAGTTATTGAGGTGCAAAACATTGGGTTTAACATGTAAATGGCTCCTCAACCCTAACTATAGTGGCATTACCGTGCCACTATAATATAGATACTGTGGAACTGATTGAATTTGTGGTTGTCAGATGTTGTGGATGCTACCACACAGGCATATTCATGTCTGATTGAATTAGTGCATCAGCGGTACCGCGTAATCAGTATTCTTAGGCTGCAAGCAATTCAATGAGTTGGCAATCCGGTATTTGAATGACCAACACTCCCTGCTTTCTTGCCTTGTTACAAAGTAAGTCAGTCAGTCAACCTGTTAGTTTTCTGTTCACTGAATTTCTACAGCACAGTACATTCATCTCTCTCTTACAGAACATGCCACAACAAACAGAACAAGATATGGGAGAATAGGTCTGTGCTTGAACACGATCACTTTTTTTTTGTTTCCACTTTTGGCAATAACATGATGTTGTAGCTTTTCATTTTATTTGATTTAAAACACAGAAATAAAACTTACACTGCTACTTATGGTATCTGTGTTTTGCATTTGCCCCCACCCACCCACACACACATTCAACCGCTAGTTATGAAATAGCACACAAGCAGGAAGCTGGAAACTTGTTGCTGTTCAGTGGGCAGATAGCAGAAACTGAAGATGGCAGGTACTTAAAATAAAAGATGATGTACTGTTCTTTGTTTGGTAAAGATAACCCACATTAGGAGATAATGGGTGATAGTAGACGGTAATTTGTAGTAATTTCACAGCTCTGTAGCGTCGTCAACACTTAGTTGAATTTGCGTTCTATATCGATGGCTGTCAGATTATAATTGCTGTGCATTTAAATTCACAGATTTTCTCATAGTGAAAATAATGAAAATAAATGGATCACGATTATAATCTACTCTAGTGTGTGTGTGTGGTGTATATATATATATATATATATATATATATATATATTATATATAAAAATATAGGTAGGGTAGCACTTTAGTTTAAAGGGTCAAATTTTGCACCTTAATAACTTTGCCACCATTCAATGGATTTACCTGAAATGTGGAATGCATGACTGGGCATGGTAGATCTTGGGATCTACTAAGTTTCGTAGCAGTCGGATATACAGCTGCAGAGTTATTAAGCAACAACGAAATGCAAAATTATGCTTTTTTGCCAATTCTTTGCTGTCATCTACAGGTTACATGGTTTGCATGACCAGTCCAAAATCTTCAGAGAGTGTGTGACCCGGGTCCCTGGTGTGCCTTTAGAAGATTTCGTGAAAAAATATTAAACGGTTCAAAAGTTATTCAAAAAACAAGTTCCCATTATAAGTCAATCGGAAAAGTTAACAAAAAGTTCAACACTTTCGCAAATGCACTTTTTAGTGTCGCAAATGGCCCTAGTAGTGCTGCAAATCTGCCATTTTGTTTACAGTTAGTGATCAGAAAATTGCTTGCCATTTAAAATTGGGACCCTCTAGGGACACAATTCTTTCAGTGTTCACCTAGTCTGACCATGAGGATGCTAGCTATGTCTTTATTTTGGAGTAAAACACCCAAGAAATGTGCTTTTTAAATTTCTGGAAACAGTAGTGTATCAAAGTAGTGCTGCACCTGCGACACTTTTGTAAATATTTGCGAAAATTGCCACAAACTGTGACACTACTTTTTCAGACTTGGCCAAAATGACAGGAATTCTTT
This sequence comes from Neoceratodus forsteri, assembly GCA_016271365.2. Taxonomy (NCBI): domain Eukaryota; kingdom Metazoa; phylum Chordata; order Ceratodontiformes; family Ceratodontidae; genus Neoceratodus; species Neoceratodus forsteri. The sequence continues at coordinate 1,267,360,744 of CM028131.1, read as the reverse complement.
GCCACCCTGCTGCAAAAGATTGGTTTGGTCTTTTGACCTGAAATTTGGAGGGAAGGTAACCAACATCTCACAGATTTGCCAAAACAATATTGCACACATGCCAAGTTATGGTACTCTGCAGTTGTCATTTTTTCCCATAGACTAACATGGTGGCCTACACTGCGCCTTTCGAGGCTCGAGTCTCGGAAACGGTGCGAGATACGGAATTTTTGTATTTAGCAAAATGGAGGCAGGAAAATCATGAATGATGTGAATTTTTTTTTCCTACATCATACGGTTTCTGAGATATAAGCAATTTAGTCTTCCAACAGGTCATTTTCTTCTCTGAGGCCCATTATTATGCATACATTCTATGTACACACTGTGTTTCTCTATGCAGCTGTTGGGCAAAAACAGGGTGTGCGGTTACGTTACTGTTACACTTAGAACTACCACTTGTGTTTCCATACCGGTTTGTGTTACTGTTCCCATGTACACCACCGTGTGCATTAAGCTTTACATTCTTGTTTGCCTATGCGCTTGCATTCACATTTCCATTTCTGTTTTCTTTACCGTTATTTCTGCTGTTAACATTACCGTTTGCGCTTCCACTTGCCATACTGTGACCGCACACGTTACGGTTTGTGTTTCCATATGCACTTGCATTTCCTTTTGCATTTCTGTTTCCTTTGGCATTATTGTTGCTGTTACTATTACCATTAACATTTACAATTGCAGTAACGTCACCGTGTACGTTACTGTTTGCGTTTCCGTTCGTGCTTGTGTTCCAGTTTTCATTTCTGTTTCCTTTGGCGTTATTCTTCATGTTAACGTTAGCAGTTGCACTTACAATTGCGGTACTGTGCCTGTGCTGTTACAGTTTGTGTGCTTGCATTCGCCTTTCCATTTCTGTTTCCTTTGGCATTATTGTTGCTGTTACCATTAATATTTCTATTTACAATTGCGGTAACATGACCGCTTGCATTACGGTTTGTGTTTCTGTACGTGCTTCTGTTCCATTTCCATTTCTGTTTCCTTTCACGTTATTCTTCATGTTAACTTTACTATTTGCATTTACAATTGCGGTACCTTGCCCATGTGTGTTACAGCTTCTGTTTCCATCCGCTTCTGTTCCCTTTTCAGTATCTGTTTCCTTCGGCGTTATTCTTCATGTTAACTTTACTATTTGCATTAACAATTGTGGTACCATGCCCGTGGGCATTATGGTTTCCATTTACATGTGTGCACGCTTGCATTTGCGTTTCCATTTCTGTTCCCTTTGGTGTTCTTTTTCCTGTCACACTTAACATTTGCATTTCAAATACCACTGCCATCACTGTGCACATTATCAGTTGTGTTTTCATACGCACTTGCATCTCCATTTCTCTCACTGCTTGCTTCAGTGTCACTTTGCACTTGTGTTTCTATTAACGTTTGCTTTACCATTTACATTTACTTTACCATGTGCATAACTCTTGGCGCTTGCACTTTCATTGCTGTTCCTGTTACTATGTGACAAGACATCACGTGGTGGGAGTGCGGTGCCCAAAAGGCCCCGCGCTCCTGCCACCATATTCTATTCACTATTTGTCAGCCTCTTTCTCAAAAAGAAGGGAAATTAGAGGGAAAAAACAGTTTAATGCATCAGTTACGGTTGTTCCACAGTGACAAAAGCTAGGAAACTCTGTGTTAGGGTTGAAAGCCCCCCTTAGACCCCCAGCCCACCCTCAACCAGCATCAAGGTGCACATTGAGGTCATCGGTCCTAACTCCCACCCCATTCTCCTATACTTCTGCTTCTTTACACATGTGTTGGGGTAAGAGTTAGGGCTGACAACCCCAATGTGCACCTCAATGCTGGTTGGGGGGTCCAAGGGGGTCTTTCAACCCTAACACTGAATTTCCTTGCTTTTGTCGCAGTGGAACAACCCTATCTGATGCATTAAATGGAGTTTTTTGCCTCTTATTTCCCTTATTTTTGAGAATGATAATGAGAAACAGTGAATGTAAAGTGGCAGTGGGAGCATGAGGCTCTTTGGGCCCCATGCTCCTGCCACATGATGTCTTGTCACATAGTAACATTATGCCCACAAACGCAAATAGTAATGCGCATGGTGACGCAAAGCGAAACAGAAAGAGAAACAATAGTGTAGACAGAAATGTTGAAAACAATGCAAAAGCAAGCGTAAATGAAAACGCAAAGGGTAACGCACATGGTGGCCTAGACATGAACGGTAAGTGAAATGGTAACGGAACAACAAGCAAAAATCGTAACAGTAATGTAAGAGCACAGGCTTGTTTTCCCCAAAAGCTGCATAAAGAAAGACAGTGAGTACAAAGAATGTATGCATAATAATGATTCTCGGAGCAGAAAATGAGGAGTTGGAATACTAAATTGCTTATATCTCAGTAACCGTATGATGTAGAAAAAAAATTAAAAAGTCATATGATCTATGACTTTCCTGGCTAGTTTTAGGCTTAGACCCTATTAGGGGGCTAAGCACTTTTCCAATGAAAAGTCCGTATCTCGCACCGTTTCCAAGATATGGGCCCTGAAAGGCGCGGCAAATGCCGTAATGGTATCCTATGGGAAAAAGAGAAGTTCGGAGTGCCATAACTTTGGCTCCCTGTAATATTTTTTTACCAAACCACTAAAAGACACATCTGTGGGATGTTGGCTGTGTTCCCTCCAAATTCCAGCCCAAAAGACCAAACCATTATTTTGCAGCAGGATACCAAAGGATTCCTGTAATGCATCGGACACCGTAATGTTATCCTGTGGGAAAAGCGTCAATTTTGGAGTGCCGTAACTTTGCCGACATGTAATATTTTTTCAATGAAACACTGAAAGGCACATCTGTGAGATGTTGGCTGCGTTCCCTCCAAATCTCAGGCCAAAACACAAAACTGTTCTTTTGCAGCAGGGTGCCAGAGAATTGCTGTCATTTTCCCACAGCCTAGTAAAGTACTGGTAGAAGTTTGCGAAAGCTTTCGCAAATTCATTCGACAGTGTTGCAAGTGCGACAGTACTTTGTGAAAGTACTTTTTCCAGAAATTTGAAAAACATATTTCTGGGGTGTTTTACCCCAAAATAAAGACATGGCTAGCATCCTCAGGGTCCAACTAGGTGAATACAAAAAGAATTAGGTTGCTAGAGGGTCCCAATTTTAAATGCCAAGCATTTTTCTGATCACTAACTGAAAATGAAATGGTAGATTTGCGACAGTAAAAGGGCCATTTGTGACACTAAAAGTGTATTTGCAACACTGTTGAACTTTTTTTAACTTTTCCCATTGACTTTTATAATGGGAAATTGTTTTTTGAATAACTATTGAACCGTTTAATATTTTTTCACGAAATCTTCAAAAGGCACATCGGGGACCCGGGCTGCACATTACCTGAAGATTCCGGACCGGTCGCACAAACCATGTGACCTGTAGGTGTGACAGTAAAATTCCAGAAAAGCCTAAACATGCACACAGATCACGCTTAATAACTCCGCAGCCGTACATGCAACTGGTACGGAACTTGGCACATCCCAAGATGTATGGGTCTTGAGTGTGTATTCCTAATTACAGGCAAATCCATCAAACAGTTGCAAAGTTACTGAGGTGCAAAACGTTGGGTTTAACATGTAAATGGCTCCTCAACCCTAACTATAGTGGCATTACCGTGCCACTATAATATAGATACTGTGGAACAGATTGAATTTGTGGTTGCCAGATGTTGTGGATGCTACCACACAGGCATATTCATGTCTGATTGAATTAGTGCATCAGTGGTACCGCGCAATCAGTATTCTTAAGCTGCAAGCAATTCAATGAGTTGGCAATCCGGTAATTGACTGACCAACACTCCCTGCATTCCTGCCTTGTTACAAAGTAAGTCAGTCAGTCAACCTGTTAGTATTCTGCTCACTGAATTTTTACAGCACAGTACATTCATCTCTCTCTTACAGAACATGCCACAACAAACAGAACAAGGTATGGAAGAATAGGACTGTGCTTGAACAGGATCGCTTTTTTTTTGTTTCCACTTTTGGCAATAACATGATGTTGTAGCTTTTCATTTTATTTGATTTAAAACACAGAAATAAAACTTGCACTGCTACTTATAGTATCTGTGTTTTCATTTTGCCCCCCACACACACACATTCAACAGCTAGTTATGAAATAGCACACAAGCAGGAAGCAGGAAACTTGTTGCTGTTCAGTGGGCAGATAGCAGAAACTGAAGATGGCAGGTACTTAAAAAAAAAGATGCTGTACTGTTCTTTGTTTGGTAAAGATAGCCCACATTAGGAGATAATGGGTGATAGTAGACGGCAATTTGTAATAATTTCACAGCTCTTTAGCGTCGTCAGCACTTAGTTGAATTTGCGTTCTATATCGATGGCTGTCAGATTATACTTGCTGTGCATTTATATTCACTGATTTTCTCATAGTGAAAATAGTGAAAATAAATGGACCACGATTATAATCTACTCTACAGTGTGTGTGTGTGTGTGCGTGTGTGTGTATATATATATATACGTATATATAAATATACATAAATATTATGGTAGGGTAGCAGTTTTAAGTTTAAAGGGTCAAATTTTGCACCTTAATAACTTTGCCACCATTCAATGGATTTACCTGAAATTTGGAATGCATGAGTGGGCATGGTAGATCTTGGGATCTACTAAGTTTTGTACCAGTCGGATATACAGCTGCAGAGTTATTAAGCAACAACGAAATGCAAAATTATGCTTTTTTGCCAGTTCTTTGCTGTCATTTACAGGTTACATGGTTTGCATGACCAGTCCAAAATCTTCAGAGAATGTGTGGCCAGGGTCCCCGATCTGATCTTAGAAGATTTCGTGAAAAAAAAATTAAATGGTTCAAAAGTTATTCAAAAAACAGTTCCCATTATAAGTCAATGGGAAAAGTTAACAAAAAGTTCAACACTTTAGCAAATACACTTTTTAGTGTCGCAAATGGCCCTAGTAGTGTTGAAAATCTGCCATTTTGTTTTCAGTAAGTGTTCAGAAAATTGCTTGCCATTTAAAATTGGAACCCTCTAGGGACACAATTCTTTCAGTGTTCACCTAGTCAGACCCTGATGATGCTAGCTATGTCTTTATTTTGGGGTAAAATACCCTAGAAATATGCTTTTCAAATTTCTGGAAACAGTAGTGTAGCAAAGTAGTACTGCACCTGCGACACTTTTGTAAATATTTTCGAAAATTGCCACAAACTGTGACACTACTTTTTCAGACTTGGCCAAAATGACAGGAATTCTTTGCCACCCTGCTGCGAAACATTGGTTTGGTCTTTTGAGCTGAAATTTGGAGGGAAGGTAACCAACATCTCACAGATTTGCTGAAACAACATTGCACACATGCCAAGTTACGATACTCCGCAGTTGTCATTTTTTCCCATAGACTAACATGGTGGCGTACACTGCGCCTTTCGGGGCTCGAGTCTTGGAAATGGTGTGAGATACGGAATTTTTGTATTTAGCAAAATGGAGGCAGGAAAATCATGAATGATGTGAATTTTTTTTTCTACATCATACGGTTTCTGAGATATAAGCAATTTAGTCTTCCAACAGCTCATTTTCTGCTCTGAGGCACATTATTATGCATACATTCTTTGTACACTCTGCTTTTCTCTGTACAGCTGTTGGGCAAAAACAGGGTGTGCGGTTACGTTACTGTTTCACTTAGAATTACCACTTGTGTCTCCATACCAGTTTGTGTTACTGTTCCCATGTACGCCACCGTGTCTGTTAAGCTTTACGTTCTTGTTTGCCTACGCACTTGCATTCACATTTCCATTTCTGTTTCCTTTACCGTTCTCTCTGCTGTTAACATTACCGTTTGCACGTCCACTTGCCGTACTGTGACCTCAAACGTTACGGTTTGTGTTTCCATATGCCCTTCCATTTCCTTTTGCATTTCTGTTTCCTTTGGCTTTATTGTTGCTGTTACTATTACCATTTACATTTACATTTGCAGTAATGTTACCATGCGCATTACTGTTTGCGTTTCTATTCGTGCTTGTGTTCCAGTTTTCATTTCTGTTTCCTTTGGCGTTATTCTTCATGTTAAAGTTAGCAGTTGCACTTACAATTGTGGTACTGGGCCTGTGCTGTTACAGTTTGCGTTTCCGTGCATGCTTGCATTCGCCTTTCCATTTCTGTTTCCTTTGGGATTATTGTTGCTGTTACCGTTAATATTTCAATTTACAACTGCGGTAACATGACTGTTTGCATTACAGTTTCTGTTTCTGTACGTGCTTCTGTTCCCATTTACATTTCTGTTTCCTTTCACGTTATTCTTCATGTTAACTTTACCATTTGCATTTACAATTGCGGTACCTTGCCCATGTGTGTTACAGCTTCCGTTTCCATACGCGCTTCTGTTCACATTTCCGTATCTGTTTCCTTTGGTGTTATTCTTCATGTTAACGTTACTATTTGCATTTACAATTGTGGTTCCATGCCCATGGGCATTATGGCTTCCGTTTACATGCATGCTTGCATTTGCGTTTCCATTTCTGTTCCCTTTGGTGTTTTTTTTCCTGTCACACTTAACATTTGCATTTCAAATACCACTGCCATCACAGTGCACGTTACCAGTTGCATTTTTTTATGCACTTGCATCTTCATTTCTCTCACTGTTTGCTTCAGTGTCACTTTGCACTTGTGTTTCTATTAACGTTTGCTTTACCATTTACTTTTACGTTACCATGTGCATAACTCTTGACGCTTGCATTTACATTGCTGTTCCTGTTACTATGTGACAAGACATCAGGCCCTGCCTGCCTGCCACCATATTCTATTCACTATTTGTCAGCCTCTTTCTCAAAAAGAAGGGAAATTAGAGGAAAAACTCAGTTTAATGCATCAGTTACGGTTGTTCCACAGTGACAAAAGCTAGGAAACTCTGTGTTAGGGTTGAGAGCCCCCCTTAGACCCCCCAGCCCACCCTCAACCAGCATCGAGGTGCACATTGAGGTCATCGGTCCTAACTCCCACCCCATTCTCCTATACTTCTGCTTCTTTACACATGTGTTGGGGTAAGAGTTAGGGCTGACAACCCCAATGCGCACCTCAATGCTGGTTGGGGGGGTCCAAGGGGGTCTTTCAACCCTAACACTGAATTTCCTTGCTTTTGTCGCTGTGGAACAACCCTAACTGATGCATTAAACGGAGTTTTTTGCCTCTAATTTCCCTTCTTTTTGAGAATGATAATGAGAAACAGTGAATGTAATGCGGTGGCAGGAGCAAGGGGCTCTTTGGGCCCCAGCTTCTGCCACATGATGTCTTGTCACATAGTAACATTATGCCCACAAACGCAAATAGTAGTGCGCATGGTGACACAAAGCGAAACAGAAAGAGAAACAGTAGTGTAGACAGAAATGTAAAAAACAATGGAAAAGTAAATGCAAAGGGTAATGCACATGGTGGCCTAGACATGAACGGTAAGTGAAATGGGAATGGAACCACAAGCGAAAATGGTAACAGTAATGTAAAAGCACAGGCTGGTTTTCCCCAAAAGCTGCATAAAGAAAGACAGTGAGTACAAAGAATGTATGTGTAATAATGGTTCTCGGAGCAGAAAATGAGGAGTTGGAATACTAAATTGCTTATATCTTAGGAACTGTACGATGTAGAAAAAAAATTAAAAAGTCATATGATCTATGACTTTCCTGGCTAGTTATAGGCTTAGACCCTATTAGGGGCTAAGCACTTTTCCAATGAAAAGTCCGAATCTCGCACCATTTCCAAGATATGGGCCCTGAAAGGCACGGCAAATGCCGTAATGGCATCCTGTGGGAAAAAAAGAAGTTCGGAGTGCCATAACTTTGGTTTCCTGTAATATTTTTTTACCAAACCACAAAAAGACACATCTGTGGGATGTTGGCTGTGTTCCTTCCATATTCCAGCCCAAAAGACCAAACCATTAATTTGCAGCAGGACACCAAAGGATTCCTGTAATGCATCGGACACCGTAATGTTATCCTAAGGGAAAAGCGTCAATTTTGGAGTGCTGTAACTTTGCCGACATGTAATATTTTTTCAATGAAACACTGAAAGGCACATCTATGAGATGTTGGCTGCATTCCCTCCAAATCTCAGGCCAAAACGCAAAACTGTTCTTTTGCAGCAGGGTGCCAGAGAATTGCTGTCATTTTCCCACAGCCTAGTAAAGTACTGTCGAAGTTTACGAAAGCTTTTGCAAATTCATTCGATAGTGTCGCAAGTGCGACAGTACTTTGTGAAAGTACTTTTTCCAGAAATTTGAAAAACATATTTCTGGGGTGTTTTACCCCAAAATAAAGACATGGCTAGCATCCTCAGGGTCCAACTAGGTGAATACAAAAGAATTAGGTTGCTAGAGGGTCCCAATTTTAAATGCCAAGCATTTTATGATCACTAACTGAAAATGAAATGGTAGATTTCGACAGTAAAAAGGCCATTGTGACACTAAAAGTGTATTTGCAACACTGTTGAACTTTTTGTTAACTTTTCCCATTGACTTTATAATGGGAAATTGTTTCTTGAATAACTATTGAACAATTTAATATTTTTTCATGAAATCTTCAAAAGGCACATCGGGGACCCAGGCTGCACGTTACCTGAAGATTCCGGACCGGTCGCACAAAACATGTGACCTGTAGGTGTGACAGTAAAATTCCAGAAAAGCCTAAACATGCACACAGATCACGCTTAATAATTCCGGAGCCGTACATGCAACTGGTACGGAACTTGGCACATCCCAAGATGTATGGGTCTTGATTGTGTATTCCTAATTTCAGGCAAATCCATCAAACAGTTGCAAAGTTACTGAGGTGCAAAACATCGGGTTTAACATATAAATGGCTCCTCAACCCTAACTATAGTGGCATTACCGTGCCACTATAATATAGATACTGTGGAACTGATTGAATTTGTGGTTGCCAGATGTTGTGGATGCTACCACACAGGCATATTCATGTCTGATTGAATTAGTGCATCAGTGGTACCGCGCAATCAGTATTCTTAAGCTGCAAGCAATTCAATGAGTTGGCAATCCGGTATTTGACAGACCAACACTCCCTGCATTCCTGCCTTGTTACAAAGTAGGTCAGTCAGTCAACCTGTTATTATTCTGCTCACTGAATTTCTACAGCACAGTACGTTCGTCTCTCTCTTACAGAACATGCCACAACAAACAGAACAAGATATGGAAGAATAGGACTGTGCTTGAACAGGATCGCTTTTTTTTTGTTTCCACTTTTGGCAATAACATGATGTTGTAGCTTTTCATTTTATTTGATTTAAAACACAGAAATAAAACTTGCACTGCTACTTATAGTATCTGTGTTTTGCTTTTTGCCCCCCACACACACACATTCAACAGCTAGTTATGAAATAGCACACAAGCAGGAAGCAGGAAACTTGTTGCTGTTCAGTGGGCAGATAGCAGAAACTGAAGATGGCAGGTACTTAAGAAAATAAAAGATGCTGTACTGTTCTTTGTTTGGTAAAGATAGCCCACATTAGGAGATAATGCTTATAGTGGACTGTAATTTGTAATAATTTCATAGCTCTTTAGCGTCGTCAGCACTTAGTTGAATTTGCGTTCTATATCGAAGGCTGTCAGATTATAATTGCTGTGCATTTAAATTCACTGATTTTCTCATAGTGAAAATAGTGAAAATAAATGGACCACGATTATAATCTACTCTACAGTGTGTGTGTGTGTGTGTGTGTATATATATATATATATATATATATATATATATATATATGTATATAAATATTATGGTAGGGTAGCACTTTCAAGTTTAAAGGGTCAAATTTTGCACCTTAATAACTTTGTCACCATTCAATGGATTTACCTGAAATTTGGCGTGCATGATTGGGCATGGTAGATCTTGGGATCTACCAAGTTTTGTACCAGTCGGATACACAGCTGCAGAGTTATTAAGCAACAACAAAATGCAAAATTAAGCTTTTTTTGCCAGTTCTTTGCTGTCATTTACAGGTAACATGGTTTGCATGACCAGTCCAAAATCTTCAGAGAATGTGTGGCCAGGGTCCCCGATGTGATTTTAGAAGATTTCCTGAAAAAAAAATTAAACGGTTCAAAAGTTATTCAAAAAACAAGTTCCCATTATAAGTCAATGGGAGAAGTTAACAAAAAGTTCAACACTTTAGCAAATGCACTTTTTAGTGTCGCAAATGGCCCTAGTAGTGTTGCAAATCTGCCATTTTGTTTCCAGTAAGTGATCAGAAAATTGCTTGCCATTTAAAATTGGGACCCTCTAGGGACACAGTTCTTTTACTGTTCACCTAGTCGGACCCTGAGGATGCTAGCTATGTCTTTATTTTGGGGTAAAACACCCCAGAAATATGCTTTTCAAATTTCTGGAAACAGTAGTGTAGCAAAGTAGTGCTGCACCTGCGACACTTTTGTAAATATTTGCAAAAATTACTACAAACTGTGACACTACTTTTTCAGACTTGGCCAAAATGACAGGAATTCTTTGCCACCCTGCTGCGAAACATTGGTTTGGTCTTTTGAGCTGAAATTTGGAGGGAAGGTAACCAACATCTCACAGATTTGCTGAAACAATATTGCACACATGCCAAGTTACGATACTCTGCAGTTGTCATTTTTTCCCATAGACTAACATGGTGGCGTACACTGCGCCTTTCGCGGCTCGAGTCTTGGAAACGGTGTGAGATACGGAATTTTTATATTTAGCAAAATGGAGGCAGGAAAATCATGAATGATGTGAATTTTTTTTTCTACATCATACGGTTTCTGAGATATAAGCAATTTAGTTTTCCAACAGCTCATTTTCTGCTCTGAGGCACATTATTATGCATACATTCTTTATACACACTGCTTTTCTCTGTACAGCTGTTGGGCAAAAACAGGGTGTGCGGTTACATTACTGTTACACTTAGAATTACCACTTGTGTCTCCATACCAGTTTGTGTTACTGTTCCCATGTACGCCACTGTGTCTGTTAAGCTTTACGTTCTTGTTTGCCTATGCGCTTGCATTCACATTTCCATTTCTGTTTCCTTTACCGTTATCTCTGCTGTTAACATTACCGTTTGCACTTCCACTTGCCGTACTCTGACCGCAAACGTTACCGTTTCTGTTTCCATATGTCCTTCCATTTCCTTTTGCATTTCTGTTTCCTTTGGCGTTATTGTTGCTGTTACTATTACCATTTACATTTACATTTGCAGTAATGTCACCATTCACATTACTGTTTGCGTTTCCGTTCGTGCTTGTGTTCCAGTTTTCATTTCTGTTTCCTTTGGCGTTATTCTTCATGTTAAAGTTAGCAGTTGCACTTACAATTGTGGTACTGTGCCTGTGCTGTTACTGTTTGCATTTCCGTGCGTGCTTGCATTCACCTTTCCATTTCTGTTTCATTTGGGATTATTGTTGCTGTTACCGTTAATATTTCTATTTACAATTGCGGTAACATGACCGTTTGCATTACGGTTTGTGTTTCTGTATGTGCTTCTGTTCCCATTTACATTTCTGTTTCCTTTCACATTATTCTTCATGTTAACTTTACCATTTGCATTTACAGTTGCGGTACCTTGCCCATGTGTGTTACAGCTTCCGTTTCCATACGCGCTTCTGTTCCCATTTCTGTATCTGTTTCCTTTGGTGTTATTCTTCATGTTAACATTACTATTTGCATTTACAATTGTGGTACTGTGCCTGTGGGCATTATGGTTTCCGTTTACGTGCGTGCTTGCATTTGCGTTTCCATTTCTGTTCCCTTTGGTGTTCTTTTTCTTGTCACACTTAACATTTGCATTTCAAATACCACTGCCATCACTGTGCACGTTACCAATTGCATTTTCGTACACACTTGCATCTCCATTTCTCTCACTATTTGCTTCAGTGTCACTTTGCACTTGTGTTTCTAGTAACGTTTGCTTTACCATTTACATTTATGTTACCATGAGCATAACTCTTGGCGCTTGCATTTAAATTGCTGTTCCTGTTACTATGTGACAAGACATCATGTGGTGGAAGTGCGGGGCCCAAAAGGCCCCGCACTCCTGCCACCATATTCTATTCACTATTTATCAGCCTCTTTCTCAAAAAGTAGAGAAATTAGAGGGAAAAAACTCAGTTTAATGCATCAGTTATGGTTGTTCCACAGTGACAAAAGCTAGGAAACTCTGTTTTAGGCTTGAAAGCCCCCCTTAGACCCCCCAGCCCACCCTCAACCAGCATCGAGGTGCGCATTGAGGTCATCAGTCCTAACTCCCACCCCATTCTCCTATACTTCTGCTTCTTTACACATGTGTTGGGGTAAGAGTAAGGGCTGACAACCCCAATGCACACCTCAATGCTGGTTGGGGGGGTCCAAGGGGGTCTTTCAACCCTAACACTGAATTTCCTTGCTTTTGTCGCAGTGGAACAACCCTAACTGATGCATTAAAAGGAGTTTTTGGCCTCTAATTTCCCTTCTTGAGAATGATAATGAGAAACAGTGAATGGTGCAGTGGCGGAGCATGGGGCTCTTTGGGCCCCAGTTCTGCCACATGATGTCTTGTCACATAGTAACATTGTGCCCACAAATTCAAATAGTAGTGCGCATGGTGATGCAAAGCGAAACAGAAAGAGAAACAGTAGTGTAGACAGAAATGTTAAAAACAATGCAAAAGCAAATGCAAAGGGTAATGCACATGGTGGCCTAGACATGAACGGTAAGTGAAATGGGAATGGAACCACAAGCGAAAATGGTAACAGTAATGTAAGAGCACAGGCTGGTTTTCCCCAAAAGCTGCATAAAGAAAGACAGTGAGTACAAAGAATGTATGCATAATAATGGTTCTTGGAGCAGAAAATGAGGAGTTGGAATACTAAATTGCTTATATCTCAGGAACCGTACGATGTAGAAAAAAATTAAAAAGTCATATGATCTATGACTTTCCTGGCTAGTTTTAGGCTTAGACCCTATTGGGGGCTAAGCACTTTTCCAATGAAAAGTCTGTATCTCGCACCATCTCCAAGATATGGGCCCTGAAAGGCACAGCAAATGCCGTAATGATATCCTGTGGGAAAGAAAGAAGTTCGGAGTACCATAACTTTGGCTCTCTGTAATATTTTTTTACCAAACCACAAAAAGACACATCTGTGGGATGTTGGCTGTGTTCCTTCCAAATTCCAGCCCAAAAGACCAAACCATTATTTTGCAGCAGGACACCAAAGGATTCCTGTAATGCATCAGACACCGTAATGTAATCCTAAGGGAAAAGTGTCAATTTTGGAGTGCCGTAACTTTGCCGACATGTAATATTTTTTCAATAAAACACTGAAAGGCACATCTGTGAGATGTTGGCTGCATTCCCTCCAAATCTCAGGCCAAAACACAAAACTGCTCTTTTGCAGCAGGGTGCCAGAGAATTGCTGTCATTTTCCCACAGCCTAGTAAAGTACTGTTGAGGTTTGCGAAAGCTTTCGCAAATTCATTCGACAGTGTTGCAAGTGCGACAGTACTTTGTGAAAGTACTTTTTCCAGAAATTTGAAAAACATATTTCTGGGGTGTTTTACCCCAAAATAAAGACATGGCTAGCATCCTCAGGGTCCAACTAGGTGAATACAAAAAGAATTAGGTTGCTAGAGTGTCCCAATTTTAAATGCCAAGCATTTTTCTGATCACTAACTGAAAATGAAATGGTAGATTTGCGACAGTAAAAGGGCCATTTGTGACACAAAAAGTGTACTTGCAACACTGTTGAACTTTTTGTTAACTTTTCCCATTGACTTTTATAATGGGAAATTGTTTTTTGAATAACTATTGAACCATTTAATATTTTTTCATGAAATCTTCAAAAGGCACATCGGGGACCCGGGCTGCACGTTACCTGAAGATTCCGGACCGGTCGCACAAACCGTGTGACCTGTAGGTGTGACAGTAAAATTCCAGAAAAGCCTAAACATGCACACAGATCATGCTTAATAACTCCGCAGTTGTACATGCAACTGGTATGGAACTTGGCATATTCCAAGACGTATGGGTCTTGATTGTGTATTCCAAATTTCAGGCAAATCCATCAAACAGTTGCAAAGTTATTGAGGTGCAAATCATTGGGTTTAACATGTAAATGGCTCCTCAACCCTAACTATAGTGGCATTACCGTGCCACTATAATATAAATACTGTAGAACTGATTGAATTTGTGGTTGTCAGATGTTGTGGATGCTACCACACAGGCATATTCATGTCTGATTGAATTAGTGCATCAGTGGTACCGCGCTTTCAGTATTCTTAGTCTGCAAGCAATTCAATGAGTTGGCAATCCGGTATCTGACTGACCAACACTCCCTGCATTCCTGCCTTGTTACAAAGTAAGTCAGTCAGTCAACCTGTTAGTATTCTGCTCACTGAATTTCTACAGCACAGTACATTCATCTCTCTCTTACAGAACATGCCACAGCAAACAGAACAAGATATGGGACAATAGGTCTGTGCTTGAACACGATCGCTTTTTTTTTGTTTCCACTTTTGGCAATAACATGATGTTGTAGCTTTTCATGTTATTTGATTGAAAACACAGAAATAAAACTTACACTGCTACTTATGGTATCTGTGTTTTGCATTTTGCCCCCCCCCCCCACACACACATTCAACAGCTAGTTATGAAATAGCACACAAGCAGGTAGCTGGAAACTTGTTGCAGTTCAGTGGGCAGATAGCAGAAACTGAAGATGGCAGGTACTTAAAATAAAAGATGCTGTACTGTTCTTTGTTTGGTAAAGATAGCCCACATTAGGAGATAATGGGTGATAGTAGACGGTAATTTGTAGTAATTTCACAGCTCTATAGCATCGTCAGCACTTAGTTGAATTTGCGTTCTATATCGATGGCTGTCAGATTATAATTGCTGTGCATTTAAATTCACTGATTTTCTCATCGTGAAAATAGTGAAAATAAATGGACCACGATTATAATCTACTCTACAGTGTGTGTGTGTGTATATATATATATATATATATATATATATATATTTATATATATAAAAATAGTAAGGTAGGGTAGCACAGTTTAGTTTAAAGGGTCAAATTTTTCACCTTAATAACTTTGCCACCATTCAATGGATTTCCCTGAAATTTGGAATGTATGATTGGGCATGGTAGATCTTGGGACCTACCAAGTTTTATAGCAGCCGAGTATACAGCTGCAGAGTTATTAAGCAACAACGAAATGCAAAATTATGCTTTTTTTTTGCCAATTCTTTGTTGTGATCTACAGGTTACATGGTTTGCATGACCAGTCCAAAATCTTCAGAGAATGTGTGGCCAGGGACCCTGGTGTGCCTTTAGAAGATTTCGTGAAAAAATATTAAACGGTTCAAAAGTTATTCAAAAAACAATTTCCCATTATACGTCAATGGGAAAAGTTAATAAAAAGTTCAACACATTCGCAAATGCACTTTTTAGTGTCGCAAATGGCCCTAGTAGTGCTGCAAATCTGCCATTTTGTTTTCAGTTAGTGATCAGAAAATTGCTTGCCATTTAAAATTGGGACCCTCTAGGGACACGATTCTTTCAGTGTTCACCTAGTCTGACCCTGAGGATGCTAGCTATGTCTTTATTTTGGGGTAAAACACCCAAGAAATATGCTTTCTAAATTTCTAGAAACAGTAGTGTAGCGACACTTTTGTAAATATTTGCAAAAATTGCCACAAACTGTGACACTACTTTTTCAGACTTGGCCAAAATGACAGGAATTCTTTGTCACCCTGCTGCGAAAGATTGGTTTGGTCTTTTGAGCTGAAATTTGGAGGGAAGGTAACCAACATCTCACAGATTTGCCGAAACAATATTGCACACATGCCAAGTTACGGTACTCTGCAATTGTCATTTTTTCCCATAGACTAACATGGTGGCGTACACTGCGCCTTTCGGGGCTCGAGTCTCGGTAACGGTGCAAGATACGGAATTTTTGTATTTAGCAAAATGGAGGCAGGAAAATCATGAATGATGTGAATTTTTTTTTTCTACATCATACGGTTTCTGAGATATAAGCAATTTAGTCTTCCAACAGCTCATTTTCTGCTCTGAGGCACATTATTATGCATACCTTCTATGTACACAGTGTGTTTCTCTATGCAGCTGTTGGGCAAAAACAGGGTGTGCGGTTACTTTACTGTTACACTTAGAACTACCACTTGTGTTTCCATACCGGTTTGTGTTACTGTTCCCATGCACACCACCGTGTATTAAGCTTTACATTCTTGTTTGCCTACGCGCTTGCATTCACATTTCCATTTCTGTTTCCTTTTCTGTTATTTCTGCTGTTAACATTACCGTTTGCGCTTCCACTTGCCATACTGTGACCGCACACGTTACGGTTTGTGTTTCCACATGCGCTTGCATTTCCTTTTGCATTTCTGTTTCCTTTGGCATTATTCTTCATGTTAACGTTAGCAGTTGCACTTACAATTGCAGTTCTGTGCCTGTGCTGTTACAGTTTGCATTTCGGTGCGCGGTTGCATTCGCCTTTCCATTTCTGTTTCCTTTGGCATTATTGTTGCTGTTACCGTTAATATTTCTATTTACAATTGCGGTAAGATGATCGTTTGCATTACGGTTTGTGTTTCTGTAAGTGCTTCCGTTCCCATTTCCTTTTCTGTTTCCTTTCACGTTATTCTTCATGTTAACTTTACTATTTGCATTTACAATTGCGGTACCTTGCCCATGTGTGTTGCATCTTCCGTTTCCATACGCGCTTCTGTTCCCATTTCCGTATCTGTTTCCTTTGGCGTTATTCTTCATGTTAACTTTACTATTTGCATTTACAATTGTGGTACCATGCCCGTGGGCATTATGGTTTCCGTTTACATGCGTGCGTGCTTGCATTTGCGTTTCCATTTCTGTTCCCTTTGGTATTCTTTTTCCTGTCACACTTAAGATTTGCATTTCAAATTCCACCTCCATCACTGTGCATGTTACCAGTTGTGTTTTTGTACACACTTACATCTCCATTTCTCTCACTGTTTGCTTCAGTGTCACTTTGCACTTGTGTTTCTATTAACGTTTGCTTTACCATTTACATTTACGTTACCATGTGCATAACTCTTGGTGCTTGCATTTACATTGCTGTTCCTGTTACTGTGTGACAAGACATCACTTGGTGGGAATGCGGGACCCAAAAGGCCCCGCGCTCCTGCCACCATATTCTATTCACTATTTGTCAGCCTCTTTCTCAAAAAGAAGGGAAATTAGAGGGAAAAAACTCAGTTTAATGCATCAGTTACGGTTGTTCCACAGTGACAAAAGCAAGGAAACTCTGTTTTTAGGCTTGAGCCCCTTAGACCCCCCAGCCCACCTCAACCAGCATCGAGGTGCACATTGAGGTCATCAGTCCTAACTCCCACCCCATTCTCCTATACTTCTGCTTCTTTACACATGTGTTGGGGTAAGAGTTAGGGCTGACAACCCCAATGTGCACCTCAGTGCTGGTTGGGGGGGTCCAAGGGGGTCTTTCAACCCTAACACTGAATTTCCTTGCTTTTGTCACTGTGGAACAACCCTAACTGATGCATTAAATGGAGTTTTTTGCCTCTAATTTCCCTTCTTTTTGAGAATGATAATGAGAAACAGTGAATGTAAAGTGGCAGCGGGAGCATGGGGCTCTTTGGGCCCCACGCTCCTGCCACATGATGTCTTGTCACATAGTAACATTATGCCCACAAACTCAAATAGTAATGCGCATGGTGACACAAAGCGAAACAGGAAGAGAAACAGTAGTGTAGACAGAAATGTTGAAAACAATGCAAAAGCAAGTCCAAATGAAAATGCAAAGGGTAACGCATATGGTGGCTTAGACATGAACGGTAAGTGAAATGGGAACGGAACCACAAGCGAAAATGGTAACAGTAATGTAAGAGCACAGGCTGGTTTTCCCCAAAAGTTGCATAAAGAAAGACAGTGAGTATAAAGAATGTATGCATAATAGTGGTTCTTGGAGCAGAAAATGAGGAGTTGGAATGCTAAATTGCTTATATCTCAGGAACCGTATGATGTAGAAAAAAAATTAAAAAGTCATATGATCTATGACTTTCCTGGCTAGTTTTAGTCTTAGACCCTTATTAGGGGGCTAAGTACTTTTCCAATGAAAAGTCCGTATCTCGCACAGTTTCCAAGATATGGGCTCTGAAATGCACGGCAAATGCCGTAATGGTATCCTATGGGAAAAAGAGAAGTTCGGAGTGCCATAACTTTGGCTCCCTGTAATATTTTTTTACCAAACCACAAAAAGACACATCTGTGGGATGTTGGCTGTGTTCCTTCCAAATTCCAGCCCAAAGGACCAAACCATTATTTTGCAGCAGGACACCAAAGGATTCCTGTAATGCATCGGACACCGTAATGTTATCCTAAGGGAAAAGCGTCAGTTTTGGAGTGCCGTAACTTTGCCAACATGTAATATTTTTTCAATGAAACACTGAAAGGCACATCTGTGAGATGTCGACTGCTTTCCCTCCAAATCTCAGGCCAAAACACAAAACTGTTCTTTTGCAGCAGGGTGCCAGAGAATTACTGTCATTTTCCCACAGCCTAGTAAAGTACTGTCGAAGTTTGCGAAAGCTTTTGCAAATTCATTCGACAGTGTCGCAAGTGCGACAGTACTTTGTGAAAGTACTTTTTCCAGAAATTTGAAAAACATATTTCTGGGGTGTTTTACCCCAAAATAAAGACATGGCTAGCATCCTCAGGGTCCAACTAGGTGAATACAAAAATAATTAGGTTGCTAGAGGGTCCCCATTTTAAATGCTAAGCATTTTTCTGATCACTAACTGAAAATGAAATGGTAGATTTGCGACAGTAAAAGGGCCATTTGCGACACTAAAAAGTGTATTTGCAACACTGTTGAACTTTTTGTTAACTTTTCCCATTGACTTTTATAATGGGAAATTGTTTTTTGAATAACTATTGAACCGTTTAATATTTTTTCACAAAATCTTCAAAAGGCACATCGGGAACCCGGGCTGCATGTTACCTGAAGATTCCGGACTGGTCGCACAAACCATGTGACCTGTAGGTGTGACAGTAAAATTCCAGAATAGCCTAAACATGCACACAGATCATGCTTAATAACTCCGCAGCCGTACTTGCAACTGGTACGGAACTTGGCACATCCCAAGATGTATGGGTCTTGATTGTGTATTCCTAATTTCAGGCAAATCCATCAAACAGTTGCAAGGTTACTGAGGTGCAAATCGTTGGGTTTAACATGTAAATGGCTCCTCAACCCTAACTATAGTGGCATTACCGTGCCACTATAATATAGATACTGTGGAACTGATTGAATTTGTGGTTGCCAGATGTTGTGGATGCTACCACACAGGCATATTCATGTCTGATTGAATTAGTGCATCAGTGGTACCGTGCAATCAGTATTCTTAAGCTGCAAGCAATTCAATGAGTTGGCAATCTGGTATCTGACTGACCAACACTCCCTGCATTCCTGCCTTGTGACAAAGTCAGTCAGTCAGTCAACCTGTTAGTATTCTGCTCACTGAATTTCTACAGCACAGTACGTTCATCTCTCTCTTACAGAACATGCCACAACAAACAGAACAAGATATGGAAGAATAGGACTGTGCTTGAATAGGATCGCTTTTTTTTTGTTTCCACTTTTGGCAATAACATGATGTTGTAGCTTTTCATTTTATTTGATTTAAAACACAGAAATAAAACTTGCACTGCTACTTATAGTATCTGTGTTTTGCATTCCCCCCCCCCACACACATTCAACAGCTAGTTATGAAATAGCACACAAGCAGGAAGCTGGAAACTTGTTGCTGTTCAGTGGGCAGATAGCAGAAACTGAAGATGGCAGGTACTTAACAAAATAAAAGATGCTGTACTGTTCTTTGTTTGGTAAAGATAGCCCACTTTAGGAGATAATGGGTGATAGCAGACGATAATTTGTAGTAATTTCACAGCTCTTTAGTGTCGTCAGCACTTAGTTGAATTTGCGTTCTATATCGATGGCTGTCAGATTATAATTGCTGTGCATTTAAATTCACTGATTTTCTCATAGTGAAAATAGTGAAAATAAATGGACCATGATTATAATATACTCTACAGTGTGTATGTGTACATATATATATATATATATATATATATATATATATATATTATGGTAGAGTAGCACTTTTAAGTTTAAAGGGTCAAATTTTGCACCTTAATAACTTTTCCACCATTCAATGGATTTGCCTGAAATTTGGAATGCCTGATTGGGCATGGTAGGTCTTGGGATGTGCCAAGTTTCGTACCAGTCAGATTTACAGCTGCAGAGTTATTAAGCAACAACTAAATGCGAAATTGTGTTTCTTTGCCAATTCTTTGCTCTCATCTACAGGTTACATGGTTTGCATGACCAGTCCAAAATCTTCAGGGAATGTGTGGCCAGGGTCCCTGGTGTGCCTTTAGAAGATTTCGTGAAAAAATATTAAACGGTTCAAAAGTTATTCAAAAAACAAGTTCCCATTATAAGTCAATGGGAAAAGTTAACAAAAGGTTCAACACTTTCGCAAATGCACTTTTTAGTGTCGCAAATGGCTCTAGTAATGTTGCAAATCTGCCATTTTGTTTTCAGTTAGTGATCAGAAAATTGCTTGCCATTTAAAATTGGGACCCTCTAAGGACACAATTCTTTCTGTGTTCACCTAGTCCGACGCTGAGGATGCTAGCTATGTCTTTATTTTGGGGTAAAACACCCCAGAAATATGCTTTTCAAATTTCTGGAAACAGTAGTGTAGCAAAGTAGTGCTGCACCTTAGACACTTTTATAAATATTTGCGAAAATTGCCTCAAACTGTGACACTACTTTTTCAGACTTGGCCAAAATGACAGGAATTCTTTGCCACCCTGCTGCGAAAGATCAGTTTGGTCTTTTGAGCTGAAATTTGGAGGGAAGGTAACCAACATCTCACAGATTTGCAGAAACAATATTGCACAGATGCCAATTTACGATACTCCGCAGTTGTCATTTTTTCCCATAGACTAACATGGTGGCGTACACTGCACCTTCCGGGTCTCGAGTATCGGTAATGGTGCGAGATACGGAATTTTTGTGTTTAGCAAAATGGAGGCAGGAAAATCATGAATGATGTGAATTTTTTTTTCTACATCTTATGGTTTCTGAGATATAAGCAATTTAGTCTTTCAACTGCTCATTTTCTGCTCTGAGGCCCATTATTATGCATACATTCTATGTACACACTGTGTTTCTCTATGCAGCTGTTGGGCAAAAACAGGGTGTGCGGTTACGTTACTGTTACACTTAGAACTACCACTTGTGTTTCCATACCGGTTTGTGTTACTGTTCCCATGTACACCACCGTGTGCATTAAGCTTTACATTTTTGTTTGCCTACGCGCTTGAGTTCGCATTTCCATTTCTGTTTCCTTTACCGTTATTTCTGCTGTTTATATTACCATTTACGCTTCCACTTGCCGTACTGTGGCCGCTCACGTTATGGTTTGTGTTTCCATATGCGCTTGCATTTCCTTTTGCATTTCTGTTTCCTTTGGTGTTATTGTTGCCGTTACCATTACCATTTACATTTACAATTGCAGTTACGTCATCGTGCGCATTACTGTTTGCGTTTCCATTCGTGCTTGTGTTCCAGTTTTAATTTCTGTTTCCTTTGATGTTATTCTTCATGTTAACATGTTAGCAGTTGCATTTACAATTGCGGTACTGTGCCTGTGCTGTTACAGTTTGCGTTTCTGTGCGCGCTTGCATTCGCCTTTCCGTTTCTGTTTCCTTTGGCAATATTGTTGCTGTTACCGTTAATATTTCTATTTACAATTGCGGTAACATGATCGTTTGCATTACGGTTTGTGTTTCTGTACACGCTTCCGTTCCCATTTCTGTTTCTGTTTCCTTTCACATTATTCTTCATGTTAACTTTACCATTTGCATTTACAATTGCGGTACCTTGCCCATGTGTGTTACAGCTTTCGTTTCCATACACGCTTCTGTTCCCATTTCCGTATCTGTTTCCTTTGGTGCTACCAGTTGCATTACCAAGGCAACTGGAAACCTGGGACTCCCAAAAGCAACTTAATGTTTCTCTAATTCACAACCTCGTGCTGCACAAATAATTACATTTTTATTCAGTCTTGCTGGCAAGGGTAGAATTATGATGCAGGAGCTACCAAGATTTGATTTCTTGCAAAAAATTCTCCACAAACTGTGTGAACATTTTAGTTGATTACAATACAAAAAAGATTTGGGATATAATGGGCCAAAATTTTATGCACGGACACATCCATTATAACAGGCTTGCACTGTACTGTATTGTTCTGTTAAACTGCAGAAAAAGACATTTAAATTGTTCAAGTACAGCCTTCTTACAACTATATTGTTGCTTAACCAGTTTGAGCCAGGAGAACACTCTGAGCAAATGTTTGTTTCTAAGTACGAGCTGGGGGCAGAGATGCATTATTGGTGTGTGTGTGGAGGGGATACGAAGGTACTGCATACAGGGCTGTACAATATTAAATACATAAATGCATACATGGGTAATGCAGTATAAAATTCCAACATCATTAAATGAAATCAATGTGCAACTCTACCCTGAGCAGTCAGTAATGTACCACCAGCTCTGGGGTGGAATGAAGTAGCATTTCTGTACCAGCAGAGTACGCATAAGCGTTCTGTTGTATTCTTGGTGCACAGATGTGAACTGATTGAACATGCGTCAGGTAAGTCAGTTGAGTTAGTCAGTGGTGGAAATTTAATCAGGAGGACACCTTGGGAATTCCCCTACTTGCCATTAGTGCTGTGAAGTCTTTAGCATCTACCTGAACAACCATCAGAAAAGGCAGGTAGGACCTCTGTTTAACTTTTTTCCAGGAGCTGTTTTTAAGGTATAATCTCCCCGACTCTCAAGTTAAAATCTGTCTGTGTTTAATTCAGTGACAGAGTGAGATGTTTGGGTGCTGACCTCATGGATACAAAGGAAGTAGCTGCCAGAGTAAAAATTTAAACCTCTGAGCAGTCTCACAAAGCACCCTCCATGCAACATTTTTGTTGTCCCTGACAGCAGATAAAAAAACTGGATTCAGATTTTTATGCAGGTAGAATCCTTTGCAAACCCAAACAAAACTGGCAGTACCAGCAAACTGGCATATATTCTTTTGCCCTGATTATCTAAATTACTGTTGGACATCACAGCTCTACCTCAGAATTTCTTTGCATTCAGGGGTTGATGTCATTTTTTAGTCAGCTCAGCAGCTGTAGTCATCCACCATAGCATCTCTCAGACCATGGAAGTTGCATTCAAATCAAAACTTGGTTTGAGTGGTTACCCGATGACACTGAGGTAATGAGTCATGCTACTAAGTGGGCAGTTTGGGTTCATACTACACCACTAATCCCTGCACTCTGATGGTTGGGAGGGAAGTGTTGCCCAAAGCAGTGCACTTCCTCCCTGAGGACAGGAAGCATCCCATTTAGCTCCTTGAGTGAACCCTACAGGTAGGCTAAGATCTATTGGGCACATTACATGTCAGTGCTATAGCCATGGTGGGCCAGAAGCAGGATGCATTGAATCAGGGAGAGGTGAGTGTGCATGCATCTGTGACTGGACTCACATGTGCTTGCATCCCAGGAGTCAGAGGGAGGATCACTATAGAATCATAGATAAAGTTGGCAGTAAAAGACCAGTGGTCCCTCCAGTCTGCCTTGTTATGCCCTATGCAACCCTGGGACCCATTGTCTAGATGAGCTTTTGGCCCTTGCCTACCCCTTACCACCACTCCCCAAGCAACTATTAAGCCTTAACTCTGTCCCAGGCATGTTTGAAATGCACTTGAAGGAGTTGCCATTTACATCAGGGAAGGAATAGTGGCAATACAGGATGCATCCACTGTGGAGGGGAAAAGGGAGATATAATCACTGTCGATACAGCTCATAGAGTCACCAGGTAGGAAACTACGCTTAGAGTGGTTAACAGATGACCAAGGCAAGGAGAGAGAGACAGAGAGAGACAGAGAGACAGACAGCAATAAGAAACTAGGAGCAGAAGTAGTAAACAGGGCAGTGAAAGGGGAGGTTGTAGTATTAGGAGATCTCAACCTGCCAGATATTTACGGTACCATCCCAGTAGCCAGAAGCACCAAATGCCAGGCCCTGCTTGATACTTTGCAGGACTACATGATAGTGCAGCAGGTCAGGGAACCCACTAGACAATCCACCATACCTGATGTGGTACTCACCAACTCGGAAAGAGTGGATGGAGTGCAGGTTGGGGATACACTCGGGTCCAGCAACAATACTATATGCTTTGAGTTGGCCTTGGGTACCAGTAAGCCCTTGTCTAAAGCTAAGGTGCTGGACTTCAGAAGGGCATATTTCAGCCAAAGGAGGGAACTAGTTTTGGGCAGGTTAGCTGGGGTAGATAGCATCAGAGGAGTAGAAGGAAAATGGGGTTGGGGTCATAAAAGGAGTCATTCCCGGGGCAACAGTATCATACATGAGAACAGATATCAAGAGAAGCGAGTATAAGAAACCAGTTTGTTTCTCTGAATAGGTTAGGGAAGCAGTGAGGGCAAAAAGAAGGCCTTTATAAGGTGTAAAGAAAAACAGGGAGATTAGGAATAAAAATAGAGAGGCTAAAAGAGCAGTCATGATCTCAAAGGCAGACACAGAACTGCATATTGTGGTGAGGGTCAAGGGATGGGGAAAAACTGTTTCTCAGATATATAAGGAAAAAAGAAAAACAGGAAGGGTTTTGTCAGGCTAAATGAGGGGCATGGTAATAGACGAAGATGGGCAGAAAGCAGCTGTGTTGAATGATTACTTCTGCTGGGAATTTACTAGGGAGAACAGTGAGCCCTTGGCAGAGAGCAGCATAAAGGCAGCTGATAGAGGGGTCCTGGAAATGAGGCTACAGAAATATACTAGTGAAAGAACTAGAAAAAGGTTAGCAGCTCAAAAGGTAAACAAAACCCCGGGACTGGATGGAATGCATCTGAGGATACTAAGAAAACTGGTATCTGTGTCATATGAACTCCTGCCAGAGCTATTCAGTAGCTCTTTGCAGCAAGGTGTGGTTCCCAAGGACTGTAGGATGGGTGGGCATAGTTCCACTACACATGGGAGGTGAAAAGAAGCAGCTGGGAAACTATAGACCCATCAGCCTTACCTCTGTGGTAGTGAAACTGATAGAGAGACTAGTCAAAGAGGACCTGGTAGAATACCTGGAGAACAATTGGCCTTAGGATACTAAGTAGCATGGGTTCATGGCAGAGAGATCTTGTCAGACCAACCTGAAAGTATTTTATGACTGGGTAACCAGAGTGGTTAACAAGGGGCATGCAGTAGACTTACTGTACTTTGACTTCAGCAAGGCATTCAACTTGTTGCCCCACCAAAGGCTGCTGAACAAGATGGGGGATTAGGGTAAAGCTAGGGAAATAGTAAGGTGGATAGGGAGTTGGCTGTAGGGGAGGCAGCAGCAGAGAGTTGTGATGAATGGGGTCAGATCAGTGAAATGAGAGGTCACTTGGGGAGTACCCAAGGGGCCCAATCCTCTTCAATATGTTCATCAGTGACACAGGTGAGGGAATCCAGGGTGGGTTGTGTCTATTCACAGATCACACTAAACTCTGTGCTGGAGCTGACAATGTGGAGGGGATAAGGGGATTGCACAGAGACCTGAAAATGCTAGAAAATTGGTCCAAAGTCTGGCATCAGTGCAAGACATGCAAAGTGATACACTTAGGGAACAAAATGCCCAGAACAGAGTATTGTTGTGGGGAGGGTTTCAGCTGGACACAGGGACCTACAGTAGGTATCATCATTAGTGACTCCCTTAAACAAACCAGCCAGTGTAACAAGGCCTTCAGCAAGGCTAACAGGATGCTAAGGTGCATTGGGAGTGGATTCAACAGTAGGAAGCAAGAGGAACTGTTACTTCTGTATAGGTCACTGGTGAGGCCACACTTGGAGTACTGTACCCAGTTCTGAAGTTCCACCAAACAAAGGACAGGGACAGGCTATAGACAGTACAACATATGGCGACCAATATGATTCAGAGCCAGGAAGGTAAGTACTATGAGGACTGGCTAAAAGCACAGAATATGTACTCTCTTGAAATTAGATGGTGGGGGAGACTTAATAAAGACCTTCAGGTTCCTGAAAGGAATAAACAAGGGGAACGCTGAAGAGCTAGTAACAAGGAACAGTGAATTTAGGGCAAGGGGTCATGAGTTGAAGTCAATAAGGGGAGGTTTTAAAAAGGATGTGAGGAAGTATTGTTTTACAAAAAGACTGCTGGTCAAGGTGGTGGGTGCAGGAACCATAAACAGCTTCAAACAATGCTGTGATAGAGCTAAGAGTATAATAGCTATTCAGAAGGAGGTGGAAACAGAGAGAACAAAAGGGGGAATAGGGTAGGCATAGACCCCACAGAGAAAGTAGGTCCTGTGGCATGATAGGATAGTATGGGCAGACTAGATGGACTGTCGGCCTTTTCCTGCCATCATCGTCTATATTCCTGTGACACCATTGATGGTTTTTGCACCCACTACCTCTATTAGTAGGCTGTTCCATGGCTTAACACCTTTCTCACATCCCTCCTGAATCTCTGCTCCCCACCACCACCAGTTTCCACTCATGTCCCTGTATTTATTTTTTACTTTTTATTGAAATGTTAAGAAATATGTATCAAAAATTACAAGATATACTTGTGCTAATTACATCCTTAAAGTATAAAACCAACTCAGAACAAAAACACTCTAAAAGTACCATAACAAGAAAGAAAAAAACATTACAGAGCCACTTGCACACAACAACCTAATGTTAGGTCTCTAACAACAAGTAAAAGAAAAGATGTGAGGATTTAAAAACAGTGAAGAATACATAACATCCTTATCAGAGCACTTGTGAGTTCTGCCTACAGGAGCACCTATAATATAACCTACTATAATAGTAGTATACATACATACTAACTGACAAAATTTGATTGATGGATGATTGATGGTTGATTGCCTTGCCCCCTTTAATTGATGACATAATGCCACACCCCTTTCTGATTGATGGCCAGAAGTGACATAATGCCCCACCCCTTCCACATGTTCTGGAAATTACTCAATGTCCCTGCCCCTTCTGCATCCAGTGTGCACCGGAAATGATGCATTGTCCCACCCCCTTCGTGTGTACGCCTGATATGACGTGGCATCCCCACCCCTTTCCATGCCCATGTCCACCAGAAATGAAGCGGCACCCCACCCCACCCCTTCCATGCCGTGATGCAGCTATGGGTGGAGCAAAGGTTGGTTTGTCTGGGCTAGCCCCGGACATGTAAGAAAGGATATGCTGATAAAAACTTTTAACACTTTTTCTCCATAGTGAGTTTATGTTTTTATGTTTTGCTCCTGTGTGTGTGGATTGCCTGAGGAAAGCAGTGAAACGGATGAACCTAGCCAATCAACATCTGTTAGTGCCACACTGGAGGATTCTGTCATGACTGAATTGATAGAATCATTCATGAGACATGGTTTGCATGATAATCATGAGTGTTTTAATATGGATGAACAGTAGGAAGAACCAGATGTACCAGATGCTGAGAAATGCCCTGATGAAAAAGCTGATGTGGCCATGATAGCAATTGAAGTGCCACCTGAAAAGATTATCATGTTGGACCTGATAAAGGGTATTCTAATACAGCTACTGCAGGTCTTGAAGATAAACTGTGAGGGATGTACCACAGACCACCCCTTGCAGATAAGACATAGCTGTTTATATGAACCAGAGAAGGGGTACTGGGAGTGTGCTTTTCCTGAAGTCTGTGAGAGGTTGCTCCCATGATGGATCAAGCTACTAGTCAAATCGACAGCATGGAAACTCGAGTGCACAGCATCCTATTTTGACACAATACAAGCAATAAATGATACTTTGTCAGAATTTAAAGATATGCCATGCATTGCTAAGGGACTCAACACACTTTATCAAACAATTGAGTGTAACACTATGGAGTGCTGTTGAAGAAGCAGTTTCATCAGGAAGTCGTAAAAAATATTTTAAAAGCCTGCTGCAAAAAGGAAGCCCTGTACCATATTATATGTACTTGTATGATATTGGTAGTTCTGACAGGGAACATGGGGCTGCATGGTGATAGCTGTTAAGATGGGTAACCTGTGGGGAAATCACCAAAGATTGTTTGAAAAGCAGAAAATAGAAAATATTCTACAGACTTTGATAACCATGCAATTTTCAAACCCTGCTGATCAAACTCCAGGTAACTTGATAATATTTGAAAAGTTGGATGTGGTTTCTCACGGCTGAGTACTGGTAGCTGTGGCCTACATTGTTGATATTTGTTATTATAGTTTAAAATGTCAAAGACAGGAAGATGTTAGCAACGTGATAGAATTTACATCCCATTTTCTTGTCACACAGCAAAACAAGGCATGTCTTTTCTTGTTGTAATATTTACAATGCAATACAGCATCAATTTATCACAATGGCTAACACATGCTCTGCACTGTTATATAATTAGATGTATAGGTTGTGTGGTCTGTCATAATAACATTTTGACATTTGAAAAAAAAACACCTGCGTTCCTGCCATATTACTAAACAGCAATCATGGTTAAGAAATCATTGAAAAAAAGGTGTTATGAACCCCGTACACCTGGTAGCTTAAGAGGTATTCAGAGACTATGTGGTGCTGTTGCAAAACAGGGGAAAAGAATTACTTGCACTCAGGTATTCCAGTGGCTGTCTTTATAAGATGCTTACACTATGCACAAGCCAGCAAGGAAACAATTTCTTAGAAACAGAGTGGTTGTTAACATTGATGCACAATGGCAGGCTGATTTGGTCGATATGGCTAGTCTTTCCAAAGACAATTATGGCTTCCAGTTTATTCTAACAGTTATTGATGTCCTATCAAAATATGCATGTACCAAATTGCTAAAAACAAACTCTGGAAGAGATGTGACAGAGGCTTTCAAAAAGATACTCGGAGAGGGCCGCAAGCCCGAAAAATTACAAACAGATGAAGGGACTGAATTTCTTAATGCCAATTTTCAATAGTTTTTAAATGAACAAAACATTCATCATTTTACAACATCAAATGAGGTTAAGGCTTGTACTGTGGAAAGTTTTAACCATACATTGAAACAAAAATGTGCAGATATTTTACAGCATTTAACACATATTGGTACACAGATGTATTACAAGCTTTAACAGTGGCCTACAATCAGAGCTATCACCGGTCCATCAAAATGAGGCCCATCAATGTGACAACTGCCAATTCTTTAGATGTCTGGAAAATTCTACATGGTAGTCTTACACACAAAATGAAAAGACCTTTTAAATTTCATGTGGGTGATCATGTGTGGGTTTCTAGAGTTAAGAAAACATTTGAAAAAGGTTATGAGCAAAACTTTACAAGCGAGATATTTATTATTTATGAATGTATACCTAAGCCTATACCAGTTTACAAATTAAAATATTATGATGGAGAAGAAATAAGAGGCACATTTTATGAGCAAGAAATGGTCAAAGTCGAAGACACTGCAAACAGGATATACAGGGTAAAAAAAATAGTGTCAGAAAAAGGAAAAAAAAACTGGTTATAGTGAAACGGTTAGGCTGGCCATCAAAATTTAACAGCTGGGTAGAATCCAAACAGCTGACAAATTTAAAATTATAGTTGTGCCCCCGTGTTTTACAGGACATCAGTTGAGAAGAAGACATTATTGGCAAAACAATGTCTGAAAATAGGTTTTATGTTGCACTGCCCAGCAATGCATCTTTTGAAATGTTTCCCAAAAATACTGTTTCAGAATATGCTATGAAGCTGGCAAAACCTATCAGTTTAGTAGGGGTGTGGGAAGTTGGTTTGTCAGAAATACAGTGCCCAAGGACTTGGGACACTATTACACAGCAAGATGGGAGATTTCAAGCAGGTGAAACTTCTAAGCCATTATTACCATTATCATTTCTCAGAGGTTATTATCACGATGTTGATGATGTCACGGCAGCCATCAGTGAGGCACTGGAACAGGCACAGCTAGGCATGTTTTTAGAATATGACAGCCGGGAATGGAAAACAAAATTCCACAACATCAGTAGTGGAGCATTTATTGCTCGCCATAATCTGGCTTGTATTTTGGGGGTACCACATGGTATACCACAACTACAAGCAAGCACAGGGCCATATTATGCTGACATCAATGGGGGATTTTACACACTGTATGTGCATACAGACAGTTTTGAACATCAAAGACTTGGTGATAGTCACTTGCCCCTACTCCTTTGTGTGGAAATATCTGGTAAGAATAATGCAATCATAACCATCTGCTATGATAAACTGGTTTATATACCAGTCAGCAAACAGTCTGACACCATAACTATTGTGGTAAAGAATGATCAAGACAAAAATGTGTTATTCTTGTTTGGCAAGGTGATTGTGAAGTTTCATTTCTGGCCTGTTAAAGGAACCTTCTGAATGACAACCATGTCACAGAAGTTGCACAGTGACCCAAACCTTTATGTAACATATTATAAAGCACAAGCCGGTCATAGCTTATCTGGTTTTCACAGTGCCCCAGTTATGTACGGTGCTGATATAGGTGGTATATTTAGAGTTTTATTTAGAAAAGCTGTATCACTGTTACAAAAAGGCTTCCAGACAGTAAAACCACACCTTAAAACAGCTGCTAAAAATATTGTAAAAGATGTTGTGGGAAATGAGAGTTCCTACATGACTCCAGATCCGGGACAGCAGCAAGATGGGGCTGGAATGGTTGCTTATAAGGGGCCCAATAAGAAGAGGAGAATGGTCCTACTGGGGGCCAGTGAAAGTGTTATTGAAAGGTGATATGTTCAAAAGAAAAGAACAGTTGTAAAATGTAAGTGCAAGGAGAGAAAACCATGTGAAGCTAATAGTCAGACAGACTTATTTTAAGCCATGGCTCTGGTACACTGCATGTCTCAAGAATGTAGAAAGTCAGAATTAGACCTTTTCATGTCACCACCAACACAAAAGCAGTATAGAGAAAAACCTGTATGTTGAAATCCCAACCTTGTCAGCTATAAGTGATAATGATAATACACCTCTGGAATTTTATGTGGTGGGTAACGGTGAGGATTGCATTGACCTAAACAACACTTTTGTTATACCTTTTGTGCAAGATCACTAAGACTGATGGTAGCAACACTGATGTAGCTAAAGTAAGTTTAATTAACTACCCTCTGACAACCATCTTTAGCCAGGTGGATATAGTGGTGGGTGACCAGCTGATAAGCCAGAGTAATAACTGCTACCTCTACAGAGCAATCATTGAGTCACTGCTTACTTACAGCGATGACACCCTATCTGCACAATTTTTATTTGGATTATTTTATAAGGACACACCAGGACAGCATGAGAACACAGCTCTTAACCCCCAATGAGGGTTTTAAAAAGTATGCAACTTTTACTGCAGAGAGTCACAGTGTAGAACTACTTGGACCAATTCATGCAGACCTCCTTCTTCCAGGAAAAGCTGCTCCTGAATGGTATTGATGTAAAAAAGAAACTTGTTTATAACAATAATGAATTTTGTTTAATTAGTGGTGATGCAGATAAAGATTATAAACTACAAATTAAATCTGCATCTGTTAATGTCCTGTAAAAAGGGTAAAAGTTTCACCAGCTGTACGTATCGGTCATGCCCAGGCTTTACAGGCTGCTAATGCAAAGTACCCTATTGACTATATTAGCATGAAAGTGTTCAGTATATCTGGAGGCAGTCATGTGTGCAACCAAGATAATCTGTTTCTGGGGCAGATACCAACATTATTGGTGATAGACTTTGTTGATAATGATGCTTTCAGTGGTGTATACAATACAAACCCTTTCAATTTGAAACATACAATCATACGAAATTTGCCAGCAGATAAAGGCCTAGAGGTCTATCAAGTCTGCTCGAATGTGCGGCTAGCACCCCTTATTCTGCAGCTGCCCTTCCCTTCCACCCTTCCCCTTCATTAACCCTCCCCCTTGTCCTGTCCCATCCTCATTTGAAGCAGTCCACTGTTCTACTGCATACCACTTCAGCAGGTAACTCATTCCACCCAGCCACCACCCTCTCTGTAAAAAAGTGTCTCCTCATCTCCCTCCTGAACCTTCCTCGCTCCAGTCTCATTGTAGCAGTCACAGAAACATGGTACACAGAGAACCATGACTGGGATGTTAACATACCAGGGTACATAACTTACAGGAGAGACAGGCAGGGGAGAAGAGGGGGAGGAGTAGCTCTCTATGTAAAGGAAGGGATAAAAGCAACTGAACAAAAGAGTAAACAGGGAGGAGAGGAGGCACTGTGGGTCACCTTGGAGACTGGAAAGGGCACCACAATCCGCACAGGGATTGTGTACAGACCCCCATGTCAGGGGGAAGAAAAGGACAAGGATATGATGGAAGGCATTCTTAGAATGGCAGAGAAAGGGGAGATACTGTTGATGGGAGACCTGAATATGCCAGATGTTAACTGGAGCACATTTGCTGCAGCCACATCCAAGAGCAGGGCCATTCTTGATGCCCTACAGGTGGCAGGCATTAGACAGCTAGTTTCGGAACCCACTCGTGAGGGAGCAATCTTAGACCTCGTACTCTCAAACGGGGGCAGTGAGAGGATCTCAGATCTAGAAGTGGGTTGCCATCTGGGGACAAGTGACCATCAAACAGTGTGGTTCACGTTAAACTCAGCTACAGAGTCAAGCCATACAAAAGTGAGGGTACTGGACTTTAGGAGGGCTGACTTTGGCAAGATGGGAGTGCCTCAGAAAAGCACTAGCAAACAGGCTAGAAGGAGGTGTGGAGCAACAATGGGAATCATCAAACTGCCATCACAGAGGCAACAAGCCTTTGTGTGAAGCAAATAAACAAATCAAAACAAAGAAAAGCCACTATGGTTCTCAAGAGAGGTGGCTGTGAAAGTCAGAAGAAAAAGATAGCATTCGAGTATAAGGAAACACAGAAGGAGCAGGACAGAGAGCTGTACCAGTTAAGGCAGAAAGAAGCAGGAGGGAAGTCAGAATAGCAAAGGCTCAAACTGAGGAAAAGATAGCCAACTCAGTTAAGAAGGGGATAAAACCTTTATAGGTACATCAGCGAGCAGAAAGACAAAGGAGGATAGTGAGGCTGAATAGAATGAGCGGTGGGTGGGCAGAGGGGACAGTGAAGCAGGAATACTGAACGAATATTTCTGCTCAGTATTCACAAAAGAGGAGGGAAGTGCCTAATCCAATTAACAGAAGCACTCTTGATAGGGGGTCGATCCCAGTCCTTTCACAGAAGAAAGGGTTCTGCAAGAACTCCTAAAACTGAAGGTGGACAAAGCAATGGGTCCTGATGGAATTCACCCAGAATTCTAAAAGAATTAAGGAAGGAACTAGTGAAACCACTGGCTACTCTTTTAATAAATCATGGGAGGATGGTGTGGTACCCGAGGACTGGAGGAAGGCAGATGTGATTCTCCTTCACAAAGTGGGACCAAGACAGAGGCAGGAAACTACAGACCTGTCAGTCTGACCTCTGTGGTAGGGAAAGTGATGAGTCACTTCTGAAGGAAAGAATAATTGACTACCTAGAGGTCAGTGGAGCACAGGATCCAAGGCAGCATGGGTTCACAGCGGGAAGGTCATGTCAGACGAATCTAATAGATTTCTTTGACTGGGTGACCAAAGTAGTAGACCGGGGAGGGGCTGTGGACATGGCCTACCTAGACTTTAGCAAGGCATTTGACACAGTCCCACACAAAAGATTATTAGTCAAATTGACCAGCCTGGGAGTGGGTCCCAGGGTGGTAGCCTGGATAAAACATTGGCTGGACAACAGGACACAGAAGGTAATTGTAAATGGAGTCCACTCTGAAGAAAGGGCGGTTACCAGTGGGGTACCGCAGGGTTCAGTATTGGGTCCAGTCCTTTTTAATGTCTTCATCAGTGACATTGCAGAGGGACTGGAAGGAAAAGTATGCCTTTTTGCAGATGACACAAAGATCTGCAACAGGGTTGATACACAAGGAGGCGTGGAAAGGATGAAAAGGGACTTGGCAAGGTTGGAGGAATGGTCAGACATATGGCAGCTAGGATTCAATGCAAAGAAGTGCAAAATAATGCACCTGGGAAACAAGAACCCAGGGAAGAATACACAATGGGTGGGGAGGTAGTAACAACAACAAAACAGGAAAGGGACCTGGGGGTAATCATATCAGATGACCTTAAGGTTAGCAAGCAATGTGGAGAGGCAGTAGGGAGGCCGGGGTGTACTGGGATGTATAGGGAGGCATCAGCAGCAGAAAACAGGAAGTTGTTATCCCTCTGTACAGACAGTTGGTGAGACCCCATCTGGAATACTGTGTCCAGTTCTGGAGACCCCATCTCCGCAAGGACATAGACAGGATAGAGGCAGTCCAGAGGAGGGCAACTAAAATGGTGCAGGGTCTGCAAGAGAAGCCGTATGAGGAGAGACTAAAGGAGCTTAATATGTATACCCTTGAGGAAAGAAGGAGAGGGGGACATGATAGAAACTTTCAAGTACCTCAAGGGAATCGACAAAGTCCAAGAGGTAGCATCTTTCAGAAAAGAGACTTGCAAGAACAAGGGACACAATTTAAAGATAGAAGGAGGCGGTTCAGGGCAATGTGGAAGTATTATTTCACAGAGAGGGTAGTGGATGCATGGAACAGCCTTCCTGAGGAAGTTGTGGGGTCTAAAACTGTGGGAGAATTCAAGAATGCATGGGACAGACATAAGGCAATTCTTGTGGGGGGCAGGAAGATATAGGCTGTTGGTTAACTAGGATCTGCGGCCTATCCTGTAGGTAGGGAAATGGGCAGACTAGATGGGCCTAGCGGTCCTTATCTGCCGTCAAAGTCTATGTTTCTATGTTTCTATATCGTGGCCCCTGGTGGCCCTCCCCTCCCTTACTTTGAACAGCCCCTCTGTACCCATCTTGTTTATTCCTTTCATGTATTTAAAGGTTTCAATCATGTCACCCCTGTCTCTCTTCTCCTCCAGTGAGTACATGTTCAACTCCTTCAACCTCCTCTCATATGAAAAGTCCCCCAGCCCCTTGATCATCTTTGTCGCTCTGCGCTGCACCCCACCAGTAACTTAATGTCCCTCTTCAGATACGGACGCCAGTACTGCACGCAGTACTCCAGGTGTGGTCTAACTAGTGACCTATACAGTGGCAGAATCACCTCCTCCCTCCTCGAGGATATACCCCTTGCAATACAACCCAGCATTTTGTTGGCCTTTGCAGCTGCCTTCCTACATTGTGCTGAGTTGTTCATTGACCCTGTAATGAGCACACCCAGATCCTTCTCCTCCTCTGTCTGGGCTAGCTACAATCCCCCTAGCTGGTAACTCCTCCTTGGGTTGGAAACATTTTAACATTAACTGTATAGCTCTGTATGTAGATGATGAGCAAGTTCCTGCTAAACCGCTGCATCCTAACTTCACAAATGGTAATGCCATCAGAGAATATATCAGTCTGGTTCATGCCAGTGGCAAACATATGAACGACAATCCCCTGCTGATAGTGTATGTTTTTGTCAGGGGTACACATTATTTACTTTTGCCCTGAGCCCTGACCAAGGCTGTGGTGACCATTATTCGTCAATCTGCTCTGGCAATTTGAGAACTGAAATACGTCTTGCTGATCCTCTACCAGCTACTGTGAATATGTTGGTGTATGCATTCTTTGATAATGTGGTAGAAATTAATCAAAGGTGAAACATTGTGTTTGACTTCAATTAAATATGAACACTCAACAATTGGACACCTTTCTCCAGGCAGACACTTTTACCAGAGACAGTTTTTTTTTTTTGCAAGTGATCAACAACCTTCAGAGAGACTAACACGTGTGCCAGCCTCTTTAGTGGTGAATACACAGCCCCCGTCTATGCCTGGTGAACATTGGTTAGCTATTTATCTTCCTAACCATACTACCAGGGAGTTTTTTGACTCTTATGGCTTTCCTCCATACTCCGCATTTTTCCGCCAAAATAAAGAAGTTTTTCTGGAACAATGTAACAGAAACACAGTTTAACTCAAAACAGGTTCAAGATATAATGTTTATGACCTGTGGTCATCATTGTATATTTTTTCTTCATCATAGATGCAAAGGTGCAACCTTTAATGATGTAGTTAGGATACATTCTGATAATTTAATGTTAAATGATAGAAAAATGTATGCATTTGTCAATCACTGGAGAATTGTTAAAAGGCTAAAGCCTTCTTTTTCTTTTAGTCTACAGTCAGTAATTTCATGTTATGGTTATAACCAGTGCTATTACTGCTGGTAGATGTAGAAATAAGGCATGCTGTATGTTATAGCTAACAAATGTAGTTTACTTTTATAATGTATAATTATTAAATGTTCTTATTGTAAGGAGACAATAAACACAGCCGTTGTACATTGCATCAGATTGTCTGTTTATTTTTAAAATGTGACAGCAAAATCAAAGATAACATGCACATACTTTATAAAAACAAAGGCCTGGATATTCAAAGGGACTGCACCTGACGCAACGGAGTTGCACCCCGGTGGGATATTGAGAAGGCTGTATGTCATAATGCCCTTGGGTGCTATACCAATGTATGCAGCACAGATGTAGGGGGTGTGCCCATGCATATACGGCACATCCCAATATTCAGCCAGGGATGTGTGGCACATATGCTGGAGCACCCCTTGGGTGGCCACCCACCCACCCAGAACACCATCCACAAGCACACCTGGTGGTCTAGTGGAACTCCCTGCCCATAGCCGCAATCACATGGTATTTGTGTTTAAAGATAGCCCTTGTAGTCTACTGCTCCCCCATCCCCAATGCTCCAATGTGTATGAAACATGACCATCCCCGGTGGTCTAGTGGTCCCCCCTCCCACCTGAGTCCCCGAAAAATTACATTAAGATGTCCCTGGTGGTCTAGTGGAACCCCCCCCCACCCATTGCAGTGAGCTCAGTAAACTCCCGTATTGAAATGCCCTGGTGATCCAGCAGCACCCCCACCCCACCCACACAGAACCCCTTGCCCACCCAGCTTCCCCCACTGTCATTGGTGGGTGGCTGTGCTGTGCTATCTTGTGGTTGCATGAGCCCTTGTGGTGTCAAAGATAATGATAAGTTTGCTACACCTTTTTCACCTTGGTGTACAACTGCGAGGTAGCATTGCAACACACTCCCATATACTTCAGCCTTCTCATATTCAGAGAGGTCAGTCCTTTGAAGAACACCCTGCATATCAGCATCCAGCTGTCATTCCGCAACCTTTCCCAATGGCTCTTCAGGGGGTGGATGACCTCTTAGCAAATCCAGCTGTTGTTGCGGTACTAAATGCATCTTTTGTGCATATTCCATGTCTGTTCACCTGCTTGTTAGAAGACTGGTTAAAAAGGGTATCACAATGCTAAGCAAGCTGCCTATAAATCCCCCAGACTGTGTCACAAGTTTTTTTTATGTTTAACGGACAGCTTTCTATTACTTAATATTTTGATAATGTTGCATCTCCTCTTTAGCATCTTAATCTGATAAACTGTGAGAGGTATAGTCCCTTTAATAGCATTGAGCCCCACCTCGGCAATTGCTGCTATTAAATCATCAGAGGCTGAACAGAGTATAGCTTTTCTTTTCTGTAGTGGCCCCTTCACCAGCAGCTTAAGCAATGCAAGGTTTCTTTTCAGATGTCCTCACATGTCTTAGTAATATGAGCATCTGGCTACAATGAACAACTGGCATATCTCTTATTTTCATGGGGCATTTTTTTTCATGGTGTACGCAACAGGTAAATCAGGGAAAAACATGCTAGACTTTAAATGATAAGATTCAGGTGTTGATGCTTTTAAGTTGACCAAAAGATAACCATAGGCCTTGTGAGTTGCATCCTCAAAGGCCTCTTCAAAAAATTGTCATATTTCCAGGATACATCTGGTGAACCAGTGTATAAACCTGTAGCTTATCTTTGAGGTTTTTAAATAATACTATATCATTTGCATTTAAATTTATGGTCCAGCTTTTTTTACCCTGGACAAACAAATTTTGTGTAACATACATGATACTAACATTTCTGTGATGGCAGTACTGAGTGAAACATTTTTGAATTTCACAATTTTCAGATACTGTTTCCATTGTCATCTATAATTAAAAGATTTACTTTTTGGGGTGGTAATAGTTTGTCATTTTGTAGAGTGCTAGGAATACACTCTATAAATTTCAACTGGGGAAATTTGCCATAAATCTGTATACAAAGGTTGCCAGCAACTAGAGCACCAGATAATACAGTATTTTCTGGAAATTTGGTTAAGGCATTGAGACCTGCATCCAGCATGCTTTTAATAAAATTACTTTTTCCAAAGTTTGACGGCCCTGCCAAAATACAGGAAAATGGGTGCTCACCACGGTCAGAAGCCATAAGTCAGTGTTTTAAAATCCTCAGTTAAAACCCTTTTGTTGTATATAACCCTGAACTTTTTTTTCCTGGCTTGTTTCCAATAGTGATGCTTTTTTTTTGTTCCGCACAATTTTTTTCAAACCTATACTGACCGACTGTACACCAACACCTTCATTCGCACCGTCATCCTTGACAAAATGATCAACATGTGATTTGAGGTATCTGTAATTAACCTTTTTATTATTTGTCTCATGAAGCGTAATTCCTTTACACTTCATACAAATTTTGCCATTGGTCAGTTTGTAACCGTAGGTTTTAGGACCACCTGATACAAACACAACAATGTGTTCATCAGGCAGTAGTTCACTGGTCAGATCACACAAATAGTCACCCAGTGGTGGATTCCAATCACCTGGCCTGCTAACAAATATGACAGAGTCTGTGTCATGGTACAGACAGTGGTCCTGCAGGCTTTCAAGTAAACTGTACAAATTAAGTCTGGCGTAGGCTGTGGTAAAGGCAGCTAAACAACATTAATGTTAGTAGCATTAGCAAAGTGTCTTTCAGCATATTTCCAACTTACTGATGCTGTATCATCATTGATAAAATACAGACCAGATACATGGTAGCAATCTGTGAAAATATACTGAAAGAGTTCTTCAGCATCTTTGACAATGGCAGTATCCATCAAATTGGGGTGTTGACCAAATTTTCCCCACAAAGAATTCAAAAACAGCTTTGAAATCTGTCTTTGTGCAGAGTTGTATGCTATATTCTCTGACTCTAAAACAATGCCATCCTTAGCATAATACTGGTTGATATATGCTTTACATTCTACATCATTAGTACACCAAGTTGGATACCCTGAAGCTTCCTGTTTCCCCCTTAGGTGTAATTTAATATACTCTGTAAAAAGACTGTCTGATTTCTCTGGGTAGTGCCATACTTTATACACCTCTGTCACCTTGTACCCCCTCTCTAAAGCCAGGTTTAATTCCTCGGAACACCATGTACCCTCCAGAGATCGCTGATCATCTAAATTGGTACAAGGCTGTGCCTGTTGTGCTGTCTCAGTACATGTGCGACACTGTGTAAACATCAGCTTTTCACCGATCCTTCTGAGCAGTGTGGGCAGAAAGAGACCATGGGGTGGATACACTTTAGCTTTAATAAGTCCAAAATAATGTCTGAGATCCCCACATTTCTCATATATGACCACTGGGTGCCCTATGGGGTATGTCTTGGTCTTGTTCACATAGGGGTACAAAGTGGTAAAATCATAATAAAGGATTTTCTCATCAGGCTGCGCATGGTAATATAAACACAGAGCATTTATGCACCCCCCATAAAGTGATTCATGGGGGTCCATCAGTTCTGGAAAGTGGGTTGCTTTCATAAAAGCATGCACCTGTGGATTGTCACACACCAGCTGTTTCCATTCATGCTCCCACATAACCCTAACATGCATACCTTTTTCAAGTCTGAGCTAGTTTAATTTCTTGATGGTTAGGTAACATAAATGTCTATAGGTTGTCTTAAGCACTGGGTTCAACAGTCTTTCAAAGTAATACACTGTGCAGCCATGATAAAAACAGCCTAAAAACTCAAAGGCTGTGGGGACACCATCTATTACAGAATAACCATCTAGAAAATAAGGACCTACCTGTACTACCCCACCATTCACTGCATGTTGTAAGGAAATGTTTTCTTGTTTACTGACGTACATCAACCTCTGTATGACCGATGTGGAGTAACGCTTGCACTGACAGTGATAGTTGTTAGTGGTATAATCCCTATTGTGTCTGACTCTAAAACTTTTAACTGAAACGAGGCCATACAAACTGATGCTATAGTGATGTACTGAAAGAGGTCAATTTGACCCTTTTCCTTTGCATCATCTTGAAACATCTGCTCAACACCATCCTGAAACATTTCACAGGCCTGCTTTAGAATCTCCACATCTGACTGACAGTAATGATGTAATTCCCTTTTAAAGTCAAATACACCATCTTTATGCATTTCATACCACTCCAAAAACTGTTTTGTTTTCATCTGCCATCACGTAGTCTACACCATGGTCTTTGTGATGTGGCATAGGCCCTACATAATTCTGATTTTCTGGTTTGTTAAAAAAGTGCGGAAATTAGCCTTTTACCCCCTCAAAACTCATAGCTCATGGCATTGCTGCGAGCCTCATTGGAAGGAAATTTAAGCTGTCTATAAATTGGATATTTAACTGTTTTACAGTTATGGACATCAATTTACTCCCCTGAGTCAATAACTCCACTTTCCTTTTTTCTTTTATAAGCTGGTTTAAGATGAAGTGGCCGTCATACCCCTTTGAATTGTGAGCTATGAAAGTGTACACCTGAAAATCTTTTTGGATAATTTTTTTTACAAATTAAGCAACACAGTCAGTGCCTTCAAACTCATACTTTTGACCTCTTTCAAAGCCATAGATACAATTTGGAATATCACTAACAATGTGGAGTGGGCACTAGGACGTGGTGCTACCATACTCAAAATACTAACTGCAAAAACTAAAGAGTAGAGTGCACACTCCTCGTAAATCCCTTGGGGGTTAGTTTTGCAATCAAATCCTTTATCGTGACCATAGTCATTTTTATCCAGTGTAAATTTAATCTGCTTAGCTGCTTTGAGTTCGTTATCTAATCTATTTATGGAGTCTTTTAATTTCTTATTTAAACCTTCTAAATCCACACTTTCTTTATATTGTAAAACCTCTTTTTCTTTCTTTTTTATTTCTTCTTTTAGTTTATCTTCACATTCTTTGCTGTACTTAATAATTAATGCAATTAGTTTAAAACTTGCTTCTATTAAAATATTCTCCCAAGTCTTCATGAATTCTTCACTTTATTGTCCACAGGCAAGATTTTTAATCAGCCTCAGGCCTCTTGGAATTCGATTTTCTGCTGTATATGCTTCCATATTGACCATGTTCCAAAAAGTTCTCCTCCATTGGTGCGTGACTTTTTCTAAT
Organism: Neoceratodus forsteri; assembly: GCA_016271365.2. Classification (NCBI taxonomy): domain Eukaryota; kingdom Metazoa; phylum Chordata; order Ceratodontiformes; family Ceratodontidae; genus Neoceratodus; species Neoceratodus forsteri. Next base: position 1,267,319,324 of record CM028131.1, on the reverse strand, counting down.
TCACGAAAGGCTAGCAACAAAGAGTGTTCACCTGTAGTATGGTTGGCATTACTGCTATTTTCCATTAAAAATGGATTATTTGTCACTGCTGACTCCATTAAATCCTTCATATATCCCAGAAGTCCTGTGTCTTCTGTGAAAATCAGATGACCTAAAGGTGGGCAAGCAATGTGAGAAGGCAGTAAGGAAGGCTGGGGGGATACTGGGATGCACAGGGAGAGGCATCAATAGTAGAAAATAGGAAGTTGTTATCCCTCTGTACAGACAATTGGTGAGACCCCATCTGGAGTACTGTTTGCAGTTCTGGAGACCCCATCTCTGCAAAGACATAGACAGAGTGGAGGCTGTCCAGAGGAGGGCAGCCAAAATGGTGCAGGGTCTGCACCAGAAGACATACGAAGAAATACTAAAGGAGCTTAATATGTATACCCTTGAGGAAAGGAGGGAGAGAGGGGACATGATAGAAACTTTCAAGTACCTTTAGGGAATCAACAAAGTCCAAGAGGGTGGCATCTTAAAGAAAAAGAGATGTGCAAGAATAAGGGGGTACAATTTGAAGTTGGAGGGTGGATGGCTCAGAGGTAATGTGAGGAAGTATTTTTTCACAGAGAAGGTTGTGGATGCATGGAACAGCCTCCCTGAGGAGGTTGTGGAGTCAAGAACAGTGGGGGAATTCAAGAATGCATGGGATAGACATAAGGCAGTCCTAGTGGGGGGTAGGAGGAAGTAAGCTGTTGGTTAACTAGGATCTGCAGCTTATCTGTTAGGTAGGAAAATGGGCAGACTAGGTGAGCCAAGCGGTCCTTATCTGCTGTCAAATTCTATGTTTCTATGTTTCTGTGGTGTTGGAGCACTTTCAAGCGACATACTGATATTTCAAAATGACAAACAGACCAATTAGTGCTCCTAGGGTGAGGTTTTATGCTTGGAGGTAGTTACAATCCTCCTACCGCAACCTGTGCCTCTAAACTCCCAAAAATAGTTACAAAATCACTAGCACTGTGGAGTTGGCACCAGAATGCGGTGCAACCATACTCAAATTACTCCTCTCCCCTCTTTCCTACCCCCCCCATAGTATGTATACCCTTTTTTTTTCTTCTTTTTTGTTCTGGTGTTGTAAAATATAAATATATTTATACATATGTATGTTTCTTTGGATGTTAATAATGTGCTATAGACTGTTTTTGAGAATATAAATGGGTTTTAGATGTGTTCTTTCATTACACTTATTAGGGTGGGTTGGATATGTGTTGTGTAAAACAATCGTAGTGGAGTATTATTAATGACATTTTTTTAAATCCCACTTGATGGAGTATTTAAAAGGCACTTTAGTAATGGTGTTTTACCTTTGAGAAAGGATGTACTAGCATCTGAAATGCATCTGGTATTGTGTGGCATTTTTGCTAATAAAATTTATTTTTAAAAGATCTGTGCCCTTGTATTCATGAGATGTGCGTGCTCTACTCATTTGTTTTTATCATTTGGAATATATCTAGAGTCACCTGGGCTGATATCTTGTATGCAGTCAAAATCATAAAATATATAACTAGCTGAACAAGGTGGTGACTTTGAGGGCTGGATGTAGCATAAGTGAGTTTCAAAAGGGTGTACAGCTGTAAGGCACTTATGGCACTTTGGCTGGAAACAAATATGGTGCTCACCTCACGGTTTTCCACATGATGCGCACAATTTAGATAAATGACAATTGGGGTAAGCCAGTTTATGCCGCCCATAGCAGGCGGCCGAGCTACGGTATTTATGAAAATCAGGGCACTGTAAAGCCTCACTTTGTACTTTACTACAGCCAAACGATCTGCATGCATAGCACGTGTTAGAGCATGTGTGTGGTGTGAACCTTCGTGTGCAGAAAGGGTGTTACAATGCTCACATACATTTCTGACCCCAAAAAAACCTTTGACATTTTTAATACCATAATAATGGTTTCCGTGTAACAGGAGGAATATAGATTTTGCCCGTTTATTAGGAGATGCAACAAACCTCTGCCATGCACCAGCTTTGTTCATAAAAAAAAAAACAAAGAAAGATGTTTATATCTAGCTCTGCCTCAAATAGATGTATATGGCTCACATCTACCATTATTTGTTCTGACAGCCCTACCCTGCACTGTAAATCTCTAGCTTTTGCTAATATCTCTTGGTCAACTAGCTGAGGGTTTAGCAAAGCCACCAAGCTCATGGAGAAGCATATTGCATTATTTTGATTTACTAAATTAACTAGATGCCTTGCTTTCTGTTTGACAACATGGCTAGATAAAACACTTCTAACATCTCTGGAAGCTCCCCCATGCACATGTCTCACAACAGTAACTACTAACATTAAAGTCTCATTAGCACACACCTCCACCATGCTGTTTAATAAATTTGCAATATGCTCTAAAAACACATCAGCATTTAACTCTTGGGGGTTTCTACATAATGAAAACACAGAGTCATTTAAACTATCACAATCCAGGTGTAGTGATACAAAATCATTACTACCCAAAATAGGCCTTATTCTGTCCAATAACTGCTGCACAACTGTATGGATTGCAGAATAGTATAGCTCTATGGATGTTATTCTGTCTAGATAGGCAAAAAGAAACTGCTGGCGATACTCAACATCATTATAATTATTTCTGGGTACTTCATATTTATTTATTAATTTAAGTAGACAGGCTCTGCTAGACTATTTTCCACTAACTGCTGGCCCTCCTGACTACAAATGGCTTCTTCATGGTTTGGTGTGGCACTGCTCCCCCTATCTGCATGTCTTCAGGGTTGTTATTTTGCGCAGGACTGATGCAGTATTCACTGTCCGTCAGATGTGTGCACATCAAAATGATCACATTGTCCCCACGCACATTGTTCACACATACAGCACTCAGTTTCACATTCACTACTTTGACACTCAGGAGATTGTTGAAATGGGGGCCTCACACAACCATCACACACACAGTATGGTGTGGCAGACCCAGATACAACAAGGTTATGTGGTAGTGCCCTATGTTTTTGCAGGGGTGTGTGATGCTGCTGCATTCTGTTATGGGTAGCCAATATTTTTTTAGCCTTTCTAATTCTGCACCTAATATACTGATTCACTATATTACGCCCTAGTGCTTCTCGCCTTTGTTCAGCACTTCCTCTAGCTGATGACATCACTGGGCTTCACACAGATTGTTTCTTCAGCTACCCATAATCATGGTCACTCTCTGGATTTGTTTTTCCTCCTGGGGATTGAGGCCTCTGACCTGGGGGTGGAACTTGTCAGTTGGTCCAATCATTACACTGTGAGGTTCAACTTTTGTGCCCCTCTTCATAGGTCTGCCCCTGTGGAGATGGTCAGTTATCACCCTTTTCGGGATGTGTGCCCTGAAGACCTGGCGGCAGTGATTGACCTCTCGGTGTTTCCTGATGCCAGCTCGAGTACGGAGTTATTGGTTCTGACCTATAATAAGGCCATTTCCTTAGCCCTAGACCAGATAGCTCCTGTCCATGTTCGTCCCCTCCCACTCCACCCTCGGGCCCCTTGGTTTGATGGGTCTTTGAGGGAGTTGCAGCGGGTGGGACGAAGGTTAGAACGTCGCTGGTGGAAACCTGTCCTGGTGGTCGACCACCTTAGTTTGGTGGAGCATTATGAATTCTACCAATCAGTGATCTACCCTAAGAAGGCAGAGTTCCTGTCCAGGAAGATCGCTGTCACTTAGAATCGACCAGCTCAACTCTTCCGAACTGTGGACAGGTTGTGCAACCTAGCCTGTCTGCAGCTCTGTCAAGCTTTTTCACAAAAACAGTGTGATGAGCTTGCTCAATTCTTTGCTAATAAGGTGGTCGACATCAGGTCAGACATCCACTTGACTCGCTCTATGGGGGATGCAGTTGATCAGTGCTTGGTCACTATACCTCATACTTCCTGGAGTACCTTTGATCTGCCGGAGTTTGAGGATATTATGCGGATTGTTCAGGGGATGCGCCCTACATGCTGTAGTTTAGATCAGGGCCCAACTTCCCTGATTTTGGGTTGTTATGAGAGCACTGGCCTGTTTCTGGCTCAAATTGTCTGGTGCTCCTTGGAATCGGGTGAGTTTCAAAGCTCCCTGAAGGAGGCGGTGGTGATACCCCTTCTGAAGAAAGCTTCATTGGACCCAGACATTTTTGCTAACTACAGACCTATCTCAAACCTTCCCTTTATTGAAAAGGTTATTGAGAAAGTAGTGGCAATCCAGCTGGAGAACCATTTGACCATCCATAATGTCTACAAACTTCTCCAGTCAGGTTTTTGTAAGAGGCACAATACTGAGATGGCTCTGGTTCGGGTGCTCAATGATCTCTCGATGGTGAGAGATCAGAGAAACCGTTCCACTCTGGTGCTCCTTGATCTCTCTTCAGCCTTTGACACTGTAGACCATGGTGTCTTACTCAGGCACCTGAGGTCCATCTGTGGCCTGTCAAGTACAGTGCTGAGATGGTTTACATCTTTGCTAGCTGTTAGAACACAGAGAGTAGTGTTGGGGATATTTTCTTCTAACCCTTTCTCTGTCATGTGGGGTTCCTCAGGGCTTGGTGTTGTCCCCCATGTTGTTTGCAGTGTATATGCTACCCCTCGGAGACACTGTTAGATGATATGGGCTGATGTTTCACTGCTATGCTGATGATACCCAACTCTACCTGTCTTTTGCTCCCGACCAGGCTAGTGCTCTCTCAGTATTTAATAACTGCCTTGCCAAAATCCAAGACTGGATGAATTCGAGCTGGTTAAAGTTGAACGCAGGAAAGACTGAGGTTATGGTTGTGGACCCAGGCCACAGGATAGAGGGGTTGAGGACCGATCAGCCCTCTGGATTAATTCTGGGGGGCAGTCCGATCCTTACCTCAGAACAGGTTCACGACCTTGAAGTGGTGCTTGACGATGAGCTGACCCTCCATTATCAGGTGTCGGAAGTCATTAAGTCAGTCTTTTATCATCTTAGGAACATCGCTGGGTCAAACACCTTGTTCTGTCTAGCGATCTGCTTGTGTTGGGCCACGCCTTTGTGACCTCTTGCCTTGACTACTGTAACTCCCTTTACTTAGGGTTTCCTGGGGTTGATATCTACCACTTGCAGCTAATGCAGAATGCTGCTGCTCAATTGCTGACAGGGGTGTCTAGAAGATTGCATATCACCCCTCTGTTGCGCAATCTGCATTGGCTGCCGATTCAGTGGTGGATCACCTTTAAGGTAGGTTTATTGACCTACAAAGCCCTAGATGGACTTGGTCCCAACTACTTGAAAGAGCTTCTGATTTCTTACACCCCTATGCGACAGCTCCGTTCATCTGACGAGGGGTTGCTGGAGATTCCGAGGGTTATCTTGGAATCTTCTGAGGCCTGTGCTTTCATGTTTGCGGCCCCAACCCTCTGGAATTCTCTGCCCCATCAGCTCAGGGAATGTATGACTGTGGGGAGCTTTAAGCAGGCACTTAAGACTTTTTGTGGAGTCAAGCTTTTTATGAACTGTCATGATTTTTAATGGTCTAATTTTAATTGTTATATTTTTATGGAATCTGTTCTTAAATACTGTAAAGTGCCTTGGCATTTGAAAGGCACTCAATAAATAATGTTTTATTATTTTATTTATTATTATTAATGACCTGCCCACATTGTATAATTTTATCAATCATTCTGTATAGTAGAAATGTTTGCCCCACTACAGGTTCATTTTTATGTTTGCTTGCACGCATGTGCAAGAAACATAGTGCCATCATCCGAGTTTTCGGAGATGTGGCAGCCCTCTTCCAATTCAGACAGTGTGTTTGCAGGCACAGCCGCAGTTCTCCAATGCCTGCTGAGCTGTCTATGACAGCTCCAAAATGCAATGGCGTACAGTTGAAAGGGGGAGCTATGCTTCAGTGAGCAGTGATCAGATATCGCCTGCTCATGCACGCTCCCCCTACACACACACACACACACACACACACACACACACGCATACTGCATGCTGCCCCCCCATGCACACACTGTATAGCCGACGGGGTGCCCAATCCCCTGTCAGCTGTGCTGCGCCCACCTCAAAGCCTTCCACATGCCACACTGGGTACCCACCCCAGTGTGGCAACTCATGGTATAGCCGACGGGGGTGCCCAATCCCCCGTTGGCTCCACTGCCCTCCCCCCCAGAGTACAGAGTGCCACACTGGGAGCCCACCCCAGGTTGGCAATAGATGCCATGGCTGATGGGGGTGCCCAATCCCCCATCGGCTCCACACCCCTCCAACCAGCCATCCTTGAGCCATGCTGGGAGCCCACCCCAGCGTGGCAAATGTCCACGTCCCACATCGTCCTTTGAAAAAAAAACCTGCAAATAAAAAACTGTCCCTCAGCACTTCTCCCTGCCCCCCCACAACCTGCACCCACCCATTGTGCACCTTGTCTCCCCATACCCCCCACCCCATACTTACCTCCGGACTCCGGCGCGATGATCTTCAGTGGACCAGGAACACGTCTGCACTCTTCAAAGCTGACCGTGAACTGAGGATATGCCGGTAAGCTGTATAATGGGATAGATAGGGTTTTTTCAACTTTGTTGCATATCTCAGGCATTTTTTGGAATTTTTGCACCAAATTTTCAACATGGGGTTTTTGCGACCCCTTCTCATGAATGCTGTCACTGTCATGGCATTATTCGGGCCAAGGGTGACTTCGCAGTCACTGCGCAAAATCACCTTTTGGGACTGATTAACGAAGTGACACTGCCAGTGTTCATAATGTGGGCTTTCAAGAAGCCTATTTTGAAAATTTGGTGGAAAAATTCCAAAGAATGACTGTTTTGCGAGCGTGCATTGTGCAGTTCCTACGCACGCTCGTAAGTTCGCGAATTTTCAAAATTTTCACTCCAGATTTTCAACATTGCCATTTTACCACACCTTCTTATGAGTAGTACAGCTGTCATTTTTCACATCTCACCCAAAACGTGTTTCCGCCCATGTAGCGCACAGTGGCGCAATCGGTGTGTGAAATCAATGTATGGGACAAATTAAGAAAATCACAGTGACACTGTTCATGAGCAGAGGTCTTCAAATGGCTATGTTGAAAATTTGATGAAAAAATTCCAAAAAATGACTGTTTTACGAGCGTACGTTGCGTAATTTCTATGCATGCTCATAGGTTCGCGAATTTTCAATATTTTAAGTCCAGATTTTCAGCATTGCCATTTTACCACACCTCCTTATGAGCAGTACAGCTGTCATTTTTCACATCTTGCCCAAATTGTGTTTCTGCTCATGTAGCACACAATGGTGCAGTCGATGTGTGGAATCAATGTATGGGACACATTAAGAAAATCACAGTGTCACTGTTCATGAGCAGAGGTCTTAAAATGGCTATGTTGAAAATTTGGTGAAAAATTCCCTAAAAATGACTATTTTACAAGCGTGCATTGCGCAGTTCCTAAGCACGCTCGTAAGTTTGCGGATTTTCAATATTTTAATCCAGATTTCCAACACTGCCATTTTATTACACTTCCTTATGAGCAGTACAGCTGTCATTTGTCACATCTTGCCCAAAACATGTTTCTGCCCATGTAGCGCGCACAATGGCGCAGTTGGTGTGCGAAATCAATGAATGGGACATATTAAGAAAATCACAGTGACACTGTTCATGAGCAGAGGTCTTAAAATGGCTATGTTGAAAATTTGCTGAAAAAATTCCTAAAAATGACTGTTTTACGAGCGTGCGTTGTGCAGTTCCTATGCATGCTCATAAGTTTGCGAATTTAATATTTTCACTCCAGATTTTCAACACTGCCATTTTATTACACTTCCTTATGAACAGTACAGCTGCCATTTTTCATATGTTGCACAAAATATGTTTTCGCACATGTAGCGCACAATGGTGCAGTCGGTGTGTGCAAAAGCAATGTTTGGGACAGATTAAGAAAATCACAGTTACACTGTTCATGAGCAGAAGTCTTAAAATGGCTATGTTGAAAATTTGGTGACAAAAGTCCATAAAATGACTGTGTTACGAGTGAGCATTGTGCAGTTTCCACGCACACTCGTAAGTTCATGACTTTGTAATATTTTCAGTCCAGATTTTCACCAGTGGCATTTTTCCACACTTCCTTATGAACAGTACAGCTGTCATTTTTCACAACATTGGCGAAGTGTGTTTTCACACTTTCAGCGCAGAGATGCGTGGTCACTGTGGGAAATCATTGTTTGGGACAGATAAAGAAAATCACAGTGACACTGTTCATGATCGGAGGTCCCAAAATGCCTGTGTTGACAATCTGCTGTAAAAATTCCCCAAACTAATTACATTATGGGTGTGCGTTGTGCAGTTTCTATGTACGCTCGTGACTTCACCAGTTTTTTTAATATTTTTACTGCACATTTGCAACATTGCCATTTTTTACACCTCCCCATGAACAGTGCAGCTGTCATTTTTTACATTCTGTTCAGAATGTTCTTGCACCTGTGGTGCTAAATGCCGTAGTTGCTGTGCATAAGCAGGTTTCGGCTAACAAATTGATATTGCCATTGTTCATGAGGTGGGGGTCACAAAAAAAATTTTGAAAATTTAGAGTGAAAATACCAATGAATGCCTGAGGTATTAGGGTTTCCAACCGTAACGCCCAACCCTGTAGAGGATGACAGGCATCAGGGGTGTGACTTGTGATTCTTGCCTGTGATGCTCATACCATTCCACACCCTGCAGCAAGTGAGAGGTATCGAGGTGTGCCTTGGACTCTTTGGCCCCAGAGTACACCCCATTCTCCTATATCGCACCCATCTCACTGTATTTCCTGATGGAATGGGGTGCTCATAAGGGCCAAAGACCCCAAGGGACACTGTGACAATTGTCAGTGTCTGCAGGGTGGGGTGTGGTGAAATGGCATGGCCGTTATGTCTGACGACCCAAACGCACACCCCAATGCCTGTCACTCTCTGCAGGGTGATGGTGGGGTTGGCTTCAGTTCAATACTTCACTGCCATTCCTATTACGCAGCTCTGTAACTTCTACACTACCACTGTCAATGCCAGCAAGCAAACATTCGGCATTTTGCTTGTTTAATTAGTTTTTGAGTGGCCACCATTTCTGATATATAAACAACAGCCAAAATGTATATTTACAGTTTTAAATCTTGTATTATGATGGCTTTGTTTCTGTGAAGCTGGCCACCTTAAATGTGTTATTAAAAATTTCAAATGTTAGTTTGCAGTCAGGGGGCAGTGTCACATGTGAAGATACCACCACAGGTATACAAAATGGTTCTAAATTATAGCTATATGTATATACAAGGGTACCACTGGTAGACTTTTACTCATGTGGTGTCACTTTTTGAGGTGTCAAACTTTCAGGTGTAATTACAGGGCTAGCTTTACTCACACACACAGCAGGGGATTTAATGTGTGACAGCTCTGCAGATACACTATTGGGGGCACTGGATAATGCTATAGATGTTTGTGTTTGCTTATTGTTATGTTTTCAACAATGCTTACCCCCAACGCCTATATGGCAATGGTGTTCACGTTTTTCATTTCTTTTTGTTGGGGGGTGGTTGGTCTATCCATAAAGATTCATGGGATAGGGCTGAAGAAATTTTCACACAGTCCTCACTCCCTTTGTTTGCTGTTGTGGGTGCAGGCACTGAAGGTTGTGGTGGTCTTGTTTTGTCAGGAAGATGCCTTTTCTGTCTGGATAACCTTGAATGACATGTGGTGGCCTCTTGCGTGCTATGAAAATACTGCTTCTACAGGCTTAAAATTGACATCATCTAGGAAACATTAAATATAATACATAACTATATAGCCCCCGTAATGTATACTGCATTATAATAGTGCTGTCTTTTTGCAGGCTGGTTACATATTAGGTTCATTTTGTGTCAGATAATCATTACTTTATGTATTTTTATCTGTTTTAGTTAATTGGTATTCTCAATAAAAACATGCATAATGTCAGCATATTAAATAATTGCTGCATTAAACCACCCTGAATTTAAAACTATAAAAACAGGAAAGGTGGAGGTGGTGGTAGTTGGGTGACAGAAACATTGCCATGCCAGAATTTCTTAGTGTATGTTGTGGAAACGTATGGCTATGTATTATAATTGCTCTTAAAAGAAAGCATGCTAAATTCAAAAACAAGAACAGCACTGTAGCTAATTTATAATCATCAACACATTTGCCCATTATTAACCTGCATTGTAAAAAAAACTGCAAACATTTCTGGTACTGTGGTACAAAATGTTTGGCTTATTTAATTGCTGCATACCTATTGTTTTGTCCTCACTCATTAGCAGTATAGCTTTGCATGAAGGTCCTGGTTGCTCTGTTTCTATTACAAAAAATAAAAACAGTTTATAAGTCACCACTAATCATATACTGCCGTTAATTTGTTTTTTTACAGTGTTACTTATTAAAGAGCTAACTTTAGCAGTTTTTTGATGTTTTAGCTGCCACATCTTTCTACAAAGTATAGACCTTAACTAAACCAGTTTGCTAGAGGTTTAAAACCCTGGCATGCAGTACACAGTGATAGTTTTAAATGCACAAGAGGTAAAGCATAACTTCTTTATTGCTAGTCCTGTTCACATCTAAAACTTAGACTATGGTTCTCTGTACATTATCAGCAAAACATTTTAAACTAAATACATTACTACTGTATATACCACCCCAAGTGTATGCAACACTGGCAAAAAAAATCTGACTATGGAATTGCCCCATATACACACAGTTATAACATTTAAATGCTAATAACATGTTTGATAAACTTAATTTGACATACCGTGTAAAGCTGTATTAGGCACTGCAGGACAATTGCTTGAAATAGAGAAGGCTGGCAAACCTACATTATAAAAAGCTATGTTATAGTTTAAAAAGCTTAATTTTACCCACTTAAAATACTGAAAAAGAATAGAATAAAGTGCACTCACCACCTTCTCCTTGTGATGCTTTTGGTTCTAAAACAAGATCATGAAAGTCAGTCTGAGAAAACTGTTTTGCAAACAAAGTAGCCATTTTAAAATCTATGGCACAAGAGTTTTTAAAAAGTTGAAACTATTAAAAAGTTTTACTGTCACTGGTTCACTGACTGTAAACAGGAAGTTGTGAGCTAATGCGCTGACTTTTATGAGGTACAAGTGGTTGTCTGAACACACCTCAAACAGGGGCGGAAACTGAGAACCAGTGTAACATAGACCAATGAGGGATTAGAAGACTCAGGGCTGGATATTCAAACTGCGCCTTTCTGAGGCGCAAGCCCTTGCGCTGCGCAAAATAGTTGCGCTGGGGTGTGGCCCAGGCGATATTCAAAGGAGTTGCGCTATTGAGCAACTCCTTTGAATATCACCCCCCAGCCACAGCCACTGTGCATGGCGCAGTGAAACTTGCGCCACCGCAAGTTGTCAGAGTGGAGCATTCAACTTGCGGTGGCCAAGTACCATTGCGCCATGCGCAAAATCACGATATTCAAAAGGTGACATGCAAATGGTCTATGAGTCCCTCAGGCCTAAGTTTTTCTCTGAGAGGTGGCTTTGACTGGGATGATGGCCGAGGGTTTCAGTTGAAAAGCACAGGGGAGTGGTCACTGAGGCAGTCAAGGAGGATTTGGATGTTGTGGATGCAGATTGGCCTGTTGGTGAGGACCACATCCAGGAGGGTGCTTGTCCCCCCCCCCAGGGTTTTTTCTAGTAGGCTGTGTGACCAGTTGAGTTGGGTCAATTGCATTATTGCTAGTTACTCTTTCTTTCTCCTTTCTACATTATGCAGCTGTTTCGCTTTCTCCTTCCTGCATCATGTGCCTGTTTTGCTTTGTAGTTCCTGCATCACTTGCATGTTTCTCTTTCTGCTTCCTGCAATATGCACCTGTCTCTCCTTCTTCCTGCATTATGTGCCTCTTTGTCTTTCTTCTGCCCTGCATTATGTACCTTTCTCTTTCTCTTTCTTCTTTCTACTTTATGTGCCTGTTTCTATTTCTTTCTTATGTATTATGGTACCTATTTCTTTATCTACCTGTTTCTTCTTTCTTCCCCATGCATTATGTGACTCTTTCTTTACTTCCTGTATATTATGTTCCCATTTCTCATTTTATTTCCTACATTATGTGCCTGCTTCTTTTTCTCTTTACATCATTATGTGCCAGTTCCTCTGTCTCCTTCCTGCATTATGTGCCGGTTTCACTTTCTGATTTTTGGATTATCTGGCAGTTTCTCTTTCTTCTTCCTCCATTATGTGTCAGATTCTCTTATTCCGTCCTGCTTTATGTGCCTGATTCTACTTCTCCTATCTCCATTAGCTAATGTTTCTCTTTCTTCCTGCTGCAGTATCGTAATGTTTCTCTTTTTCCTTTGTGCATTATGTGCCTCTTTATCTTTATTCCTCTTGCAACATGTGCCTGTCTCTCTTTCACCTTCTAGCATTCTCTGCTTTTGCCCCTTCTTCCTCCCCCTGCATTATTTGTCGGTTCCTCTTTCTATTTCAGGAATTATGTGCCTGCTTCTCTTTTTTCATCATACATTATGTGCCTGCTGCTCTTTCTCCTTCCTGCATTATGTGCCTGTTTCTCTTTCTTCGTCCTTCATTGTGTGCCTGTTTCCTTTTCTCCTTCCTGCATCATATGTGCCTGTTTGGCTTTCCGTTCCAGCAGCATTTGCATGTTTCTCTTTCTCCTTCCTGCAATACATGCCTGTCTCTACTCCTTCTTCCTTTATTATGTGCCTGCTTATCTTTCTTCGGTCCTGCATTATGTACCTTTTTCTTTCTCCTTCCTTATTTATGTACCTATTTCTCTTTCTTTCTCATGTGTTATGGTGCCTATCTCTTTATCTACCTTTTTTCTTTCCTCCTCCTGCATTATTTGACTTTCTCTACTTCCCTTTGTTCCTCCTGCATCATATGCCTGTTTAATTTTCTTCATTCTGTATTATGTTCCTGTTTCTCTTTCTCTTTCCTGCATTATGTGCCTGTTTGCTTATTCTTCCTCTAGCGTTCTACATGATACACATGCTTCTCGTTCTCCATCCTTTACTATGTGCCTGTTTCTCTTTCTCACTTCCTGCGAAAAGTGCCTGTTTTTTTCTCCTTCCTCCATTATGTGCCTGTTCTGTTTCTCCATCCTCCATTGTGCGCCTGTTTCTCTTTCTCCTTCCTGCATCATGTACCTGTTTCGCTTTCTACTTCCTGCATCACTTGCATGTTTCTATTTCTGCTTCCTGCAATATGCACCTGTCTCTCCTTCTTCTTCTTCCTGCATTATGTGCCTGTTTGCCTTATTCTGCCCTGCATTATGTACCTTTCTTTCTTCTTTCTACTTTATGTGCCTTTTCTATTTCTTTCACATGTATTATGGTACCTAGTTCTTTATCTACCTGTTTCTTCTTTCTTCCCTTGCATCCTGTGACTTTTCTACTTCCTGTATATTATGCTTCTGTTTTTCTTTCTGTTTCCTACATTATGTGCCTGTTTCTTTTCTCTTTAAAAGCATTTTGTGCCAGTTTCACTTTCTCCTTCCTGCATTATGTGCCTGTTTCACTTTTTACTTCCTGAATTATGTCCCTGTCTCTCTTTCTCTTTTCTGCATTATGTGCCTGTTTCTTTTTCTCTTCCTTGGATTATCTGGCAGTTTCTTTTTCTGCTTCCTTTGTTTTGTGTCTGTTTCTCACATTCCTTTCTTCATTATGTGCCTGTTTCTCTTTCCCCATCTGCATTACGTGATGTTTATCTTTCTTCCTGCTGCTATATGTGCATGTTTTTCTTTCTCCTTCCTGCAATATTGGCCTGTTCCTCTTCATTCCTCTTGCATTATGTGCCTATTTCTCTTTCACCTTCCAGCATTTTGTGTTTGTTTCTCCTTCTTCCTCCTCCTGCATTATGTGCCAGTTTCTCTATTTTCTGCAGTGTGTACCTGTTTCTCTTTCTCCTTTCTGCATTATGCTCCTCTTTCTTTTTCTCCTACCAGCATTATATGCATGTTTGCTTTTTCTTTCTCCTCAGTTCTACATTATGCACGTGTTTCTCTTTCTTCATCCATCACTGTGTCCCTGTTTCTCTTTCTTGCTTCCTGCATTAGGTGCCTGTTTATTTTTCTCCATTTTGCATTATGTGTCTGTTTCTGTTTCTCATTCCTACATCATGTGCCTGTTTCTCTTTCTTCCTGCAGCATTATACCTCTGTTTCTCTTTCTTCTTCCTGTATAATGTTCCTGTTTCTATTTCTCTTCCCTAAATTATCTACCTGTTTCTTCTTTCTTCCCCATGCATTATGTGACTCTTTCTCTACTTCCTGTATATTATGTGCCTGTTTCTTTTTATCTTTACATCATTATGTGCCAGTTTCTCTGTCTGCTTCCTGCATTATGTGCCTGTTTCACTTTCTGCTTCGTGCATTATGTCCCTGTGTCCCTTTCTCTTTTCTGCATTATGTGCCTGTTTTCTCTTCCTTCCTTGATTATCTGGCAGTTTCTCTTTCTGTTTGCTCCATTTTGTGTCTGTTTCTCTTACTCCTTCCTTCATTATGTGCCTGTTTCTCTTTCTATTTTCTGCATTATGTGCCTGTTTCTCTTTCTCCATCCTGTTATGTTCCTCTTTCTTTCTCCTACCGGCGTTATATGCCTGTTTGCTTTTACTTTCTCCTCCGTATTACACTATGTACATGTTTCCCTTTTTCAATCCTTCACTATGTGCCAGTTTCTCTTTCTCGCTTCCTGCATAAGGTGCCTCTTTCTTTTTCTCCATTTTGTATTATGTGCATGTTTCTGTTTCTCCTTCTTACATTACGTTCCTGTTTCTCTTTCTTCCGGCAGCACTATACCCCTGTTTCTCTTTATTCTCCCTGTATAATGTTCCTGTTTCTCTCTTTCTCTTGCCTAAATTATGTGCTTGTTTCTCTTTCTCCTTCCTGCATAATTTGTATATTTCTCTTTTTACTTACTGAGTTGTTGCCTGTTTCTATTTTACTTTCTCCCTCTGCAGTATGTTCCTGTTTCTCTTTCACCTTCTTCCTTTTATGCCTTTCCCCCTTCTCCTTCCTGAATTATGTGTTAGTTTTTTTCTCCTTCATGCATTCGTGCCTGTTTCTCTTTCACCTTTGTGGTTTATGTGCCTGTTTCTCTTTCTGAATCTTGGGTTATCTGGCTGATTCTCTTTCTTCTTCCTCCATTATGTGTCTGATTCTCTTATTCCTTCCTGCATTATGTGCCTTATTCTACTTCCTCTATCTCATTAGCTAATGTTTCTTTTTCTTCCTGCTGCAGTATCTGCATGTATCTCTTTTTCCTTTGTGCATTATGTGCCTCTTTATCTTTATTCCTCTTGCAACATGTGCCTATCTCTGTTTAATCTTCTAGCATTCTGTGCTTTTGCCCTTCTTCCTCCCCTGCATTGTTGTCGGTTTCTCTTTCTATTTCTGGAATTATGTGCCTGTTTTTCCTTTTTCATCATACATTATGTGCCTGCTGCTCTTTCTCCTTCCTGCATTATGTGCAAGTTTCTCTTTCTTCGTCCTTCATTGTGTTCCTGTTTCCCTTTCTCCTTCCTGCATTATGTGCCTGTTTCTCTTTTTCTTTCTACATTGTGTGCCTTTTTCACTTTCTCCTTACTGCATCATGTGCCCTTTTGGCTTTCTCGTTCCTGCAGTATTTGCATATTTCTCTTTCTCCTTCCTGCAATATATGCCTGTCTCTACTCCTTCTTCCCGTATTATGTGCCTGTTTATCTTTCTTCGGTCTTGCATTATGTATCTTTTTCTTTCTCCTTACTTATTTATGTACCTGTTTCTCTTTCTTTCTCATGTGTTATGGTGCCTATCTCTTTATCTACCTTTTCTTTCCTCCTCCTGCATTTGTGACTGTTTCTCTACTTCCTGCATTATTGCACTCTTTCTCATTCTTTTCCTGCATTATGTGCCAGTTTCTCTTTCTCCTTCCGGCATCATTTACATGTTTCTCGTTCTTCTTATTGAATTATGTGGCTGTTTCCCTTTGTTCCTCCTGCATCATATGCCTGTTTATTTTCCTTCATCCTGTATAATGTACCTGTTTCTCTTTTCCTTCTTGCATTATATGCCTGTTTGTATTCTTCCTCTGGCGTTCTACATTATGCATGTTCTCTTTCTCCATCCTTCACAATGTGCCTGTTTCTCTTTCTCACTTCCTGCAAAGGTGCCTGTTTCTCTTTCTCCTTCCTGCATCATGTGCCTGTTTCACTTTCTAGTTCCTGCATCACTTGCATGTTTCTCTTTCTGCTTCCTGCAATGCACCTGTCTCTCCTTCTTCTTCCTGCATTATGTGCCTCTTTGTCTTTCTTCCACCCTGCATTATGAACCTTTCTCTTTCTCTTTCTTCTTTCTTCTTTCTATTTTATGTCTGGTTTCTATTTCTTTCTCATGTATTGTGGTACCTGTTTCTTTATCTACCTGTTTCTTCTTTCTTCCTCTTGCATCCTGTGACTCTTTCTCTACTTCCTGTATATTATGTTTCTGTTTTCTTTCTATTTCCTACATTATGTGCCAGTTTCTTTTCTCTTTAATGCATTACGTGCCAGTTTAGCTTTCTCCTTCCTGCATTATGTGCCTGTTTCACTTTCTGCTTCCTGAATTACATCCCTGTTTCTCTTTCTCTTTCTGCATTATGTGCCTGTTTCTCTTTCTCTTCCTTGGATTATCTGGCAGTTTCTCTTTCTGCTTCTGTTGTTTGTGTCTGTTTCTCGTATTCCTTCCTTCATTATGTACCTGTTTCTCTTTCCCGTATCTGCATTATGTGATGTTTATCTTTCTTCCTGCTGCTATATGTGCATGTTTCTTTTCTTCTTCCTGTATTATGGGCCTGTTTCTTTCATTCCTCTTGCATTATGTGCCTATTTCTCTCTTCACCTTCCTGCATTATGTGCCTGTTTCTCTATTTTCTGCATTATGTACCTGTTTCTCTTTCTCCTTCCTGCATTATGTTCCTTGTTCTCTTTGTCCTACCAGCATTATATGCATGTTTGCTTTTTCTTTCTTCTCAGTTCTACATTATGTACATGTTTCTCTTACTTCATCCTTCACTATGTGCCTGTTTCTCTTTCTCGCTTCCTGCATTAGGTGCCTGTTTATTTTTCTCCATTTTGCATTTATGTGCCTGTTTCTGTTTCTCCTTCCTTCATTATGTGCCTGTTTCTGTTTCTCCTTCCTACATTATGTGCCTGTTTCTGTTCCTCCTTCCTACATTATGTGCCTGTTTCTCTTTCTTTCTGCAGCATTATACCTGTTGCTCTTTCTTCTTCCAGTATAATTTTCCTGTTTCTCTTTCTCTTCCCTAAATTATCTACCTGTTTCTTCTTTCTTCCCCATACATTATGTGACTCTTTCTCTACTTCCTGTATATTATGTGCCTGTTCTTTTTTCTCTTTACATCACTATGTGCCAGTTTCTCTGTCTCCTTCCTGCATTTTGTGCCTGTTTCACTTTCAGTTTCCTGCATTATGTCCCTGTTTCTCTTTCTCTTTTCTGCATTATGTGCCTGTTTCTCTTTCCCTTCTTTGGATTATCTGGCAGTTTCTCTTTCTGTTTGCTCCATTTTGTGCCTGTTTCTCTTATTCCTTCCTTCATTATGTGCCTGTTTCTCTTTCTATTTTATGTATTATGAGCCTGTTTCTCTTTCTCCTTCCTGTATTATGTTCCTCTTTCTCTTTCTCCTACCAGCATTATATGCCTGTTTGCTTTTACTTTCTCATCCATACTACATTATGCACAGTTCCCTTTTTCCATCCTTCTCTATGTGCCAGATTCTCTTTCTCGCTTCCTGCATAAGGTGCCTCTTTCTTTTTCTCCATTTTGTATTATGTGCATGTTTCTGTTTCTCCTTCTTACATTATGTGCCTGTTTCTCTTTCTTCCTGCAGCATTATACCCTGTTTCTCTTTATTTTTCCTGCATAAGGTTACTGTTTCTCTCTTTTCTTGCCTAAATTTGTGCTTGTTTCTCTGTCTCCTTCCTGCATAATTTTCATGTTTCTCTTTTACTTACTAGTTGTTGCCTGTTTTTATTTCGCTTTCTCCCCTCTGCAGTATGTTCCTGTTTCTCTTTCTCCTTCCTCCTTTGTATGCCTTTTTCTCCTTCTCCTTCCTGAATTATGTGGCTGTTTCCCTTTGTTACTCCTGCTTCATATGCCTGTTTATTTTTATTCATCCTGTATTATGTGCCTTTTTCTCTTTCTCCTGCCTGCATTATATGCCTGTTTGCTTATTCTTTTCTAGCATTCTACATTGTGCACGTGTTTCTCTTTCTCCATCCTTCACTCTGTGCCTGTTTCTCTTTCTCTCTTCCTGCCAAAGATGCCTGTTTCTTTTTCTCTTCCCTGCATTATGTGCCTGTTTCTGTTTCTCCATCCTACATTCTGTGCCTGTTTCTCTTTCTCCTTCCTGCATTATGTGCCAGTTACTCTTTCTCTTTCTCCTTTCTACATTATGCACCTGTTTCTCTTTCTCCTTCCTGCATCATGTGCCTGTTTTGCTTTCTAGTTCATGCATTATGTGCCAGTTACTCTTTCTGTTTCTCTTTTTGGCATTATGTGCCTGTTTCTCTTTCTCTTCCTAGGATTATCTGGTAGTTTCTCTGTCTGTTTGCTCTGTTTGTGTCTGTTTCTCTTATTCCTTCCTTCATTATGTGCCTGTTTCTCTTTCTATTTTCAGATTATAAAGCCTGTTTTCTCTTTCTCCTTCCTGTATTATGTTCCTCTTTCTCTTTCTTCTACCAGCATTATATGCCTGTTTGCTTTGCTTTCTCATCTGTACTACATTATGCACATTTCCCTTTTTCCATCCTTCTCTATGTGCCAGATTCTCTTTCTCGCTTCCTGCATAAGGTGCCTCTTTCTTTTTCTCCATTTTGTATTATGTGCATGTTTCTGTTTCTCTTTCTTACATTATGTGCCTGTTTCTCTTTCTTCCTGCAGCATTATACCCCTGTTTCTCTTTATTCTTCCTGCATAATGTTACTGTTTCTCTCTTTCTCTTGCCTAAATTATGTGCTTGTTTCTCTGTCTCCTTCCTGCATAATTTTCATGTTTCTCTTTTTATTTACTGAGTTATTTGCCTGTTTCTATTTTGCTTTCTCCCCTTTGCAGTATGTTCCTGTTTCTCTTTCTCCTTCCTCCTTTTTATGCCTTTTTCTCCTTCTCCTTCCTGAATAATGTGTTAGTTTTTTTCTCCTTCATGCATTATGTGCCTGTTTCTCTTTCACTATTATGGTTTATGTGCCTGTTTCTCTTTCTGATTCTTGGATTAACTGGCAGTTTCTCTTTCTTCTTTCTCCATTATGTGTCTGATTCTCTTATTCCTTCCTGCATTATGTGCCTGATTCTACTTCCCCATCTCCATTATCTAGCGTTTCTCTTTCTTCCTGCTGCAGTATCTGCATGTTTCTCTTTTTCCTTTCTGCATTATGTGCCTGTTTATCTTTATTCCTCTTGCAACAAGTGCCTGTCTCTCTTTCTCCTTCTAGCATTATTTGCTTTTGTCCTTTCTTCCTCCCCCTGCATTGTTTGCCTGTTTCTCTTTCTATTTCTGGAATTATGTGCCTGTTTCTCTTTTTTCATCAGTCATTATGTGCCTGCTTCTCTTTCTTCATCCTTCATTGTTGCCTGTTTCTCTTTCTCTTTCTACATTATGTGCTTGTTTCACTTTCTCCTTCCTGCATCATGTGCCTGTTTCACTTTCTAGATTCCTGCAGTATTTGCATTTTCTCTTTCTCCTTCCTACAATATATGCCTGTCTCTACTCCTTCTTCCTTCATTATGGCCTATCTTTCTTCAGTCCTGTATTATGTACCTTTTCTTTCCCTTCCTTATTTATGTACCTGTTTCTCTTTCTTTCTCATGTGTTATGGTGCCTATCTCTTTATCTACCTTTTTCTTTCCTCCTCCTGAATTATGTGACTGTTTCTCTACTTTCTGCATTATGTGCCTGTTTCTCATTCTTTTCCTGTATTATGTGCCAGTTTCTATTTCTCCTTCCGGCATCATTTACATGTTTCTCATTCTCATTACTGAATTATGTTTCATTTCCGCGTTACTCCTGCTTCATATGCGGTTTATTTTATTCATCCTGTATTATATGCCTTTTCTCTTTCTCCTGCCTGCATTATGTGCCTGTTTGCTTATTCTTCCTCTGGCATTCTACATTATGCACGTGTTTTCTCTTTCTCTTTTCTCCATCCTTCACTATGTGCCTGTTTCTCTTTCTCTCTTTCTGCCAAAGGTGCCTGTTTCTTTTTCTCTTCCCTGCATTATGTGCCTGTTTCTGTTTCTCCTTCCTGCATCATGTGCCTGTTTTGCTTTCTAGTTCCTGCATTATGTGCCAGTTACTCTTTCTCTTTCTCCTTTCTGCATTGTGTGCCTGTTTCTCTTTCTCTTCCTTGGATTATCTGGTAGTTTCTCTGTCTGTTTGCTCTGTTTTGTGTCTGTTTCTCTTATGCCTTCCTTCATTATGTGCCTGTTTCTCCTTCCCCTATCTGCATTATATGATGTTTATATTTCTTTCTGCTGCTATATGTGCATGTTTCCCTTTCTCCTTCCTGCATTATGGGCCTGTTTCTCTTCATTTCTCTTGCATTATGTGTCTATTTCTTTTTCACCTTCCAGCTTTTTGTGCTTGTTTCTCCTTCTTCCTCCTCCTGCATTGTGCACCTGTTTCTCTTTCTATTTTCTGCATTATGTGCCTGTTTCTCTTTCTCCTTCCTGTATTATGCTCCTATTTTTCTTTCTCCTACCAGCATTATATGCCTGTTTGCTTTTTCTTTCTCCTCCGTTCTACATTATGCCCATGTTTTTCTTTCTCCATCCTTCACTATGCCTATTTCTCTTTCTCCATTTTGTATTATGTGCATGTTTCTATTTCTCCTCCCTACATTATGTGCCTTTGTCTCTTTCTTCCTGCAGCACTGTATCACTTTTTATTTTTCTTCTTCCTGCATAATGTTCCTGTTCCTCTTTCTCTTGACTAAATTATGTGTGTGTTTCTCTTTCTCCTTCTTGCATAATTTGCATGTTTCTTTTTACTTACCAGGTTGTTTGCCTGTTTCTATTCTCTTTCTCCCTCCACAGTATGTTTCTCTTTTCTTTCTCTTTCCTCCTTTTTATGTCCTTTTCTCCTTCTCCTTCGTGAACTATGTTTTAGTTTTTCTTTTTCCTTCATGTGTTATGTGCCTGATTCTCTTATTCCTTCCTGCATTACGTGCCTGATTCTCCTTCTCCTATGTGCATTTTCTAACATTTCTCTTTCTTCCTGCTGCATTTTACCCATTTCTCTTTCTTCTTCCTCCATAATGTGCCTATTTCTCTTTCTCCTCCCTAAATTATGTGCCTCCTTCTCTTTCTCCTTCCTGCATAATTTGCATGTTTATTTTTTTTTTGCTTTCTCCTCTCTGCAGTATGTTCCTGTTTCTCTTTCTCCTTCCCCTTCCTCTTTTTTTGCGTGTTTCCCTTCTCTATCTCTTTCCTGAATTATTTGTTAGATTTTCTTTCTCCTTCATGCATTATGTGTCTGTTTCTCTTTACCCATTGTGGTTTATGTGCCTGTTTCTCTTTCTCTTTCTTGGATTATCTGGCAGTTTCTCTATCTCCTTCCTCGATTATGTGTCTGATTCTACTATTAATTTCTGCATTATGTGCCTAATTCTACTTCCCCATCTGCATTATCTAACATTTCTCTTTCTTCATGCTGCAATATGTGCATGTTTCTCTTTTTCCTTTGTGCATTATGTGCCTCTTTATCTTTATTCCTCTTGCAACATGTGCACGTCTTTCTTTCACCTTCTAGCATTGTGTGCTTGTTCCCCTTCTTCCTCCTGCATTAGTTGCCTGTTTCTCTTTCTATTTGCGGAATTATGTGCATTTTTCTCTTTCTCCTTCATGCAGTATGTACCTGTTTCTCTTTCTTCATTCCTTCTGCATTTTATGCTTCTTTCTCCTTATTCTTCCTGCATTATGTGCCAGTTTGTTTTACTTTCTTCAGTCCTGCATTATGTCATTTCACTTTCTCCTTCCTGCATTATATGCCATTTCTCTTTCTTCCTCCTGCATGATGTGACTGTTTCTCTTTCTCCTTCCTTCATTATTACATAGAAATATGGAAACATTGAACTTGATGGCGGGTAAGTTCTGCAAGGCCCATCTAGTCTGCACATTTTTTCTACCTTATGAATGTTGCATAAGCCTTTACTCTGTCAATGGCTTATCTATTGGTACTCATCTGTATTACTCCCTTAAGCCTATTCCATGCCTGTATGAAGCCCTACACTGTATTCATATCCACCACTTCCTGAGGTAGGCCGTTCCATGCATCCACCACCCTTTCTGTGAAAAAGAACTTCATCATATAACTCATTATTCAGCCTCTCTCTCTAATATCATGCTTTGACCTCTTATCCTGCAATTTTTCTTATATTGAAACACTTTAGACTCTTTCACCTTCTTAATGCCCTTAAGATATTTGAATGTTTTGATCCTATCACCTCTCTCCCTCTATTGCTCTATGGTATTTGACTTTTTCTCTTTCTCCTTCCCAAATTATGTGCCTGTTTCTCTTTCTCCTTTCTGCATTATGTGCCTGTTTCTCTTTCTCAGTCTTGCATTCAGTGCCTGTTCGCTTTTTCTTCCTCTTAGGTCCCTACATTATGTTGCCTGTTTCTCTTTCTCCTGCCTGCATTAAGTTGCCTGTTTCTCTTTCTCCTTCCTGGATTAGGTGCCTGTTTCTCTTCCTCCTTCCTGCATTCTGTGCCTGTTGCGTTTTCTTCCTCCTGGTCCTACATTATGTGAGAGTTTACCTTTCTCCATCCTTCATTATATGCCTGTCTTTTGTCTTCTTCCTGAATTATGTGCCTGTTTTCTTTTCTTCCTCCTGTGTTATGTGCCTGTTTCTCTTTCTCCTTCCTGCATTATGTGCCTGTTTCTCATTCTCAGTCTTGCATTCTGTGCCTGTTTGCTTTTTCTTCCTCTTGAGTCCTATATTTGTGTTCTTTTTCTCCTTCCTGCATTATGTGCCTGTTTCTCTTTCTCCTTCTTGAATTGTGTGGTAATTTCTCTGTCTGCTTTCTGCATTATGTAACTTTTCTCTTTCTCATTCCTGGAATATGTGCCTGTTTCTCTTTCTTCCTCCTGCATTTTCTGCCTGTTCTCTTTCTTCCTCCTGCAGTTTCTGCCTGTTTCTCCTTCTTCTTCCTGAATTGTGAGCCTAGTTGTCATTCTTCCATCCTGTATTATGTGCCTTTCTCGTTCCTCATTCTGCATTATGTGTCTGTTTCTCTTTCATCCTCATGCATTATGTGCTTGTTTCTTTATTTCTGTCCTGTATTATGTCCATTTTTTCTTTCTTTATCCTGCACTATGTGACTGTTTCCCTTTCTACTTCCTGCATTAAGTGCCCGTTTCTTTTTCTCCTTCCTGCATTATGTGCCTGTTTCTCTTTCTCCTTCTTGGATTGTGTGATTATTTCTCTTTCTCCTTTCTGCATTATGTACCTGTTTCTCTTTCTCATTCCAGGTATATGTGCCTGTTTCTCTTTCTTCCTCCTGCATTTTCTTCCTGTTTCTCCTCCTTCTTTCTGAATTATGAGCCTGGTTTTCGTTCTTCTATCCTGCATTATGTGCCTTTCTCTTTCCTCATTCTGCATTATGTGTCTGTTTCCCTTTCATCCTCATGCGTTATATGCTTGTTTCTTTATTTCTGTCCTGTGTTGTGTCCATTTTTTCTTTCTTTGTCCTGCACTATGTGACTGTTTCCCTTTCTACTTCCTGCATTATGTGCATGTTTCTCTTTCTCTTTTCAACATTATGAGACTGTTTCTCTTTCTCTTTCCTGCATTATGTGCCTGATTCTATTTCTACGTCCTGCAATATGTGCCTGTTTCTCTATTTCCTTCTTGCATTATATGCTTGTTTCTCATTCTTCTTCTTGCATTATGTGCTTGTTTCTCTTTCTTCCTCCTGCATTATATGTCTGTTTCTCTTTTTCCTTCTTGCATTATGTGCCGGTTTCTCTTTATTCCTTTTGCATTATGTGCCTGTTTCACTTCCTCCTTCATGCATTATGTGCTTTTTCACTTTCTTCCTTCTATGTTATGTGCTTTTTTCTCTTTCTCATTCCTGCATTATGTGCCATTTTCACTTTCTCCTTCCTGCATTATGAGTCTCTTTCTTCTTTTTGCATTATGAGCCTCTTTCTCTTCCTCCTTTCTGCATTATGAACCTCTTTCTCTTTCTGCTTCCTGCATTATGTGCCTCTCTCTCTTTCTCCTTCCAGCATTAGGTGCATATTTTTCTTTCTCCTTCCTGCAGTATGTACTTGTTTGTCTTTCTTCCTTCCTTCCTCTTGCATTTTATGCTTCTTTCTTCTTATTCTTCCTGCATTATGTGCCAGTTTGTTTTACTTTATTCCATTCTGCATTATGTGCATTTCACTTTCTCTTTCCTGCATTATATGCCATTTCTCTTTCTTCCTCCTGCATGATGGACTGTTTCTCTTTCTCCTTCCTGCATCATCACATAGAAATATGGAAACATAGAGTTGATGGCAGATAAGTTCTGCAAGACCCATCCAGTCTGTACATTTTTCTTACCTTATGAATGTTGCATAGGCCTTTACTCTGTCAATGGCCTATCTATGAAGTACTCATCTGTATTACTCCCTTATGCCTATTCCATGCCTGTAAGCCCTGCACTGTATTCATATCCACCACTTCCTGAGGTAGGTCATTCATTGCATCCACCACCCTTTCTGTGAAAAAGAACTTCATCCACATAACCCATTATTCAGCCTCTCTCTCTAAAATCATGCTTAGACCTCTTGTCCTGCAACTCTTCTTATATTGAAACACTTTAGACTCTTTCACTTTGTTAATGCCCTTAAAATGTTTGAATGTTTTGATCATATCGGCTCTCTCCCTCTATTGCTCTATGGTATTTCCCTGTTTCTCTTTCTCCTTCCCAAATTATGTGCCTGTTTCTCTTTCTCCTTCCACTTCCTGCATTATGTGGCTGTTTCTCTTTCTCCTTCCTAAATTATGCCTGCTTCACTTTCTCCATACTGCAATATCTGCATGTTTCTTTTTCTTCCTTCTTCATTATATGCCTGTTTCTCTTTCTCCTTCCTGCATTATGTGCCTGTTTCTCCTTCCCATATCTACATTATGTGCCTGTTTCACCTTCTTCCTGCTGCAATAAGTGCATGTTTCCCTTTCTCCTTCCTGCATTGTGTGATTGTTTCTCCTTTTCCCCCTGCATTATGTCACTGTCTCTCTTTCTACTGCCTGCATTATGTGCATGTTTCTCTTTCACTTTCTCTTTTCTACATTATGTGCCTGTTTCTCTTTATCTTTCCTGCATTATGTGCTTGTTTCTCTTTCTTCCTCCTGCATTATATGTCTGCTTCTCTTAATATTTCTTGCATTATGTGCCTCGTCTCTTTCTCTTCTTTCATTATGTTGCCTGTTTCTCTTCTTCCTCAAGCATTATATGCCTGTTTCTCTTTTCCTTCCTGCATTATGTTGCTGTTTCTCTTTATTCCTCTTGCATTATGTACCTGTTTCACTTCCTCCTTCATACACATGTAGCTTGTTCTCTTTCTTACTTCCTTCTGCATTATGTGCCTGTTTCTCTTTCTTTTTCCTGCATTATGTGCCATTCTAATTTTCTCCTTCCTGCATTATGAGCATCTTTCTCTTTCTGCTTCCTGCATTATGTGCCTCTCTCTCTCTCTTTCTTCTTCCAGCATTAGGTGCATATTTCTCTTTCTCCTTCCTGCAGTATGTTCCTGTTGCTCATTCTTCCTCCTGCATTTTGTGCTTCTTTCTCCTTATTCTTCCTACATGATGTGCCGGTTTGTTTTACTTTCTTCTGTCCTGCATTATGTTCTGTTCATTTTCTCCTTCCTGCATTATATGCCATTTCTCTTTCTTCCTTCTGCATGATGTGACTGTTTTCTTTCTCCTTCCTGCATTATTACATAGAAACATGGAAACATAGAAGTTGATGGCAGATAAGGACTGCAAGGCCCATCCAGTTTGCACATTTTTTCTAGCTTATGATTGTTGCATAGGCCTTTACTCTGTCAATGGCCTATCTATTGGTACTTATCTGTATTACTCCCTTATGCCTATTCCATACCTGTTTGAAGCCCTGTATTCATATCCACCACTTCCTGAGGAAGGCCCCCCATGCATCCACCACCCTTTCTGTGAAAAATAACTTTGTCACATAACCCTGTAATCGATCTCTCTAATCTCATGCTGTGTCCTCTTGTCCTGCAATTTTTCTTGTGCAAACTCTTTAGATTCTTTCAGCTTGTCAATGCCCTTAAGATGTTTGAATGTTTTGATCATATCACCTCTCTCCCTCCATTACTCTAGGGTATTTGCCTGTTTATCTTTCTCCTTCCCAAATGATGTGCCTGTTTCTCTTTCTCCTTCTCCTTTCTGCATTATGTGCCTGTTTCTCTTTCTGCTTCCTGCATTATTTGCCTCCCTCTCTCTCTCTCTCTTTCTTCTTCCAGCATTAGTTGCATATTTCTATTTCTCCTTTCTGCAGTATGTTCCTGTTTCTTATTCTTCCTCCTGCATGTTGTGCTTCTTTCTCCTTGTTCTTCCTACATGATGTGCCTGTTTGTTTTACTTTCTTCTGTCCTGCATTATGTTCTGTTCATTTTCTCCTTCCTGCATTATATGCCGTTTCTCTTTCTTCCTTCTGCATGATGTGACTGTTTCTCTTTCTCCTTCCTGCATTATTACATAGAAACATGGAAACATAGAAGTTGATGGCAGATAATGACTGCAAGCCCATCCAGTCTGCACATTTTTCTAGCTTATGACTGTTGCAGAGCCTTTACTCTGTCAATGGCCTATCTATTGGTACTTATCTGTATTACTCCTTATGCCTATTCCATACCTGTTTGAAACCCTGCACTGTGTTCATATCCACCACTTCCTGAGGAAGGTCCTCCATGCATCCACCACCCTTTCTGTGAAAAAGAACTTTGTCACATAACCCTGTAATCGGTCTCTCTCTAATCTCACGCTGTGTCCTCTTGTCCTGCAATTTTTCTTGTACTGAAACTCTTTAGATTCTTTCAGCTTGTTAATGTCATAAGGTGTTTGAATGTTTTGATCATATCACCTCTCCTCCATTACTCTAAGGTATTTGCCTGTTTCTCTTTCTCACTCCCAAATTATGCCCTTTTTCTTCTCCTCCACTTCCTGCATTATGTTGCTGTTTCCTTCTTCCTCCTTCAATATGCCTGTTTCTCTTTCTCCGTCTTGTATTGTGTGCCTGTTTCTCCTTCTTTCTCCAACACTATGTGACTGTTTCTCTTTCTTCTGCCTGCATTATGTCCATGTTTCCCTTTCTTTCAATATTATGTGCCTGTTTCTCTTTCTAACTCCTGCATTATATTCCTGTTTCTCTTTCTCCTTCCTGCATAATGTGCCTGTTTATCTTTCTTCCTCAAGCATTATATGCCTGTTTCTCTTTCTCCTTGCTGCATTATATCGCTCTTTCTCTTTATTCCTCTTGCATTATGAGCCTGTTTCACTTCCTCCTTCATGCATTATGTGCTTATTTCTCTTTCTTCCTTCTATATTATGTACCAGTTTATTTTTCTCTTTCCTGCATTAAGTGCATTTTCTCTTTCTCCTTCCTGCATTATGAGCCTCTTTCTCCTCTCTGCATTATGTGCCTGTTTCTCTTTCTGCTTCCTGTGTTATGTGTCTGTTTCTCTTTCTTCTTCCCCTTCCGGCATTATGTGGCTTCTTCTCTTTCTCTTTCTCCTTCTAGCATTAGGTGCCTGTTTCTCTTTCTCCTTCCTGCAGTCTGTGCCTGTTTCTCTTTCTTCCTCCTGCATTATTACATAAAAAAATGGAAACATAGAAAGTTGGAGGCAGATATGAACTGCAAGGCTCATCCAGTCTGCCTATTTTTTTTACCTCATGAATGTGGCATAGCCGTTTACTCTGTCAATGGCCTAGCTATTTGTACTCATCTCTATTACTTCCTTATGCCTATTCCATGCCTGTTTGAAGTCCTCCACTTTATTCATATCCACCAACTCCTGTGTTAGGCAGTTCCATGCATCCACCATCATTTCTTTGAAAAAGAACTTCCTCACATTACCCTTTAATCGGCCTCCCTCTAATCTCATGCTGTGTCCTCTTGTTCTGTAATCTTTCTTATATTGAAAAATGTTAGACTCTTTCACCTTGTTAATGCCCTTAAGATGTTTTAATGTTTCGATCATATCACCTTCTCTCCCTCCCTCTATTTTATTTGCCTGTTTCTCTTTCTCCTTCCCAAATTATATACATGTTTCTCTTTCTCCTTCCACATCCTGCATTATGTGGCTGTTCCCCTGTCTCCTTCCTAAATTATGTGCCTATTTCACTTTTTCTTACTGCATTATGTGCCTGTTTTCCCTTCTTCCTACTTCATTATATGCCTGTTTCTCTTTATCCTTCCTGCATTATGTGCCTGTTTCTCCCTTCCCTATCTACATTATTTGCCCATTTCTTTTTCTTCCTGCTGCAATATGTGTATGTTTCTCTTTCTCCTTCCTGCAGTATGTGCCTGTTTCTCTTTCTTCCTCCTGCATTTTGTGCTTATTTTTCCTGCATTATGTGCTTGTTTGTTTTTCTTTCTTCCGTCCTGCATTATGTTCCTTTCTCTTTCTCCTTCCTGCATTATATGCCATTTCTCTTTCTTCCTCCAGCATTAAGTGACTGTTTCTCTTTCTCCTTCCTGAATTATTACATAGAAACACAGAAACCTAGAAGCTGATGGCAGATAAGTACCACAAGGTCCATCCAGTGTGCCCATTTGTTCTACCTTATGAATGTTGCATAAGCCTTTACACTGTCAATGGCCTATCTATTCATACTCATCTGTATTACATGTTTATGCCTATTCCATGCCTGTTTGAAGCCCTGCACTGTATTCATATATAGGCCATTCCATTCATCCACCACCCTTTCTGTGAAAAGAACTTCCTCACATTACTGTTTAATCAGCTTCCTCTAATCTCATGCTCTGCGTCTCTTGCCCTTGCATTTTTCTTATATTGTAATATGTTAGACTCTTTCGCTTTGTTAATGCCCTTAAGATGTTTGAATGTTTCACTCATATCACCTCTCTCCCTCCTTTGCTCTAGAGTATTTGCCTGTTTCTCTTTCTCCTTCCCAAATGATGTGGCTGTTTCTCTTTCTCCTTCCCTTTCTGCATTATGTGGCTGTTTCTGTTACTCCTTCCTAAATTATGTGCCTGCTTTACTTTCTCCTGCCTCATTATGTGCCTGTTTCTCCTTCCCTATCTTCATTATGTGCTGGTTTTTTTCTTTCTGCTGCAATATGTGCATGTTGCTTTTCTCCTTCCTGCATTTTGTGCCTGTTTCTATTCTTTCCTCTTGCATTATGTGGTTGTTTCTCTTTCTTCTTCCTGCATTATATGCCTGCTTATCTTTCTGCTTCCTGCATCATGTGCCTATTTGCTTTGGCTTCCTTTTGAGTCCTACATTATGCACATGTTTCCTTTTCTCCATCCTTCATTATGTGCCTCTTTCTCCTTCTCCTTCTCCTTCTCCTTCCTGCACATTGTGCTTGTTTCTCTTTCTCCTTCCTGCATTATGTGCCTGTTGCTTTCTACTTCCTGCATTTTGTGCCTGTTTCTATTCTCCTTCCTGCATTATGTGTTTGTTTCTCTTTCTCCTTCCTGCATTACTTGTCTGTTTCTCTTCTTCCTGCATTATGTGCCCGTTTCTTTCTCCTTCCCTTCCTGCATTATGTGCCTGTTTCACTTTCCCTTCCTGCATTATATAGCCTGTTTCTCTTCCTCCTTCCTTCAATATGTGCCTGTTTCTCTTTCTTCCACCTGCATTCTGTGTTTGTTTCTCCTTCTTCCTCCTGCATTAATTGCCTGTTTATCTTTCTTCCATTCTGCATTATGTGCCTGTTTCTCTTTCTCTTTCTCCTTTATACATTTTGTGCCTGTTTCTATTTCTTCTTTCTGCATTATGTGCCTGTTTCTCTTTCTTCCTTCTGCACTTTGTGCTTGTTTCTCATTCTTCTTCACTAATGAGGTGGCTTACCTGAAATGTAGAAAGACTGATTTCTGGATGTTGAAAATAAAATAAAAAAAAGATTCATCTATTTGAAAATTACATTGGGTGAGTGGACTGTCATTCCAGTTTTTGTGAATTTTTCTAGCTCTATTAACATATTTAAATGCGAATAACTTTAAAAGGAAAAATTAGAGCTTGGTACTATGGACACGAAGGTTGTTCCGCATAAAAATGTCTACAAAATGGGTGGTGTTTCAATTATATACCTTAGTTTTTTTGTAATTTGAAAAAAAAATAACAGCAGAACATTGTTTTCACTGTTTGCAACAAACAAATTAAAATAGCGTTAAAATGAAATTTGATAGCATGGTACTTTGAGCACAAAAGTTGTTCAGTACAAAATTATCTTCCAAATGAGTGGTGTTTCATATATAGATACTTTTAGATTCTTTATAATCAAAGAGGCAGTAAATTCAATTTTGTTCACCTTTTTGAGGTATGGCATAAATGCAATATTCTATCTCCCCTACTGGAAATATTGTTGATACTTTTTGTTCTCATGCCAATTTGACCTGATGACATCACTTGTGACTTCACGCTCATGATTTCTCAGGTCAATCGTACTCGAACAAAAAATTTAACAATTTTTTCAATATAGAATAGTATCCTTATATATTCTTTGCGACATAATCTTGGTTAATGCATCAGTCAGAGTTACATTAAAGTGGCAATAGTATGGAAATGCAAATCTAGGTTTTCAACACTAACTCCACAGTACTCCTCCCAAGCATCCAAAGGGGAAAGGCAACACAAGCAAACACAGACATCAATCAACAGGTAAGACAAGCAACATACAACTCTTTCTAAATGACATAAAAGACATCCATCATCATGGTCCAATACTTCTGTAGCCATGGATACACACACACTTTCCTCCACCTGGGAAGTATGGTAAAAAATTCCCTCAGGATCACACTGTAAATTGTATGTGAGGAATAACACATGACAGCATGTGCAATAATGCTAAAATATCACATGCCCAACATGGGTTGTGAGCCATGAAGACAGCCAAATGCTTCACCCATCTGGGAAGTGTGTTATATGATTTCTATTGGATCACATTGTAAATTGTAAGTAAGCAATAACACATAGCAGTGTGCAACAATACTAAATTGCTGTGTGCCCCAGGTAGTTTGTGAGGCACAAGGCACAGCAGAGTTCCTTCAACCACCTAGGAAATGTGATGTAAAATTCCCATAGGATCACACTGTCAATTGTAAGTTAGCAACAACACATGGCAGGGTGTGCAGCAATGCTAAATTGCTGCATACCATAGGTGGGTTATGAGGTATGAGGCTGGTTTGAGTCCCACCAAACACCTAGGAAGTGCCGATGTCTTCACTCATGTGCCTAAGGTACCTATGCTGCCATGAAGTACATGCTAAGGAAGTGAGAGAATCAGCAGGTGGCTGCTCTGTGGAGCACCAGGTGCCTGGCTTCATTGCCTGGAAACAGAGGTAACAGTTTAACTTAAATGGCACACAACTGAATGATACAAAATGAAACCAAAAAAGAGAAGCAGCAGCAGAGTGAGATGTAGCTCTGGCTAGTATGGTGAGGGCAGTTTTCATGTGCACTGACTAAGAAAAAAAGAAAGTGTTGGTGGGTGGCTGCATGAGAAATGCAGAGTGCCCTAGATCACTTTACCTGATAACGTAAAGTGGGAATATAAGAATCTGTGGCTCACACTGTCACATTGAGGCAGCATTGACAGAGCAAGGGGGAAACAAAAATTGAAACATTAAGCATACCACAGTTTTGTACCCCCTCCTCCCATTCAGAAGGTAGAAGGTGGGAGCTATTTGAAAAGCAAATTGCAGTTTGGTTAATTGGAGGAGGGCACAAGAATAAACAATATCTACAATATTTTACACTGGGTATACTGCAGAGGGACTAAATGGGAAGGTGTGTCTGTCTGCAGACAATACAAAGTTCTGCAAAAGGGTAGATACACCAGGTGGGGTGGAGAGGATGACAGTGGACCTGTTAAAGCTAGAGGGGTGGCAACAGAGATTTAATGCCAAGAAATATAGAATAATGTACATAGGCCACAAAACCCCAAGAGCTGCATATACACTAAGAGGAGAGGATATTGTGGTAATGGAAGAGGAGAGGGATCTGGGAACTATTATTTTGGACACCCTTAAGGTAGCAAACCAGTACAACAAAGCAGTTGGAAGGTGAGCAGTATGCTGGCATGCATAGGGATGGGTATCACAAGCAGGAGAAGGAAAGTAATAATGCCCCTATACAGATCAATGGTCTGATCCCACTTAGAGTATGGGAACAGTTCTAGAGACTGCATCTACAGAAGGATATTGATAGAGTGGGAGAGAGTCCAGAGGAGGGTGACAAAATGGTGCATGGTATGCATCAGAGGACATATAAGGAGAGGATGGAGGAGCTCAACATATATCCAACAGAGACCAGAAAGGAGAGGGGACATGATTGAAACTTAAATACCTTTAGGGAATTAACAAGGTGAGGGAATGGAGTATTTTAAAGATGACAGATAATTCAAGAACTAGGGGGCACAGCTTAAAGCTGGAGAGTGGTCAATTCAGAGGTAAGAAAAGATCACAATACTTCACTGAGAGGGTGGTGGGCCCCTGGAATGAACTACCAGGGGGGGATGTTTCAGGCATCAGTAGTGGAGTTCAAGAGGGAATGGGATAAATACATGGGATTAAATAGGAGAGGGAGGGATAGATACCCTGGTGTGAAAGTGGAGACAGGAATCTTCAGGGGAGGACAAGGATGGTAGAGTCAGGGTTACCTATGGAGAGGAAACAAGGGCAGGCTAGATGGGCCAATTGGGTTCTTTTCTGCTGACACATTTCTTCAATTCTATGATTCTATGATTTCAAGTAGGGTAACATATTCCTTTTATGCCATACCTGCAAAAAGTGAAACAAAATAATTTCCTGCCATTTTTGCCGATTATAAAAAATCTAAATGGTATCTATAAATGAAATACCACTCATTTGGTAGATCTTTGGTGCTGAACAACTTTTGTGCTCAAAGTTTTTGAAGCTACATTTTCTTATTAATTTAACACTTATATCTCAGCACGAGTCATGTCTGTTGAGATTAAGTAGACATATACTTTATTAGAAGTAGAAGGGGTCTTATTTAGGGTTAAAAAAAGAAAGAAAAGAAAGAAAGTCAGTGTGTGTTCTGTGCTGGGAAGGGCACTGTATCAGCTGACTTTGCTAAACCAGTAGGAGAAGAGAGAGCTTAATTGGGGGTGTGGCTTAGACACTATAAAAGCAGGTGACTCAAATTACAACTTCCTGTTGCTAGCCTTGCTTGTAGAGCAGAAAGCAGCTAACTAAAAGAAGCTACATTTTCTTATTAATTTAACACTTATATCTCAGCAGGAGTCAGTGTCTGTTGAGATTAAGTAGACAAATACTTTATTAGAAGCAGAAGGGGTCTTATTTAGGTTTAAAAAGAAAGAAAAGAAAGAAAGTCAGTGTGTGTTCTGTGCTGGGAAGGATACTGCATCAGCTGACTTTGCTAAACCAATAGGAGGTGAGAGCTAATTGGGGTGTGGCTTAGACACTATAAAAGCAGGTGACTCAAATTACAACTTCCTGTTGCTAGCCTTTTTCTTACTAATTGCCCTCCATCCCACCCTCACCCACCCACCCACCCTAAGCCAGTTCTATTTTTATAGCTACTGGATTTGACTGTCAACAGGAACTTCCTGTTTGGCAGTAGGAAGGGAAGGATCATAGAGAAACATTGGTTTTGTCAACCCTAAAGGAAAAAAGTAGCTCACTCTCCCCCCTAGCTGCTGGTGGTCTGACATTGAGCAAGGAAGAAGGAGGAGGCTACTAAAGAAGATAGGAAGTTGCTGTCCCAGAACAGGAAGGGTGAGAGTTGTAAGGAGATGAGAGAGTAAGCATATAGAGAAACAGGAGAGGGGACACAAAATAAGACATGATAGGAGTGGTGCAGTGCAATGGCTGTGGGGTGGCAGTGTTCTGGGAGACATTCTGGAGGCTGCGATGTCCTATTTGCAGGCACCTCTCTGGTCTGAGAGAGGAGGTTGCCCATCTCCAGGCTGACCTGGCTAGGATTTGTGAAACCGCCTCCCCCACCCAGGGACCACCAGGGCCAATGCCACTACCTCAGAGGTTGCCAAGAAAGAGGAGAGACCGGACCAGGGTAGGCTCGGGGAGGGAGAGGGTGGTGGAACAGAGTTGCATGCCTCCAGCTGTACCTCTCCAAAATTCATTCACTCATCTGGTGGATAATGGTTCCTCTATGGAGGCACCTGCAGTGGAGACCAAGGAGGATGCTGGGAACCTACACAAAGGAGACCCACAGGAGGGTGGCATGGGACTCCACAGGGGAAAGAAACAACTCCTGGTGGGGGACTCAGTCATTAGGGTGGCAGAAATGGGGGAGAAAGGGGAGAGGGAGGCTTGGAGGGACAGGAAGCGAATCCTCAGGATTGTGGGAGGAGCTGCACAAGGGAGGGAGCTGGATGTCATTGTCCACCTAGAGACAAATGACCTGGCTAGGAATGGGATCAGAGCAGTGCAAGAGGAGTTTTAGAGTTGGGGAGGGGCCTTAGACAAGTAGCGCATACGGTAACCTTCTCAGAGGTGCTGCCTGTCTATGGCAAGGGTGATGCTAGGGCACTCCTCATCAGGGAATTCAATGAGTGGTTGAAAAATTGGTGTGGAGCTCAGGGTTTTGGCTTCATTGGGGACTGAGAAGCCACCTGGAGGGATGTAGACCTACACTGGTGTGATGGGCTGCATCTGTCCGGGGGAACCAGGATCCTAGGGTGAGAGGTTTCAATGCTTCATTAGCAAGCATTTAAACTAGCCAAGGGAAGCACTGAAAAGGAGCAGGGAAATCCCAGCCTCCCCCCACAAAACATGGTAATTAGTGAGGTAAACACCAAGATAGAGAAGTTATTAGGGAGCAGGACAGAGGTAAATGTAAAAAAAGGCAAAGGCAGTAAGGACAGGAATGGGGCTAAAAAGTGTAAGGCTATCAAAAAGTGGAGGGTGATGAGTACCAATGCCCGTAGTCTGTGTAACAAGCTCCTAAACTAGTGACCTTGATGGAAGATGGTTGCCTGGATATTGTGGCAGTCACAGAAACATGGTACACAGAGAACAATGACTGGGATGTCAACATACCAGGATACACAATCTACAGGAGGGACTGGGAGGGTAAAAGAGGAGGAGGAGAAGGAGGAGTAGCTCTCTATGTAAAGGAAGGGATCAAAGCAACAGAACTAAAGAGTAAACAGGAAGCAGATGAGGCACTCGGGGTCACCCTGGAGACAGGAAATGACACCACAATCCGCATGGGGGTTGTATACAGACCCACATCTCAGGGGGAGGAAATGGACAAGGAAATGATAGAAGGCTTCCTTAGAATGGCAGAAAAAGGGGAGATATTGTTGATGGGGGACCTGAATATGCCAGATGTTAACTGGAGCACCTCTGCTGCAGGCACATCCAAGAGCAGGGTCATTCTTGATGCCCTACAGGGGGCACGCCTCAGACAGTTAGTATTGGAACCCACTCAGGAGGGAGCAATCTGAGACCTGGTGATCTCAAATGGGGATGGAGAAAGAATCTCAGATTTAGAAGTGGGTAGCCATCTGAGATAGCGACCACCAAACAGTGTGGTTCACGATAAACACAGCCATACAATCAAGCCATACATAAGCAAGAGTATTGGACTTTAGGAGGGCTGACTTTAGGAAAATGAGAGAGTGCCTCAGAAAAGCACTAGCAAACAGGCAAGAAGGAGGGGTGTAGGAACAATGGGGAGTAATCAAAACAACCATCACAGAGGCAACAAGCCTTTGTGTAAAGCAAATCAATATAACACAACGAAGGAAAAAAAATGCTATGGTTCTCAAAAAAGGTGGCAGGGAAGGTTAAGAAGAAAAGGATAGCATTCAGGAAATATAAGGAAACACAGAAGGAGCAGGACAGATAACTTTATCAGTTAAAGCAGAAAGAGGCAGGGAAGGCAGTCAGAATAGCAAAGGCCCAAACCAAGGAAAGGATAGCCAGTTCTGTTAAGAAGGGGATAAGACCTTTATAGGTGCATTAGGGAGTGAAGAAAGACCAAAGGAGGGATACTGAGGCTTATTAAAGGGAGGAATGTGGGTAGAGGGTGACAGTGAAAAAGCAGGGGTACTGAATGAATATTTCTGCTCAGTATTCACAAAGGAAGAGGAGGGGGAGGTACCTAAACCAAACAAGAGAAACACTCTGAAGACAGGGGTTGATACCAGTCCATTTACAGAAGAAAGGGTCTGAAAGAACTAATAAAATTGAAGGTGGACAAAGCAATGGGGCATGATGGGATTCACCCAAGAATTCTAAAAGAACTAAGGGTAGAACTAGTGATGCCGCTGACTAATCTCTTTAACAAATCATGGGAGGATGGGGTGGTACCTGAGGACTGGAGGAGGACAGATGTGATTTCTCTTCACAAAAGTGGGAGCAGGACAGAGGCAGGAAACTTTAGACCAGTTAGTTTGACCTCAGTGGTAGGGAAAATGATGGAATCACTTCTGAAGGAAAGAATTGTTGAGTACCTAGAGGCCAGTGGGGCACAGGACCCAAGGCAGCATGGATTCACAATGAGAAGGTCATGTCAGACAAATCTAATAGATTTCTTTGACTGGGTGACCAAAGTAGTAGACCAGGGAGAGGCTGTGGACATGGCCTACCTAGATTTTAGCAAGGCATTTGATACAGTCCCACACAAAAGATTAACACAAGTTAGCCAGCCTTGGAGTGGGTCCCAAGGTGGTAGCCTGAATAAAAAATTGGCTAGGCAACAGGATGCAAAGAGTAGTAGTAAATGGAGTACTCAGTGAAGAAAGGAGGGTTACTAGGGTACCGCAGGGTTCAGTACTGGGACTGGTCCTTTTTAATGCCTTTATAAGTGACATTGCAGAGGAACTGGAAGGAAAAGTATGTCTCTTTGCAGATGACACAAAGATCTGCAACAGGGCTGATACACAAGATGGAGTGGAAAGGATGAGAAGGGACTTGGCAAGGTTGGAGGAATGGTCAAATGTATGGCAGCTCAGATTCAATGCAAAGAAGTGCAAGGTAATGCACATGGGAAACAAAAGCCCAGGAGAAGAGTACACAATGGGGGATGAGATACTGACAACAGTAAAAATGGAAAGAGACCTGGGGGCAATTATATCAGATGACCTAAAGATGGGCAAGCAATGTGAGAAGGCAGTAAGGAAGGCTGGGTGGATACTGGGATGCACAGGAAGAGGCACCAATAGTAGAAAACAGGAAGTTGTTATCCCTCTGTACAGACAGTTGGTGAGACCCCATCTGGAGTACTGTGTGCAGTTCTGGAGACCCCATCTCTGCAAAGACATACACAGAGTGGAGGCTGTCCAGAGCAGGGCAACCAAAATGGTGCAGGGTCTGCACCAGAAAACATATGAAGAAAGACTAAAGGAGCTTAATATGTATACCCTTGAGGAAAGAAGGGAGAGAGGGGACAGGATAGAAACTTTCAAGTACCTCAAGGGAATCAACAAAGTCCAAGAGGGTAGCATCTTTCAGAAAAAGAGATGTGCAAGAACAAGGGGGCACAATTTGAAGATAAAGGGGGATGGCTCAGAGGTAATGTGAGGAAGTATTTTTTCACAGAGAGGGTTGTGGATGCATGGAGCAGCCTCCCTGAGGAGGTCGTGGGGTCAAGAACAGTGGTGGAATTCAAGAATGCATGGGACAGACATAAGGCAGTCCTAGTGGGGGGGTAGGAGGAAGTAAGTTGTTGGTTAACTAGGATCTGCAGCTTATCTGTTAGGTAGGAAAATGGGCAGACTAGGTGGGCCAAGCGGTTATTATCTGCTGTCAAATTCTATGTTTCTATGTAAAGTACCATCGCTTTTCGTTTTAAAGCTATTTGCGTTTGTTGCAAAAAGTGAAAAGAAATTGAATGTTCTGCTATTTTTGCTAATTATTAAAAGAACTAAAAGGTATGTATAATGAAACTCCACTCATTTTGTAGATATTTTTGTGCAGAACAAATGTTGTGCTCACAATTTTTTGTTTTAATGTTATTTGCATCTGTTTGTTGAAAAAGTGATAAACAATTGAATTCACTGCTTTTTTTTGCCATGTTTTTAAACTAAAAGGTAAATGAAACATCACTCATTTTGTAGATATTTTGTGCTGAACAACAGTACCATGCTATCATTTTCATTTTAAAGTTATTTGCATTTGAATACTGTTAGTAAAGCTAAAATACTGTGCATCTGCCCAGCTGGCATCTCTCATGTATGACATTATTACAGCAACCATTTTAGGATTCTGAGAGCAGGATTTTTGAACTAGGAGAGGCTGTGTTCACAATTTGCAAATGCTATGAAACTGCATTTATCCTACTTTAATAAATGCAGTTTCAGTACAAATGTAAAACAGCCTCTTCTTTACAAGCCTATGGAGTTATTTTAAAAAAATGTGTAGAAAGATGATTTAGGTGTCCTTTAACCCTCAATGGTGGTTTACAGAGAAATATAGACTTTGACAGCAGATAAGGACCGCTTGGCCCACCTAGTCTGCCCATTTCCCTACCTACTGGATAAACTGCAGATCCTAGTTAACCAACAGCCTATTTCTTCCTACCCCCCATAAGAATTGCCTTATGTCTGTCCCATGCATTCTTGAATTCTCCCACAGTTTTAGACCCCACAACCTCCTCAGGAAGGCAGTTTCATGCATTCACCACCTGCTCTGTGAAAAATACTTACTCACATTGTCCCTGAGCTGTCCCTCATCCATCTTCAAATTGTGTCCCCTTGTTCTTGCAATATCTTTTTTCTGAAAGATGATACCTCTTGGACTTTTTGATTCCACTGAGGTACTTAAAGTTTCTACCATGTCCCCATCTCCTCCTTTTCCTCAATGGTATACATATTAAGCTCCTTTAGTCTCTCCTCATATGGCTCTCTGCAGAGCCTGCACCATTTTAGTTGCCCTCCTCTGACTGCCTCCATCCTGTCTATGCCTTTGCAGAGATGGAGTCTCCAGAACTGGACATAGTACTCCAGATGGGGTCTCATCAACTGTCTGCACAGAGGATAACAACTTCCTGTTTTCTGCTGGTGATGCCTCTCCTATACATCCCAGTATCCCCAACCCTCCCTACTGCCCTCTCACATTGCTTGCCAACCTTAAGGTCATCTGAATGATTACCCCAGATTTCTTTCCATGTTTGTGGTTATTACTACCCCCACCACCACTGTGTACTCTTCATCTGGGTTTTTGTTTCCAGGTGCATTATTTTGCACTTCTTTGCATTGAATCCAAGCTGCTATACTTCTGACCATTCCTCCAACCTTGCCAAGTCCCTTCTCATCCTTTCCATGCCCCTTGTGTATCAACCCTGTTGCAGATCTATGTGTCATCTGCAAAGAGGTATACTTTTCCTTCCAGTCCCTCTCAAATGTCACTTATAAAGACTCTAAAAAGGACTGGACCCAGTACCAAACCCTGTGGTACCCCACTAGTAACCCCCCTTTCTTCAGAGTGGACTCTTTACTATTACCTTCTGTGTCCTGTTGTCCAGCCAATGTTTTACCCAGGCTACCACCCTGGGACCCACTCCCAGGCTGGCTAACTTGTTTATTAATATTTTGTGCGGGACTGTGTCAAATGCCTTGCTAAAGTCTAGGTAGGCCATGTCCACCAGCCCTCCCTGGTCTACTACTTTGGTCACCCAGTCAAAGAAATCAATTAGATTCATCTGACATGACCTTTCTGCTGTGAATCCATGCTGCCTTGGGTCCTGTGCCCCACTGGCCTCTAGGTACTCAACAATTCTTTCCTTCAGAAGTGATTCCATCATTTTCCTACCACTGAGATCAAACTGACAGGTGTATAGTTTCCTGCCTTTGTCTTGTTCCCACTTTTGTGAAGGGGAATCACATCTGCCCTCCTCCAGTCCTCAGGTACCACACCATCCTCCCATGATTTGTTAAAAAAGGTAGTCAGTGGTGTCACTAGTACTCCACTTAATTCTTTTAGAATTATGGGGTGAATCCCATCATGCCCCATTGCTTTGTCTGCCTTCAGTTTTAGGAGTTCTTTCAAGAACCCTTTCTTCTGTGAAAGGACTGGGATTGTGCCCCCTATCCAGAGTGCTTCTGTTAATTGGATTAGGTACCTCCCCCTCCTCCTCTTTTGTGAATACTGAGCAGAAATATTCATTCAGTATCCCTGCTTTTTCACTGTTCCTCTCTGCCCACCCACTGTCTATTCTATTCAGCCTCACTATCCCTCAGTTTGTCTTTCTATGCTCCCTAATGTACCTATAAAAGGTTTTATCCCCCTTCTTAACCGAGTTGGCTATCTTTTCCTCAGTTTGGGCCTTTGCTATTCTGACTGCCTTTCCTGCTTCCTTCTGCCTTAACTGGTACAGTTCTCTGTCCTACTCCTTCAGTGTTTCCTTATACTTCCTAAATGCTATATTTTTCTCCCTAACCTTCCCCACCACCTCTTTTGAGAACCATATTGGCTTTTTTGTTTTGATTTGTTTAGTTGTTTCACACAAAGGCTTGTTGCCTCTGTGATGGTAGTTTTGATGCTTCCCCATTGTTGCTCCACTCCTCCTTCTTGCCTGTTTGCTAGTGCTTTTCTAAGGCACTCTCCCATTTTTCCAAAGTCAGCCCTCCTGAAGTCCATTACCCTCACTTTTGTATGACTTGGCTCTGCAGCTGAGTTTATCATGAACCACACTGTTTGGTGGTCACTTGTTCCCAGATGGCTACCCATTTCTAGATCTGAGATCCTCTCATTGTCCCCATTTGAGAGTACGAGGTCTAAGATTGCTCCCTCCTGAGTGGGTTCCAACACTAGCTGTCTGAGGCATGCTCCCTGTAGGGCATCGAGAATGGCCCTGCTCTTTGATGTGGCTGCAGCAAAGGTGCTCCTGTTAACATCTGGCATAGTCAGGACCCCCATCAACAGTATCTCCCCATTAGTTGAACTTGTTACAAATATCTTGAAGCATTTGTTGACACAGCTTTATATTCTGAGCCACTCATTGACTGGGTAATATGCAGGATGAGAGCCTGTTTAGGTCATATTCTACGTGCAAGAGACAACATATCATTCAACAGGCCATTTTAACTTTATTTAAATGTGATGACTATGTATATTGGTGTTCTAATTATGTTGATCTTAGCCTTTTGAACATTTTGTGTTACAAGTTGTTACACTTTATTTAGTATTGTAAACCTGATACAAATCTTTGTTCATTGTCAAATGAGTGGAAACTGAATGAATCGTCATATAACCTGGTTGTCTTGTTCAAATATGGTTACTGGCCCATGTAAACAGATCTGGTAGCATTTTGAGATTGTTGCCATGTTTTCACCTGTCTAATTACATTAAATGTCTCCCAGACAGTCTTGAATGGCAAAAATCAATATTGTGACTGAAAGGGAATAATGAATGAAAAACTGAAAGATCTTATTTTTGAAACTACAGTAATATTATTTTTATTAGTAAATATTGGCTTCGAAGTTTTTACAGGCAAAGCCTGCAAGAAGAAGAATGATTAACATTTGTTTGGGGCGATAAAATGTTTGTTAGGTGATTACATGTACCAGATGGATGTGTATGTGGATGAAAAGTTCAAGATATTGGTTAAATTGCCTTAAGGAGAACAAAAAAAAAGGCAGCAGTATTGATTAATCAGCACAAACATGTCATTATATAGTTTTTAACAATAATGTATTTCTGACATCCTAAGATTCATGCTCAGTGTTTTTGCTTTTTCAGATACTGTTAAAACAGCTTTTACAGTGAATAACAGGGAGGCTGTCAGCCCCATTTCTTTTTCCATACGTTGTGTCTAAGAAACAGGCACACTGAGTATTTAACTATGTAAACGCTTACTTTATGTCTTGCATTGCTTTGAAGAAGTTATCAAAATGCTCAGTACTGTACATTAACATAAGAAAAGCAATTTTCAAAATAAACATAATTGTTAATAAATAAAATACAATATGTCATGACAAGGTGTGCATTAAAGGATTTTAATGCTTCTCCCAGGGAGTGAGGCATGAGGTTGAAGGCCAAGTGTCATTATGCCCCTGTGAAGTACATGCAACTCTTCTAATGCACACCCTGAAGTGACATATTGCAATTGTAAATTGGTTAGCTGCTCTTTACTATTATATGTAAAGTGAAAACTTTTTGATTTTAATATTTTTTTAATATAAACCATTTGTTTAAATATATTTTAAATAAAATATATACATGAAATAATCCCATATTTTGTAGGTAATGAGGCTATTTTGCCTTAGTAATGAGATCTGGCACCTGACCATGTAGTGCTAGGAATCTAATGCATTTAATGCATGATCAGGTGATGTCTCTCAGTGACTGAAGTTTCTAGATTTGTTCTTGCCATTTTGTAATGTTTCTTATTGCCTAGCCTGGTGGCACCAGCTGGTGATGGACTGCATACTCCAAGAGAAACAAACACACCCAGTTGTAAGGTTCCTCAGTGAAGAAGGGAGGAGCTAATTAAGACTGGTATACATGGAGCACTGATGAGTAAGATAATGGAATGCAAGTGCAAAGTGGCACATACTGTTGCATGTACCATCCCACCAATGGAGGGTGGTTTTTGATGCAGCAGAGAAACATGGTACCCCAATGATAAGTTTGAAAAGCAGATTCCCACAGGCAATGGCCAGTCTGGCTTATGTAGCTTTGACAGTAAGGTTGTAGATAACTTTGTAACAGACACCAATTATGGAGTTGACAGCTTTACACACTCCCATCACATGAAGCAAGAAGTCAAAGAAATGTCCAGGGTGACACCCAGGTATGTGAAAGAGGTGACTGAGGAAAGGAGGGCAACATCCTGATAGACAACAGTTAGTGGGGATAGACATAGCCTTAGCCAAACTTGCATGCATTCTATGATGGAATCCTGTGGCATCATAGAAATCATGGGTGACCTCAAGATGTTAACTGCCATCCACCAGATGGAGTGCTTGGCCAGTGGCATAGGCTTTGCTTGTGAAAATAATAGGTAAAAGTGTTGCAAACCACCACTCCCAGTATCTACTCATAATCAGCTCACACCCCAGTAGCCTACTCTATACTACTCTTTATTGAAGTGAGGATTATTTCAGGCACGGACAATAGCTATGTGGTATTTGTGGATCAAATACTGGGGTGCAGTGGAGGTTGTAGGGCAGATAGTGGTATATCAGGTGGTTTACACAGATACTACAGTGTGGTATAATTGTGTGACAGAGACATGGATGAAGGGTAGTTTCTCATCAGGTACCATGGTGCACGGTTATTAAAGAGCAGAAACAATGGTGAGTTTTGGCCTGGGTAAATACAATGATGGGTAGATGCAGGGCAGATACTGGGGTGTGATGTAGTTGTTGGAATAAAATTGGGTAGTTCTGGAGATGATGCTAGAGTGTGGGTATTTGTGGGGTAGATAATGTGATTTGGGCAGATGATGTACTAGTATGTGGTGTAGTAGTTTAGAGCAGATGGGGTACGGGGCAGTTGTGAGACAGATATACAGGTAAGGGGTAGTTGCTTGGGCAGATACCATGGTGGGGTAGTTATGGGTATGATGAAGTGGTAAGGATAGTGGCAGGATATGTACTCAAGTCTGAGGTAGTTGTATAGCAGAATGCTTGGTCATTGAATAAGTGTTACTAGACTGGGATAGTTGTGGAGTAGATATCAGCTTATGTGGTAGTTGCAGGACAGAATATTGGGTAGCTGCATGAGTGTTACTAAAGTGGGGATAGCTGTGGGCCAGATATTGTGGTGTGGAATGGCCAAGGGAAGAAGTCTGGGTTATTGTAAGTGTGGTTCTAGGGTGGGGGTAGCCATGTGGTAGACACAGTAATGTTGAGGAGTTGCAGGACAGAATCCTGCAAACTGTGTGAGTGCTACTACAGTGGGTGCAGATATTGGGTACCTGCAAGAGTGGTACTAGAGGGTGGTAGTTGTGTGGCAAATATCAGGGTGTATAATAGTTGCAGGACAGAATATTAAATTGCTGCAGTGGTGTTGCCAGAGTTGGATAGCTGTTGGACAGATATTGTAATGTGTGGTAGTTGCAGACTGAATATTGTGTAGTTGTGAGAGCCTTTCTACAGTCGGGGGTAGTGACAGGACTAGTATTGGGGAGTGGGTAGTTGCAGAGTAGAATACTGGATAGCTGTGAGAGTGTTACTGGTTTGCAGGTATCTTTGGCAGATATTGTGGTGTGGGATAGTTGAAGGGCACAATATTGGGTAGCTATGACACTGACAATGGTGGCACAGTGTGTCAGTTTGGGGGTAGATATTGTAGTGTGGGGTAGCAGAAGAGCAGAATACCAGGTAACTACATTAGTGTTACTAGAGTGAGGTAGTTGTGTGGTAGATGTGAAGGTGTGGAGTAGTTCCAGAACAGAATATTGGGTAACTGCGGAGTGTCACTAGAGTTGGGGTAGCAGTGAGGCCAAAATTGGGGTGGTGTAACTGCAGAATAGAGTATTGAGTAGCTGCAAAGATTTTACTAGAGTAAGAA
This sequence comes from Neoceratodus forsteri, assembly GCA_016271365.2. Lineage (NCBI taxonomy): Eukaryota > Metazoa > Chordata > Ceratodontiformes > Ceratodontidae > Neoceratodus > Neoceratodus forsteri. The sequence continues at coordinate 1,267,274,636 of CM028131.1, read as the reverse complement.
TAGTTGCTGGGCAGATATCGGTGTGGGGTAGTTACAAGGCAGAATACTGGGTAGTTCTGAGAAGGACATTAGGGTGTGGGTAGTTGTGAGCTAGATATTGGGGTGGAGTAGTTGTAGGACAGAATATAGGATAGTCATGAGAGGGACACTATAGTAGACATACACTTGTTGGGGAGTCTAAATTAAAAGGTCATTGCAGGGTAGACAATTGATAGTTAAGACAGGGATACTATGGAGTGGGGGTACTTGTGAGACAGATACTGGAGTGAGATAATAGCAGGCCAGAATATTGGATAGCTAGCTGTGAGACATTACTAGATTGGGGGTACCTGAGGGCAGGGCTCTAGATGTAGGTAGTTGAGGGCAAGTACTTTACTTTGTATGTCTTTTGTTAAAATCCTAACTGCATACTGTGGAAAAACAAGTGTTACAAATGGACCACATAGAGATATAGAAACAGAGAATGTGTCAACAGAAAAGGACTGGCAGGCCCATTTATTCTGCCTTATTTTCCCCTGCCTATTACTACATCCAGGACCCTATTTGGGCATAGGTGTCCCTCCTCCTCCTTACCTCTACTTATTATAACCATGTGCTTATCCATGCATGTTTGAAGCTCCACATTGTCTTGCACCCCCACCTCTTCTGACAGACTGTTCCAAGTGTCCACTACTCTTTCTGTGAATAGGTATTTCTTCACATCCTTCTTAGACCCCCCAAGCTTCATAACATGTCCCTACATTCTGGTATGCTTCCTCCTCTGAAAGACACTCCCCTCCTGCACCATGTTTTCCCCTGTGAGGTACTTATTGATCTCAATCCTGTCCTATCTCGCTCTCCTGTCCTCCAGTGAGTACATGTTGAGCTCCCGCAGCATCTCTTCTTATGGCTTCTCACAAAACTCCCACAGTCATTTTGGTAACCCTCTCTGGACCACTTTCTACCCTGCTGATGTCTCTGCAGAGGTCCAGCCTCGAGAATTGGACAAAGCACACCAGGTGGGATCTAATAAGTGAGCAATACAGAGGCAACACCACCTCCCTTCTCCTGTAAGAAATCCACCTCCTTCTGTACCTCAGCATCAGCTAACCTTGCCTACTGCCTTGAAGCACTACCCTGTCATCATGAGATCATCAGATATGATTATTCCAAGGTCCCTTTCTTGCTTGGTAACTGCTAAGTATCTCCCATCTTGTACACAGCCCTGTGGTTTCCTCACCCCAGACCTCTCCTAGACTACTCCACTAGTTTCTCCAGATCCAATTTCATTCTCTCTACCCTATCCTGGGTGCCCATACTACTCTAGATTTTGTGTCATCTGCAAAGAGGCACATCTTCCCACTGTTCCTTAACAATGTCACTGATGTAGACATTGAAGAGAACAGGACCCAGTACTGATCCCTGTAATACTCCACTTGTCACTATGTCATCCTCTGAATGACTGCTGTTTACCACCACCTCTACCTCCCATCCTTCAAACAGTCAAATACCCAGTTCACCATCTTATCTTACACCTTCAGGCAGCTAAGTTTCTTCATTAGTCTCCTCTGTGATACAGTGTCAAAGCCTTACTAAGTCCAGATAGGACACATCCACTTCTCTCCTGATCCACCTCCCTAGTTACCCAGTCAAAGAAATCTATGAGATTTGGTTGACATGACCCTCCACATGAAGCTGTGCTATCAGTGGCCCTGCAGCTCATCTGTCTCCAGATACCCATCAGCCTCTCCTTCAGTAGGGACTCCATTAATTTTCTACCACTGATGTGTAATTGGTAGCCTCCCCATTATTGTCATTCTTGTGTACATATAAAAGAAACCAGATTACTCACAGACATGGAAACAGGAACACCCAATCAGGTTATTAAGGGAGTCTGCATGTAAGCAGCAGCGCAGAAAACTCAATCAGAATTTTAGGGAATCTGATTTTTTTCAGAAATCTGATTACTGCCTGACATGTAAACATGGTGACTGTAATCTAGAAGACAGATCAACTGGTTAAAAATTGTGTATGAAGCTGCACACAATTACACTGCACCATATAGGCATGGCAAATGTGTGATCCTACCACTGAAAAACAATGTCAGATGAACAGAACCATTATTTTAACTTTCCAAGAATGAATTTAGATTTTGGTAGATCAGCTTTCTGTCATACACCTCCTGGCTTCTGGAATTCTTTAAGCCCTCGCCTATGAAACGTGGCCCATTTAGCAACCTTTTCTTCAGCTTTATTATAGGAATTTATGAATATCCACACTTCATTTTATTGTATATACAGTATTTATTCTAATTTGTTTTATTGTTTGTTACATCTCAGGACATTCCACTAAATGTGATTGCATCTCATATAGCCAGTGTAGAAAACCAGATATGAAACAAATAAAATAAATACTAGCTCCATGTCTGTTCCACTTTCAATCTGACAACTTTTGTCCTGAAGTAGCTGGACAGCATTAAATCTAATTCATACAAACAAAGCTCAGCAACACATCACTCTGGCACCTCTGTTCTTTACCAGGGTGGTGTCTTGCCCAGCTCTATGACTATGAGTACAAACTTTGCTGTCTTTCTCACTCTGTGCACTGCTGTGCTTGAGAACGCCATCCTGTCTTTCTCACTCTGTGCACTGCTGTTGTGCTTGAGAACTGCATTCTGTCTTTCTCACTCTATGCACTGCTGTTGTGCTTGTGAACTGTTTCCTTGTTCCACTGATTATCCAGTCAACCATACATATCTTTAAAGAAATGGACAATCGAGTCAGATAACCTGTTTTTAGGCAACTGGATAGTCACAGATGGGAAAACCTAGAAAGGATAAGTATCCAAATTATCTTTATGCAGATGAACAGGCACTATCCATCAGAACCTCAGTCACTGTACTCATTAACAACCCAACTTACATTACATTACATCATTCTGCTGACTAGAGTAAAGCCTCCATATTCCATTTACCACATTCCATGTGGCCAGACACTTCTCATGACCACAGATATCAGAAACCTCACAATAGTTACATTTAGCACATAGTTTGAACAAAGCAATTTGGCCTTTGCAATTCAAAGAGTTCAAATAATGTTGTTAGTCCAATAAAAGGTATCACCTGCAACATATCTGTGTATTTTTTCTCTACATTGTTGACTGGACTAACATGGCTACCACATCTCTCTTTAAAGAGTTAACAATTATAGCTAGAAAAGGCATGGACTGCAACAATACTGCAGGAAGTCACCTGAGATATGAGAGGAGGATGAGCCTTCTTCCACCTCTGAGTCATCCAGGATCTGCTGGGATAGTGAGGAACCAGTACACGGTACTATCTTTTCTAGTTCATCAAATATGTCAGATGCAGTCATTCTGATTCTGGAAGACTGGGATCTTTCATCACAAGATGTCCTTGAGGAGGCTGAAAAAGTCACAGAGTGTGTGGTTCAACAGTATGTTTTCTTTGGGAAAATATACACAGAATATATATATATATATATATATATATATATATATATATATAGGATATGCAATCCCCATATATATATATATATATATATATGTATAATTTTTCTATTGGAAATATTGTCATATTTTTTGTTCGAGTGCCATTGATCTGATAATATCAAAGTGGCAAAGCCACATGCGATGTTATCGGGTCAACTGGCATGGGAACAAAATATAGACACATTTCCAGTAGGGGTTATGATTCCACTTATGCCATACCTCCCAAAAAGTGAGGAAAGTAAATTTGCCATTTTTGCCGATTATAAAAATCTAAAAGAAAACTATAAATGAAACTCCACTCATTTTGTAGGTATTTTGTCCTGATCAACTTTTTTCACAAAGTACTATGCTACTATTTTCATTTTAAAGTTATATGCATTTGTTTGTTGCAAAAGTGAAAAAAATTGAATTTTCTGCAGTTTCTTTGCTAATTATAAAAAAACTAAAAGGTATATATCAATGAAACACCACTCATTTTGTAGATACTTTTGTGGTGAACAACTTTCATGCTCATAGTACCATGCTATCATTTTTCATTTTAAAATTATTCTCATTTGTTTGTTGAAAAAGTAGAACAAAATAGCATTTTCTGCTTTTTTATTATATAAAAAAATAAGTTAGTCATAAATAAAATGCCTCTCATTTTGTAGATATTTTTGTGCTGAACAACTTTCATGCTCGCAGTACCATGCTGTCATTTTGCATTTCAAAGTCATTCACATTTGTTCGTTGAAAAAAGTGAAAAAAAATGCACTTTTTGTTGTTTTTCAGCTAATTATATAAAAAAACAAAAGTTACCCATAAATGAAACACCACTCATTTTGTAGCTATTTTTGTGCTGAACAACTTTTGTGCTCACAGTACCATGGCATCATTTTTCATCTTAAAGTTTTTCGCATTTGAACACAGTTACTACCTCTACCGCAGCTGAATATGCAAATGAGTTCTGAATGAGCCAATCTCTACCTACTGTGTGGATAAATTTACCTACAGTGAGGATAAATGATATCCTCACTGTAGGTCTGACCACCCTGAGAATATCGAAAGATTTGCCTTTTTTCCACAGGTATGGCATATATATATATGCATGCCATACCAGCAGATAAAAAAGGGTCAAATATCAGTGATATTATTACATATGTGCACCTAGAATGAGACTATCCATGTTATTCTCACTCTAGGTCCATTTATCCATACACTAGGTCCATAGTGGCAATGGAGGTACACAGTCCCATGGAGCATGGTCTTGAGCTTCATCTTCATTTTGGTGAAGTTGTGCTGAAATAATATCACTGTTCAAGGAGGTCTCTGAATAAGAAAGACACAGGATTTTCTCTTGCCATTGAATACTAAAAGACATGGCATAAACCAAATATGCCATAGCCTTTAATGAAAATGTTACTAATATTTTCCTCATGCAATGTGACCTTTGATATCACTTGTGGCTTCACCAGTCTTGATAACAGGAGGTTAAATTACACTCAGCAAAAATATCACTGATATATTAGTGTAATAGCATGTCAGATAGATAGATAGATAGATAGATAGATAGATAGATAGATAGATAGATAGGAGACAAACAGACAGACAGACAGATAGATAGGGCAGCCTGTGTAGGTAATAACATACCATTGAGAGTATATTCATACTGTGATATAAAAACTCCAACTGTATGCTGATGCAGGGCATAGCAAGAGGTTTCTGCATATATACAGTAAAATGTACACACCAGCTATCTGTTACTCCACTTGTAAATTAAGCTATAAAGCTAGAAGTGAAAATGTAAACATAAAAAAAAACTGTTTATGTTTTTATATGGTTGAATTGAAGTAAAAAGTCAAGCATTTTTAATTGAATAAAGCAAGTATCTCCACCCTCCACCCCCAATTTCACAAAGGTTTTCCATAAATATTTTAAATGCCAGAAAAATCCACCGCTTCCCATCTGCAGAAGCTCACTTACAGCAGTGCTTATCTCAGCACAGCATTGAGGTGGATAATTATGCTCCAACAGATCTTTTTTTTACATTAATAGACACATTGGCCTGGATATTCAAACTATGCCAGGCTGTGGTGCAAGCCTGAGTGCAGCTCAACTTTGTTGCGCAGGGGTGTGGCCTGGGTGATATTCAGCGGAGCAGCACTATAGCACAGCAGCTTTGAACATCGCACCCTGGTCAGCCCCACTGTGCATGGCGCAGTGGCACTGTGCCAGCGCAAGTGGCCAGAGTGTAGCATGGAGATGCGCTAGCGCAAGTGCCATTGCGCCATGCACAGCACCTGTGATATTCAAAAGGGGACATGCAAATGGGGCCATTTGCATCTCATTATGGCCCCATTTGCATGCCATTAGCATGCAGGTGTGCCAATCCCTGACGACTTGCGCCTGGTGCCCTGCCAGGCAGCAGCCGTTGGGGACCGATGACCCCTGCAGCCCGATTGTGGGCATTCATGTAAAGGAAACCCCCATAATATCCCTGGTGGTCCAGTGACTACTGTGCTCGATCGCGGCATCGAGAGTACTTTCACCATGTTCAATATCCTTGAGGAACTAAGGATTGATTGCTGCCTGATTGCGGGCATTTGTAACTCATAAATGTCGCTCATGCCTTCTGTGGTCTAGTGTACCCCCTCCTCACTGGCCCACTGAGTGTTCACCACCCTACCCCCATCAGCCAGCGGGTGGAGCAGCACCCCACCCGCCTGCTGCCTGCCACCACCACTGACTGGCTCAGTAGGGTTGCATGCCCATTGGTTCACAGCGTGAGCTACTGGTGTAGCCCATATCAGAGCTATTCAGTCCAGATATGTGATTGAATTCATTCACATATCTGGACTGTAGTTATACTGGCATATTGCATGCCCATGGCTCATGCTGTGAACCAATGGGCGTGCAGCCCTATGGAGCTGTCAGCCAGTGGGCGGCAGAGTGGCAGGTGGTGGGGTGCTGCCACCCACCGCTGATGGGGGAATGGGGTGGGCCCAGTGGTGGGGAGGGGGGGCACTAGACCACCAGGGTAGTAGGGGTATTTTATGAATTACAGATGCCTGCAATCGGGCAGCAATCGGTCCACTGGACCACCAGGGATACTGGACGTGGGGGGTACTATAGCGATGCCCACAATCGGGCACATGGGAGGTCCACTGGACCACCAGGGATATAGGACGGGGGGGATTTCACTACAGGGATGCCTGCAATGGGGCATGGGAGGTGCCACCAGGTGTGGCAGGAACTCAGGGTGGTCACCCACAGGTGGTAGCTGCCATGTTGTGCCCTGCAATGCAGCAGCTCACCTGTGGGTGGCCATCACTTGTTCCTTTTTTTTTGGCTTAACTTTGTGCAGGCGCAGGTAGGGGTTGCGCATGCATGACTCTGCACATCCTGGGCTGAATATTGGGCTGTGCAGGTTATGGATGGGCATGCCCCCCCAACCTGTGCCTGCTTACATTACTGATGCGCTCCGGCGCATCGGGATCTGTGCGGCGCACTTTTCCCTTTTGAATATCGCACCAGGGTGCATCAGTGGGTTGTGCATGGCGCAACACTGTTGCGCCTTGTGCAACCCTTTTGAATATCTGGGCCATTATATTTTCAGTGTGGTGCTTTCTGTTTGAGCAGGTATTTCAGCAAGTGGATGGATTTTCTGGCATTTGAAATATTTCCAGGAGAAATGTGAAGAAAACAAGTTGGGAGATAACTTTCTCTACAAAGCAAAAATGCCCTGCTTTCTATTTATACTCAACAGTACAAAAAAACAAAACATGTTGGGCCGGATATTCAGAAGGGTTGCGCCATGCACAACAGGGTTGCGCATGCGTAAGTCCGGAAGTGCGCCATTCTGCGATATTCAGCAGGGAGGCAGTTGCGCCACCGGAAACAGGTTGAGCAACAGCGCAATGCAAATGAAGGCATGCGCAAATCAAGGGGGTGGATCCATGCACAAGAGAGCAATGCGATATTCAAAGATTCTGCGCACGCGCAAGAGCTGAATAGCTGAAGTTGCGCCTCAGCGAAATGAGCCAAAATAAAAAGGCTCAAGGAAGAGGCGCAAGAACGGGACAGGGAAGACACATGAGGCAGAGAGACAGAGAAGGCCAGAGTAACATACAGTGTAGGCCAGGAAGTGCACAGGACAGAAGAGGGGCAAGGGAAGGTGTATGGGGCCACAGAGTGCAGAGGCCAGTAGGTGTACCAGGTGCAGTGGAGGTAGCAGTCAGCACATCGGGGGTAACAGAGCAACATCAGCCAGGGGGGATCACAAGCCAGGGAGATGGACAGTGCCAGCTTCCACATGGAAGCTGTAATGAGGGGGGTGAGAATGCATGCTGCAGGGGGACATGGCCGTGGAAGGGCCCGTCGGCGGTACGCCCTCAACAGACAGTACCGTGCCCGCATCAGCTTTGAGCTGTACACAGATGTAGAGATCGTGGGCTGGTACCGCCTGAACATGGCAATACTGAGACGGCTCTGTGAGCTGTGCAGTGATGTGATGCAGGCACCCTCACGATGGAGTCACGCTCTGTCGGTGGAGAGCAAGGTGACAGCCTGCATGTGCCTGCTCACCACGGGCACCTTCCAGAGGCTGACAGGGGACACCACAGGCATCGCACAGTTGGCCACATCACGCATCCCCACCCAATTCCTCAGCGCACTGCTGCCACATGCCGGGAGCACATCCATTTCCCCAGCACCGCGGCAGAGCGTACAGCAAACATGCAGGAGTTCAACAGGGTAGCACATATGCCTGGCATGCTAGGGACCATAGACTGCACCCATGTGGCCATACGCACGCCACCTGGCCCTGATGGGGCTACATATAGGAATAGGAAGGGCTATTCCAGTGTCAACTGCCAGGTGGTGTGTGATGCCACTGGGCGCATAATCAATGTCTGTGCCACACACCCTGGTGGAGCACATGACGCCTTTATATGGTATCAGTCTACACTGTGCCATCGATTCAAGAGTGGGGACATCCCCACAGGCCATCTAGTGGGTGAGTATGCATGTAGGAATTGCAAACGTGGGGGCAGGGTGGAATGCCACAGGTGCCATGGTAGTGGCACACAGGGATATTGGCAATATGGACCTGAACATGATACTCATCTCCACCATCTCCACACAGGTGACAGCGGATACCCACTCCGTCCCTGGCTGCTCACACCATACCGGCGCCCCATGACCCCATCGCAGCAATGCTATAATGAGGCGCATGCTGCCACACGCAACATCATCGAACGGGTGTTTGGGATGCTCAAGGCATGCTTCAGATGCCTAGACACCTCCGGTGGTGCCCTACAGTGCAGCTCCTCAAAGGCCTGTGGGATATTCCTGGCCTGTTGTATCCGGTGCAACATGGCCAAAGACTGTGGGATAGCCATTCAGGTCGAGGAGGGGGACAGCGATGGGGATGCCAGCAGTGCCGGCGATGATGGTGATGAGCAGCCCCCCCTTGGACTGCGGGACCCCCGACTGATCCAGCAGGCCCAGCTGCACCGGGACACCATCACGGAGGAGCATTATGCACAACACAGGTAAGTCAAGGGGCCATGTGCAACCAACACTGTCCTGGCGCAACCCACAGGCACACAGAGTAACACACCAGGGGTGCATTACGGCAAGGGGAGTGGAAGGGACCAGGCACACAAACACACCATCAGGTAGGGGCGAACAGTCATATGGACACACACACACACCAGGCACAAAGCATACATGGGCAGGTGCACAGCAGAGCAGGAACAGACATGGCAAACACACAGATCCACGGACCACACCCACCACCTGTACTGTCCAAGTACGTGTGTCAGATGCTGGGCACCCTTGCACCTTGGTGTACAGTACAATGCAGGCATCATCATGCACACGCACCTGTGGACAGCAGTTGGAGATGGTGTGCAGGTGGTATCCGTATGTCGGCGTGATGTGCAGGGCACCCAGTGCACTGCCCACCATGGCCACAGTGACACAGGGCAGCACCAGACAGGGCCGCACTGGGAGACAGGTTAGTCATGTTGCACCATTCCACGGCCACCGCGATGCGTGGGTGGCCCGCTGTGACCCAAGAGCAGTGGCAGGCTGAGCAGGGGCCACATGGGGTGGCACCGATGGACCATCTGGGGTCCCACTGCACGATCGCGACCTTGTCCGCAGTGGGGTCTGTAGTATGCCAAACATACCTGCACCAGGGGTACTCGGGATGCCCACAGCAGAACCCAGCATCGACAGGCTTGGTGTTGCATGATGCCGGGAATGGGGAGTGGAGAGCCTACTGTGTGGGGTTCGCGGTACAGGGGCATCTGCTTGTGTGCCCAATGCAGCCACGACAGCGACCAATGCCTGGGTCTGCCTGTCAATGGCGGCGGTCACATCCATCCGCATATGGACCATCTCTGCACGGGCCAGAGCACAGTCCCTGCTGTGCCACTCCACAGCCATGCACAGTGCCTGCATGGACATTGCAACCCACCTTTGCTGCTGTACTGATTCCAGCAGCAGGCGGGTGTGCTCTTCAAATGGGTACTCTGCCACAACGGCATCCTGTCCCCCAGGGTAAGGAAGGTCCTGATGCTCAACACCCCTTGAGGGTGGGTGCTGTTCACCAGGACCAGGAATGGGCATATCAAAGGGCGGTGGGCATGTGCCACCACTGGACACTGTACCCCCAGACCTGGTGGGTGACTGCTGCTGCTGCCCCTCCAACCGCTGTGCCCCAGGGACCACTCGTTCCACTGCTGTGGCTGCAACAGTGCCATACACCTGCACAGCCACTGGTGCTGCCCCACCGGTGCTGACAGGCACAGCCTGGGACTGTGCCGACATGCTGGCACACACATTGGAACCAGCTAGGCCCAGGGGCACGTGCTGGCCTGCTGTGTGTCCATCATGGGACACACACATGTCACTGCCCATTGCAGTCCTTGCATCATCAATGGTGCAGGTACATGCTACAGCCACAGTCACAGCGTGCTGGCATGCTTGCATGCCAGACTGCTGAGACACAGGCTGTGCACCCCCCACACCCGACTCACCGACACCAGAGTTGGCAGCCCGGCGTGCATGCTGGTGCAGTGCATGCTGGCTGGTGACAGAGGTGGATGGACCCTCCTCCATGTCCAGCAGGTCTTCCTCACTGCCTGGACCCACCACCACCATCCCCTGAAGATGAACAGGATCTGTAACAGAAAGAGAGGACATGTGAGTGCATGTGAACAATCTCCCCCAACACCACCACCATGTCATACCGTGCAGTGATGGGCTTCCACCTGTCTGGAATCCACCTCCTGGTACGCCCTCAATAGCACTCCACTGCATTGATGCAGCTAGTCAGTCCTCAGCCGGGGTCAGCTCCACCACCGCTGGCTGGCCCCCGCCTGTGCCAGCACAAGCCACCCTGAGGCTGCCACCTTCTCCTTCACCCTCCTGCGGTCTGTCCCCATCTTCTTTTTGCATTCCTTCAAGGAGCACTGGTGGCTTCCGTGCAGGTTCACTGCCCGAGCTACCCCTCCCATGCAGCCACACAGGCCTGAGGGGTGCCCCACCGTCCACTCAGTAGTGGCCCTCCTCCAGGTAGGCCTGGAAGAGGGCCTCTGTCTCCGCCATGGTGAAGTTGGGCCTCCTCCTCCCACCATCCTCACCCTCACCTTGGCTCTGCTCGGTCCATGTCGATCTGTATGGGTGGAAGTGGACACCTGTCACTGTGCAGCCTACAGCATTATCCCATGACCATTGTCCAGAACATTACACAGCATGCAACCCATCTCTCACCTGCAGTAACTGAATCTGGCCAGCGCAGCCCAATGTCACACATTTATAGCGCAATGCATGCAAATTAGGAGTGGAGCAACTGTAATGAGATGCAAATCACGCCACTGCGCCTTTGAATGGCTGATCAGATGATTTGCATGTGTCGGCTGAATATCGCGCCGTTGTGCTTTGCGCATTACTGTTGAGCCAACTGAGCCAATGGCACAGATCTGTGACTGTGTGGTACACTGCATTGCGCATGCCCAGGTAGCTTATGCAGGCGTCTGCCGCGCTGATGACGTGCTGTGCGCGATCGACAATTCAGGCCATGGCCACCATTGTGCCAGTGGCGCTACAGCACAGGACACCATATGGCGCTGTGGCACTACTGTGCAATAGTCCACTGTGGCGCTGGCACGCAGGTGACCAGTTGTGCAGGATGCGTAGACGTCAGATGGCACTGTGTGTGGCCTTGCGTCATAGACCCCTGACCTGGTGTCCAACCTTTGCCCCCTGGCACTGTTCTGCTGCCATGTGTACAGCTCTGTTGCGCTGTTTGGTGACAGCGCTATGTGAACCGACGGTGCTATACGAACAGCGAGATTGGAACCTATGGTGGTCTAGTGCTAACATTTCCACATGGGGTTGCCTAGCTGCGGGCGCCATATTGCATGCTCTAAACCACAGTAATGGCACGCAGGAGAACTCCCAGTGGAGTCAGGTGGAGGTGGCCAACCTGGTGGCAGTGGTTGAGCCCCACTTTGGGAACTGTTTGGGATCAGCCCCTCACCATGGCCCGCACCCATGTGTGGCTGCAGGTGGCCACTGAACTGGAGAGGATCACAGGGCAGTGCCAGTTCGCGGAACAGTGCAGGCACAGATATAGTGACCTCCGCAGGAGGGAGCCGGACGTGCTGCAATGCCTCAGGTCACATGCCAGGAGGGGCGTTGTGCCTAGGCCAGGTGGGTTTACCATCTATGCACCTGTATTCTCCATAGGGGTGTGACTGTGTTTTGGTGGCGGTGCATGGGGGATGGCTCTGCCATGGTTGGCTATGTCAGTGTGTGCAGGTGTGAGATGCATGGTTCTGGCTGTGTGGGCAAGCACACTCACTGGGGCAGGGGGCAGTCTGCTTTGGGGTCACACTGATGTTTTTCTCAACATTTGTCACCCACAGGCCTGGCGGAGAGGATGCAGGCCCAGGCTGAGGAGGGCTGTGGCAGGGCCCAGGTGGCAGCCGGAGGAGGCGTGATGGGTGGGCCACAGCGGCAGCAGCAGCAGCAGCCACAGCTGCTTGATGAGTGTGAGTGTCATTACATCATGGATGCTATTGCATGCTGGAGGGGGTGGGCATGACCACCAGCCCTGGACAACACAACCATGCACGACACAGGTGACAGTCATCACTGTCCAGTGTCACTGCACTTCTGTGTGTGCATCATTGGTGGTCCATGCATGCACTGGGCACATGGCTGTGGAACTGGCATCCCACCACATTGCCACATCACTTGAAAGCCTTGTTTGTGCTGTGATGGACATGGGCAGTGTGTGTGTGCAGTGGTGCACATAGCTGGTGCTACCTGGTTGGGCGTGTCATGTGCATGGTCACTGTGGGTGGGTGCATACCATCACAGGTGCGGGGCACTAGGCTATATGCCTTGCAGGATGGGAGGTGTTCAGGGTTGTGGACAGTCACAGCCATTGACTGTGTTCCCTTTTCCTAGGTCTCAGCATCCTACAGCGGATGGACCGTGCCCTCCAGCGGCTGACGCAGATGTCAGTCGCTACACATGACCTCCTCAGAGACATGCAGCGCCATGGGGTCAGGCGACGCCGGAGGAGACGGGAACATCAACAGGCAGCAGGAGACCAGCCTGCCAGGCGCTGAATGTGCTTACCCTTCCCACTTCACTCCATCCCTCCCACCCTGCCTTCCCTCTCCCAGTTGTTCACCCTACCTCTACCCACCCTTACCTTGTACCCCTACCCCCACCTTGTCTTGTACATATATGTATATAGTTATGTTATTGGTCTTGGTGTTGTAACATATCTTTTCCAATATATATATATTTTGTTATGAATACTGTGGTGGTCTCTGATTTGCAGCTGGCTATGGTTGCTCAGTTGCAGTGGTGTGATGGCATCTGGGGTGGTATGGTCCTGGGTGTGTGTGTGTGTGTGTGTGTGTGTGTGTGCATGGGGAGGTGTCTCCGGTGTGGGAGTGACTTTTAGTCAGTCTTGCCATCTGCTGCCGCCCACTGCTGGGTGCCCAGGGTGGGTCTGGCTTGTATGGTTCTGTGCTACACGAGGTTGCAGTGTGCCAGGGGGATGCATGGTGTTTACTGCAGTGACAGTCACTGCACATGGGTGGTGTCTTGGGGTCACAGTGCAGGGTGTGCTGTACAGAAGGGGGGGCTGATGTGCACTGTGGTTGTCGACCCCCTGTGTGTGGCAGTCTCAGCCTGCCAGTGGTTGTGCTGGGGCAACATGGCTCTGCTGTGCTTTGTTGGCTTGTCCCCATGGGCGGTGGATCACCCATCTCCCCCAGTGATGCTGTGCTTAGGGTGTCTTGGGTGTACTATTAGTTCTGCAGTGTGTTCCTGTTCCCATGTGTGGCATGGCTGGTGGTGGGCCCCAGCCTGCCTCCCTGGTTGTGCAGTTCCATTGCTCTGCTGGGGGGGGGCTCTGCTTGCACTATGGCACCTCTGGACTGCTCAGCTGGGCTAGCCTTGTTGAGCTATGGTGCATCATTTCTGCTCAGCTTCCTCTTCCTGGTTGCGCTATGGTGCAGTTTGTGCGATATTCAGACGTTGGCTGCTTGCGCAGTTTGTCTTGCTCCATGTTTGAATATTGTGTCTATTGCACATATGTGCAATTGACTTGTGCTTGCTCCTGCTGTTGCACACTTTTTGGGCGCAGTTTGAATATCTGGCCCGTTGTTTTTATAACTGAGTGTTTGAAGGCCCATGTCTGCACCTCATGTCTCACAACCCACAAAGGATGTCTAGTTATTGAAATATTGCTGCTCATTGACAGTAGATTATTCCTTTTGTATTTATCCTCCTCATTCTTTTATTATCATAGTTATAGCATCTGCATGAAAATAGGATCTTTGTCTCCTGGAATTCTTCTTTATTCCCTGATTTTCCCTCCACTGAAGTTATAATCCTCTAATTTTGACTTTGCGAACTGTTGCTATGGAAATGATTATGATATTGTAACCTGAGGATTGTGACATCAGAAGAGGGAAAACCAGCAACAGGAGATGGCTGAGGCCCAGAAGTCATGTTTTCACGCAAATATCCTCAGTAATAAAGAATGAGGGGAAATTAACAAAGAAAATATTTGAAACAAATGTGGAATTGTTTTCTTTTTTTGACCAGGAAAGGAGGACTAGGCGATTCTTACAGAACCAGATTATGCTGTTGTTGGCATTTTTTAATGAATGGGGGGAACTTTGGCCAGAACACCAAGGAAATTCCCCTACTCATGGCAGGGGGTGCTGGTGGCCACTTCTGTGATGGAGGTCCCAGTGGTGGAGAGGTTGATGGAGGAGCAGGCAGCTGGGTCCTTGTCCTCTGGTCTGGCCTGTATTTCTAAAGAGGACAATGATTCAGAATGTGCTTCTTTGAAGGAGATGAGATTATTATGATGCAGCAGGATGATGTGCAGGCAAGTATTTCCTCAGATGATATGGAGGGTGATTCTTTGGATTTGGCTGACACGAGGTGGCAGCTGAAGCTGCACAGCTGGAACATGAAATAGAACAGAGACGCAAGGTCTTACCTCAAATGTTGGTGGAAGACAAGGAACAGTATCAGAAAAAAGTTGGTCTCTGTAAGAGGCTGCATAGCGCTTTACCACAAAGATTCCTGAATGAGTGTGATTTTGGAGAAATGGCATCAACCGATGCCGATGCAGTAACCTCAGGAGATTTCTGGCAATCTGCAGCTGGAGGAGGAGTTGCCTGGTTCAGGTACCACATCCAGGCTTTAGACAGATGTGCCACTTATTGTGGCAGAGCAAATTAAAGCAGCTTTTAAGGTTGCATCAGCAGAGCAGAGAGTGCAAAAACATATGGAGGACTAGACTATGGAAGCAGTTTACACAGGGTGGAAATTATCTGATATCGGGGTATGGGTCATGGATCCTTCCTGGGATCCTCAGATCAGGTGGTCTAACAGCCAGGCAGCGATGAAGCAGTAATAGCACAAGGGATCAGGAGTCAGAGGCTCGGTCTGACTGTACAGAGGTGCAACAGGTAATTTCCACTGATGTTTCAAACATTGACATTGCTATGGAGACTGCTCAATCAAAGGAGGTAGGAGTAGCTCTTATGGTAGACTCTTTTCTTAAATGACTGGGGATGGTGATAATACTGTGAGACAAGGGCAAGTGGAACTTTCTAGCTCTAGGCAGACACAGGGGATGATCATGTGGTGGATACTTTGGTACAACAACAGGCCCATAGGTCTTATGCAGTTGTAACTGCTGGTGTCAGTGGCGATAATCTAGGGGTGGTACCCCCTCAGGTGCACAGAACTAGATTTTCAGATATGTTTACATGAACAGTGCCATTGCTAGGCAAATGCTGTGCATTTGTGCTATAAAGGTGGTTTAAATTTCTATCCTGATAGAATTTATGTGGAAAATTACTTCTAAAGTAAAATATGCAGGTTCATGGCCTTGGAAATATTTGTGTTGATCCATATTTCTGGGAGAGGATGTATTTGATGTGAGCTTTTGACATCCTAGTGGTTTGGAGTGCTTTTGGATGTTATTTAATTAAATAAAATTTTCCCCTCTTTGGGCCCCTTTTCTTGCCATTCTGCTGACTAAACCCCTGGCAAAAATGATTGTGGCAATGTTCCATGATGAGAGTATCCATGTAGCTGATATAGTCCACTGGCTGCAGCAGCATTTTGAGGTTCTCAGTGCACCTGAGGCCATTATTGATTCAGAATACCCGTGGATGGGTGGCTGGATATTCAAAGTAAAATTGATGCAAACTTTGGATGGGATTGTCCATATTACAAATATTTTTTTCTTGGATCAAGACAGGGGGTCTGTTTTTATGCAGGCAAACTCAAGGCCTGCTGTAAATGTGGCTCCCATATGCATTTATCCAATATTTGTGATTGACTGAAGTGTGATATTTGTGGGGAATTTTATCACATCAGATCACAGTGTGCTAATCATTCTCATTGTAATCCTTGTGATGAGTCTGGCCACATTTATAATAATTAACCCTGGGCAGCCCATAATAAACAACATACTTTGGATCCAGATGACTTACTCAAAAAGGCCCAACAAGCTACCATCCCACAAATGCTGCAGACCCCAGCTGAATGTGCCAGTGGCCTGACACTGCCCTGTTGCCCCTTGTGAGACTAAACCTTCCAACCCTTCCTCAGATGTTCCTTTAGAAGAGAGTGGGGAGGTGGCTTCTCTATCAGAAAGTATTGTGGCTCACAAAACAGATCCCAGCATTTTGGCAGATGTTATGCCCATGCCCATGCCTGCCCCCCACAGAGCACCTGGTCAACTCCTGCTACTAGGAGAAGAAGTGGAAGTCTTACTAAAACATCCCTGCCACCAGTGGATTTGGATGACCATTATTCATTTGATGTTCTACAACAGAGGGATCCTGGTAATATTGAGGATTCTGAAATGATGTTGGATGCTTCATCTGTACATGACATACAGGATGCTGATGAAAATCTGATTACACAGGACAAAAAGGAAAAGAAAAAAGAGAGGACAAAAACATGATTAAAGAATCCAGGATTACAAATACTGAATTCTAACGGACTAGGAAGGTTATTGCTACTTTAAATACTTGCAGCATAAAAAATGCTGCAAAGAAAGTGGCTTTATTCTTCTGGTTGCCAGAGTCTGCTGTGGATTTGATTTTCCTCCAAGAGACATGGATGGATTCAAATTCAATGCTGTATATTTTTCATAATAATTGGATGTGCGGACCATCTTATTGGTCATTTGGGTTGGATAGGGCAGATGGGGTGGGTATACTCTTTCCAGGTGTGGGGTTTAGTTTTCAAAAATTGGTGGATTTGATCCCAGGAAGGGTTCTTATTGTGGATGGAATGTGGCATCAGGTTCCTAGCAGGTTTGTCTCTGTCTATGGGCCACAGTCTAAAGCAGATAGGGTAGATTTATTCTCCATTTTTATAGCCTTATTAGTCACTACCAGAACTGTATATATGGGTATGGACATTAATGTCTCTTTGAATGTTTCAGATAGACATGGGAGGGGCAAGGAAGTTTATTGTGAATCACATGCATTTAAAAAATTTATGGATACAGCTGACTTGAGTGACTGTGCTTATAATTCAGGGTGTAAGTTTACTCATGTAAGGGGAACACTCACTATTTTAAATGATTATTTGTTGGTTTCAGAAACACTTCAAATTCATGCCATGTAAACTATCCCAGTGGAGTTTTTGGTTCATCGTATGGTTAAATCAATAGTGAGCACAGAACCTGCCATGGTATCTGCTCCAGGGAGGTGGAGAATGAATGTTTCCACTCTGTCTGATAAAAGGGTTGAATTGGCTCTTTTGGATGTATTTATTGCTAAAGTTTCCATTTTACCATTATATGATGATTTAGGAGAATGGTGGAGGGATTTAAATGGGGAGGTCAAAAGCTGGTTGATTTTATATGGTGAACAGAAGGTGAGATCTGATTTTTTTTTTCATTATTTGCAATGAAAAGATCAGCTTTATGGATTATATTCTGCAGTGTATTCTGGTAATGAGGATGTGTATGCCCTTATTCAGAAAGTAAAATCAGACATGCAGTGATTTCAGTATGATAGGTCTAAAAGACTGGATGCAGCAATGTCTTTTGGCACACAGAAAATGCCTTATATAGATCCCTGTGTTATCTGCATAGATAGAAGATGTAATTCTCAGCTCGCTAGTCTCCTGTTAGATTCTGGTAAGGTTATTTCTAAAGGTGTAGGGATTTTGGGTGAAATGGATGGGTATTTACAAATATTGTTCACTTCCTCAGATGTGACACAGTTAATGGTTAAGAATTATTTATCAGACATTCAGGTTCCCCAGCTGGGTAGACAGGAGGTTTATGAATTGGTTAGACCAATACAGCAACAGGAAGTGTATAGGGTAATTCATTATTTGAAATTGGGAGTTTCACCAGGAAGGGAGGGATGGGATTCCATGAAAGTAATATAAAACATTTATTGATGTATTCAGTTATTGTTTAATGTTTTTTTTATTTTAATTACACAAACATATGTCCCTTTAGATTTTCAGTGGGGCTGGTTAATTTTTCATATAAATCAGGAGCTAGGAGATGCCTAGGGAGTTGAAGACCTACAGTATACGTCTTTTGAATTTAGATTATAAAATTTTGACTACTATTTTGCTGATGCCTCTAGAATGTAGCACCTAGTTTAATACACCCAGTTCAAGCTTGTTCTCTACCTAGCAAGACAATACATCATAATTTAGGTTTGGTTCAGGATATTTTCACCTATTATGAGATTTTGGGATTGTTGCTCACCTTAGATCAGAGCAGGGCATCTGACAGGGTGAATCATGTGCTTTCATTTAAAGTTTTACAGTCTTAGAATATACCAGATAAATTCATTTATTGGATCAAGATGGTCTATTATACAATGGCAAGAAAAAATCCTGGCTTCTGATTGGTCAGTTGGCCATCACAGCAGGGATGTTATCCTGGCATAACATTCCAGCTGATTCTTTGCCCTTGTATTTGCTTTGATTGCATCTTCTCTTAAGAAACAAAAATATTTTTCCAGACTAACAAAATCATTCTTTAATGACATAACATCCCTTCTTGGGTGTGGGACGCCCTCGGTCGGTTGCCTAGGGCACAACCTCCTGAGGTGGTATGTTATCCCAGCATAACACCTACTCTGTCAGGCATTATTCCTTTATCAAACTGCTTGAATGGCTCCTCTATTAAGAGGGATGGAAGGGATGGTAGTGTCAGTTCTCTCTGGGGTGTGTCAGGGGTGTCCATTGAGCCCCCTACTTTATGTGTTTGCATCGGATCCTTTGCTTAGAAAAGTGGTAGTTAATCCTGGGTTGGGTGGTACAGGACAGGGTGAGATGGCTAAAATTATTGCCTGTGCTGATGATGTCTGTGTGTTTGTTGGAAATGAGGAGAGTGTATATCATCTATTGGATGTGCTAGCCCAGTATTCAATGGTTTCTGGAGCTTTAGTGAATAAGGAAAAAAGTAAAGGATTGCTTTTGGTACCTGAGATTTTTTCAGATTTTCAGCTTGCTGGTATCCCCATAGGATCTGGGCCCAGTAAGATTTTAGGCCTCCAATGTGGGTCTGAGGATGCTGCTGCTGTGAACTAGCAAGATAGTTTGGAACTGGTAAAGCATAAAGTCCAGAGAGGGAAGGGTTGGCAGTTGTCTAAACTGAAGAGAGTTCATATAGTAAAACAGTTTCTACTTCCATTATTATTGTATGTGGGTATGGTGTTCCTCTGTCTTGAAATCTCAAACCTATGTGTATAGTTTATTCTTTTAAATGATTTGGGGCTGCCACTTGAATCTGATCAAAAATTATTTCCTATTTACCTAGACAATGAGGGGTTTGGGGATGATGCATCTGGTAGTTTTTTTTCCATTCATTATTTTGGTCTGTTTCTTTTAAATTGAGTCTTTCACCAGTATGGGGCCAGCCCAAACATGGTTTGATATGGTGTATGGAGACTATTTGAAGTCCTGGGAGATTATATAGGTAAAGGAAGATGGTTACTGTTTTTTTTTTAAGTCTACTGTGTTAAAATTAAGGAAGTGGAAGATTACTAAACAGGATTTAATTACTGTTCCTATAAAATTATTATATGCTAAATTTATGGAGCTGGAGTGGGTAATGGAACCAGAGTTTAAACACTGTACATCTTCAAAGATTAAGTTAGTGTGTGCCCAGCTAATGAGTCCAAGAATTCCTATTAAAATGTGGGATATTATATGGTTGGGATCATACGGTAGATTAAATGTGAAGGGTAATCAAATGCATAAATCAGTGAATGAAAGTGGGTGTGCTTATCCAGATTGTGCTGCACTTTTGGAAACTATGGAGTATTTTTTATTTACATGTTCATATGCTTCAGGATTCTGGATGGTGGCAGCTAGCACATGGAAGATGCCCTGGTTATTATGGCTTACTTATGAACAACTGAATTTGGGGGATGTGATGCAGTTCTCTAGCAGATTTAATGTCAGTACTTCACAGGTCTTTTTTGCCTGTATTAAATATTATTTATGGCAGGCAAGAGTACAATTTGTTTTGTAACAGAAATATCTGGGTCACCCACAATTATGTATTATTATTACAAATGTTGTTAGAGAGGTAAATAAAAAAAAATCTGTTTCATCCTAGGGCACAAGTAACTGTTTAGTGGAGGGATTTTTCATTTCATATAAAGTATAAATAAAGATTTGTAGGGTGGTGGGCTAATCTGGGGGTTCCTTTATCTGATCTTATTTTTCTTTGTTGATGTTCTTGGATGTTGGAATATTGTGATATTTTTGTGATATTTATGTTTATCAATAGACAGCCTTGGTGGGGTTCACTCAGCACCATACAGCATTCCCTTGACAAAGGGGACTCGGTGGCAGCTGTGTTTGTGGACCTCACCAAGACCTTCGATCTTGTTGATCATGAGCTGTTTATCAGCTCTCTGTAGAGGTTTAATTTTTCAGAAATGGTTATTAAATGGTTTGCTAATTACCTGGAAAATCGGAATCATATTACTGAAATTCATGGCCATTGTTTGTGGGGTACCCCAGGGTTCCATCCTTGGGCCCCTGATTTTTTTCTCTATACCTCCACTCAGCCCCTGATGCATGCAAAAAAACTCAATTGTTTTGCATGCTGACGATGCAGTTATTTTTACTTCTAGTAATAATCCTCAGGATGCAGTCAGCATGGTTCAAAATGATTTTCTCTTTTTTCAGTCATGGTTGTCATAAAAATTATAATTAACACTAAAAAACAAAATTTATGATATTTTCTTGTTCTAAAAAGAAAAGGGATTTAGTGGCCTCTCTGGTCGATACCCAGGGTGAAGCTATTGACCTTGTCAACAGTTTTAAATATCTGGTGTTACTCTGAATTCTGCTCTCACTTTTGAGACTCATATTATCAACATTATTAAAGTCCTGCATCAGAGGCTGGTTTGCACATTTAGGACTAAGCAGTTTTTAACTGTAGATTTGAAAAGGACATTAACGCATAGCTTTATTTTTGGAATCCTTGACTATGGTTTAGCAATTTATTCTGCCATCATTGAAAGGATGTTGTCTAAATTAAATGCCACATACAATTCTTCTTTGAGGTTTATGACTGATCTCCCTCAAAGGACCCATCACTGTTTATTATATAAGGTTTCAGGCTGTCCCTCCTTAAGAAACAGGGTCAAGGTTAGTCTAGGCTCCCTCTTATTTGGAATAAGTAAGGGGTTTCTTCCTTTTTCTTTACTAAATTTCCAAAAGTCCTGCTTTTATGGCGTAATGTTCTCTTCCACCCTGCGTATTATTATATTTTCTCCCACTTTTTAACTCTATTCCAAGGACCAATTGAATAACAACACTATTCGTATTTTTAAATCTCGACTGAAATTATGGTTGGATTCTTGCAAAGACTATTCTTGCAATTCTAATTGTTTATAGGATTGTTTGTTATGTATATTGTTGAATTATGTCTTGTCTAAATGTTTTTGTACACTTGACGCTTGTAAATGGGCACTTGTGCTCATCTTGCTTTTAAGTATAAAAATAAAAATTGAAATGAAAAATAAAACATTCTCCTGCGCTCCAGTAGGGGAACCTCTGCCCATTTGCAGAATGGCCAGTTGGTCTGAGTCCACAGTAAGGACGGTCATGTTGGAGGTAGGGGAGCAAGTCTCCTCCCCTGCCTTACCACAGCAAGAGACTGAATAGTTCTTCAATGCATAGGGGGCTCCTGATGTTCAACAGCAGGAGGAAATGAATTTTACTCAGGAAGTGATGGATTGTACAACAGGACAATTGATTGTATGCATTGAACAAGAAAATTTACCTGAAATAGAAATAGATGCAGTTCCACAAAGTTTACAGAAACACTCAGAATCTACTCTACAAGCCATGCTTCAAGTGGAGGAAGGACAATTTCAAAGAAGGAAAAAAGAACTCTTGGATGCCTTGGCTGGGGCAAGAACTGTAGACTCCACTGTGGCAGGCTTGGCCTTGCCTGAAAACCAAGCCAGTCATTCCAGTAAATCTATGGCAACAAGCTCTAAACACCCCACAGAAGCAAACAACTTGCCAAAAGTTATTTTCCAATTGTCAAGTACAGACCAATAAAATGATACCATTTTTCTTTTTCTGCTCATTCTGAGCAACATGAGGTGCAAAGAATTGTGAGAATGGCAGTTCCAAGTAAAGTGTCTTGGCTTATATTTTGGACACAAATAATGAGGCTTGGTTGATGTAGAACTCACTTTGGGTGGTTGGATGGGCTCATTCACCTACAGCAGGGGACTGGATATCAGTGTTTTCTCCCATTAGGGTTCCTAGGGTAAGCTTTCTATCAGTAGCACAAAATAAAAAAAAGATTGTGGGGATAAAGTAACTGTGGAAAGTGAGGTAACACTAGCAAATGAAAAAGAGGCAGCAACAGATTCCCCCTTAACTTTGCCTCCAGAACTTATTTTAACACAAAATCCAGTACTAAACATAGGGGACACAACTACAGCCACCCCCCTCTCAGGAGGAATATATCGTTGATAGTGCCAGTGAGACGTCTGGGTTCTCCAATGTTGCAGATACCTTTCAAGACACCAGAAATACAGGATGAAACAACACTGCTCCCAATGCCTGAAATGAAGAATGGAGCAGACAAATTTCTCGTCCATATGCCACTTTATTTTGTACACCTGTATATACTGCCAGAAGGCACAATGCAGTGCATTTGATATATTAAAACTAGGATGGATCTCTTCCCAGATAGACTCTTGCAGCAAAGACACAACTCAAAGAAAATCTGCAGTTCCACACAGCAGAAGTGTACGCTTTAATTCATGTATCTGGGGAACCCACTTTTTTTTTAACCTTATGTTTATCCTCCTACCTGCACTGTCCCCGCCATTCTTTCAGACCCCTAAAGAAGCCTTCCACAATGTCCCATGGTGCCCCAGGAGTCTGCTTCTAGAGTGTCCATCTGCTTAGACAGCCCACAGCTAACCTGGTATACCCCCTGGGTGGGGTGGGGGAAGGTCTCCCCAAGCCTTCCCCCACACAATGGTAGAGTGAGTGGGACACATTGGAGTTTACCCTGGTGAGCACCGGTGATGTGGTCCAGCTTCAGAGGAGTCATCACCTAGGAGTGATGTGCTCCATTTTCCTCCTTTTTATGGTGAGCCCCCTATCCCCGCAGTCGCTGGCACACTAGGAGAGCCAATGAGGAGGCATGCATCTAGGCGCAACTCCTCCCTGGGCTCTCAGCTGGTGCTGCCCCTCCCACTGCGTGTTCTGATCTGTATTGCCAATCCTTGGTTCACCCAGCAGGTGGCAATATGGCAGCGGAACAGACCTGCAACCCTCCCAGAGAGGAAGAGCTGCCGCTTGCGCTCAATTCTCTTCCACTGCCGACCCTTTGGCAGCCCGAGTCCATCTCCAAACCCAGGTTGCTGGCATGAAGTGAGTGTGGCATCCAGCACCTCAATGGGAACCCACTTCTGATGTGACTTTTACGCTTAATAGTGGGTTGGAAAAATTTTGGATAAAGTATCAAGCAGTCAAAAGCACCCCTCTGTGGTCACACTTTGAGGGCATACCTTAGCAAAACCAGCTAACAGAAGAATAACTGTACTGTTTAGGAATGAGGGAGTGAGTGTCACAGATTTAACCTATTGGTTTAAAACAGTGCTGCATGGTACTGGACACTCTAAAGCCATCTTTGATTTGGAGAACATATGGATGGGGGATAGAAAATAAGGGTCATCTTACATTCTACTGAGACGGAGTTACAACATCTTCCAAATAGTTTTTTTCTTGGAGGGGATAGGGGTGTTCTGTTTTATACAGCACAGCCCAAAACCTGTTACAAATGTTGATCACCTGGTCATATCGGCAGTGTCTGATCCCCTCAGATGTTTACTATGTAATGTTCTGGGGCACACCAGTGGTCAATGTAAGAATGACATCATCTGTAATTTATGTGGTACAAGAGGTCATTCATATTCTAACTGTTCTAGGGCAGTCCATAGTTAAACTGACTCAACAGATACAGAGGAACAAATGTTGTTAGTATCAATAGCTCAGAGAGCACTTTCCACTGCCCAAAAGCCCCCTTCCCCAAACAGTTCAACATGAAGAGACAGAGGTTTTTGGAGAGAAAAGTGGAATGCCTGACAGAGAGAACACCCCTCAAGAAAATTCCAATCCTGGTAGTCTGGACCAAAACTCAAGGGAGGTCATGGAAGTGACCACAACACCTGAACCCTCAAAGCTCATAGATACCATAACCATGCCCCCACCTCCTCTACAGCCAGTGAAACAGAATGCAAAACAAATGGTCACTAGATGCAAGCAGGCATGGTTACAACCAGCCACCAAAGTATCAAATATTTTTGTAACACCTATATCAAACAGGTATCAGGCTTTAAAGACAACTTGAAGCATTCTGACAATGACTTGAGGATTTTGGGGAGCAGGACAATGGGAGATAGCATCAGAGAATGAGCTCAGTGAAGCAGAAAGTATGGCAGACACAATACAGGAGAGGACATAGCAGGAGGAAGAAAGAAAAAAGGTGGGAGGTCTAAAAAGGGCAAAAGAAAGCCACCTTGAGTTACAGAATCAAACATTACACTCTATGTATCAACCCCATACTTTCTGTTCAATAAATATGAACAGTATTAAGAACAGTACAAAAATAGGGGTGGTATTTTCTCATTTAAGGGCTAATAAAGCAGGGATTCTTTTTTTTCAAGATACCAGACTACACACAGTATCAGAAATAACACTGGCAAAAAAGGCCTAGTTTACTGGGGTCTCATATTGGTCAATGAGCATGAAAGCATGCTCTGGGATAATCTTATTTCATAATGTTGCAGTAAAAGTTATTAAAACCATATATTTGATACTAGGGAGAGCTATGGTTTTGGAAATTAAATATCAGAATTCATATTTCAGGTTGATAAATATTTATGATCCCCAGAAGAAAGCAGGTCAGATTTTAGTTTTTCAGCAAACCCAGCTATATCTATTCTCCTCCCAAAATGTGGTATGGGGAGGAGTTTTAATTGTGGTGTCTGTAAAAGATAGAGGTATCAAACACTTACTCATAAAATCTTCTACGATATGTTCTTTTCACAAAATGTTATCCAGACTGCTAACCTCCTGGATGCATACTATGAGAAAACTAAAAGAACAGATCCTACCTTCCATTAAGGAGTGTTAGCTATGAGAATAGATTTCTTCTTTATAAACAAAACCTTACCAACTCGAGCTGTAAGAATCAACCCGGTAGAATATTCTGACCATAGTGAATTGTATGTTACAGTGGGTCCTCAATCAGCTCAAAATCCCATGGGTCAAGGCTGTGGAAACTTAATTCTTCTCTTTTAAATTTTGAAGAATTACCTCAGGATTTGAAATATTTAATTAAAATAAGAAAATATGTATATGAAATGTATGGCGACCCCACCCTTTGGTGGGAAGATACCAAAATGGAGATTAAGCAGCTTTTAATTTCTCTTAATAAAACATACAGGAACAAAGATTATTTTCTTATTTGAAAAGAACAGCAATTGCAGTATTTAATGACCTTAGCTCAAACTACAAAGCATAATTTTACTGACCAAATAAAACATGTGAAACACAGTATGCAGCAGTTTCATAATAAACAAACTAACACCTTGAACATGCAGCAGATTTTTGGTACTCAAGGGAAACTTGCTTCAGTATGTCCTTTTTAAGCTGCAAAGACAGGATACATAAGAAAACTGTGGAAGCAGTTCTTGATACAAACAATGTATTATGCACTACACCAAAAGAGATTTTAAATTTGGTCATGCAGTATTCCTTTAAACCTTTTCAGGAGGAAGAAACTGCTTTACATAATATTCAACCCTTTTGTGATCAATTTGACCCCGCTGTATGTCCACCTGAGATATTGATTGACTTAACAAAAGATATAACACCAGAAAAGGTAGGTGTTGCCATTTCCTCCTTTGGTAATGGTAAGCTCCTGGGAAAGATGGGTTTACATCTGAATTATATACAGTAAATATCTCAGTACAGAAACAGAATCAGAACTAGCTCAGGTTTTTAATTTTTTACTACAGTATTCCAGGATTCCACTGGAAATGGTTGAGGGTATACTTATTTTTCTTCATAAAAAAGGGAATAAACAGAATCTATTGAACTGGAGACCCATTAGTTTATTGAACAATGATTTCAAAATTGTAATGAAAATGTTGAATGCAAGACTTATAAGAACTGCGGACTACCTTATAATACCAGCAGAATTTAGTACAGTAATAATAATAAACTTTATTTGTTATAAGCACAATTCAAACAAATACTAAAGCTCCTTTACAGAGTAAAACCTTAAAAACTGTAGATATTTGAAACCAATAAAATGACAGATGACCATAAATTAATTCTCAGGATAGGCAAGAGAGAATAAAATGTTTTAAGTGCAGATTTGAACTCTCCACAGTCAGGCACCCCTCTGATAAGGTAGAGAATTTCACAGGGTAGGAGCCACAAAAGCAAATTCTTGGGCTCGATGGTCTTCAACAAACCCTGGAATCTCCACAATCCCTCATCAGTGGAATGGAGTGGTCAGAGGGGCAGTAGGGATGAAGCAGCTTTTGCAAGTAACTCAGTCCCTGTCTGTGTAGGGCTTTGTAGGTCAGCACACTGACATTGAAGGTGATCCACCTCTGAACTGGCAGTCAGTGCAGTTCACACAGCACAGGTGTGACATGGCTAGATCAAGAAAGCCCAGTCAACAACATGGCCACAGCATTCTGCACCAGCTGCAAGTGATGGATATCAACCCCCAGCAGCCTAAGGTACAGGGCATTGCAGTAATCAAGGCGGGAGGTCACAAAAGCATGGACCAATGATGGAAGATCACAGGGCAGAACCAGATGCTTGATCCAGGTGATATTCCTCAGATGGTAAAATGAGGTCTTGATGACAGATGACACCTGAGACTTCAGGGTCAATCCCTCATTAAAAATAATGCCCAGATTCCACACCTGTTCAGAGGCCATCAGCTGGCAACTGCTGAGCAAAAGCCCAGAAGCCTGCCCAGCTGAAGACCCCTCTACCCAGTGACCTGGGCACCACCGAGACCTTGATTTTGTCAGGATTCAGCCTCAACCAGTTGGCATTCATCCAGGCCTGGATTTCAACAAGGCAGCTGTTAAACACATAGACCACATCATCCTGGCCAGGTACAAAGGACATGTATAGCTTATTATCATCTGTGCAACAGTGAAAATTCAAGCCATACCATGTTACTGTGTCTCCCAATGGCAGCATATACACCATGAATAACACAGGTGAAAGCACAGAGCCTTTGGGTACTCCACATGGTAGAGAGAATGCATCAGAGGAAAAAATTCCTGACATAACTCTCTGAGATCTACCAGTAAAGAATAAGTGGAAACATCTGAGGACTGTCCCTGACAATCCACAGATAGCCCACAGGTGTTCCAGCAATATGCCATGATCCACGGTGTCAAATGCTGCAGAGGGATCAAGAAGGACTAAGATGGAATGACCCTCCAATCTCTCACTATCTGGAGATCATTGACCACCCGAACCAAGGCAGTCTTGGTGCTATGCCGCTTCATAAATCCTGAGTGGAGAGGATCGTAGATAACATGGATGGTAAGGTGGTCATCCAGCTGCAGCACAACCACCTTCTCAATAACCTTGCCCACAAAGGGCAGGTTAGAGATGGGTCAGAAGTTGGCAAGACAGTCTGTGTCAAGAGAAGATTTCTTAAGAAGGGGTGTCACCATAACCTCCTTCAGGAAGTCAGAAAACTCATCTGTCTCAAGCAAACTCCAGACTATCTCTGCCAGGACTGGGATGATGACCTCAATGCACCCCACTGCGAGACAAGTTGGGCCTGGGTCCAAACTACAGCAGGCCGGCCACATACTCAGGATGATCCTTAAGACTTCCATGATCACCAGCTGGCTAAAGGCTGATCAACCAAACTGGGGCTCTGCAACCTCCAACCAATCATTGCCCCACCCATTGGAGTGAGTTAAGCAGATCTTTGATCTAATGTTGGCAACCTTATCAGCAAAGAAGTGAACAAACTCATCACACTTATCCTGAGACAATGCTCTCTGAGCTTGCAGACAGGCTAGATTGCTCGGTCTGTCTACAGTTCAGAAGAGCTGAGCTGGTCTGTTCCTTGCAGTGGTAATCTCCCCAGACAGGAACTCTGCCTTATTATGGGAGATCACCAATTTATAGCATGTGTAATGGGCCATCAATCTAAGTCTGTTGGCATCAAGATCACATTTCTGCCAGCGACATGCCATCTATCTTGCCTCTCTCTTCATCTCCCTCAAGGTCCCATCAAACCAAAGGGAGCAAGGGTGAAGGGTGAGGAGGCAACAAGGACAGGAACAATAGAGTCCAGAGCTGCCACCACAGCCTTGTTATAGGCCTGTAGTAGGTTGTCTGGACTCCTGTTAGCGTCAACAATTTGATAGATCAAATGCTACCATCAGGCTATCTAGGTTACACCCCTTAATGGGCGGTACTGGACCATCTCCTAAGGGGCAGATCTATAGGGGCCTGAAAGTTGAACCTGATAGTGTAATAGTTAGACCAACTGATTGGCTCCACCACCAAGTTGGAGGTTTGGATGCACCAGTAGAAGACCAAGTCCAGAACATGACCAGAATTATGGGTCACAGAGGAAACTACCTGTGTGAACCCCAACAAAGTCATTAGTTGGAGATAGTCCTGACCAAAATGTGAGCATGCATCATCAACCCAGGCACTGAAGTCACCCAGCACCATCATTCTGGGAGATTACAACACCATGTTGATGATGAAGTCTGCAACTTCTTGCAAAAATTGCTTCCCATCCCCGGGTGAAAAGTTGACAACATGAATTTTGCATCCCACATCTGTGCCCAGGATACATTCAAAAGATCTGTTCTCCCCCACTGGCACATCTATCAGCCTAATTCCATTCAAAAACAACTGACTACACCGCTGACCCTATGATCCAACCTTGGGTGGTGTACAGTGGTAACCTTATACATTGCCAGCTACTGTATTTACAGATATTTCATGAAATTTCTGAAGAGTTTCTCTCTGCTGCCTCTACTGTGGAAATGTAGAAAGCAGGAGATATTTATGGAAATATCACAGAAATTTTGAGAAATAGCTGGCAGTGTCTGTGGCTGCTACTGTATAACTGAGACACCAGCTGGAACCACTGACTCAAGAATGGGGCCAGCATTATTATCCACCCAGGTCTTGGTGATGCATGCCAGGTCTGATGTCCCAACAAGATCAGCAATTATTGTTGTCTTGTTTTTAATGGACCTGCCATTGCATAACACTGCCTGGGTTGGATGAGACTCCAAGGTTGATTGAGTCAACTGCCCACAGAAAGTGGAACCCTTGGGTATGAGGACCAGACAGGAAGGACCCTTCTCCAGTCTCCATTTCACCCCAGGGCATCTCCTAATCCTCATGACCCCAATCCAGCCACCAAGCTGCCCCCCAGGTCCATGGTCCCCCAAATACCTCCTCCTTAAATCCCCAATGCTGAACAATGATTGTATATGTCAGCATGCAAAGGGGGGTAACTAAAGGGATGGAGGCCCCAGAGTTCGGAGAAGGAGTAACACCTGACCGGGAGAGTCACCTGCCAGCACATTAACTCCAGCCACCCAGTATAGTCACCCAGAAATTATAAAACCCAAACTGCAAATTGAACTAACACAAATAAACAACCAATCCCTCCTCCCCAAAATTAGTCTTAAAAATCTTAGCTCATATGGTCCATATATAAGTCCAGGTTATAGTACAAAACAAATCCAAGTTAAAAAGGAGGCATGCAAAAACCTTCAATAAATGTTCCAGAAAGGTGAAGCTGTCATCCTCAACTGAGCTAAATAATCAAATGTCCAGATAATCCTCCAACCCAACAACAGCAGACAATTAAGGAGTCAAATAATAAACCATGGCGGTCCTCTCACTACCTCACCTTAGTCTAGCATCAGGACCTGCTTCTGAATAAGGTGCCTCCAGTATCCAGGGAATAAGAGTCAGAAATTTGCTCTGCTGAAGCTCTTACTCCTTTCTCCTATACCACACACTGCAGCTTCCAGGCTGAATCAGCACCTACTAGGAGCCACAGTGATAGAGCCCAAAAATCAAGCCAATGTGGATCACCCTGATGGAGGCCCAGATGATGCCCTCCTAGAGAAGACCCAAGGACTGTCAGAGACCATGTTGCCCACCAGCTTACACCTCCTCCCTGTCCCACCTGGCTATGGGCAACCAAGGCAGCAATCCCCAATCCAGCACCATGGCCTGGGAATTAGGAGATACTGACGGCTCCTGTCCAAAACAACTGACCAGCAAACCCAAATTGATTGCCTAATTAGCTGCTCCAGAGACCTGGCTGTCCTCCAGTAGCCATCATCCCTACTGCCCACTATGCCCACTGGGGTAACCATCCTAACAGAAAGAACCCCACCAGCACCATCCCAACAGCAAACCCACTGGTCTAGCACTTACCGTCATCATCTCCAAGACATGGCCAGACAGTGATTAATGCCCAGCTGCAGAAAGTGGTAAAGTCCACCCAAAATGACAGCTTGTCTGGATCGTGCTCTCACAATACCAGCAACCAGTTCTTCAGAGGGCTCAGCAGGAAATCCACATCCTCCCAGTTACCATAAGGCAGCTCTTCTGTCTTCCCTTTCTCGGCTTGCGCAGTCCTAATCAGCCACAAATCCAAGCAGGAAAACTCCTGTAAAAGCTCCAGTGGCTCCACAACAGGTCCTCAAAGAGGTCACCCCCTTCCCATAGTGAGTCAGCTAGACATTCAATACGGCCTTTCAAAGTGACCCGCCATGAAAACATAATAATAGCACAAATAGCTAAAAGCTATAAAAGTCCCAATGTATGGGATCAACAGCAGAAGTGTGAATGTTAAAAAAAGAATGTAAAAATACCTGTTAGCAGTATTAGTAGTGTTTCTACCACTAGCAGTTTGGCATTAGAATAACTTATTGCGAACATAGTAAACAGGTCAAACGGCGTTTGACCCAAGCCCAAAAAGATAATGATAGTCACACTAAACTACCTCACTTCTTGAACCCTGCTAAAATTAACTATAGCAAAGCGATAAAATGATTAAACAAATGAACAGAGTAAAATAAAATAAAATAAACCAAGTAAAACACAAAACAAAAAAGTGAGGCTAGTCTAGTGGCTCAGGCAGCTCGCTTACACAGTTGCCATCTTGCAGTTCACTTCCTTCGCAGATTGTGCAATAGTACCGGTAGGTCAATTGCAGACCAAATCATACTACTAAGGGAGATTATGGAACAAGATAATATTACTGATTAGATGGATTTTTTCTTATTAGATCAGCAAAAAGCGTTTGATTCAGTTAGTCACACCTTTTTGTGGCAAACCTTTCAGATATATGGCATACCTCAACTTTTTATTGATTGGTTAAAAATGTTATATAAAACAGCAACAGTTACCCAGGTGAATGGTAAATGCGGACCCCTTATTCCTATAAAGGAGTAAGGCAGGTCTGTCCAATCAGCCCATTGCTATATGTTTTCAGCATAGACTCATTATTATGAATTTTAAATATCACACAATCTATTTCTCCCATTCAATATTTGGACAACTATGTGCCATTCAAAATGGCATATGTAGGTGACATCTGCCTTGGCAGTAGTTAAAAATTCTCCTTCAGCAGTGCAGGTGCACAAATTTGTTCAGACTATGAGTCTGTATCTGGCACTGCATTAAATAAAACAAAATGTATACTTTGAGAACTAGGGAAAAACAGAATTTAAGAACATGAATAACATAAATTAATGGAATTAATGGAAAAACAGGAATTAACTAACTTTCTTCCTCTCTCTGAACCATCCTAATGCTCTTGAACTATGTCACCCAAATAATTCACAGTACTGTCTCACTAATATGTAGGACAAATGGAGAATGTAATGAATAACAACTTGCCAACTAGATACTGTACATGTAACTCTCATAACTACTGCTATGTGTAAACAGCTGAATACTGTATACCCATGATAACCTGTATATGCAAATGTACAAATGTTTATAATATCATGTACTGTTATTCCCGGGTCGCCCCTAAAAAAAAGGGACCTTCGGGGCCCAGTGGGCCTACCCGGTCATCAAAATTCAATAAATAAAATAAATAAATAACAGGAATTAAGGAGTAAGAACAATGGAACCTATAAAGATTCTGGGGATAGAATTTGGTAAGGAAAATGTGGACATACTAAACTGGGATCAGAAAATAGAACAAGGGAAAATTATGGTACAATGATGTGATGGAATCAGTGGAAAATGACTAAGGCAGAAAAGATTTATCTTATTAAAACATATTTATTACTAGTTTTTTATTCATTAGCAGTTTCTTTCCACCACCAAAATCAAGAGAAACAACCATCCTCAGCATTTTTTTACAAGCAATTTGGGAGAGCAGATTAAATCTGACAAAATGAAATATTCTTTATTTACCAGCACAGAAAGGAGCACAGAACAAGGTTAACCCATATTTTCTGTCAATTTATTTTTACAAATTTAAAACCTCTATTAAAACGTACTTGAAAATGTTTGACAGATATATTTTATTCAACAATCTCCACAAGGTTTACTTTGTGAAAGACAGATACTCTACGAATTGTGAAGAGAAACCCTTTAACTCCTCTATATTTGAGGGATGTCTTTGTAAAATTAAAATCTTGGAGAAAAACAAGTTCATCCATTCTTACTGGTATAAAAAACAAGTTTATATGCAGGTTATTGGTACATTTTTCAGAACCTATTGTTTTTCCAAAATGTCCACTAGATTGTCTACCGCCCTACAGGATTCAATTGTTGATAGGAGGATTCCTTTAAAATTAAAGTCATTAGTTGGTTGTGTTGTCATGAAAATGTAATATTAAGGCTAATCAAAACACAAATAGATGGAAGTGAGGATGTGTTCTAGACAAGGATGTGTACAACAACTGGAAACTATGGAACATTCATTTTTTTCATGCTCATATATAGAGCAATTTGGGGCTTTACAGCCTTACAGTGGGAGGAAAAATGTTTTGCAAATGTAAATTACTGTATAGGATTTTAATTTATGGGTTATGCACTAAGAAGTGGGAAAAATGGGATAGGAATACCCTGAATGTAATTATAGCAACATTTAAGTGGTTTATTTGGAACTCTAGAAGTTTATTTACCCTGCAACAAAAGGATATTAATTATATCAAATTATTGTTCAAGATTACTAGTGAACTGAGGGAGATTTATAATGCTGAAACAAAATATAATACTCAGCAGACCATAAAGCAGAGCTGGAAGAACCTTTCTTGGATCACTAATAGTGATGTATCAATTATGTAAAATTATAGGATGATGTGTTTATTTTATTTTCTCAGGTTTTTTTGTAAATTACAATAGGATAGAATACATCTGATTTTGTTTTCATAAAACTGAAATAAATGTAATGGAACACTGTACTTTATTTATGGATTTTTCTTTATGAATTGTATGATTTTCTTTCGAATTTTCAATGAAAACAGATTCCCCTACTCTTTCAAGAGCGCCCATGGATATATAAGTGTCAGTGGCTCAGTAGGTAGCACACTTGCCCTGAGACTGGGAGATCAGAGGCTGTGGGTTCAGTTCCCACATCTGGCACTCTCAAGTAATATTCCAGTACTGAAACTGTAGTGCTGCACTTCTGAAATGCCGCCTTCGGATGCAACGTTAAACTGAGGTCCCATCTGCCTGGATTGGTGGTAGTTCTGGTGGATATTAAAGATCCCATGGCACTTATCAAAAGAGTAGGAAATTTCCCAGTGTCTTGGCCAAATTTCCCTCATTCACTAAAAATACCACAAACAGCTTAATCTGGTTCAAGGTCAGTTGGCATTCATCTGTTTCCCCCTTCCCTGGTTCGTGCCTGAAAATAGGCAGGATTTGTCTAGTGCACTTACCCGGTCAACAAAAATGAAATAAAAATAAAATAAATAAAAATAAAATAAAAGATAAATAAAATATTTAATGTCCACCTGAAAAACCACCAGAACCAGATGGGCATTGGTTTAACATCTCATCCAAAAGACAGCAACTCAGGAGTACAGCATCCCCCCTCATAATGCACTACAGGGTCAGTACTGAGATTTTTTCCAGGTTCCTGTTGTGGGTCTATAATCCACAGCCTTCTGATTGTGTTTACATTTTACATTTATAAAGTTTTCCCAGAGGCTGGAAAGTCTCTAAATTTTGGAAAGTTAATATGATGCAACAATTTGATTTCATACACTGTATATCTCAAAGCACTTTACAGAGAGTGGGTGTGTGGGGAGGACATGGATGCAAATATTTTGCTGTCCTGTGGTGTGCTGTGGAATGCTTTGAACCTTGTATTGCATTGTTTGGGCTGGCAGCCATTTTCCATGCACCCTCCTCTCTTCTGTGCTCACAGTGGTCTGTCGGATTTAGTTATACAGGATGCAATATCCCACAATCCCCTGGAAGAGGGGATCCATAGTCAGGTGAATCTCAGTTTCATTCTGGAAGCAAGCTGTCTGGTCAGCACTCCCTCCTGATCTATCCCTGGCACCGCAGTATATTCCACAAGTACAGACAGGGCATGGTATGGAGCAAGAATGGGATGTGAGCTGATGCACACCAGATACAGTATGCACAATTCACACATACCCAGGCATTTTTATGGATCAGATCTTTTAACTGTATGTTGATGTTGCCAAATTCATAATTCCTGACATGTTTTACTGCTTACAGCTACTGCCCTATTAGTATCTAACTGTACCTTTTTAACCCATGCTGAACATGATGGAAGTTGTTGAACATAGCCTGGCACCTCTGCACAGACTAGCACCCTCATTACCTCTGCCTCCTGTATTCCTTTCCATGCATTGGTGCACTGACCTGCGTGCTTGTGCAGAGAATGTGCTGTAACCCCTTTGTGTATACAGTATAACCTTGATTATCCAACCCTCCATTATCTGTACCTCTGGATTATCTGAACGTGTACCATGTCCCCTGAGCTAATAGGAACAAGGTGAAAGAGACCATTAATTTTATGAACCCCTTGATTATCAGAACTAATCTTACGTCCCCCAATGAGTTTGGATAATCAAGGTTGTACTGTACCACAAAGGGGCACAATGTTGCAAATGCGTAAAGGTCCATGTGACCCTTTTGTGGCACAAAATTGTGACTTGTGTGGGACCCTGTTTTCATTGAAAGTCCTCGTATCTTTCCATATAACTAAGAATTTATTTGTTTACTGAAATTATTTTACAAGGTAAACAGTGCAGAGCATCATATAAGTCTCATTTGAAGATGAAGCCTGGGGAAGGAATAAGGCCAGAGGGAGGGAAGAAGAACTAGGGAAACATGAAGTATTGCAGGCATCACATTTTTCCCATTGCATGAACTTTACATTTTTGACTTTAAAGTAATTATTTATTATTTATTTCAAAAGTTTTACCAGAAAAGAGATACTGAGCCAGAAACTGCTTGTTCTGAAATGCATCCAGCTGTATGTGAATAAGTAGACAATACAATACAGTGCAAGAGTAAATAAAATACAGTAAGGTGCAAGAGTAAATCATAAAAATAAGGCGAAAGAGCAAATAAAATACAATAAGGAACAACAGCAAATGAAATGCAATAAGTTAAAGAGTAAATACAATAAAATACGAACATACAAAATTTGCCAGCAGATAAAGGCCTAGAGATCTATCAAGTCTGCTCGAATGTGCAGCTAGCACCCATTATTCTGCAGCTACCCCTCCCTTCCACCCTTCCCCTTAATTAACCCTCCCCCTTGTCCTGTCCCATCCTCGTTTGAAGCAGTCCACTGTTCTACTGCATACCACTTCTGCAGGTAACGCATTCCACCCAGCCACCACCCCTCTGTAAAAAGTGTCTCCTCATCTCCCTCCTGAACCTTCCTCGCTCCAGTCTCATATCATGGCCCCTGGTGGCCCCCCTTACTTTGAACAGCCCCTCTGTACCCGTCTTGTTTATTCCTTTCATGTATTTAAAGGTTTCAATCATGTCACCCCTGTCTCTCCTCTCCTCCAGTGAGTACATGTTCAACTCCTTCAACCTCCTCTCGTATGATAAGTCCCCCAGACCCTTGATCATCTTTGTCGCCCTGCGCTGTACCCTCCAGTAACTTAATGTCCCTCTTCAGATACAGATGCCAGTACTGCACACAGTACTCCAGGTGTGGTCTAATGACCTATACAGTGGCAGAATCACCTCCTCCCTCCTCGAGGATATACCCCTTGCAATACAACCCAGCATTTTGTTGGCCTTTGCAGCTGCCTTCCTACACTGTGCCGAGTTATTCATTGACCCTGTAATGAGCACACCCAGATCCTTCTCCTCCTCCTCTGTCTGGGCTAGCTGCACTACCCCTAGCTGGTAAGTCCTTCTTGGGTTCTTCATCCCAAAATGCAGTACCTTGCACTTTTTGACATTAAAGCCCAGTTGCCAGGTGTCTGACCAGGTTTCAAGCTTTGCCAGATCATCCTGCAACCCCTGCCATCCCCCCAGGTCATCCACCACCACGCCAACCTTGGTATCATCAGCAAACAGACTGATCTTTGCTCTTGATGTCCCATAATATGTCTGCAATGAATATCCCACAACAACACTGGTCCCAACACTGAGCCCTGTGGGACACCACTGTCACTGCCCTTGGGTGTGAGAGCTCCCCACCCACCACCACCCTCTGTTGCCTTCCCTGCAGCCAGTTTCCTACCCATCTCACCAGCTTTGCACCCGCCCCTGTACCTACTAGCTTCCTTCCCAGCCTTCCATGTGGCACTGAGTCGAATGCCTTACTGAAGTCCAGATACAAGACATCCACTGCATGGCCCCTGTCCAGTTGCCTAGTTACCCAGTCATAGAACTCAACCAGGTTGGTTTGGCAGGATCTGCCACGTATGAAGCCATGCTGTTTGCTGTCCTGTAGTCCATTGGCCTCTAGGAGGGCCACCAGCCTCTCCTTCAGATAGTCTCCATTAGCTTACCCATGATGGATGTGAGGCTCACTGGTCTGTAGTTTCCTGATTCATCCTTAGCCACTGTTGTGGAGGAGCACCACATGAGTCACCCTCCAGTCCGAGGTACACACCCCAATGTAGTGAGGCATTAAATAGGTCTCGCCAAAGGTCCTGCAAGGACCTCTGCCAGCTCCTTCAGTACCCTAGGTGGATGCCATCTGGGCCTGGTGCCTGTCCACCCTCAGTGCCTTCAAACCCTCTCGAACTCTGCCTCCATGATTTCCCATCTGTCGCCACTCCTCCCTGCATCTGCCCTTTCTCCCACCTTGGTGTCACCCCCTCTTCTCTTTAGTAAATACTGAGCATAAGTACTCATTTAGTGCTTCCGCCTTATCGTACCCTGCTTCCACCCAATCCCCCTCCTTCCTAATCCTTACTATGTGGTCCTTACAGCTCCTTTTCTTCCTGATGTACTTAAAGAAGTCCTTCTCCCCCTTCTTAATGCCTTGTGCCAGCCTGAGTTCCGTAGACAATACAATAAGGCTCAAGAGTAAATAATATAAACAAGGTACAAGAGTAAATAAAATACAGTAAGGAGCAAGAGTAACTAAAATACATTAAGGAACAATAGTACAATACAGTAAGGTACAAGAGTAAATAAAATACAGTTATGTACAAGAGTAAAGAACATAAATAAGGTGCAAGAGTAAATAAAATACAATAAGGCCTCTCTACTAACTCTGCTGCTCTCCTCCCACAGCCTTCACTCATCTGATAAATCACTGCTGCTAATGGCAAGATGTAAATCTAACAAAGGAACCCTTGCTTTCTCACACTCCATGGCCAAACTCTGGAACTCCCTGCCTCTCGATGTTCACCTAGCCACCAGTCATGCCCAGTTCAAAGCAATTGTCACTCCTCCCTATTTAGCCAGGTCTCCTGTGTCTGCTTCAACCCCAGTCTACATTTCAGACTCTCTCTCACTTCCTCTGCTGCAAACTGTTTCTGCTTAGTCCATTTAGTCATGTTATCAGGCACTTATGTCTCATTTTGTTTTTGCTTCAACTGCTCTTAACCTAGTTGTTTGTTAGCTACATGTCAATACTAGTCACTGAATTTATGTTTATGTTTATGATCACTCTGACCAGTCTTGTTACTTACTCAGGTATTTTGTGAAATCTTGATTGTATTTATACTATTGTTGCTTCCTGAATTCAAAATATATTTCCCTGATTATTCCTACCTATTGTAATCTCTCGGTCGTGCCTGAAAATAGTTATGTTCTTGGCTATGGTACTTACCCAGTAAACAAAAACTAAATAAATAACAGTAAATACAATACTGTAAGGCACAAGAATAAATAAAATACAAGTAGCAAGAGTACATAAAATACAGTAAGAACCAGGAGTAAATAAAATACAATATGGTACAAGAGTACATAAAATACAATAGGTAAAGAAGTAAATAAAATACAGTAAGATGCAACAGTAAAAAATATACAGTAAGGTGTAAGAGCAAACAAAATTCAATAAGCTGCAAGAGTCAATAAAATTTAGTAAGGTGTAAAAGTAAATAAAATACAGTAAGAACCAGGAGTAAATAAAATACAATATGGTGCAAGAATAAATAAAATACAATAAGGTGCAGGAGTAAATAAAATACATTAAGATGTAACAGTAAACAAAACTCTGTAAGGTGCAAGAGAAAATGCAGTAAGGTGCAAGAGAAAATAAAATTCAGTAAAGTGCAAGAGTAAATAAAATATTGTAAGATGTAAGAGCAAATAAACTACAATAAGGAGCAAGAGTAAATAAAATACAGTAAGGAGCAACAGTAAATAAAATACACAGTGGTGCAAGACTAAATAGAATACAGGAAAGGTGCAAGACAAAATACAATAAGGAACACATGTAAACAAACTACAGTACAGAACATGAGTAAATAAAATATAGTAAGGTGCAAGAGTAAACTAAATACAATAAAATACAATACAGTGCAAGAGTAAATAAAATACAGTAAGGTGCAAGACTAAATAAAATACCATTAGGAGCAAGAGTAAACAAAATACAGAAAAGAGCAAGAGTAAAAATACAGTAAGGTACAAGAGTTAATAAAATACAATGAGGTGCAAGAGTAAACAATACAAGTAAGGTGCAAGAATAAATAAAATGAAATAAGGTACAAGAGTAAATAAAATATGGCAAGGTGCAAAAGTACATAATAACCAGTAAGAAGAGTAAACAAAATGCAGAACGAAGCAGGGTTAAAAAAATAATAGAATGCAAGAGTAAATAAAATAATGTAAGGTGCAAGAGTAAATAAAATTCAGTAAGGGACAAGAGTAAATAAAATACAATAAGGAGCAAGAGCAAATAAATACAGTAAGGAACAAGAGTTAGTAGCATATAGTAATTAGCAAGAGTTAATGCAATGCAATAAGGTATAAGAGTAAATAAAATACAAAAGTGCAAGAGTATATAAAATACAGTAAGGTGCAAAAGTAAATAAAATACAGTAAGGTGCAAGAATAAAATACAGTAAGGCGCATGAGTAAATACAGTTCAGTAAGGAGTAAGAGTTAATGCAATGCAATAAGGTACAAGAGTGAATAAAATAAAAAAGTGCAAGAGTACATAAAATACAGTAAAGTACAAAAGTAAATAAAATACAGTAGGTGCAAGAGTAAATAAATTACAAAATGTGAACGACTAAATAAATACGGTCAGCAAGAGTAAATAAAATGCAATAAGGTACAACAGTAAATAAAACACAGTAAGGTACAAGAGTAATAAAATTCAATTAGGTGCAAGAGTAAATAAAATTCAGTAAGGTGTAATATAATAAAATATAGGGAGCAGAAGTATATAAAGTTATTTGCAAAAAAATTTGTCACTACACCAGTTAGGGTAACTTAATGCCACAGAAGTAGTGAAATATGGCATTGAGGTTTCCAGCCCTAGCTCCCCACCAGTCCATCCCCCAAGCAGTGAGAAAAAAAAATCATTGTGATTTTAGTTGTCCTGAGTCTTGGAGAATCAGGGATGGGGTCTCCCATGGGGTTTCAGCCCTAATGCTCACCCCATTCTGGTATGGTGTTTAAACATACAGAACTGTGCCCCCCCCAACATGTTGCCAACAACCTGTGGATACTGTCTGACAAAACAGATCACATCTGGCCTTATTTGCTCACTGAATGGGTGAGCAATTAGAGTTGAAAACTTCAAGGGAACCCACTCCTGATTTGTCAAGACTCAGGACAGTCAAAACTATAATGATTTTTGCCTTTGCTGCTTGGGGGTGGCAGGTGGGTAAGACATTTTGCTACTTTTGTGGGATTAAGTTACCTTAACTGGTGAACTGACAAACTTTTTTTTTTACAAAGAATATGTACAGTATGTGAACAGGTGCAGATGTGCAGGGCCCTTTTGTCCTTGTGCCAAGAAGAATTTGTCTGCCTACAGAAGTGCAAAGCATGGCACATTGGGCCAGATATTCAAAGCTTTGTGTGGTTCACAAATAGTTTACACGGGATTAGTGCGGGTCTGCCATATTCAAAAGGCCAACTAGCGGGCGCAAACAGCACTAGCGACAGGCAAACCATAATGATATGCAAGGGGCATAGTGAACATGAATACAGGTGCTATGAGATATTCAGTGACTAGTGCTATGCTAAGGTGTTTAGCATGACATAGCACAACCTTTAGCGTGGTACAAATTACCACCTAGGAAAAACTGGTCTTAACCCTGGGCATAGAAACATAGAAACATAGAATTTGACGGCAGATAAGGACCACTTGGCCCACCCAGTCTGCCCATTTCCCTACCTACTGGATAAGCTGCAGATCCCAGTTAACCAGCAGCCTATTTCTTCCTACCCCCACCCCCCAGAATAGCCTTATGACTATCCCATGTATGCTTGAATTCCACCACTGATTTTGACTCCACAACCTCCTCCGGAAGGCCATTCCATGCATCCACAACCTCTCTGTGAAAATACTTCCTTAAATTACCTCTGAGCCACCCCCTCTATCTTCAAATTGTGCCCTCTTGTTCTTGCACACCTTTTTGAAAGATGCTACCCTCTTGGACTTTGTTGATTCCCTTGAGGTACTTGAAAGTTTCTATCATGTCCCCCCTCTCCCTTCTTTCCTCGAGGCTATACATATTAAGCTCCTTAAGTCTCTCTTCATATGTCCTCCAGTGCAGACCCTGCACCATTTTAGTTGCCCTTCTCTGGACAGCTTCTATCCTGTCTACGTCTTTGCGGAGATTGGGTCTCCAGAACTGCACACAGTACTCCAGATGGGGTCTCACCAGCTGTCTGTACAGAGGGATAATAACTTCCTGTTTTCTACTGGTGATGCCTCTTCCTATGCATCCCAGTATCCCCCCAGCCCTCCTTGCTGCCTTCTCACATTGCTTGCCCACCTTAGGTCATCTGATATGACTACCCCCAGGTCCCTTTCCATTTTTGTTGTTGTTAGTATCTCACCCCCATTGTGTACTCATCCCTGGTTTTTGTTTCCAGGTGCATTACCTTGCACTTCTTAGCATTGAATCTAAGCTGCCATACATTTGACCATTCCTCTAACCTTGCCAAGTCCCTTCTCATCCTTTCCACCCCACCCTGTGCATCAACTCTGTTGCAGATCTTAGTGTCATCTGCAAAGAGACATACTTTTCCTTCCAGTCCTTCTGCAATGTCACTTATAAAGACATTGAAGAGGACTGGTCCTAATGCTGAACCCTGCGGTACCCCGCTAGTAACCCTCCTTTCTTCTGAGTGGACTCCATTTACTATTACTCTCTGTGTCCTATTCTCCAGCCATTCTTTACCCAGGCTGTCATCTTGGGACCCACCCCAGGCTGGCTAACCTATATATTAATCTTTGTGTGGGACTGTGTCAAATGCCTTGTTAAAGTCTAGGTAGGCCATGTCCACAGCCCCTCCCTGATCTACTACTTGGTCACCCAGTCAAAGAAATCTATCAGACTCATCTGGCATGACCTTCCCACTGTGAATCCATGCTGCCTAGGGTCATGTGCCCTGGCCTCTAGATACTCGACAATTCTTTCCTTTAGAAGTGATTCCATCATTTTCCCTATCACTGAGGTTAAACTAACAGGTCTATAGTTTCCTGCTTCTGCCTTGCTCCCACTTTTGTGAAGGGGAATCACATCTGCCCTCCTCCAGTCCTCGGGTACCACCCCATCCTCCCATGATTTGTTAAAGAGGGTAGTCAGTGGTGTCACTAGTTCTACCTTTAGTTCTTTTAGAATTCTGGGATGAATCCCATCAGGCCCCATTGCTTTGTCCACCTTCAGTTTTAAGAGTTCTTCAGAACCCTTTCTTCTGTAAATGGGCTGGTATCAACTTCTGTATCCAGAGTGTTACTACTGTTTGTTTTATGTATCTCCTCTTCCTTTGTAAATACTGAGCAAAATATTTGTTTAGTATCTCTGCCTTTTCACAGTCTCCCTCTGCCCACCCTCCCTCCCTTTATTAAGCCTCACTATCCCTCCCTTGGTCTTCCTTTTGCTCCCTGATGTACCTATAAAAGGTTTTATCCCCTCTTAACTGAGTTGGCTATCTTTTCCTCGGTTTGGGCCTTTGCTGTTCTGACTGCCTTCCCAGCCTCCTTTTGCTTTAACTGATACAGTTCTCCTCTGTCCTGCTCCTGCCATGATTCCTTGTGCTTCCTGAATGCTTTCTTTTCTCTTGAACCTTCACTGCCACTTCCTTTGAGAACCATAGTGGTTTCTTACATCGTCTTGTTTTGTTTATTTGCTTCACACAAAGGCTCATTACTCTGTGATGGCAGTTTTTATTATTCCCCATTGTTCTTCCACCCCTCCTTCCCACCCGCTTGCTAGTGCATTCCTTAGGCACTCACCCATTTTGGCAAAGTCAGCCTCCTAAAGTCCAGTACTTTTGTCTTTGTATGGCTTGACTCTATTGCTGTGTTTATTGTGAACCATACTGTTCAATGGTCGCTAGTTCCCAGATGGCTACCCACTTACATCTGTGATCCTCTCTCCATCTCCATTTGAGAGTATCAAGTCTATTGCTCCCTCGAGTGGGCTCCAGTACTAGTTGTTCTAAGGCATGCCCCTGTAGGGCATCTAGAATAACTGCACTCTTCGAAATGGCAGCTGCAACTGCACTCCAGTTAACATCTGGCATATTCAGATCACCCATCAGCAATATCTCCCCTTTTTCTGCCATTCTAAGTATACTTTCTATCATTTCCTTGTCCATTTCCTCCCCCTGAGAAGGGGGTCTGTATACAACCCCTGTGCGGATTGTGGTGCCATTGCCTTTCTCCAAATTTACCCACAGTGCTTCTTCTCCTCCCTGTTTACCCTTTTGTTCTGTTGCTTTTATTCCTTCCCTTATGTAAAGAACTACTCCTCCCCTCTTACCCTCCCTGTCCCTCCTGTAGATAGTGTATCCTGGTATGTTTATGTCCCAGTCATGGTTTTGTGTGTACCATGTTTCTGTGACTGCCACGATATCCAGATGTTCCTCCACCATCAAGGCCACTAATTC
Source organism: Neoceratodus forsteri (assembly GCA_016271365.2). NCBI lineage: Eukaryota > Metazoa > Chordata > Ceratodontiformes > Ceratodontidae > Neoceratodus > Neoceratodus forsteri. Next base: position 1,267,230,518 of record CM028131.1, on the reverse strand, counting down.
AGGAAGCTTGTTACCTAGACTACGGGCATTGGTACTCATTGCTCTCCATTTTTTGATGGCCTTACCTTCTGTTGCAGCATCCCCCACTGACCGTTCTACCTTGGTCTTTTTCTCATTTAGTACCCTGTTTTGTAGGGAGAGGCTGGGATTTTTCTGCTGCTTGTCAGTGCCTCCCCCATTGACTAGTTTAAAAGCTTGCCAATGAAGCATTTAAACCGATTGCTCAAAAGACTTGTTCCCTTCCTGGACAGATGCAGACCATCCTGCCAGTATAGGCTGGTGTCCCTCCAGGTGGAACCCCAGTCCCCAAACAGCTTCTCATATCATTGGTGCATTGCACGGTGTTTGCACGGGATTTGTGCGGCTTACAAGACCCTAACATAAGAGTATGACACTTAGCTAATGCCAGACATGGAGGGCACATGTTGCTCACTGATGGCATCACCATGATGCCAACAGCCCACCAGTTCCAGCCAAGCACAGACAGTAAGGGTGATCCGACCCACAGGGGACATCATGATAGTATGGCTATATAGCATACACCTGCAGACCACACATCTGTGGTGCCTAACAGATGCCAGCACACACATGCAGCACTGTGGGCATGGTGGACATTGAAAGGAGGTTGTACGGGTGGCCAGACCTCACCACAGCCCAGGTGTGGCCACAAGGCTGGGACACATCACACAGTGCACATGGGCCAGTAGTGGGAATACACCACCACCTGTGTTCCTGTTGGATCATACATGCCCCTCCCAGCCACATACCATTCAACTGTACAGATGCCACAGCACACACAGCCGGCCATGTATATGTCACTATGTGCATTCCATGCCACAAGTGCAGCATCTGCGGACCACACAACAGCGTAACAGTACTGTCCACTGTCAGTAATTACCTGCAAGCTTGGCCTGTCACTATGTACAGTGCAGTGATCATCACTGCCTACATACCATAGGCATTTCTGTGTCCCTTCCACTACCAGCCCCCTTGCTACTGTAGTGTCTGCTGTACACTGTAGCATGACTACAGTGTGACGGTTGCATGCAACACCACCACCACCTGTGCCTAAGCTGCGTTGTCCCCTAGGGTATGATATGCTGTACTATGCTGTACTTTCCACATGTAGCCTGCAGCTATCATCATGCTCTGCCTGACTGACCTACAGGTGGAGCTACAGTTGGACCTGGTCAGCCCCTATACTTCCAGACTGACCTACAAGTGGAACTGTGGGACCATGCAGTAACGCTGGGCAGACTGCATGCAAATCACAACATAATAAGATGCTAATGTGGCTGCTTGTCCAGAGACTATCTAAGTAGGCTCATTTGCATGCCACTTTTGAATATGGCAAAGATTAGTGCTGGGCTAACATGTTTGCACCGGGCAAACTGCTTAGCTCCGTGCTAAAGCGCGGTGCTAATGGTTCGGGGAATAATATACAGTTTATATTGCTGTTCTTTCCAATCTGCTGCTTGTGCTGTGTCCACGATTTGCTGGCACACACATTGGCCACATAGTTCATCTCTATCTACCCTCACATCGCTGTGCACTGTGTAGTTGTTGTGGTTTGCACATTCTGGTTGCTATATTCAGTGCTGTCTTAATCCAGGGCTACTTTTGCTCTGCACTCCCAGGCCAGTTTGCACGGCCTCATTCCCATGCTATATTCAGAAGTTGTCTGCCCCGGCTCTTTCCTTTTGAATATAGCTTGCTTTGTGCTCCGGCTATGTTTGCCTGCTGGCAGTGTTAATGTTGCCCAGGGGCAAAGTTTTGAATATCTGGCCCATTCACTCTTCACACATTCATTCTTCACACATTTACACTTTTTTTTTTTTAATTTTGACCCCAAATGCTGACTGTCCTTATAAACATGACATGTAAAATTTATAGTATATTGCCCAAAATGTCATTTCGTATAGGAAGTACGGAAAGATGTCTCATCCAGGATTTAAAATATAACACCTGCATCTAGGGATAGGCAAAATCATTCAAGAGGTTCATGAGATAGCAGACGCCTTCAGAATATACTATACTAAGTTATATGCAGAGGACACAAAAGCGGGAAGGGAAGACATAGAGAGATTCCTGAGTTCACTTAAACTACCGGGCCTAACTAGGTAGCAAGGGAAAGCTTAATGGGACCTGTGATATCGGAGGAAATAAAGGAGATTAAAAGGCTTACAGAGTAAATGTCCGGTTCGGACGGACTTTCTGTGGAGTTCTATAAATGCTTTGGGAACCAGATACAGACATTTCTGGGGAAGGTTTTGAAGAGGTCATTAGAGACGAGGCTGCAACCCTCCTTCTTGGGCCCAGGCAGTGATTTCGGTGATACCTCAAGCCGGAAAGGACCCAACAAAATGCCCTTCATATAGACCGATTTCCTTATTGAACACTGATTACAAAATACTTACATTTCTTTTGGCAAGGAATATTCAGGAGTACCTCCCCTCTATGATACAGATAGACCAATCCAGTTTCATACCGGGCAGACAAGCACAGGATAATCTTCGTAGAACAACACATATAATTGATCAAATTTCCATGCAAAAATTACCGTCGCTGATAGTAAGTCTTGACACTGTAAAAGCATTTGATAGAGTATCTTGGTTGTTTCTGAAGGAGGTCCTTTCCTGGTTTGGGTTCCCAAGGCAGCTGATAATGGCCATATTTAAGTTATACGAGTCTCCGAGAACACAGGTTTGAGTGAAAGGACATATCCCTGGGTCTTTTAATTTGGAAAGGGGAACACGACAAGGGTGTCCTCTCTCCCCTTTATTGTTTGCCCTGTTCATTGAACTCCTTGCCCAGAGCATCCGTCAGTGCCCAGAGATAAAAGGGATTAATATGGGGGGACAAACCCACAAACTGGCTTTGCATGCTGACGATGTTCTTTAATATGTGGCGGACCCAGTGGAGTCTTTGCCAGCAGTATTCAGATGGCTAGATAAGTTTTCTGGGTTATCTGGCTATAAATTGAATAATAATAAAACTGAAATTCTCTGTTTTAATTTTACCCCAACTGAGGAGCTTAGAAGTAAGTACCCCATGTTATGGGATCAGACAGAGATAAAATACTTAGGGGTAAAATTGGGTAGGAACAATGCACAATTGAAAGAGCTGAACTAACCTCCTATAATAGCACAGCTTAAAAGTGATTTTCAAAGATGGTCCCTTCTACCCATCTCACTTAGTGCTAGGGTTCAAGCCCTCAAGATGAATGCATTACCACGCCTTTTCTACTTATTTCAATGTGTCCCATGTCAGTTAACTCCGATGGATCTGGAAACCTGGCAGAGTATGTTTTTCCTATTTATGGAAGGGTAAAACCCAGACTAAGAAGATCTTTTCTTTATCTTCCTAAGGAATAGGGGGCCTTGCATTCCCATGCCTGCAGGGCTACCGGTGGCAGCCCAGATGAGGGTTGCACTACTTTGGGGCAAACCCAGGACACGACACCATTGGAAGCTTAATAGATCTCTGGAAACAAAGGGATCTGCCTTTGTAGGGCAGTGATATTTGGGCCTCTGGATACAGGGGAAACATTTGGTTTCTCAGGCACAAGGGCGATGTTGGAAGGATGGAGGAGGGGAATAAGCAGGGGGCCATATTTGGGAATCTATGGAGGTATAGATGGTGGGCATATGACCGTCAGTTTATACCAGCAATGCTTAATAAATGATATCAAAAGCAAGCTAGAAGGGGTCTGTGTGTGCTTTATCAAATAATGACGGGAAATACCCTGCTCTCCTTTGAAGCAATTCAGGAAAAATACGGCCTGAAGCAGACTGATAAAATCAGGTATTATCAATTGAGAGACTACTTGAATATACAAATTAACAAAATAATGCTGGAGGAGCCAGTGTTGGAAGAGAGAGGGCTATTTCAAAGAGTGTGGGGGGCAAGGGGGACAGACCATGCCATTTCATTGCTGTATAATAACTATGTGGCAGATATGGCCAACACATCCCAGCATATAAAGAAAAAATGGGAACAGGACTTAGTAATTCTTATAACAGATAAACATTGGTCTCTGATGTGGAGAAGTACATGGTCAACTTCTAGCTCCTTAGTGTGGAGGGACTCCTGTTGGAAGCTGAGAACCAGGTATTTTTTAGTACCAACACAAATGGTGCATTTGAAGGGAGGGACCATGGCTGGGTGTTGGCGGGCTTTTGGAGAACAACACGCCTCACAGGCACATGTCTTTTGGTCATGTCCAGGTATCACCGTATATTGGAGGGAGGCTAGGAAACATCTAGAACAGATATTTTCAATTCAGACACAGTTAGGACCTAAACACTTGGTTTTAGGATTAATCCCAGGGGAGGTTAGAGATAAGGATACCAGATACCTATGGAAGATCCTGGCTGCGGCAGTTTTAAAAATTATCACAAAGAATTGGTTGCAGCTGAGAACCCCGGGGGTAGGGGAATGGAAGGATATGGTTGAATCCATACAGTTGATGGAAAGGTTAACGATCACTCTTAAGCAAAAGCCACAGATATAGCAACAGAAATGGACCAGATGGTTACTCCATGACAGTGGTTAAGAAAGAGATGACTGAACTGCACTAAAAGAGATATTTACCTTTTACACCAGAGTTAGAGAATGTCCCCTGATTAACTCCTGTTATAGGTATTTTCTGGATATGAGATAACAAGTTATAGATAGTGAAAGGATGGAACACATCCCAGACAGTTGCACCTACTGTTACTGTTATAGCTAGACTGTAGTAAAGTTGACTACTGTGAACCAAAAGTACTGTAATATTTCTGTGATGTTGTCAGTGCTAGGGGTTTTTATCCAAAAGAACAACATGTGAATCATGTGAATGATGTAACAAATACTGACAAATGAAAGATAGTAAACCAAGTATGAAAAAAAATAAAATATAACACCCGTCACCTTTATGAGATGGTTTGGAAAAATGGCTATGTTGAAATTTTGGAGTCAAAATGTTGTAAATAGCAAAGTTATGAGTGAACATTAAAATATTGCAATGTTAAGCCATAACTTGGGCATTTTACTGTATTTGTACACCAAAATTTCAGCATAACCATTTTGTTACCCCACCTCGTGAACCAGGTAGGTGAAAATTTTCAAATCCCTCTGAAATGTGATTCTACATCACTGAAACGTCATTACAAGCTACAGGTGCGAAAACACATTTGGCCAAGATTTGGAAAATGACAGGTGTCAAGTTCATTAGGAGGTCTGAATAAATGGCTACATTGTAAATCTGGGGTTAAAATATTTAAAATTACCAAAGTTACAAGGGACCATAGACAAATTTCAACATATGCTCCTAACTTGGCCATTTTTTAATATTTTTATCCCAAATGTTCAACATAGCCTTCTTGAGACCCCATCTCATGAATAATGGCAGTGAAAATGTTCAAATCCTGCCCAAAAAGTTACTTTGACAAATGAACATGAAATTGCCTTTTGGGCCTGATTGGCATGATTCCACCACCATTGGTCATGAGGTGGGCTCCCAAACAGGCCATGTTGAAAATTGGAGTGAAAATTGCATAAATGACAAAGTTATTCATCAAACTTTAAAACCCCATTGAAATACACTGAACCACACTTTCCTCAGTTTCTCACATCACAGTCAGCAGCAAGACGTGTCTTCAGTCAGGGAGTGTATCTTCACCCTGGGACCTGGTTAGATGAGTGAGGGTGTGCGGGAGGTCTGATGGGTGTGTTTGGTGGTGACTGCAGAATGAGGTCAGGGTGGCAGGGCCAGATTGGCAAGGGATCATCTTCTTTTCTTACAGGTTTTTTTTTTATTACAGGTGATAGCTATTATTAATGTAGAGACTGAGACTGGAGGGTGGGTTTTATTTATTTTTTTTATTTTATTAAGTCTAGGATTATAAATACCTTTGAGCCAAGGCTCTTTTACAAAGGTTCCACGTCAGAGAAATACAAATTATGGGGAACATCAAGATAGATATTACAGCAATGTGGACATTGCAAACAGATTACAGATTAATACAATTCAAGGGTAGCATTGTAAGCAAGGCAGCCAGTGGCATTTGTCAAAGAAAACAGACAAGAGATAAGAAGTGCCAGAGTCATGGGGAGAGGGAAGAGGGGAGGGGGGAAGGAATGTAGGTAGGGTGGAGAGAGGGTGAAAAGTGCAGCATTGTGGTACCAAGATGTGAGGGTAGAATCCAGTGAGGAGGGGAGGGGGGACCACTAGAGCAGGCAGGGAAGTGGAGAAACAAGGTTAAGTTGGGCAGTCACAGGAGCTATTGGTAGTGAGATAGTCCCAGAGCCTAGTTTTAAACATACCAATTGTTGGGGCAGAGGAGATGGTGGGGCTAAGGCCATTGGACCAGAGTGGCACTCGATAAGCAAAAGAACATTGTCCCTGTGAAGTGTGATAGTGGGGGACTTTCAGTAGCTGTAGCGTGGATCTCCGAAGGCACCATTTGTTGGTTTGGTGTTGTAACAGAGTTGGGACCCCAGAAGGTGCAAGGCCAAGGTAGATATTTTTCACCATGCAGCAGGTGAGAAACTTTATGCGGTTTGATATTTGGAGCCAGGCGGTCTGGGTGTACAGGTCACATGTGTGCGTGAGACGGTGAGCACCCGTGATGAGCCGACATGCCTTATTTAAGGCAGTTGAGAGGTGTCTAAGGGTTATGGTTTTGACCAAGCCATAAATGATGAGACCATAGTCTATTACAGAGATCACAGAGCTCAGGACTGCAATCTTCAAAGCTTCTGGCTTGAGGTGTTGTCTGTGTTTGTAGAGGAGACCAAGCCGTGTATTAGCAGTACTAGCTACATTATCTACATGAGGTCCATAGGAGAGATTAGGGTCAAGCTGTATCCTTAAGTATTTGAAGGACCCCACCTGATCTAGAGTGTTCCCCTGGGTGGTGGAGATAGCGAAGTGGTGTAGCTTGTATGGGTTATGAGAGCTTCAGAAGAGGATAGATTTGGTTTTCTTGTCATTGAGGACCAGTTTATGATTAAGAAACCATGTCTCTACAGAACTGAAACCAAGTTGAAAGTTGTGTAGAAGAGCTGCAGGATCTTTGTGAGTGGAGTATACAACAGCATTATCGGCATATAGTATGATCTGCTCAGAGCAGTGGTAAGGGAGAGAGTTTAAGAAAAGGCTAAAAAGGAGGGGGCCCAGTATGGATCCCTGTGGGACACCCAAGCAAACAGGCAGTATGTCAGAAAGAGTGTCAGCAATTTTTACTCTCTGCAACCAGTTTTCTAAGTAGCTTTTAAACCAGAGAGAAGAGTCAGGTGATAGCCCAGCATTCAGTAGTTGGTCAATTAGTAGTCCATTTTGTACTGTACCGAAGACCTTGGAGAGATGGATGAAAACGGCCCCTGTGAGAAGGCCGTTGTCAAGGGAATTGTGCAAAGCTCCAGTGAACTCAAGAAGGGCTTTCAAGAAACCGTGTTGTTGTGGACAAGGTATATTGTATTTATCCAAGTGGTTGGTAAGTTGATTAGCCACGATGCACTCAAGTGCCTTAGAGAGTGGGGTCAGTATGGAGATAGGGCAATAATTCGAGTGAGTTGCTTATCCCCACTTTTATGGACAGGTGTTACGGTGGCTGTTTTCCATAAGTCCGGGAATTTTCTACAGTTGAGAGAGAGTGAGAGGTTTAGGATTTTTGTTAATGGATGAATTGCCTCATCGAGGTTGAGCAACAGAATCTTAAGGTCCAGGGTGTCGCTACTAGATCTCGATTTAGAGATAGTTGCAGTAATATAGCGGTGAGCTTCATTCAGCCTTACCTCCCTGAAGTAGAAGAGGGGATGGTTAGACTGAGGGGCTGAGGTATTTGGGGAGTAGACCCTGTTTATAAAAAATGTCATGGAGTAGGACAGCACTAAGGTCTGAAAAAGTCGTGTTAAAGATGTTTGCGATCACCTTGGGGTCAAGGGCTGAGGATCCATCAACCATTAACATGGCTGGAGAGGTTTTGGGCTGCTTCTCTGTGACATCTTGATATTGCCCCAGAAAGCTAACCATTTCATGTATTGGTGAGAGTGCCTTTGTAATAGGTGGATTTCATTAGCTGGATGGCTTTAGTGCAGGCATTTCATGCTTGTTTGTAATTTTGGATGTCCAGTTGTTTGCCAGTGGCCCTGGCAACTGCCCAGAGGTCGTCCCTTAGTTTCAGCTGTGAAAGAAGAGCCACGGTGAACCATGAGTTAGAGAGAGATTTTGTTTCGCGCCTTTCAGCAGGGGCAAAGAGGTCACAGGCTTTGTTGAAAATTGAGATGAAGTGATCAAGAGCCAAGTTAACATCTGTTGCTTCATGGATGGCTAGCCAGTCTTGTAGAAGCAGGTATTGTTTGAGATGTGGAAGTTTTCCACGAGGAAGAACTCTGCTAGTGATAATTTTGGGGGGGGGTACTTAAGAAATTTGTTAGACTATGCACACATGACTGCAGAGTGGTCACTGAGAGTCTGGGAGAACGGTCATATGAGAAATCCTTGTTGGGTGAGTGGTGATGACCCAATCCAGGAGGATACTTGTGCCAGTCTTGTAGTTAATCCTAGTAGGGGAGTTTACCATTTGTGTGAGGGTAACAGCTGAAACGGAGTCTTTATAGGCACTAGCGCTCAATGCTAACCAGTTTGTGTTGAAATCCCCTAGTAGAATAACTTTAGCTTCAGGACGATGACAGTTGATAAAGTTTAGTACGTCACTGAAGCCATGTTTAGGGTCCCTGGGTGGATGTATATGGAGACAATAGTCAGGGCTTTATGGTTGGGACCTAGGGCAATTTTTATTGGCAGAATCTGGGCTGAGGCAGAAAGTCATGGAGTTGCTACAGGGTGCCACATGACAAGGAGTCTTTGATATAGATTGTACAACCACCAGCTTTTTGGATATCCGTCCAGCCTGTGGACATTGTAGCCCTGTATTGTTACTGCTGAGTCAGGAACTTTAGGCGTCAGCCAAGTTTCCACCACTGCCAGGATGTCAGGGTTGTGTTGGCATATGAAGGCTTGGAGTGAATCCAGCTTTGGTAGTAGGCTGCAGATATTAATGGTTGCAAGGATAAGGGCACCTGTAGTTTGTGTGTGGCCTGAGCTCCTAGGGCCAGGATTGGGATGGACGCTGCCTGAGATGAGAAGGAGGAGGAGGAGTAGGAGTTTTAAGGAGCAGAGTCGCAGCTCTTTGAGAGATAGTTTGATCATTGTTTCTGGGAGTAGAGGTTGAGGATTTTTTTTTTTTATTACAGGTGATTGCTATTATTATGCAGAGATTGAGACTGGAGGGTGGATGATGCCACTAGACTCCAAAAAAATACATTTGAGGGGACAGTGATCAGAGGGTTTGAGGCACCATTAGACACCAGAAAACATACTATATGTGAGGAGACAGTGATTGAGGGTGGGAGTACCATTAGAAATGAGGAAACATAATATACATGAGGAGATGGTGATCAGAGGGTGTTGGGTGCACTACATACATAACATAGTAACATAGTATTTGACAGCAGATAAGGACCACTAGGCCACCTAATCTGCTTGAATTCCTGCCTGCATTAGTGGTCACTGACCCTTCTTGGCCATTGGCTTTAGCTTTCCTACCCACCCCTAGGGTTCCCTTGTGCCTATCCCATGCATATTTGAATACCCCCACTGTGCTAGCTCCTACTATTTGTTGCTGGAGCTTGATAGATAGACAGATAGATAGATAGATAGATAGATAGATAGATAGATAGATAGATAGATAGAAAATGTTTATTTTTAACAGGAAATAACCTTCGGACTGCAAAGCCCTGCTATACAAAGTTGTCCTGTATAAGCAAGTGGTTACGCATTAAGAAAGTATAAATCTTAACACAGTTTCATACATTTGGTACAAGGACTAACATACATGGGCTATTATAGAAATGAACTTAATACATGTAACAATCACATATAAACTACTATAAGGTAACACTCTTGCTACATTTAAATACAGTGACTATAATTGTAGAATCTACTATAAAATAAATTTTACAATAACAAGAAAAAGGTCACACATAGAACAGTTCGAACAAATATATATTAACAACATCGATACTCCATACTATCCACAATTTAAGCTAAAACTTTTCATAATAATTTATCCTACGGCCCTAAACACTGGCAATTTACATTCCTCTTTAGGGCTAAACTTTTTCTGAACTGTTCCAAACTACTTGCATTTCTGGTTTCTAATTTTAGTTCATTCCATATTTTTTGGAAATAATACCTCCTTTGCATCTGACTATACCTGTTCTTGACCATAGGGATCTTTAAGCATCTATTTTGCATAACCCTAAGAGTGTATTTGTTTGTTGTCTTGGATGCATATGGTGTTTCATTTTTGTTTCTTTCTCCAAATTCCACATAGACTTTTGACCCAGCCGCTTTTCTCCGTGTTTCCAATGTATCCCAATTTAACTTTCAAGTAAACTGCAGTGGTGGATATTGAAGTGATATTTTAGGACATATCTAACTATCTTCAGATATACTTTATTTAATTTTTGCTAGTGTGGTTTTAGTCATCTTGATAAATCAGACTCGCACTCCAGTACTGGCAGCAATAGTTCTGCTACTTTGTTTCGATCCTCTTGGCAAAATGAAGTCTTACTTTGTATGACCCCCAGTCTGACACTCACTTTGATGTGTTGGCTACATGCTCACCAAAAGTTAAATTATCATCTAGTAATACTCCAGGTATTTATATTGTACTACTTCATCCAGCTTTGAGCTATCCAGAGTAGTTATATGTAGTCTTGGTTAGATGTCTTAGCTTCACTTTTGTTTGAAACAACATAACCTGAGTTTTTTTCTTATTCAGAATCATTTTAGAGGCATCCAGCCAGCACTGCAGAGCACTGAAGTCAGACTGTTAGGTGTTTTGTAATTCTACTGTAGTTTTTTCTCTAGCAATCCCTGCTGTGGTTGTAAATAGTAATTAGCAATCAGGGCCATCCTGGCCTACACCACTCTGTAGTCACAGATCGTATTATCACTATTGGGTCCCTGTCTTCATCTGGTGAGCTATATCTGCTAGATGACCTTAATCTGAACTGGTTGCCCCCTACCCTAGGTAGAACTCATTCTTCCATAGCTGCTCTTAACCTGTCCCAGCTAATCATGGAACCAACTAGACTAAACCTAAAATCCTAAAATCATACCCTCTTAGACTGGGTCCTAACCTCCACCCCAAAGGGTTGTCCAGTTTGGCCTATTATCAGATGGTCTTAGTGACCACCACATGATTTACCTGGTCAGGAAAATCCAAGACCCAAGGCCCCCCACAAACTACTTATGATCCGCTCCTACAAGACACTAGATCTTGCCACTCTTCAACAGTACCTCACCCAGATTGACTGGACCCCAATAGCCTCTGCCAATACTAGTGACAAAGCCCTCGAATATTTCAGAGTCAGTTTCCTTACAATCTGGAATAAACACTTTCCCCTGAAGAAAGTTAGGGTGCATGATAGTTGCCTTCCCTTGGTAACCCCTGAACTCCTAGCCTGCTAACAAATGCGTGACACAGCGTGGAAAATCCACAAATCCACCAACTTCCCTCGGGATCACTCTACCGACAGAACACTCCAAAATGCTTGTACTAAAGCCATTTGTCTGGCTAAAGCAGAATACTTCCATCTACCTTTAACACTAACCTAAATGACCCATCAAAATTTTGGAAAGTTGTTTGTAACCCCCTTGCAAAAGGGGGTTCCTGGAAATGCCAGCCTGGACCTACCTTAGCCCATTTGTTCTATCCTTCTCCCATCATCTCTTGGGTTTCTCCTGACTTGGCCCTAATTTTTCTGGCTTCTCAGGTCCTGTTTGCCCTGGTGTGTGCCCCAGCTTGCAGTCAAATGAAAATCCAGCCCGCAGGGCTTAAAATGCTGACCACGAGCTCCAGTTGCAAAAGTGCTGCCTTCCAGGCAGCTGAGTTGCATTGCGCGCAAAGCGCCTTTGATGTGGAGCTGCTTGTTTTGTGGTCACCCGGGACTATGCCATGGGTCCCAGGATCATTTCCACCTAATTGGGACCCGTGACCACGGACAGCCTGCTGGGGACTGCTCAGATGAAAATTAAAAGAGTTTGACCGCTCATTTTATATGCCTGTCCAGGGCCCCGGCCATCTGAATAATGCATAACAGTGTGTCTGGCTGCCTCCAGGTAGCTATGTTCAGCTCCATCCAAAAGTAAAGAATTAAATGTTTTAAATAATGTAATCTGTTATTGCTAGAGGAATATACTGTACATGGGGAAAAGTGGTTAAAGTTAAAATTATACTATTTCCCTGGCAATTCCAGTATTGTGGGACTCTATGTGTCAGCCTGTCAGCTGCTGCAGGAGGAGCTTGCATAAGTGCAGTAGTGGCAGGAAAAGTAAAAGAGCCATGTTTTCATCTGTGCAGCTACTGCAAGTGCAGCCTTTGCTACAAAACTGTGGGCATGGGAGCAAATAATTATTCTTTCTGGCTGCACCAGGACATTATTCAGGACTGTATCTAATTTGCTATAAGGGACAGTGGGTTAAGCAGCCATTGGCAGCAGTACAGCCAATAGGAATTGCAGCAATAGAAAGCCAGGTGTTATGGGACATTCACTGCATCTTATGGGTAAGCACCCAAGTGCTTAGGGGGACTTTCAGGGACATTATTTTCAGCGCCAAATCTACAACCCAATTGTGCCTTGAGTGTTCTGATTGACAGGTCTCTCAGCAACTTGGAGACATGTCACCCCATCCCTGCTACCAATCAGGAGTCTAGCTAGGAGCTCTATAAAGAGACAATGTTACCAGTCTGTCTGGAGATTTTGAGAGATTCAGAGAGAGCAGCCAGAGCAGGGTCCAGCCTGCTGGGGGCCCCCATGGGGGAGGGGCTCAGGCTCCAGTCATGCCACCTGGCCTGTGCCACTTAATCCAAGCCCCTTCAGTCTTCAGGGGGCATTTATTACTTTCTTAAGTAAAAGTTTAACAGTTACAGTAATTGTTCTTTCTGCAACAGCTAGTCTGCAGGTTGCCAGTATTGTCCTCCAGAGGCTAGCCCTCCCTCCCACGTTGGGGAAAGATGTGGACTGAAGATCAGATGTCCAGCAGTGGTGAGAGCGCTGACCAGACCAGAGGACATCATACAGCATTAAGATAGCTGACCAAGTACCTCCACAGTGAGAGAGCTGAAGAAGTCTTCAGGATGCCTTCGATTGCGGACGAGATCCGTGGAGGACCTGAGTGAGAACCCTCATACCCCCTGGTGCGAGGGAGAAGCTAAGTAAGTAATCTTGAGGGCCCCAAGCCCCATTAGGAAATGTGTGTTGTTAAGTGTGAAGTATTGAAATTATCAGTCTGGGCTACTAATCCCATAAGAGACTGCCTAGTTCAAGTAATGGACGCATCTTGTCTGTGGCCCTAATGGCTAAGTTGCAGGTGCAGCAAGATGCTGGGCATAGTAAATCATGTAAATGTGTTGCAAGTTGTGTAGCTGTGGGTTAAAGTCCTGCCATCATAAAGTTGACTGATAAGACACGTTTTCCACTTCATGGGACAGGAGGCCCTAAAGCATACAATGTCTAGACATGCTGGATAACACTCTGCTTGTGAATAATGTTCTTGGTATATAGAATGTACTGATGTGACTGCCTGTGACTAAAGTATGGGATGATTGATGAAAGTGTCATTGTCAACTTACTCTGGATGGATGCTTTAGTATATAAAGTACTGATGTGACCATGTTAAACTACGTTTAGAATGCTTTACGGAAGCATCACCTCATTGCACTGAGGGACTTTCAAGTATTGTGCTAAATGTTCTGGATGCAAAGTCCACATAGCTTATCTTGGAATGTTCAGAAGTCTGCAAGTGCTGGGCAACCCTGCCTTGTTCATAATAGTGCAGGGCAAGCCCTGCTGGTTGTAAATAGTAATTTTCTGCTTTTCAAAATCTGTTTCCAAGTTGTCCCCACCCCTGAAATTAATAGTTGGCCACCTCAACCAGTTGCAACCTCCAGGCCTGCAACATCTTGGACTGTGGTATCTGTTTAACTAGTATGGTATGAGATTGTGGGGTTTCTGCTGTATCTGGGACTAGTACCAGTGTGGGTATTAATAGTTATATTTAACATCTGATTTTTCAGCAGCTAGATAGCCAGGGAGCTGGATGTCTTAAGTCGAATGGTAAAATGTGATTTATGTCAGCCTGTTAATATGTAGCCACCCAGCTGGAGGGTTTACCTGCAAAAATCCAAATAATCTCTATATTTTGTAGATACAATAAGATAACCTCTACTTCTCCTGTTTTCCCTTCCTAGCTCCTCTATTCCCCCTGAGATAAATATCTTGTTATTTGTTGTTTGAAATCCTGTATGAGCTATTACTAGAGAGAGTCTTTAATTCAAAATGTTGAATGTGGGGAACTGTGTATTGGGGCATGTCTGGGAGGTAAATGGTCACCGTGAGTGGTGTAGCAGCTCAGGGGTAGCACCCAGTACCATCTCACCCATGTAATGCACCCTGAGGAGGGCACTGCATAAAGGTTTTTAAAAATGTTATCAGATAGCAGAACCCAAACCCTTAGCCTATGTTCCAGGGTAGTAGGCAGGGTGTAATACTGGGGTGGCACCACCCAAGGGTTGCATGTTCATTCCTTTTCTCATCCCAAACTAAACCACCATCCCCACTACTCAAAATAAATAACCAACTATTGGTGATCATCCTACAGTTGCCGTGAGAATTCAACTTACACTTTACTTCCTGTGCCTCCACCCTACTAGCCTCCTCCCAGCCCATCTCCCCATTCACCCATGCCTCTATTTCCCCCAACACCACCAAACGGTGGAGTTTTGCCTTTGCTCCCATCTCTCCCATTGACACCTTAAAGGCACTTCTTTCTATTAACCCTACTAAAGGTAGCTCACCTGATGACCTAGACCATAAGCTTCTTTACCTATCTGCTCCTGCCATCTCCCTTCCTCTGACTCATCTCCTCAACCTATCCTTCTCTACTGCTACTATTCCTAAAGCTTGGAAACATGCTACCATGGTCCCCTTACCTAAGAGCGAGAACCTCTCTTCACCTGGGAATTTCCGCCCTATCTCACTTCTTCCTACCTTGCCTAATCTTCAGGAACACCTTGTCCTCTCCCAACTCTCTACATTTCTCGATGATTCCTCCTTTTTCACTCCCTTCCAATATGGCTTTCAGAAGAACTACTCCACAACCACTTCCCTGCTCCGACTCACTGACTATCCATTCAGCCATGAATAAAGGCCAAGTTACCTCTGCCATCTTTGTTGACCTTGCTAAAGCCTTTGACAGTGTCTCCCACTCCCTCCTCCTTGAAACCCTCTCATCAGCTGGCCTGTCTCAGACTGCCTGCGAATGGTTCCGAGCTTACCTGGTAGGCAGAACTCAATCTGTTAAAATTGCTGATTTTACATCCCCACCCCTACCAATCTCTACTGGAGTGCCTCAAGGCTCTGTACTTGGCCTAGTCTTATTCTTTATCTTAATCAACGACCTACTGTCAGTTTGCTCCTCATCCTCTATTCACATATATGCTGACGATACAGTCTTGTTCACCTCAGGCAACTCCCGATCTGAGGTGATTACCAGACTACAGTTTGACTTCACTAATGTTCAACACTGGATAAACTCGCATCAACTCTTCCTCAATGCCAAGAAGACAGTTTCCATGACCTTTGGTACACAGCAGAGACTCTCTAGGCTACCTTCCCTCCTCTCTTTCCATACCCTTGACAGGACATTACTTGAGGACACCTCCTGATTTAAATACCTGGGAGTCTGGCTTGACCAACACCTTAACTTTTCTGAACATATTGACGCCATCTTGAAAAAACTGCACCCCAAGCTCGGTGCCCTTTACAGGAACTGCAGTGCCCTACCACTTCCTGTTAGGCATGATCTAGTTCAGAAAATGATACTCCCTATCTTTGACTATTGTGACACAGTCTACAGTGCTGCTCCCAAGTCTTCCCTTGCCAGGTTGGATACCCCTTTTCAATGTTTTCTGTCACTTTGCTCTAGACTCCCCAACCCGCACTCATCATTGTACCTTGTATCACTCTCTAGTCTTCCCCTCCCTAGAGGGCAGGTACCTCTTCCACTGTGCCAGGTTCACTTTTAAATTCTGGATCAGGGCTCTTACCTCTCCCCTCTCCCCTCTCCCCTTCACTCACTACCCCCTCACTCCTTCCGCCCTCTCCATTCCACTGACATGTGCACCCTAGCTATCCTGCATCATACCACCTCAATAGGCCAGCTGCTTTCTCCTAAAACTCTGGAACTCACTCTCTCCTATCAGACTTTCCTCTTCTCCATCTTCTATCTCCCACGCCTGCACAACAACTTTTCCCAACTGTTCTTGCATCTAGCCCTCCTTCTACCCCCATTCTCAGTGCTCTACCTCATCCCTCCTCAACCCTATCTTCCATCTCCCTGCCTAAACAACTACTATCCTCTACCCATTATGTCTCTAGCCCCACTCCCAACCATTCCCTTCTTAAACCTACACTTCTCCCCTTCTCATCTTTATCTCCCGATATTTGAGCACATTGCCTATCTGATTTCACCAGACTATTCCCCTAGTCTACTAAACTGGTCCCTTCCACTAAGTTTGCTCACAGTGTGCTCCAACTTCTTTCCCCTTTTCTCACCCCTCCTCCCCTTACAGTCCCAGGATCACACTACTATGTCCTCCACCTCCTGCTTCCCCCTCTGACTCCCTTCATCCCATTCCCAGATCCTATATCACCCCGCCTCCCAATTTCCTGTTTATCCTTCACCCCTGCCTTGTCTCCCACCCTCCCTACTCCTTCTCCCACCCTCCCATCCTTCTCCACATCCCCTTCCTCTCCATTCTTTTTCTGCCTGGTCCTATCCTTTTGCGAGGTTTCTCAGCATCCTGGTGGGGAAATTTGTTCATGGTTCCTCCCTTCCTCCCTCCCTTTCTGCCTGATTCTCATCTCCTTGCCGGGTTCTCAGCACCCAGAAGGGCACAGATTCATGACTGCTCTCTCCTTTATACCTTTGCCTGTCTCATTACTCTTCTTACCCTTTTCAACTCAACTAGCACCCTTGGTTTTCACATACTATCCCCTTGGGCTTGTCCTGGCATAATCAACTTGTGTGCATCTTCATTCTCTAGCACACTTCATTTGTGATATCTGAACTACCTCCATGTGTACTACCAAGCTATGAAATAGACATCATTGTATGTAACAGTTACTGTACATTGTTTATTACCTTCTATATGTATTTTGTATGCTCTCCCAACTTCTGCAACCCACCTCCCACAGGACACTTTGGAAATGAACTGTTTTTCAGCTCATGTTGTCTTTCCTGGTGAAACATTTTGCAAATAAAATAAATAAACAAATTCCTGGGGTAGGCTATTCCATGCATCTACCACCCTTTCTGTGAAGAAAAACTACCTCACATTTCCCATTATCTTGCCTCCCTCCAATGTCATATCATGCACCCTCATCCTTGGGTATGCCAATTGAACAGTGGCCCACCTACCTCAAAACCAGAACAGTGAAACCCTGTCTATGAAATGCAGGCTGGCAACAGGAGCATCATAGCAACAGGAGCACTCTAGCAAGGTGCGAGAATGAAGCAGGTGCAGCTGTGCGAAGCCAAACACCCAGGATGGCGAACATGCAGTGGACAGGCAGTTGGAGAAACAGATGCATCCTGCATGGCAGCATTCTGCATGGCAATGCTCCACAACAGTGACGGTGGACACAGAGGTGCTCAATGATGATCATAGCTGGTGCACCCCATCAAGCCCCCACAGAGCAAGAGGTGCAACAGGTCAAAACACCCTGCAGTTCCCCATGAGTGAGTACAGTGACACAGTGTGCACCCAGGGATGGGTGAGTGGAAGCACCTGGATGCACCTGTCTCAGATGGATCACGCACACAGTCAGTGCCTACATAAGGGAGCACTGGGGGGAAGGGGAACATCTGCAGCACCCACAGACCCTGCTCTGGGAGTGAAGAGACATGCTGCTGGAATTTGTCAAGAGTGCCTAAGGGAATGACCAAATGTCCCACTGGGGCTTTCTGCAGAAAAGGGATGCAGTAGAGTATTGGAAATGCATGGAGCACCACAGTAGACAGTATCTCAGCCAGGCAAGGATGGTGGTGGACATCAACAATGTG
Source organism: Neoceratodus forsteri (assembly GCA_016271365.2). Taxonomy (NCBI): domain Eukaryota; kingdom Metazoa; phylum Chordata; order Ceratodontiformes; family Ceratodontidae; genus Neoceratodus; species Neoceratodus forsteri. The sequence continues at coordinate 1,267,212,337 of CM028131.1, read as the reverse complement.
TCACTTTTGGGATGGCACAACCATGTACCAGACAGCACCGGTGTGGTGGTCCGATGGGTCCATGCAGTGGTGAAGCAGTGGGCCATGTAGATATCAGACAGCAGCCAAGAGGTCATGGCTGCATGCTGCAGTGGGCTGACCAATGCAGTCAGAGGCCATTTACCACCTGTGGAGAACCTGGAACAGGTCTTCCAGAGGGCCCAGAGGGGTGTGTGGCACACACTGGTGGAGCCAGTGTCGCTGTTGGAACTCACCATACCAGACAAGTACAGGTGCACAGACACTGGGGAACCATTCCTTCCGCATGACTCTGGTGGGGGGGGTGCACACTTCCTCATATTCAGCATGACACAGAACATGGAATACCTGACATGGTGCACATTATGGTTTGCAGATGGGACATTACGGTGCTGCCCCCACCTATTCCACCAGCTGTACAATATATGTGGTGTGGAGCTAGCAATGGTGCTGCCAGCTGTGTACATGTTAATGTCTAACCGGCCTGTGGGGTACTATGCCACAGCCTTTCACAAACTGCTTGAGCTCTACCCTGGTCTCCATCAAATGTCAATCATGATCAACTTTGAACAGGCATCCTACAAGGCACCGAGAACTGTGTACCACCATGCCTGCCTGAGGAGGTGCTTTTTCCATTTTTCTCAGTGACTGTGGCAGAAGGTACAGCAGCATGGCACCCTTGCCCAGCACTATGTTGCCAATGATGAGTTTGCAAAACACATCTGAATGTTGGCAGCACTGGCCTTCGGGCCTTCAGGTCACCCGAGGATGTCTGCAGTGGCTACGAGGAGATGCGTGCCTGGGAGACCTATAACCTATGAGGAAGAGCTGGCACCCTTCCTCAACTATTTTAAAGATCCATGGCTGGGATGACCAGTCTGCAGTGGTGTGCGCAGGGGCCCAACATACCTGATTAATTTCTGGAACTGCTATGCCGCAGCATGGGAGAGGCTATTCAAACCAACAACACCATCAAGGGATGGCACAGGGATTCAATTTCATGATGGGTGCAGTGCACCTACAGTGTGGCACTTCATCAAAGTCAAGGTCTGCAGCACCTCACAGAGCTCTGTATGTAGCAGGTGCTGCATGACATGGATGGCAGGGGCACAAGGAGAAAGACCAAGGACTGCAGTGACTGCATCATGAAGACTGTGCAGCAGTGTTGCCTGTGTGACTACCTGATGGGCATTGCTCTCAATATCAGGCTGCAAGTGTGATGCCCATAGTGGCAGAGACTGGCACATGCTTGGGGCCTGAATGCACTGTATCTGTTCATGGTGATGGTTGTAGTGGTTCGGAAGAGTGGCTGATGGGTTGCCTGCTGTTGACATGTTAGGGGTCATATGCCGTAGCCCTCTCACAATGAAAGTTTTCTCTGCATCCTTGCCCTGTGTCCTCTATGCTGTATGCCTGGCATGGTCCCATGAGTCAGTGCCAGGTCCAGGTGGGTGGGGGTCCTGACTGCCAGTTGTTTTCCCTGGGTGGTGGTGTGTGTGAGCTTGTTGCCATATGGGGGGGTGGAGAGCATAGTCCTGCATGGAGGAGGGGCCAGGGGGCATGGTCTTGCATTGGGGGAGCTGGGGAGCAGAGCCTTGCACTGGAGGAGTGGCAGACATTGTCCAGCCCATCTCTGGATCACAATCATTGGTTGTGGGTCAGCAGTGTAGTCATTGTGGTTGATGTCACCATCACTGATTGTGCTGGGCTGTGTTTGCATTGCCTGTGCAGTTGCAGCTTTGCTGTTGCTGTGATTGTCATTGTGCGGCATCATAGAACCTTGTCCTTGTAAACCTCCTATACTGAAAGATGTTGCCCATTTGTACTTTGTTTATGGCCTTAAGATACTTTGAATATTTCTATCATATCTCCCTGTTCCCACCTCTCTTCCAGTGTATACATATTGAGATCTCTTAATCTCTCAGATGTCTCCTGGCAAGCCCTGCACCATCTTTATTGCCCTTCTCTGAACCACCTCCACCTTGTCTATGTCCTTATGAAGATGTGGCCTCCAGAACTGTACGCAGTACTCCAGATGAGGCCTCACCAGCATTTTGTACAATGACATCACAGCCTCCCTTCTTCTGCTAGTGTTACCTTTTCTATGCACCTAAATATGCTACTGGTCCTCTCCACAGCTTTGGTACACTTTTGGACACCTTTAGGTCATCAGAGATGATTATCCCTAAATCCCTTTCTTTCCTGGTAACTGTCAGCAACTCCCCCCTCATCCTGTAACTCTCTAAAGGGGTTCTGTACACCAGGTGCATGATTTTACACTTCTTTTCATTAAATTTTAATTGCCATGCATTGGACCAATTGTCCTGCTTTCCTAGGTTCCTCCTCATTTTCTCGACACCCTCCCTGAGTATTTACCCTGTTATAGATCCTGGTATAATCTGCAAATAGACAAACTTTCCCATCTAGCCTTTCAGCAATGTCACTAATGCAGACATTAAAAAGGATTGGCCCCAGGACTGATACTAGAGGCACCCCACTGGTCACCACCTTTCCTTGGATTGGATCCTATTAACCACAATCCTCTGCTTTCTATCCCCAACCATTCTCTGTGGTAATTTTTCCTCAAGTTTGCTGCCTTGCAATTCTAACTGCAGTGCTTTCCTGCTTCCTCTGTTTATCTAGGTACACTGTTCTATCCCCTCCGTGTCTCCTTATTTTTGAAAGCCACCTTTCTGGCCCTTATTTTCTCTGCCACCCCCTTTGAGAACCATAGTGGTTTTTTCTCTCTTACCCTTGTTTCTCAGCCCATGCACTGATTTGTCACCTCCAGTATGGCACCCTTTAGGTGTGCCCACTGCTCCTCAATCCCCTCTTGCTTCCTTCTCAAGACACTCTTCTACTAGATGCCAGGGAAACATACTGTACATGGGGATGGTAATCGGAAGGTGGGAGGTGCCACAAGGTACTAGAGAAACATACTATGCATAAGGGGACAGTGATCAGAGGGTGGAGGTGCCACTAGACAGAATGGAAACATTACATACCTAAGGGGATGGTGATGGGAGGCTGGGGAAGCCTCTAGACACCAAGGAAACATACTATACATTAGGGGCTGGGGATCAGATGGTGAGGGGGTGCTACTAGACACCAGAAAAATGTCAGCTCACTTCTTTCAGAGCAGCCTGCAGCACAAGTTTCAGCTGTGGCTCCAGAACTCAAGAAAGTCCCTCTGTTTTCATACAAAGTATACGGGTCAACGGCTCCACTCGCTAAGCTGGGCACCCAGGATAAATTTGGTGCCAAGAAAAGGTATTTCTTGCCATTAATTTAAGAAACAAACATCAGAATCCTGCTAATGGTCACATTTAGCTAGGTTCTGGTGTTTGTTTTTGAAAATGTCAGCATTTTTAGGTATTTTCCTTGCTTATTTGTTGAAGGAGAAAAGAAACAAGATGATGGCTCTCACAACACAAAAAAAAGTGTTGTGCTGTGAGAAGCAAATGGCAGAAACAAAAAGGCCTTGTGACATGAAATATTTAGTTTTGTATCAGGACTTTATACTAAGAACCTTACTGAGCATGCTCAGAACAGAAAACACAAAAACTCTAAAGTTTTATAACTCTGGAAACATTTAATATTTTTTTCACAAAACCTTCAAAGGCACTACCTTAAGACATCATGCATGTACCCTGAATGTTAGGGGAAAATATTCCATTCCATGTAGGCTGTATGTGAGAGCAAAAAACAAAAATTCCATGTTAAGAATGGGAAACAAATTAGACATCTGCAAAAAAATGACATATACAGATCTCAGAAACCACACAATCTGTCATCACAAAATGTTCCACAGATTTAGATCTTGCCTCCTAGATAACACATGCAAAATTTCTGCTGATTTTTTCACATGCTGCCAAAGCTAGCAAAGTTACGAGTTTAACATTGAACACCCTATTCAACCCTAACTATAGAGGCACTACCATGCCACTATAATACAGTAAGATGTAAGGGTAAATAAAATTCAATAAAGTAGAAAAGAATATATATATATATATATATATATATATATATATATATATCGAGAAGGAGCAGGACAGAGAACTGTATCAGTTAAAGCAAAAGGAGGCTGGGAAGGCAGTCAGAACAGCAAAGGCCCAAACCGAGGAAAAGATAGCCAACTCAGTTAAGAAGGGATAAACCTTTATAGGTACATCAGGAGCAAAGGAAGACCAAGGAGGGATAGTGAGGCTTAATAAAGGAGAGGGAGGGTGGGCAGAGGAGACTGTGAAAAGGCAGAGATACTAAACAGATATTTTTGCTCAGTATTTACAAATGAAGAGGGGAGGTACATAAACAAACAGTAGTAACACTCTGATACAGAAGTTGATACCAGCCCATTTACAGAAGAAAGGATTCTGAAAGAACTCTTAAAACTGAAGGTGGACAAAGCAATGGGGCCTGATGGGATTCATCCCAGAATTCTAAAGAGCTAAGGGTAGAACTAGTGACACCACTGACTACCCTTTAACAAATCATGGGATGATGGGTGGTACCTGAGGACTGGAGGAGGGCAGATGTGATTCCCCTTCACAAAAGTGGGAGCAAGGCAGAAGCAGGAAACTACAGACCTGTTAGTTTAACCTCAGTGATAGGGAAAATGATGGAATCACTTCTGAAGGAAAGAATTGTCGAGTATCTAGAGGCCAGAGGGGCACAGGACCCCAGGCAGCATGGATTCACAGCGGGAAGGTCATGCCAGACAAATCTGATAGATTTCTTTGACTGGGTGACCAAAGTAGTAGATCAGGGAGGGGCTGTGGACATGGCCTACCTAGACTTTAGCAAGGCATTTGACACAGTCCCACACAAAAGATTAATATACAAGTTAGCCAGCCTGGGAGTGGGTCCCAAGATGACAGCCTAGGTAAAAATTGGCTGGAGAATAGGACACAGAGAGTAATAGTAAATGGAGTCCACTCAGAAGAAAGGAGGGTTACTATTGGGCACCGCAGGGTTCAGTATTAGGACTGGTCCTCTTCAATGTCTTTATGCGATACATTAGGAAGGACTGGAAGGAAAGGTATGTCTCTTTGCAGATGACACTAAGATCTGCAAAAGAGTTGATGCACAGGGTGGGGTGGAAAGGATGAGAAGGACTTGGCAAGGTTAGAGGAATGGTCAAATGTATGGCAACTTAGATTCAATGCTAAGAAGTGCAGGTAATGCACCTGGGAAACAAAACCCAGGGAAGAGTACAATGGGGGTGAGATACTAACAACAACAAAAATGGAAAGGACCGGGGTAGTCATATCAGATGACCTAAAGGTGGGCAAGCAATGTGAGAGGGCAGCAAGGAGGGTTGGGGGTTACTGGGATGCACAGGAGAGGCATCACCAGTAGAAAACAGGAAGTTATTATCCTCTGTACAGACAGCTGGTGAGACCCCATCTGAAGTACTGTGCAGTTCTGGAGACCCAATCTCCGCAAAGACATAGACAGGATGGAAGCTGTCCAGAGGAGGGCAACTAAATGGTGCAGGGTCTGCACCGGAAGACATATGGAAGAGAGACTTAAGGAGCTTAATATGTATAGCCTCGAGGAAAGGAGGGAGAGGAGGACATGATAGAAACTTTCAAGTACCTCAAGGAATCAACAAAGTCCAAGAGGGTAGCATCTTTCAAAAAAGAGGTGTGCAAGAACAAGAGGGCACAATTTGAAGATGGGGGCGGACAGAGGTAATTTAAGGAAGTATTTTTCACAGAGAGGGTTGTGGATGCATGGAACGGCCTTCCAGAGGAGGTTGTGGAGTCAAAATCAGTGGTGGAATTCAAGCATGCATGGATAGTCATAAAGGCAGTTTGGGGTGGGGGTAAGAAGAAGTAGGCTGCTGATTAACTAGGATCTGCAGCTTATCCAGTAGGTAGGGAAATGGGCAGACTGGGTGGCCAAGCGTGTCTTTATCTGCCATCAAATTCTATGTTTCTATAATAATAAGGTACAAGATTAAATAAAACACTGCAAGTGCAAAAGTAAATAAAATACTGTAAGGCAGGAGTAAATAAAATTTACTAAAGTTCAAGAGTAAATAAAAAACAATAAGGTACAAGAGTAACTAAAATACAGTAAGCTGCAAGACTAAACAAAATACAATAAGGTGCATGAATAAATAGAATTCAGTATGATGAAAGAGTAAATAAAATGCAGGAAGGTGAAATTGTAAATAAAATTCAGTAAGGTGCAAGAGTAAACAAAATACAGGAAGGTGCAAGAGTAAATAAAATACAATAAGGGGCAAAAGTACATAAAATACAGGATGGCACAAGAGAAAATAAAATATCGATGAGCAAGAGTAATAAAATACAGCAGGTGCAAGAGAAAATAGAATGCGGATAAACAAAGAACAACTGGAGCTTGGGAGACCTAGTGCCGCATTAAAAATCAAAACAGAATCCAAACCAGAGTGGTGCACAAAGAAAATCAGTGAACTCATGGGGCTCAATGATCATGGTGGCTTTTATTGACTGCAGGCAAACAGACAGCTGACAACAAAGCTCCAGTGTGTCAAACCCCATGGGTTCTTTGTCAGGGAGGGTGACTGAGAAGCTAAGGCTCACTAAATAGGGAGCCAATTAAAGACATAGTACATCATATTATTCCAAATGACAAAAATAAGTAACAAATCAGTGCAAGTGGAGAATTAAAGTGAAAAAATAGATATATGATAAAATGAATAAACATGTTAAACAAGCATGAATGTATAGCTTATATAGATTGCCATATTAGTTAATAGATATATAAGTTTGAACCCTAAATGCTACTTTAATGGACAAAAGACATCAGTCTGTAAACATGGGCCACATAGTCAGGTGTGAAGAGAATATGTAAATGAGGGGTCTGTCATGCATATGCTGTGAATCACAATATTGCCCCCCAACACAAGCAAACTATGGCCAGTAGTGTTGGTCATAGTTACACTTTGAAACCCTGATTTAACTATTTGTGGAGAAGGTTGTTGCCCTGCACACAGTCTATAGCTGGGTACACAGTCCCCTCCAGCTCTGATCATTAAAATAGCACACTACCCAATCACCCTTGCCATCGTAGTGTGCCTCCCAAGCCCGATCTCTGTTAACCAACACACCATTACCTGGTTCCCTTTTCCTAGTGTAGTGGCCACTCACCCCTCTGCAGTCTCTGACAAATGAAACACAAGTGATTCTCCCTTTTCATAGGTGGCCCCCTCCCAGCCTCAATCTCTGTTCAAAATAAATACACTTCATCTCCTCTTTCCATAGTAGTGCCTCTCAGCTCCTCAATCACTGGCCCAACAATCAGACTTCCCAGCCTCTTGGTCGCTAGTGGTGAATTTACTCCTTATTAGATGATGATTCATCTCACTCACTCTCCCATCCCACATCTGTGCTGGTGATTGACACCTTCTCACTGCTACTGCTAGCTCTCTGAACTGATAGGGCAGAGGTGACAGTAAATAGTATGCACTCATTATTTACCAATTAGTACATACTATTTACTGTATGTGCCCTGTACCAACTAGTCAGTGGCTGGCCATGGCAGAGTGAGGAGGGCTTGTGCCAGTTGCTGGCATGTGTTGGTATGGGGGAGTGGGGTGGGGTCAATGCCTACGGGCTGGGGTGGGGGGACCTCAGCCACCAAGGAGTGGGGATTGGGGGTTGATTGTCAGGCCAGTGATTGAGGCTGAGGGACCAATACACTATGGAAAAGGGGATTGGCTTGTATTTTGTTTTGATAGAGATCAGGGCTAGGAAAGGGGGTCACACACAATGGAAAAGGGATCAGTTTGTGCTTTATTTTGACAATATTGGGGCTGGGGAGGAGGACACCACACTATGGCAAAGGGGAATCAGCTTGTGTTTTATTTTGACAGAGATGGGGCTGGGGAGAGCTGGCCCATGCACAACACAATGGCGCAGCCATGTAGATGAGCCCACAACTGGCAAATGGCCCCATTGCACCATGCATACTCGATGGGCTCATCTGCATATTTGGACTGCATATTTTCCATGGGGGCTGTGGCACATACGGGTATAGACCACACATTCCCCTATGGGAGATCTTCAACCCTGCACCCTGGATACACCACACATGGGTGTCTTTTGTAGTGAGCTGTACATCCAGGGTTCGATATTCAAACAGATTGCAGGGTCTGTTCCAATCACACATTCTGTTTGAATATTGCACCAAAGCTCTTTGGCCCATCTTATTTGCACAGTGTACCATTATGCATTTGCATCCGTCAGACTCTGAATATGGTGCCCATGAGCTGTACCAACTATAGAAATTCAGGTGCACCTATAAACAGGAAAAAGATTCTGGCACACGCGAAATAAGTCATTGCTAGAAAGCAAAATGAATTTAATTATGATATTGCTGACTACAAGAATAAGTAGATCTACCAGTGGAACAAGATTTCTTCTACTCATATAAAGGAAAGATCATGTCATGGAAGTTCAGATCTAGGTCCCAAAATAGAAATAGAGTTTCAAATCAGAGACAATCTAGTTCCTCACAAAATACTCAGAATAAAGTAACATTTTTTTAGAATAAATGAGCCCAGAGGAAACACAGGAGGAGGGACTATGCATGTGGGCAATTCCCAAGTCTTCAGGTAAAACCACAAAACAAGACATGTCTACAGGGGTGGCCAAAGGAATATAAAAACAAAACAGCAGCAGTCAAGCAACACAATCTATGAACAAAAGACAAGTCTTAAACATATCAGATTATGACTTAAGTCCTATTCAAGTCTTAGTTCTGTCATGTGGATTGTTCTTTGCCCCCTTAACACATATAGAGAAATTTGCAGTTTATTTGAACTTGGAAAAACTTTTGAAGAACTCAAACTTTAAAAATTCTTTATCCAAAAACAACAGAATATAGGCCGATTTGCATAAAGACCTCTGTGATTCCCAAGGTTTGACTCTCTCTCTAGTGCCACCTCCCAATATGGATCCATTGTTTCTCCTACTGAATTGAAAACTATGGAAGCTTTAAATTTTGATTGTCAATCTGAATCAATTGATGTTTTACCTAGTAGTTCAGACCCAGGATGGGCTTTGAATATTTTCGATGAATTGGATAACTATGGCAGCAAGAATCCTGAAGTAAATTGGGACAGGAGTAGTTTCAAACCCACGTCTACCTTTTACCCTCCAAAGTCCATTTCCATTGTTGTTAACACATTTGAGAAAGTAGTTTTAGCTGAAGTGAACAGGATTTTGTTAGAATGTCATACCAAGATCAATCAGAACATCAGCAAAGAAGAGAAGCTAGCCTTAAAGGAATTATCCTGTATGGACCAAATTACCATTAAACCAGTAGATAAAGGGGGACGGATAGTAGTGATGAACACTAACTACTATGTACAACAGGTATTACCTCAACTTAATGATTCCAACAGCTACTACCCCCTTGACAATGACCCAACTCCTTATTTCAAAAGAAGGTTGGATGAAATTCTTAACTGCTACCTTCATTAAGGTGTCATTTCTGACAAGAGTTTTTATTTTTGTTTCAGGGTTTTCCAGTACTCCCCACATTTTACACCCTGCAGAATGTGCATGAAGATCCTCTGAGGCCACCTGGCCATCCTATTGTTTCCTGTATAGGTTTTCTAACTGAGAATTTCTCTAAGTTCATTGATGTTTTTTTGCAGACATTAGCAGTCAGATTATCCTCTTACCCTCAGGACACTATGGTGGTCTTAGTGGCCATGAAACATCGTCATTTTCATGCTAGGTGCGTGAGACTCACAATCAATGTGAAGTCACTTTACACCAGCATTAGTCATCATTTGGGGCTACATGCTGTTTAGTTTTTTATGGACATATTTCAGATTCATGACATCACTGATCATGATTTTGTTATTGAGGCCCTACATCTGATCCTGCAGAGTAATTATTTTACCTTTAACTCTAAATTTTACTTTCAAGTTTGTGGTACAGCCATGGGGTTGGTGATGGCCCCTCCTATCCCAACCTCCTTTTGGGTTGGTAGGAGGTGGCTATTTTGACCCCAGGCCAATCAGTTTAATGACAGGATCAGATACTGGGGTCACTATATTGATGATATCGTATGTATCTGGCAAGGCAGTTCTGTTGAAGCAGAACATTCTTGACTTCTTTAAATTCTAACAATTGGAATTTGTCTTTTACATATCATACTGATTTTGTTAACAACACTTTTCTTGATTTGTCTCTCATGGCCTCACCTGATGGAGTTATTACCACTGAAACTTATAGAAAACCTTTAACTGGGAGTACTCTTTTAAGATTTGACAGTTGTCACCCACCACATCTTCTTCATAGTATTACCAAAGGTCAGTTCCTCTGATTACGCAGGAACTGTTCTGATTAAGTTAACTATCTCAACAGGCTAAGGCTTTGAAAGAATGTTTTAGTCATTGGGGTTATGATACTTCCCTTGTGGAAGAAGCCTCACATTTTGCTTTATCACAAGATTGTAGTACCCTTCTTAACCTAAAACCTCAGTGTAAGTCTGACACTGAGGGAATTCATTTTATTACCAGATTTAATTCATTCAGTCCCAGGATAGTTCTCAAGCACTTTTGGCATGTGCTTAGTGTTGATGAAGATCTCAGGAAAATGATAAATAATGCCCCTTGGGTTGTCTATAGCAAGGGCCCATCATTAGGGATAAGGTAGTTAAGATCCATTTTTCTCCTAAAAAAGATTCTACACTTCTCACTTTGCCTCCTAGACCTGTTGGTTCTCACAAATGTGGAAACTGCAATGTCTGCCAGTATATGAACTCAGGCTCCACTTTGATGAGCCCTATGAAAGGTTACACCTATGAGCTATGCCATTTATTACATGTTGTGCTCAATTTGTGGTGTATCCATTTTGGTGCACATGCCCATCTGTGTTTATATAGGCAGGGCAGTTCATACTTTGAAGGAGCACATTCAGGAACATGTCCGTTCCATTCAGAAGTGATGCTGCGACATCCCCATGGGTAGTCACTGGTCTATATTCCATCAAGGTAATGTAATTTCATTTAAATTCATGAGCACTGATCACATCAAACATAGTTTAAGGTGAGGTAATAGACTTAAGACATTACTAAAAAGGGAAAGCAAATTGATTTTTGTGATGGGTGGACGTTGGAGGATAGGATTGAATGATTCATGGGATTTGACTCCATATTTGTAAATACTGATTTTTTATGACTGTTGGACACCCTTCCTTCCTTCTTCTCCCCTTTCCCTGCCCTTTCCTGTTTCTTTTTTCCTTTTCTGGTCTGTGGCCCTTCTATTCTCTGTTTGTTTCCCTGCATTTAATATTGTAATGCCACATTATTTAAATAATCTTCATCTGTCTTCTGTTTACAGGTGCACCAGAATTTCTACAGTTGCTACAGCTCATGTTTACAGATTGATGTATTTTTGTCCATTAACTAATCATTTACTGTTTAAATCTATATACCTATTAACTATTATGGCAATGTATATGAGCTATATCTCCATGATTAACATGTTTATTCATTTTAATGATATTTTTGTTCACTTTAATTCTCCACCTGCACTGATGTTTTACTTCTTTTGTCATTTGGATTAATATGATGTACTATGCCTTTAATTGGCTCCTATTTAAGTAAGCCTCAGCTTCTAAGACACCCCTCCCACTGATGAAGAACCTGCAGGGGTTCAAAGTGCTGGGGCTTTGTTTTCAGTTGTTTACCTGTACTCAATAAAAGCCACCTTTAGTGTTCAACTCTACGAATTTATTGATTTTTTTGTGCACCACTCTGGTTTTAAATAAAATACAGGAAGGAACAAAAGTAAATAAAATAGAATGAGGTGAAAAAGTAAATAAAATACAGTACGAAGCAGCAGTAAATCAATGTAAGGTTTAAAAGTAAACAAAGTACAGTAAGGTAGAAGTTTAAATAAAATACAGGAAGGTGCAATAGTAAAGTAAATAAAATACAGGAAGGTGAAAAAAGTAAATAAAATACAGTAAGGTGCAAGAGTAAATAAAATTCAGTTAAGATGTAAGAGTAAATACAATACAGGAAGGTACAAGAGTAAATAAAATACAGTAGCGAGCAAGAGAAAATGAAATACAGGAAGGTGAAAGAGTAATTAAAATACAGTGAAGAGCAAGAGTAAATAAAATACAGTAAGGTGCTAGAGTAATCAAAATATATTTCAGTTGTGCAGTCACGATATTCAACTTTGATAGAACAGTGTAACAAATAAAAAGTGCTAGTACAAAACAACAAGGCACAAGTGCAATACAGTACAGATGCGAAAAACAGCATTAGGAGTAGATTATACCACACAGATAGTGAGAAGGCGATCAAGTAAACAATGAATTACAGTTGTCTGTATATTTCCTAAATTTTATACTATCATATGATTTCCACTTCTCATTTTAATGAATACCCCTTCCATTTTTGATTTATCACTTTGGGTGAAGGAGATGAGTTAACTTATTGTACTTCTATGTTTTGGTAATGCAGATGCTTGCATTAAATATCACAGACAAGCCCAGACGATAATGAAGGATGCAAGATTTTTTCCTTTAATCTTAAAATTTTCAGTGAGTATAGAACATTTATTTTAACATGCAACTTATTCCCTGTGCTGTATTTGAGTTCCTAACTGTAACAGAGGTGTGGGATTCAAGCGCAGACACCAGTTGAAGTACAGAAAAATAATAGCTTTTATTCAGCAGGTTCCAACAATAATGTAAGCATACTGTACGACTAAATAAAATAAACTGGATTCATGTATCCAGACAAAATAGAGTAGTTCCAAACTGCACAGGTACCATACATATGTAGAATAACAACTGGAAGGAACCAGAGAAATAGAGGGCACAGCCCCTTGCTGAGCCCAAAACGAACTGACTAGCCCTAGAATATGTCATCCTTTATAGTGCTAGGGTACCATGTGATACAAAGGTCTCCACCCTCATTTACATAATCATACTATAAACTCTTTATTTCTATTTTTTTCCCTGTTTTAACATTAAACAGCTTTGGATAATATGCTAACAGTCTCAGAACGTCTAGTATCTATTATTGCTTGGTTACCATAAAATAAAACATTCTGTCCATCACAGTCAAACCCCTACCCCTAAAGTCTGCCTATAAAATTGGGAAGCAGATCACCGGCCAGCTCTATAGAGAGGCAGTACAACCCAGGAGAAGCCACAGCGTTAACGCTTCATGGTAAAAACCGCAATCAGGTACAACTCTGAAGTATACTCAGCGTTCCCTGTTTTAAAGGCAAAATTACAGCGTTTCACGAACACTACTAAAGCTGGGCTGCAATACTAATAGGCAGGAAGCTGGCCACTATTGTTAGGTTTTAGCGCTTTAATATGTTCCACAAGGGAGAGACTTAAAATGAGCTACAGTGTCTTTGGAAATACGGCTGAAAAGCAAAAGTAACCAAAAGCTTGTTTGGCTCCTCCTTTATGCGGTGGATGGAAAATAGCACCGGAGCCAAATATAGATGGGGGGGCAAAAGGGTCATGAAGCTTTATTCAAAAGGGGCATTGACAGATAGCCCATTCACAGAAAGGTCATTGCTATAGATTTACAAAAAAAAAGGAGGGTAAGGACTTGAGTTCCACTGTTACGCATCTTCAGATGGGGGGGGGGTTACCGAACACCAACAAAATATGCCTACTACTTATTATTTATCGATAAACTTGTTACAGCCTTCATTCATACATTCGTGGTGTGCGTATTCGAGAGGACGGTCATGCGCACGTTCGTGAGGAGAATCGTGCGCACGATCAAGGAGTGTATGCGCGGGATCTACAGTAAAGAAGGGATAGAGACCACCAAGAAGGGATAGTAAGAACTTTAGACAGGTGGCCTACCTGTCTAAGGGGAGCACAAGGGAAGAGACAAGAAAGGACAGAATCAAGAGTGCTGTTGCAACAGACTTGACGTATCAGAAAAGAAAAGGGGGTCTCTATTAATTACTGTAATCCTGCTACATACTCCTCCCCGCCTAGGAGAAAACCCGAACTATGGGGTTTATTATCTTGTTTAGTTCTATTTATAGCAAGAGCTATATTTCTCAGATCTTCCTTAGAGAGATGGAGCTTCAGCCCACCCACTCTCAAGCTCCACCTCGGGGTCCTATTCGGTATCAAAAAATAACAAATAAAAAATAAATAAAGCATCAAGAGTTATCCTTTGATGCTAAACTATTCATTACCCTGAGGTCTGTTTCATATGGTCCTGCTCCAAATCGAGACATAAAGTCCACGTTCTTATTAGCAGACCCGGATCTATATGTAATAGTAAATTTATAGGGCTGTAAAGCCAGGTACCATCACATGATACGTGGATTTTTATCTTTCATGGCATGAAGCCAGCACAGAGGGTTGTGATCCATCCAAACCTCAAATTCTACTCCACAAATAGAATTTTAATGCCTCAATAGCCCATTTAAAGGCTAAACATTCTTTTCAATTGTAGAGTATTTAGCCTCTCTACTATGTAGTTTTCTACTGATGTATATTATGGGATGTTCTTCTCCCCCAATTATTTGAGTTAGTACCACTCCTATGCCAGTGTTAGAGGCATCAGTTTGTAAAATGAATGGAAGAGTGAAATCGGGACTTGTCAATATGGGTGATGCACATAAGTAACCTTTTAGGGTACAGAAAGCCTTTTCACATTCTGGGGTCCACTTCACTCCAGATGGGTGGTTTTTCTTAGTTAAGTCAGTGAGGGACTTGCTATAGTTGAAAAATTTAGTGCGAATCTTCTATAATAGCCAGCAAGTCCTAGAAAGGATCTTACATGACGTTTTGTAATTGGGCAGAGACTATTCAGTCACGTCTACTTTCCCAACATCAGGTTTTATTTGACCTTACGATTTGAAAACCCAAATATTTCACTTCCTGCATAGCTAAAGTACATATAGTAGGGTTTATGGTCAATCCAGCTTAGGCGACAGCTGTCAAAATGTTCTTTAAGTGTTGCAGATGTTCCTCCCAAGTCTGACTGAACACCACAACATCGTCCAAATAGGCGGCACTATAATTTATATGTGCTCTAAGTAGATTGTCCATAAACCTTTGAAAAGTAGCGGGGGCACCGTGTAGCCCAAAAGGCATGGTGGTGAAATGAAAATGCCCTATAGGAGTTCTAAAGGCTGTCTTTTCTTTATCCTCAGTATTTAGGAATTTGCCAGTACCCCTTGGTCAAATCAGAGTACTGATAAATTTAGCCTTCCAAGGCGATCTACAGTGTCATCAATTTGAGGCATAGGATATGCATCGATTTTGATATGGAATTTAGGCGTAAAATCTAAACAAATTCAATGCCACCTTCCTTTTACCCGATCACCCATCGGGGAACCCCATTCACTGGCAGAGAGTTCTATAACCCTAAAGCCTGCATCTTTTCTATTTCCGTTATAACCTCTTGTTTCACCTTTTCGGGTATTCGGTAAAGCTTTTGTCTTATGACTACCTGTTGGTTTAAATATATTCGATGTTCCACCCCCTTGACTTTTCCGGGCTGACAGGAGAAAGTTTTGTAAAAGTCTTGCAACAACCTATCTAACTCCACTCTTTGGCCCTTTTCCAGGTCAGGATTTATAGTGATCAATTCAACACCACCTACTCCTTCTAGTCTCTGATAGGCTTGGTCTATCTCACTAGTAGACTGCTCAGGGCATACATAAGGCTAGGGGTGGTCTTTAAAGCATCTCTATCATGCCACCATTTGAGCAGATTTGCATGGTATATTTGTGATCTTTTATGCCTCCCAGGGATATCTATTTCATAATTGACAGGGCCAATTTGTCTCTGTATAACATAAGGCCCCTGCCATTTCATTGTCAGTTTACTTTCTGAAGATGGTAATAATAGTAATACTTTATCCCCTGGTTGAAATTGTTTTTCACCCACTCCTTGATCATAGTATTGTTTTTGTTCCTTCTGTTTTATGGTATTATTCTGATGGGCTAGGGTTATATACCTAGCTAATCTCTGTATAGTTGAGTTATATATTCTATACTTGGGGTTCTCTCTTGTGTGTTTTACTTTCCCATTTTTCCTTTATTATATCCAATGGCCCCCTTGGATTTCTCCCATAAAGTAACTCGAACGGGGAGAACCCCATGGATGCCTGGGGCACCTCCCTATATGCAAACATCAAATAGGGAAGATTAAGGTCCCACACTTTCCCTTCATCCTGTACATACTACATAAGCATCTTTTTTAGGGTTTTATTAAACCTTTCAACCAACCCATCAGTTTGGGGGTGGTAAAGAGAGGTGTACAAAGCCCCAACACCTAATGATTGATAAAGGCGAGCTAATAAAGCAGAGTGAAAATTACTACCTCTATCTGTGAGGATTTCCCTGGGTATCCCTACTCGACTAAATATTTTTAGTAGTTCTTCTGCAATTCTGGGGGCCATGACTGTCCGCAAGGGAATGGCTTCAGGGTAGCGGGTGGCATAGTCACAGAATACAAGTATGAAACGATTGCCCTTATTACTCTTTGGTAGAGGCCCCACGATATCCATGGCTATGCGGTCAAAAGGGGTGTCAACTAAGGGAAGGGGCTGTAAAGGTACTTTGTCTGCATTAGATACAGTAGCTACCTTCTGGCATTCTGGACAGGTTTGGCAGTATGTGGCTACCTGATCGTGGATCCCTGGCCAGAAGTACCGGTATAACAGCTGGCTAAGGGTTTTGTCTCTCCATAAATGCCCCGCCATTGGGATATCATGAGCTAACAATATTAATTGTTGTCGGTATCGAGCAGGTACTAAAAATTGCTCTATGATATTCCCAGTTTTAGGGTTCTTGCATTCTCTATACAGAAGATGATCATGTATAACATACCTAGGATAGTCTACCTGACTCCCGACATCTACAACCTGTGAAAAACAAGATTTTAACATACAATCATTAGTTTGTTCTTCTTTAAAGTCCATTTTTACATCAACAGTGTCCCTGTTAGTAGATAGTCCTTGTTACAGTTCCACAATGTTTTTGCCCTTCTTCGGCTCGATTTTGATTTTTTGTCTTTTCCAGGAGCATTATAAATGTCCTCTTCAAAAGGGAACATCTGGGGAAAGGTTGCTGCATGTTTACTTTGTGTTCTGGTGGTTATAGTGGACAACTGAGAGTCTCTATAGAGTAGGGCATCAAAGGCAGGGTAATCCTGCCTGAAAACCACTGGCACAGGCAGGTTGGGTACTAGGCCAAAATCCATTAGTTGTTCTTGCCCCTGAATTCTCAGGACGATTTGTTGTACCGGCTAGGCATGAATGTCCCCATGAATATGTGTGACCTTGGTGGTATGTGTACTATGTTTCTCAGGTAGTAAAGCTGCTTGGATCAGGGTCTGTTTACTCCCAGAGTCTATTTGAGCAGATACTTCATTCCCATGTAACTGTACAGTCGTAAGATAGTGACCCCAGTTATCCAAAGCAAGATGCGCCTGCTTCTTCTTTCTATGTGGGCAATATCTTGCAATATGGCCCTTCCCTTGGCACTCATGGCAAATAATATCAGGATTAAGTCCTTTACCCATTTTGATGGTCACCAGAGTCCTTTCACTGTTTCCCTTAACTATTGGTGATGCCCCAACACAAGTGGAATTAATAATAGTGACAGGTATTACCATGGGCGAGGGTCCATAAGTCCCTACATGTCTCATCCGTGGTGATCTAGCTGTTATGAAGTCTTCTGCAAGGTCAATAGCCTTCTGTGCAGTCTCAGGACGATGTTCCTCACCCACATTTGCACATCTGGTGGAAGTATTTTAATAAACTGTTCCAAGGTGATGGCTTCCATTATTTGCTCTATTGTTCTTGAGTGGGGTTGTAACCATTTATTACTGAGGTCCCGCAACTGGGTATAAGCCTCCTGGGGGGATATTGCTGTATGATATTTAAAAGTTCTGAATCATTGAAGATAGGTCTCTACACTTATATCATATCTTTTTAGGATGGCTTGGCATACATAGTCATAGTCATTGATATGGGCACTGTCCACATGACTGTAGGCCAATTGTGCCTTTACTGATAGGTAGGGTGCAAGTCGTAACATCCACTGTTCTTTTGGCCACCGACAGGCTTCTGCCACTCTTTCAAAAGTGGTAATGTATGCTTCAATATCATCAGTGTCGGTCAATTTAGAAATTTTAATGTCCTTTGGTCCTTCTTGTTCCCTAGGTGGAGGTGGCCTGGCTGCTGGTCCCAGTGTTTGGATGGCCCTAATAGTGTCAGCCCATCGGGCCTCATTCTGCTGCCGGTCCACTTCTCGTTGTTTCTCTAATTCCAACTGCCACACACACAGCCACCTTAGTAAGTCAGGTACCTCTTCAAGAGATTGTTCTTCAGAATCCTTTACCTCTGGAGCAGTAGCACCTCCTTCCATCTCCATTCCTTCTTTCTTTGTCTCGCATCGTCGTACATCTGGTAATCCAGTCAATAGCAGTATTTGGGATAGTTCGGTCATTCTGCGGGTCTGTATTCCTCCTGGACTAGGTTGGCTGGTGACTGGCAGGCTGACAGCTGATAGCTCCAACATGGTGCAATATGGATACCAGGTCCGGTACTCCTCCCTCAAGACCCCGTCTCAAGGCTATCCCACTTCTCACACCAGTGTAACAGAGGTGTGGGATTCAAGTGCAGACACCAGTTGAAGTACAGAAAAAAATAGCTTTTATTCAGCAGGTTCCAACAATAATGTAAGCGTACTGTACAACTAAATGAAATAAACTGGATTCATGTATCCAAACAAAATAGAGTAGTTCCAAACTGCACAGGTACCATACATATGTAGAATAACAACTGGAAGGAACCAGAGAAATAGAGGGCACAGCCCCTTGCTGAGCCCAAAAACGAACTGACTAGCCCTAGAATATGTCATCCTTTCATAGTGCTAGGATACCATGTGATACAAAGGTCTCCACCCTCATTTACATAATCATACTATAAACTCTTTATTTCTAATGTTTTTTTACCCTGTTTTAACATTAAACAGCTTTGGATAATATGCTAACAGTCTCAGAACGTCTAGTATCTATTATTGCTTGGTTATCATAAAATAAAACATTCTGTCCATCACAGTCAAACCCCTTCCCTTAAGCCTGCCTATAAAATTGGGAAGCAGATCACCGGCCAGCTCTATAGAGAGGCAGTACAACCCAGGAGAAGCCACAGCGTTAACGCTTCACGGTAAAAACCGCAATCAGGTACAGCTCTGAAGTATACTCAGCGTTCCCTGTTTTAAAGGCAAAATTACAGCGTTTCACGAACACTACTAAAGCTGGGCTGCAATACTAATAGGCAGGAAGCTGGCCGCTATTGTTAGGTTTTAGCGCTTTAATATGTTCCACAAGGGAGAGACTTAAAATGAGCTACAGTGTCTTTGGAAATAGGGCTGAAAAACAAAAGTAACCAAAAGCTCGTTTGGTTCCTCCTTTATGCAGTGGATGGAAAATAGCACCTGAGCCAAATATAGATGGGGAGGGGAAAGAAAGGGTCATGAAGCTTTATTCAAAAGGGACATTGATAGACAGCCCATTCACAGAAAGGTCATTGCTGTAGATTTACAAAAAAGGAGGGTAAGGACTTGAGTTCCACTGTTGTGCATCTTCAGATGGGGGTTACCGAACAGCAACAAAATATGCCTACTTCTTGTATTTATGGATAAACTTGTTACAGCCTTCATTCGCATATCATGTGTGTGCATATTCGAGAGGACGGTCATGCGCACGTCAGTGAGAGAATCGTATGCATTATCGTGAGGAGTGTATGCGTGGGATCTACAGTAAAGAAGGTATAGAGACCACCAAGAAGGGATAGTAAGAACTTTAGACAGGTGGCCTACCTGCCTAAGGGGAGCACAAGGGAAGAGACAAGAAAGGACAGAATCAGGAGTGCTGTTGCAACAGACTTGATGTATCAGAAAAGAAAAGGGGGTCTCTATTAATTACTGTAATCCTGCTACACTAACATTAAAAGATCATTTCTAAAATCTTCAAACAAGAGCAAGGATACTTAAAATTACAATATGGAAACAAAAGCAGCATTTTGTACTTCCAGAATGCAACTTAATTGGCCAGCCCATTTGAGCAATGATTGGGCTGCCATTCACAATGCTAGCAACCCAGGTTCGGCAATAAGCTTGCATCATCGGAGGGCTTGAGGAGGATCAACCATCCCAGAGGACACTGTCCTCCTTGGGTTGGGTGGGTTGCAGTCTTCGCTGCTCTACTACCACCTAGGTGACCATGGGTGGCAGTGTAGCTAGGGGAGACAACAACTGACTGCAACGTATTCAGCCACACTGCAGCATGTATGCCAATCACTAAGCCTTAGTTGGCATCCCCAGGGACATGAAGAACACAATAAAACCCCAGATGCATAAAGGATGATGTAAGGCACTCTCAGGCCAGATGTGCTAATTGCCCTCCACCTCACAAAAACTGAGTTACTTCATGGGAAATCCATGGCCTGCTCCCTGCTGACCCCATTCTGGAGCAGGAAAGTTCAGGGCAGGAAGGAGGTGAGGTAAGTGGCAAAGATGGTACAGATGGGGCTGAGGGTTCCCATGAATGGATGAGGGCTGTTGCAGTGCAAGGAGCAGAAGTAAAAGAGTGATTTAAAAAGTATGCATTTTGATTTGAGTATTAAAATGCACACATTTTATATAGTGCACACATAGTACTTTAACTTACATTATAGATGGTAGAAGCACCCCCGATCAATCATAGTGCTTCCTTCAGTTGCGCTTGAGGTACTCTTATTGATGTAATAGTACCTCCAACACTGAAAACTGTAACAGGCTTCTCGATGACCATCACTCATGCCATAAATGCACATGTAATACTTTAAATTATATTATAGATTGCAGGAGCGCCCCTGACCAATCACAGTGCTTCTTTCAATCATGCATGAGGTACTCATTGCCATAAGAGTACCTCCTGCACTGAGAGCTGTAATGGGTTTCTAGATGACTGCCACTTACACCACAGAAGGGGGCTGCAAAAACATTATTTGTTTTATTTTTTAAATTGTGGCTCGATAATAAATTTATAGGGGCACTAGGAAGGTCTCTATTGATATGAGTGTCACCTCTTTCATCCTAAGGGCACCAAACTGCTCACCCTCGGTTGCAGTCTTCTGCCCTAAGAATGTAAGGTGATGCTCTTATGTCCATAAGAGGCTCTCCTAGTGTGTGTATAAACTTATATAACTGATCAAATCATAAAATCATAGAACTTGATGGCAGAAATGGACCCCTTGGCCCATCCAGTCTGCCCCTTCCCCCCTATTCCTCCCTCCTCCTACTGAAAGCATCCATCCCCCCGCTCTGCAACCCCATGTCCCTACCCCATGCTTTCTTGAAACATGACATTGTTTCAGTCCCCACCACCTCCTCTGGAAGCATGCTCCCTGCTTCCACCACCCTCTCAGTGAAGAACCGTCCCCTCACATTACCTCTGTAGTTTGACCCCTGCAGTCTCAGACCATTCCCCCTAGTTTTAGTACCTTCCTTCCTGTGAAACAGACCCCCTGAGTACACTTTGTTTATCCCTTTGATGTATTTAAATGTCTCTATCATGTGCCCTCTTTCCCTTCTAGTCTCCAATGTGTATAGCCCCAGTTCTCTACATCTCTGTTTATATGGTTTGTCCTTTATACCCTGCATCATCTTGGTCGCTCTTCTCTGAACCCTTTCAATCATATCTATGTGCTGTGCTGTACAACATTGCATATCTATGTCTTTACTCAGGTATGGCCTCCAAAATTGAACTCCATACTCGAGGTGTGGTCTCGCCATGGTTTGGTTTAGGGGCATCAGGGCCTCCCTCCTTCTGCTAGTGATTCCCCTGCCTATACACATCAGCATCCCATACACTCTTCCCACTGCCCTGCTACTGTACATTGATTACCCACCTTGAGGTCACTAGACACTATTATTACCAGATTCCTTTCCTGCTCTGTAACCCTGACTTCCTCTCCCCAAGGATGTACACTGCCTCTGGGTTCCTGTGCCCCAGGTGTATGACCGCACACTTTTATATTGAATTGTAGTTGCCAGGTCTCTGCCCACCCTTCCAGTGCTCTCAGTTTCTGTCTCATGTGACACCCCATGTGGAGTCTACCCTATGCAGATTTTTATCATCTGCAAAGAGGGCCACCCGACCCTTCAGCCCTCTGCTATATCCGCTGATGTAGATATTAAAAAAGGAAGGGTCCCAGCACTGACCCCTGGGGTACCTCTGCTCATTACCTGCCCTATTCTGGAGTGCACCCCATTCACTACCACTCTCTGGCTTTTGTCTGTCAACCAGTTTCCTACCCACCTAGCTATTTTGTTCCCCACACCCATACTTTTTCAGCTTGTTGGCTAGCCTTCTGTAGGGTACAGTGTCAAAACCTTGCTGAAATCAGATGAGCCATTCCACCACCTCACCTCCATCAATTACCTGCATCACCCAATCAAAGAACTCAATTAAGTTGTACAGGCATGACTTTCCTTTGTCTGTTGTCCAGCAGCCCATTCTCCTCCAGATAGTCCACCACCCTCTCCCTAATGAATGCCTCCATGACATTCCCCACCACTGTGGTGAGCCTGACTGGGCTGTAGTTTTCCCTTCAACTCCCTGCTTCCCCCCGTTCTGTATTGGTACCATGGTCACCCTCCTCCAGTCCTCCAGCACCCTTTCCGAGTCCAGAGAGAGAGGTTGAACAGCCTCGCCAATAGAGCAGCCAACTCCACTCTCAGTTGCTTGATCACTCTTGGATGCAACCCGTTTGGTTCCATGACCTTATCCACCTTCAACCTACCTAGTTCCTCCCTAATCCTCTCTACACTGAAAGGACTCAGATCCACCCCTGTGCTCCCTCCCTCTTCCTTAACTGTACTCTATTTAGTTCCTCTGCTTTATCTGCTTTAATAAGAACTATTACAATTTAGGGTTGAAAAACATAATTTACAGAAGGAAAGTAACTGTCTGAGCATAAAACAAATCCAACATGTGGACTTATCCCATATAAAAGGGTTTTCATTTGAGGTGATATAAATATTAATATGGCATTTAATTATGCTTGACATAAACAGAAGAGGAAGACTTTGACCTTAATATTCAGAGGCAGCTGTTAACCCCATGCAAACAATAGGGGTATGTGTGAAATAGTGTGCAGCCATCAGGATACCATATTCATACAGGCAGCATGCCCTGTCTAGTCATTTTCATGTCATTATGTTGCCCTTAACAGCTCTGCACAATGCCTCCAAGCATAAATGCATGGAGGAATTGTACAGAGCCTTGGCCATTTCACACACCCTCACCTGGTCCCTAGTAATCTATAGGTCTCACTGATCCCTTAGATACTGTCATAAAATCCCTGATAGTTTAGTGGTCCCCAATCCCTGAAATACTGTCATCAAATTTGTGGTGGTCTAGTAGTCCCCCAGGATATTTACAACAAATCCTGATAGTGTAGTGTATTGATTTCCCACCCCATCCCAGAGATACAGTCATCAAATTTCTGGTAATCCAGTGGCTCTCCCATCCCTGAGATGCATACATGAAATTTCTGGTAGTCCAGTAATTCCCTATGTGCTTGGGATACAATCATCAAATCCCTGGTAGTCTAGTAGTCCCCCCTCATCACTAAATTACTGTCTTCAAATCCTGTAATACAGTGGTCCCCATCCCTGAGATACTGATATCAGATCCCTGGTAGTCTAGTGGTTCCCCCATCCCTAGTAGCAGTAGTAATAGTAGTAATACATTTTATTCATATAATTATGAATAGGAATGATGTTATAGTACTCCATTGAGTGGAAGGCTCATTTCCAAGTGGGTCCTACATTTGCAATAAAAGAAGTTACCTACACAAAACAAATATAAAACAGAACAACTTTATAACAAGGTAAGCAACTTCACAATAAAAACACTATCGAGGGTACAAATCACAACAAAAAAAGAAGAAAAAATAATACATAATTTCCATTTTATACAAATAAGCATCCTAAGAAGACACATATAAATAACCCACATAGAAATTAATACATGTCTTACAAGACCAGATACTTTCTGGGTTGCCCTATTTAAGTTAGACCCTCTTCACAGCAATGCAATGGGGCAATAGCCTCATCACAGAACCATCGTTTGATCATTCCCAAACCAATAGTTGAGTTTACATATCATGGGTAATGGGCGAGTTCCATAATACCGGACCTCTGAACCATACTGATGATCTTCAAATTTTCATATTACATCTTGAAACAATATATTCTAATCCTGGGTTGACCTTAGGCACTCTCTGGTCGCTCCTAGCAGTAAGTAGTTCCAGGATATAGTTTGCCAGCTTTTCTTCTTATACTTTGAACATATATGTTAAGAAAAGCCAGTCTCTCCTGTCTTCAAGCCTCAACCAATGTAAGGATCTGTACTATTCACAATGGTGAGTCTTCCTGGAAGTGTCAAGAATGAAGCGAGCCAATTTATTGCACATTATGTTTGGTAATCTCAGTCCTTGAGGCCCCAGCATATATCACATCCACATAATCCAATACAGGAAGCACCATAGTATTTATAATCCTCAGTCAACTCTCAGGAGTCATAAAATATTTAAATCTGCACACCATCCTTAACTTTCTGCCCATATTTTGTAATAATACCTCAAGATGTGGTTCCCAGTTCAATTTTTCATCTACAAGGACTCCTAAATACTGAAATATGGTTATCAAATCCCTGGTAGTCTAGTGGTTCCCCATCCCTTAGATACTGCTGTCAAATTCCTGTTAGTCTAGTAGTTCCCCATCCCCAATATACTGTCATAAGTATCTTGGTATTTTATTGTTCTCCCCCACGCCCACCTGATCAAGAAACATTCCAAGCCAAGAATTCAGAGCACACAGGTCAGGTGTAATATATAGTACAAGTTCAAGCAGATCCTTTGAAAATAGGAAATTTATTTCACCCACATAAACAGGGGCAAATGAGTCATGGCCTGCACTGTTTATTTGGGTGTAAGAAATTTCCTATTTTCAAAGATTTTGCTTGACTTTGTTGTATGTGGCACCTGACCTGTTTGTGTGCCCTAAATCTTAGGCTTGGACTGTATTTGGAGGAGAAGATGACTCTTTCAGGGCACCACTTTTTACACTGATGGTGCAAGTATGTTTTCTTTGAATCAGAAGCATCAATGATAGTTCAGTTTTATGCCTGTCCCACCCAATCCTTTTTTTAATTTATATTTTATTGGAGTTAAACAAATATTGAACTGCAAGATCCAAAAATAATTACATGGCATTCATTGCTGGTGAATCATATATTCAGTGGGAATATTTCAGAATTCCATGCATCCCATGATGCTTTGCATTACTGGGGTATGTGCAATTTGTGTTTTCTTTAAAATTTGGCTATATGGCCAATATCCTCTGGGATAATCCATACCTCAGTGCAGTTGCTCTGGGGTTCTTTTGCAGTTCTTTGTTTCTCTATGTTGGGCTTCCATGACCCAACCAAATAAGATCCCCTATAGGTGGCTGGCTCCCTCTCCTGGGCTGACATACAGATATGGTACTGGATGAGTTCAAATGAGGACTAAATACGTGCCGTGTCTGCTGTTCTCAGCCTTTGCTGATTTTATTGTGAGAGCTTTGGCACCATGCAATTCTGCTTAAAGTTGAGCCAGTCCAAATTAATTCATGGTCATTTGCATATGCTTCCCATGATGCATTGCATTATTGGGGTATATGCAATTTGTGTTTTCTTTAAAATTTGACTATATGGCCAATAGCCTCCAGGATAACCCATACCTCAGTGCATTTGCTCTGGGGTTCTTTTGTAGTTCCTTCCTTTCTCTACTTTGGGCTGACCATGACCCAACCAAATAAGATCCTCTATAGGGTGGCTGGCTCCCTCTCCCTGGGCTGAGATACAGATACAGATGCGGCACACTGATGAGTCCAAATGAGGATGAAACACGTGTCTGTGTCTGCTGTTCCCAGCCTTTGCTGATTGTATTGTGAGGCCTTTCAGCACCATGCAATTCTGCTTAAAGTTGAACCACTCCAAATTAATTCATGTGCATTTACATATGCTTCCCATGATGCTTTGCATTATTGGAGTATGTGCAATTTGTGTTTTATTTCAGAATTTATTGTATTCCTCAATAAACACCTACTAATAGTAGAAAACAAATTTAAGGGTAACAAGCATTCCATGAAAAGATAGATTACCCTCAGAATTATTAAAAGGAAAAGAAAAGCAACAGCTTTCCGATACAATTTCTAAAACAAGAACTACAGTACAAAAAGAGGTGTGCAGGGTGAGTGGGTTAAGACCAAAATTGTTGTACGTTAAGTAGACCATCAATACTCAATATTTGAAGATGAGCTACCAAAGAATGGGACCCTTCCACAGCCCTACTCTATACTTGTACTGAGTGAGAATGCCACCAAGGATACCACCAATCAGATAAGGTAGCACATGATAACGGCTACTCAATAAGGGCAAAGTCAAAAAGGTGAAATAAGCAGGGCGATTACAACAATTGTGACATATGAATGAGGGCTACAATGTAATTATGGTGACCCCACGGGAATGGCGATAGTGATTATCGATGAGTGCCTCGGAGTTAGTTATTTATAAATAGGGGGATCTGGGGGGCACAGCCCCCCATGCGGGTGTGGGGGGGGAAGAACCCCCCACATCAATAAAGGTGCACAATGGTATGTGGAGGTGTGGAATGGTTGCAAAATGGCAGTACAATACCTTGTAAGTCAGAAGGGGAGAACACTTCTTGTGCACTGTGGGTTCATTTATCTGAGAGATAAAGAGGTTGCCTCCAGGGTCTATTGGAGGTGTATGGAGAGCCACTGGTACATTGCTGTACAAGAGTTCATACTGTAGGAGATAATGTCATTATAGTGAAGAAGAGCCACAATCATGTGGCAGATGCTGGAGATGTAGGCATCCGGCAGGTGATGGGGGAGCTGCGTGAAGGGTAAGGAGTAGTGTGGAGACTACCAGCCAGGTTGTGTTACAAAGTACAGCGTGGGCTTGTGATGGGGTAGCTGGATGCTTGCCTGGGTTACCCCTCTTGCAGAGAACTGTGCAGCACATTAGGCTGACCGAAAGGGTCTGTCAGGTAATGCCAATGAGTGCTGACACCCTCATGATTCCAGAGGAATACCGTGGACAAATGTCTGGTGAGCCATTTTTCTATTCAATGACTGTACTATCGGGGTGACCAGTTCCCCATGTTTGAGGTATGTATGTACCTGACAGGATGTGGGGGCACTGGGCCTGCATGATATGTGTTGCAGGTGCTGTGATGTTGTTATTTGTATCCTATTTATGTTTTGCAGGATTTCAGAGGCCATCCAGGATGAACAGTTCTCATCCAAATGAAGTAGCCTGATGGAGCTGTGGCCATGGTGGTGGCCCAGAAGACATGCTGACCCCTGAAAATGCCAGACCTCTTCTTGTGGAGGTGTGTAGTAGTGTCTATACTATAAAGATGATGGTGGGGAGTTGTGCAGCATGGATGAGCCCTCAAAGGTACGTGATGTGGACAGGGGCATGACTGTGTGTCTGCACTGTATGACAGTGGCCCTGCCTGTGCATCCCACTAATGCCTGTTCTCTGTGTTCCCCTCATTGCAAGGGTATCATGGTCCACTGTGCAAATGGTCCTTTTGGAGTGGGGGCACACCCCTTCAATGCTGAGGTGGTCTATCAAGGACTCCTTGGAGGGGGAGGAAGATTAGGATCACCTTTTGAAAAGAGACCCGGACTCCATGCCATCCTAGCAAGTATTGCTGCACTGCTGCATGGATGTGCCCACAGCTGCATTGATTTTTAATTTGCTCTGTCCATTGACAAGTGTGTATTTCATTCCATCCTCTACATGTTGGTACATTTCTAAAGTAATCATGCACATATGAGCTGTAATATATCCCAGGCACACTGCCTTAGGGGTAGCTGGTCCATTCCACTGGGGTGTCAAACAGACGAGACATACTGATGAGTCCTGGTAGGACGAAACACGTGTCTATGTCTTCTGTTAGCACCCTTTGCAAACTGTGTGAGAGGCCTTTCGGCACCATGCAATTCTGCTTAAAGTTGGACCAGCATAACATTCTGTGGTGATTTGCATAAGCAGCCCATGATGCTTTGCATTGTGGGGCATGTGTGATTTTGTATTTTCTATGAGCTGTATTTGCATCATTATTCTAAATGGTGGTGGGATACCACTGTCTGGGGCACACCTGGGGTGTGTGTGTGGGGGAATCCAACTGGCCTACAGGCTGTGTGGGAGGGGTGTAGTGTGCATGAAGGCATGTACATATTGCTGAAAGTAGCAGAGGCATGTGTGTGGGTGAGGGCCACTGCCACTGTCATCTGGTGCCATTTCATAGTCTAGTGGTAAGCCAGCTGTTTGTGGTCAGCTGCACAAATGTTGCATGGCCAGATCCAGACCTATGTAGCACAGGGGACATTCACTGGGGTGGTCCAGAACAGCTTGTATCCATGGCACCTACTGTCCAGGCAGTCTGTCCTGCAGGCCCTGCTCACATGTGATTTACAGCATCCTTACATAGCATAGTGCTGGGAATGTGGCACCATGCTCTAGACATTCATATTGCACTTAGTGAATGCGCATCTGTGGAGGGCATGCATGCTGTTACATAGCCACATCCCCTCCACCTGTGCAATAGTACTACCATGGTGGAGCTTCACATGGAATATGTACACACACCTCAGTGAGTCCTATGTGCATGCTGCACAGCCATGGTGTGCATTGTTAGGGAATGTATGTCCTTACCGTCGTGTGTTCTATGCCATGCAGCAGCAGCAGCATGTCCATAGTGCATAGGCCCCAATATGAGCAATAAGAAACATGAAGGTGCCACAATATATGTAAATCCAGTACTCAGGAAGTTTTTCCACCTCTCAGTCCTAAGATTGGTGCACCAAATAGGAATTAATTACCAACAAAAAATGTCTTTGTACTATTTCTAAGCTCAGTGAGTGGCATTATTTGTATTATATTGTATGGGGAGCCCTTATTACCAATCGAATTCAAACAGTTTACGACGTTGTTATACCAGCGATATGATGTCAGTCTGTCGTTAACCCTTCTTGAACACGTCATATCGATGGCATAACAAAACCGAACACTGACTACATTCAGGATTCCTTTTTAGAGACTGCCGATCGCTAGTCTCTAGTCGCTTGCCACTCCTCATCCAAAGAAGAATAACAGTTAAGAACACTTATTTGAAATCAAGCAGATTAGTAGTAGTAAAATGTTTTTATTCATCGAAATTCGTATGAATAAGGGATATGCTCGATTGAGCAAAGCTAATTTTCAGCGAGATCCCATGCAGTATTTAGAATCATACAACATAAAAACAATTTACAATCACATACAATATAACTAGCAATAAAATATAACCAAAATAAAACACAGAAAAACAATAAAAAAGAAAGCATATTACAATTTAAGTTCTCATAGAACCTCAATACCCTCATACGAGGTTTTTAATTAATACCAATCTGTTTTACACATAAACAAATCTTATTCAACTCTTTCTAGTTACCCTACACTAAATATCTACAGATTAGTGAAGTCATCAGCTTTTCTCTCCTAGTTGCCTTAACAGGAAGCAATCTTCTCACAACAGGGCCGACTTGCATTCATGATGGCAATGTAACCCATGATCCAATGCTCCCAGTCACCATGTGACCAGCACGACTAACCAGATTGCTGTGCCTATATCTTTCTAAAATGCTTGTATTTTCTGTCAGTATTCATTTACAAAACACTACCTAGCAGAGTTTTACAAGGCATGAGTTGTTTTTCTATCGTTTTAATTTCTTTATCCTGTGCTGTTTGTGCATGTTGCTAATTGCAGCCAATAAACAAAGTTTGTGAGAAACTCCAGCCTGATTTATGTCTCCAATAGGTAAGGCAAATAGTGAAATAGTGTGTAGTGAGCAAAACAAAACGAAGACAGTGCAAGCAGCTGTTATAGTCACTGGAGCCCATACACTATAAAAGCTAATGGATGGTCTTCAGATAATAACCATGCTGCAATCACTTCTTGAGATTGCCATGACAACAAGAAAACTCTCGAGCTTTACTCTTGAGGTTTACTATGTTGTCATGGCAATCTCTCAAAGTGATTACAGTGTGGTTATTATCCAAAGACCATCCATTATCCTCTATGTTATGTACTGTTTGTATTTGTCTGTATGATATGACCATGGTCACCTATGAAAACTGGCAAATGTTGTCTATAGGCTTTCCTTTTAAAATAGAAAAGGAAATGAAATTATTTACCCTCAGTACATTTGCAAGGAGCGAACTGGCTATATTATCCAGACTATTTTAGAGTCTCATTCTATGGAAACAGCTTCTGACCTGGCTTCTGATGAGGATAACTATGACCGAGTCTTCTGAAGAAATTTATGAATTACCTGTGGTTACTGGCTTAATTGATGAGCTATCCTCAAATGGGGCATTTAGAAGTCTGTTAAATCTATTTTTCAGAAATTCTACAAGTTGATCAACATCAAAAAACACTTGGGTATGCCCATTTAACCGAATTTGGCACTTTGAGGATTCCATCAGGAAAAATTCCCAGTACATCACTTATCAGTGCCCAAAACTCCTTTTCACTGTTTGAACCATAGCACACATCAGGACCATTTCTGAATTTAAAGTCTTTATATTCAATGTCCCTCCTTAAAGTGCAGCCTTCATCAAAAGCTCTATATCACTCTCAAAATACAAAACACAAAAATTACTTGGAATTTGTTTTCTTTATTTCCTTGTCTGTAATAATGCTTTTCCATTTTTATTTTTGTCGTCCCTCATTTGCTTGAAATCCAATATACCTTTCCTTCAAATGGCAGATTTTCTTTTGGCAACAGTAGAGGACTGACAAAATGTCTTGTAACATCTCAACACAATTAGCAAACTATTTATCCACCAATTCAGGGGTTCCAGCAAAGCAGACATTTTTTTTATCTGAAAGGGACACTGTCAACCCCCTTGAGTCTCAAATTGTCTCTAGTTTAAAATAAACAATTTATGAATGGTCACATTCTGTAGAGATTGTAGATGTAGCTGGTAGTTGTGTTCTGATTCCTTTTTTCCTTTTAAAAATGGAAAAGAGACTGCTCATCATACTGGTGTTACTACACAAAAACATACAAAATCACACATGCTCACACAATGCAAAGCATCATGGGCTGCATATGCAAATCACCACAGAATGTTATGCTGATTCAACTTTAAGCAGAATTGCATGGTGCCAAAAGGCCTCTCACACAGTTTGCAAAGGGTGCTAACAGATGAGGCCTTTGTCACCATACGATTCTGCTTCAAGAATTGAATCAGCATAACTTTCTGTGTATTCTATACAATGAGCCATGACTCTTCACAGTAATGGGCATGTGATTTGTATTTTCTTGAAACTTGGCTTCCCAACCAAATGCCCTTTGGGGTAACCCTTGCCTCAGTGTTTGCGCACAGAGGTTCTTTGTCTACACAAAAACATGTTTGTTTACAGTCTTTGATCTACTCCCACTGCATCTTTCCTGGACTTGGGAGCAACCACAACACAGTCTAGCCACTCATGATGCAGTGAGAGGAGAGAGATTACAGTATCATGAGTGACTGCACTGCTTGGAGTGTTCTAATGTTCAGGAAGAATGCTATAAGAGTAGATTAAAACAGGGCTGGGTATAATTACACCATTAGTCTGCATTTCAGTTCTACAAAGAAAGGTGGCAGATAAAACAACCAGCAAAGCTGATAAATTTTAGAGAAGGTAAGCAATCATAAAATGTGGATTTTTAACTAGAAAAAATATGATGCAAAATGGGTTGACAGTGTACCTTTAAGGCATTCTCTGTAACATCTATTTTTCTCCTTAGTGCAATGCCACCTCTCAGATTCACAGAGGCTACTGCTTCACAAGATACCATTTTTACAGTCAGTGATTCTAAGTCTGTTTTTAACTGTACAGTACCTTCAACCTGATTTAACTACATCTGGTTTGCTTCACACTTTTCTTCAAGTGCCACAGTTTGGGATACAAAATTCCCCAACTACTCATTTGTATTCGGACACAGATTGTGTAGTCATTGAATGGTTGCTCCAATTTCAGATAGCTTTTGTAGCTGAGATGTAGCTTTTTATTATTATTCTTTGGTAACTGGGTAAGGCCCAATAGGCCCGAGCATTTTTCAGGGTCAACCTGGAAACACTAGGGAGATACATAACTTGCTCAGGATCATACAGTATGCAGTAGAAGAATCTGGGAATCAAAGCCAGGTCTGCTAGCAGTATCAAGCTCATTCACATCTCAATACTTTAACCTCTAGGCTATACTGACAGCTCAACCCAGTTTTTCCTATCATAGGACTGTGGGGTTTTGAACTGTCTCATAAGACTCGCATGCTAGGACTTCACCAGACACTGCAGCAATCTTACCAATGTTTGAGTCTTCTTTGCCAGGGCTACCTCAAGCAACAAACTTATCCATGGGGCCAGTCTTGTCAGAGAGTGAAGGCTCTTTTCTTTTGCCAGCTCCTCTCTAATTTATGCAATTTTTGTTTTCTTCTGTGGTGGGAAACAGCGTCTGGCTCCATGATATACATTTGAGCTGACTCCAGTGGTCAGAGCAAGCTCATGCAGCTCTCTCTTGATATTGCCATTTGCCTCATCATCCACTGAATCCTTTTTAAGAATCATGACCCACCTAACACCCACTACCGCTGGTCACCACCGATACAGAGCCAGTCCCAGTCTGCCATCATATCTGCAAATGGTGACTGCAAGACCCTCTGCAACTGAAAGGAGGCGTGCATAATACTACCAGTAGAGGCTCTGCCAGATGGGGACAAGAGTCTCTCCTATCTTGCAAAGCCAGGTCAATGAGGAACAAGACCATTATTTTTGCAGACTTGATTTTCTCTGTCAATTTGGCCTGCATTATGGAGATCTGGTTGGGTGGCGATGCCGGCCAGTTCTTGTGGATGCTGTTCCCTCCTGGTACTCCATGGTGCACTGCCCAAGGAA
Organism: Neoceratodus forsteri; assembly: GCA_016271365.2. Classification (NCBI taxonomy): domain Eukaryota; kingdom Metazoa; phylum Chordata; order Ceratodontiformes; family Ceratodontidae; genus Neoceratodus; species Neoceratodus forsteri. Next base: position 1,267,179,239 of record CM028131.1, on the reverse strand, counting down.
GGATTGCACGGGTGGGAGAGTGGTCATTGTTTTTCGATCCAACCTGGGCTTCTCGGTGCACCCAGTTGGTAGCACCCAATCTTTTGAGTGCATCACTGTCCATGGGGGTATGGTGCAGGTTGCAGAATTCTCCTTATTTACCACCACACTGGGGTGATTGAAGATTTTCTGCAGGAGGTAGCAGACTACATCATTGACCAGGTGCTGGAGTCCCCAGATGTTTAATCCTGGGGGACTTCAATGCTTGGATCGATGATGAATTCTAGCATTTTGGTTATGACTTCTTCCAGTTGACGCAGACTCTGGGCCTGTCACAAGCAGTTGTGTCTGCTACTCAACAGTTTGGCCACACACTTGGTCTGGTGTTCCAGCTGGGTCTTGAGGTTGACGACCTCAACATTGATCAGGTCATTGGGTCTGATCATTACACCGTGAAGCTCACATTTGGGGCCACCCCTGAAAGTCCCTCCCCTGCAGAAATGGTCAGCTATCACCCTTCAAGGGACTTACGTCCAGAGGGACTGTTAGCGTTGCTGATTTATCTAGGATTGATGCGGCATGTGTGATTGGCACTAGAGAGGCAGTTGCCACCTATAATAGGGTGGTTTCAGAAGCTCTGGACATCATTGCACCAGTTCATTTATGATTCAGGTCTTCTCATGTGAGATCCCTGTGGTTTGATGGGGATCTCAGGGTGATGAAGATCAGTGGTCGGAAGCTGGAGCATCACTGGTAGAAGACCCGGCTGGAGACTGACAAGCTGGCCCTGAGTGCCCACTATGTTAAGTGCCAGGGGGCAATCTCCTATAAGAAGGCAGAATTTCTGTCCAGGGAGATTGCTGCAGGGAGAACAAACCTTCTCAGCTATTTCAAACTGTATACAGGCTTTTAAATCCTGCCTGTCTATAGCCAAAAAAGCCTTTTCATCCACTTTATGTCAAGAGTTTGTTCTGTTCTGTTCTTCTCCTACAGAGTGTCGGCCATCTAGTCAGGAGTCCACCAGGTAGGTTTTCACCTAGCAGTGGTTGGGCTGGGGGGAACAGAGGTACTCTGCCTGTCTGGGAAGAGTTTAGGCCAGTAAACATGTCCGATGTAACTAAGGCGATCTTAGAGCTGAAGCACACGTTTTGTGAACTGGACCCAGCCCCAACATGGTTCTTAATGGGATGTGTTGAGGCTGTTGGCCTGGTGTTCACCAGGATTATCAGGTGCTCAATGGTGGATGGGGTTCTCCTGGTTGTACTGAAAGAGGTACTGGTGAGGCCACTTTTTAAGAAATCTTCCCTCGATCCTGATGCCCTGGTGAATTACCGTCCTATCTCCAACCTGCCTTTTTTGAGCAAGATTGTTGAGAATTTAGTGGCACAACAGCTCGAGGATCACCTGGTGTCCTCAGACATTTATGAGCCTTTCAATTGGGTTTTCAGGCTAGACACAGAACTGAAACAGCTCTAGTGAGGGTACATAATGATCTGCTCCAGGGCTAGAGATAGAGGAGATAGGTCAGTTCTTGTACTCCTTGATCTCTCCTCAGCGTTTGACACTGTGGACCATGTCATATTATTGGATTGGCTCTGTGAGTTTTGTGGACTCACCACTACTGTCATCACATGGTCAGGTCCTATCTCTCAGACAGGGTGCAGCAGGTGGTGATGAGGAATTTCTACTCCTCTCCAGTGCCTCTGTCCTGTGGAGTTCCACAGGGCTCGATCCTGTCACCAATGTTATTCACAGTGCATGTGCTGCCACTAGGTGAGATAATTCGACAATACAGTGTGGAGTTTCACTGCTATACAGATGATACCCAACTATGTTTGTCATTTGCTCCTGGAACATCAGGAGCTATGGATGTGCTTAACAACTGTCTGGCTAAAATCAATGACTGAATGGCTTCCAGCTGTCTGAGACTCAGCCTGGCCAAGGCAGGTGCTGGTGATCAAGCCTGGTCGAGCATGATGGGTTGCTGCCTGGGGCTGATTCTGGTCTTGTACTGGGTTCTATCCCATTGACAGTTTCCCTGATGGTGCAAAATCTGAGCATGATCCTTGACAGCAGATTGACTTTTGAAGACCAAGTGTCATCTGTAGTCAGTAGTGGTTTCTACCATCTATGGAACATTGCCCGGATTAAGCCCCTTGTTCTGCCTGAGGACCTGCCGATGCTAGTGCACACCTTTCTTTCCTCCAGGCTTGACTACTACAACACTCTTTACTTCAGCATCATGGGAGGGACCCTCCACAGACTGCAGCTAGTGCAGAACGAGTAGCTCGGTTACTGACTGGTCTTTCTAGGTCCAGTCATGTGACCCTGTTCTGCGTGACCTGCACTGGCTGCTGGTCACATGGAGGATCCTTTTCAACGTGGGACTTCTCACCTATAAGGCCCCAAATGAACTGGGCCCTGGCTATCTGTCAGAGCTCCTGTCACCGTGACTTCTGCTCACCCTTCAAGGAGCTTCCTGGATGTTCCCAGAGTTCAGCTCAAGACTTCTGGAGATCGTGATTTTAGCATTTCTGGGCTGTCCCTGGGGCGCACTTCCATCTGCAGTCTGGGAGGCCCCTCAGTAGAGGTGTTTAAGCGAAGTTGAAGGCACACCTCTTTGGCCTGGCTTTTAATGAATATTGAATTTTAACATGGTGCTCGGTCCCTGTTTATAATATTTTATTAGTCTTAAACTGTTTTATATCTTAGTTATTTTAAATTGCATTAATGAAACTTTATATTGATGTATTGTATGTTTATTGTATATATTACTGTGAGGCACCCAGAGCCTCCGAGATTGGGTGCCATACAAATAAACTTGCCTTGCCTATCGCCCAAAGGCTCCTGTCACTGTCATAGGAAGCATCCTCTTGTTTTCACCTAGTATTCACTGGTGAGAGAGCTAGCTTAAGTGGGGGGCTGGCACTCCCTCAAGTTCTGAAGACCCTTACCCAATGTGGTGGGGGGTGATGCAATCAAGGATGAGACTCCCAGCTGCACACATTACTCTGAACAGCATGCCACAAAATGGAGTGATCAATAAACATATGTCTGTGGCCATTCAACTCCACAAGAGTCTCTGCATAGTTATTTAGTAGATGGGGAGGAAAGTGGGTCCTGGCAATCCGACAGAACTGCCCTCATGACTAATTTAGAAGCCATAGATATATTAAAATTTAAATTAATAACTCAACAACTTACAAAGGACATGTCAAGGTGATCACAAGCCCCTTTGAGTTTCATTAATAAGATAGAAGCCATAAAACAAAATGTTTTACCTAGAATCTAGTTTTATCATTAAACTATGGCCATCGTACCAAGTAACATATATTTTAGGAAATGGGACCGGATGGTATCCAGATTTTTCTGGAATGAGAAAGCCCCCTGAATAAGGTATAGCATACTCTAGCTATCTAGGGACAGGGGAGACCTAAACTTGCCAAATTTTAGGGACTACTCCAAGGTGGCCCAATTACGCACTCTGCTGGGCTGGCTGAACCCATATTGTACCACCTACTAGAAACAAATAGAAACAACTTTAAATGGAATACGAGATCTGACATGCTACTTATTTGGCAACCCCCCCCCCCCACAATGTAACAGGCTCACAACATTTTTCCAATACACTAGGGAGCCCTTCTGTGCTTGGTTAGAGGTGATGGGACATTACCTGACCCTACATGAGAGATTATAACTCCGTGCTATGGCATGGGACTGTGCCTTTCAGCCAAACCGCTCTGGTGGGAAAGTGAAAATATGACAACAGCAAGGATTAAAATATATACATCATATGGTGGGACCCACGGGTATAATACCATTTGTCACACTGCAGGCCCGGTTTTCTCTCCAACAGAAAGAATTCCATAGCTACTTACAGTTAAAAACATATTTAGCATCACAGGAAAACAACTTAGCTGAGTTAGCGGAAAAAAAGCATACAATGGTGGGATTGATATGTGCAAATATATTTGGCACAACCATGGAACACTGTATTATTAGATTGTATAAAACCCTCAGGGAATGCCCGGGGGACTCCACAGAAACTATAAGAATACAGTGGATCATGGAACTACAAACAGATTCCCAAGGGAACGTGGGACAGAGCAGCTCTACCTGTAAACAAAGTGATTCAGGCACCCTACTAGAAGGAGTCTGTGTGGAAGCTTAGGGCCAGGTACTTTCATACTCCCAGGAACATCTCCAAGTTTGGGGGAGATCCATTGGGGGCTTGCTGAAGACGGTGTGGAACTCAACAAGCAGGCCAGACATATATAGTGTGGGCTTACTCGCAATTGCGTGTGTACTCACAAGAGATTATTGACGAAATAAACACCGTATATTAAAGAATGGATCTTCTTACTCCCGCATCTATTATGACTTTTCCACTATCAGAAGGGCTTAAGGTAGACAAATCAGTTTATAAGCAGATCACTATCTTGATACTTGCAACACATAAAACAATATCTAGGCTCTGGGGAACCACAAATATCCCTACTAAAAGTATATGGGTGAAGACTGCTAGAGAGATTTATACTATGGAAAGAATGTCTGCAGGTGTTATGAACAGGAAAGACGCATTCGTAATCAGATGGAGAAAGTGGGTCATGCACCAATTGGAGTATTATGATGAATTTGTCCTCTGAATATGAAACAGGTATTAAATTGATTTGGGGCTGAAGAACAGGGGGGGGGGCTTGGGATGAGGGACCACAGTGGTAAATAACACAGATGAGTTTTGTCCAAACCTCTACTGTAATAAGCTAAGCTGTGTTGATATCTTTTCATTTTTATTATCTAACCTACTGCCAACTGTAATGAGAAATGGGAATATTTGTTCTCTCTGAGTATCTGTAAACTACCTCTTTAAAACTGAAAATAAAGAAATAAAAATTAAAAAGAACAGCCCTCATGGCTCAGCCTCAGACTGGCTGGCAGGGGGGGCTGTCCAGACATTAAAGGAGGCTTATAACAAGCATTTGTCAATGCCGAATGTTTGCTTGCTGGCATTGGCAGTGGTAGTGTAGAAGTTACAGAGCTGCGTAATAGGAATGGCAGTGAAGTATTGAACTGAAGCCAACCCCACCACTACCCTGCAGAGAGTGACAGGCATTGGGGTGTGCGTTTGGGTCATCAGGCATAACAGCCACGCCATTTCACCACACCCTACCCTGCAGACACTGACAAGTGTCACGGTGTTCATAGGGTCTTTGGCCCTTATGTGCACCCATTTCAATAGAAATATGGTGAGATGGAGTGCGATATAGGAGAAGTGAAATTTGTGGGCGAAAAGTCAAGGCATACCTGATGCCTCTCACTGGCTTCAGGGTGTGGAATGGTATGAGCATTACAGGCAAGAATCCCAAGTCACACCCTCTGATGCCTGTCATTCTCTACAGGGTTAGGCGTTATGGTTGAAACCTAATACCTCAGGCATTACCGTTGGTATTTTCCTCCAAATTTTCAACATTTTTTTGTGACCCCACCTCAAGAACAGAGGAATATCAGTTTGTTGTAGCTGCTTATGCACAGCGACTACGGCATTTAGCACCACAGGTGCAAAAACATTCCGAACAGGATGTAAAAAATGACAGCTGTACTGTTCATGGGGAGGTGTAAAAAATGGCAATGTTGGAAATCTGCAATAAAAATATTTAAAAAAATGGTGAAGTCACGAGCGTACATAGAAACTGTGCAACGCACACCCGTAATATAATTAGGTTGGGGATTTTTTACAGCAGATTGTCAACTCAGGCATTTTGGTGCCTCCGATCATGAACAGTGTCACTGTGATTTTCTTTATCTGTGCCGAACAAAGATTTCCCACAGCAACCACGCATCTCTGCGGTGAAAGTGTGAAAACACACTTCAGTCATGTTGTGAAAAATGACAGCTGTACTGTTCATAAGGAAGTGTGGAAAAATGCCACTGGTGAAAATCTGGACTGAAAATATTACAAAGTCACGAACTTACGAAGGTGCATGGAAACTGCGCAATGCTTACTCGTAACACAGTCATTTTATGGACTTTTGTCACCAAATTTTCAACATAGTCATTTAAGACCTCTGCTCATGGACAGTGTAAGTGTGATTTTCTTAATCTGTCCTAAACATTGTTTTCGCACACCAACAGCACCATTATGCGCTACATGTGCGAAACACATTTGGGTGACATATGAAAAATGGCAGCTGTACTGTTCATAAGAAAGTGTAATAAATGGCAATGTTGAAAATCTGGGTGAAAATATTAAATTCATAAACTTACGAGCATGCATAGGAACTCGCAACATATGCTCGTAAAACAGTCATTACAATTTTTCACCAAATTTTCCAACATAGCCATTTAAGACCTCTGCTCATGAAAAGTGTCACTGTGATTTTCTTAATGTGTCCCATACATTGATTTTGCACGACCGCGCCACTGTGCACTACATAGGCGGAAACACATTTGGGCAAGATGTGAAAAATGACAGCTGTACTGCTCATAAGGAGGTATGGTAAAATGGCAATGTTGAAAATCTGGAGTGAAAATATTGAATATTGCGAACTTCTGACGTGCGTAGGAACTGCATAATGCACCCTCGTAAAACAGTCATTTTAGAATTTTTCACCAAATTGGTGAAGCCGGTAAGGTTGGGCACCCGTCGGCGATAGTATGGGGGAGGGAGAGACAGTGAAGCCGACGGGGATTGCGCACCCCCGTCAGCTATTAGCATGGCATTTGGGAGGCTTTGGGGGGGGAGCGCAGCACAAGCCAATGAGGGATTGGGCACCCCCGTTGGCTATACTTGTGTGCGGAGGGGGGAGGGCAGCATGCATTATGCGTGCGTTTCTGTGTGTGTGTGTGTGTGTGTGTGTGTAGGGGGAGCTGCGCATGAGCAGGCGATATCTTATTGCTGCTCACTCAAGCGCAGCTCCCCCTTTCAACTGTATGCCACTGCATTTTGGAGCTTGTCATAGACAGCTCCAGCATGCATTGGCTTACAGGGGCCGCGCCTGCCAACACACTGACTGAATTGGAGGAGGAGGTGACACATCTCCGAAATCTCTGATGATGGCACTATGTTTCTTGCACATGCGTGCAAGCAAACATAAAAAGGTGTCTTAGGGCTATCTGGAGATTAAACTTGCGTGTTTCCTTTTTAAATAGGGATGAACACCTCATTCCAGCACAAGGACTGCTCTAGCTGAACTTTGAATGGGACTGCATCTTAGATCTCACTTGGACTATGTGCAACCTGATTTACAGAGGAGATTTTAGGATTAATACACCCAGCAGAGGGAACATCATGGTGGATGAACAAGATGCTGCATGTCCCCAACTGGAGATCATGTACACATCTTCACAGGGAAAGAGGGTTCCCAGGGCTCCAAGCACAGTCTTTTTGCCAATGACAGCCTCTCCAGTGGGGATATTTGGCCTGGAGATCTGTGGCCTGCCTGAAGCCCCCGAGTTGCACGCTCTCTGGTGTGCCCTCACTCCTAACCCCATCCAGCTGCACAATCCTCTGGCTGTGAGCCACCTGGGGCAGGACGGCCAACTTCTATAATGCTCTATCTACAAATTTAGTGGAGCAACCCGGAAAGGAGGACGGTGACTGGGAGCATGGCTTAGTAGGGTCTGGCATTGGGCATGGGGCTCTGCTACTGATCCCCATCATTGCCTACCACCACGGAGGGATTTGTCTTAGTTTCTTCCCTCAGGATGTGGCATGCAATGGTCCCCTGCATGGCCCTTGTGCCACTGTTACCTGCCAATGTTCCGCTTCTCTTTTCTGCAGCCTGACATCTGTGCCACCCCTGATCTCCACCAGAAGTCACTGCTGCACCTGGCACCCCCAAAAACACACCCTGGGAGAGGACAGCAGTCCTCTAGATGCTCGATCCTCTCCCTCCCCTGCTGACCCCCAATGGCCCAGGTCCATTCCAGAACCCGAGTCACTGGCGTGGCGCGAGGTGTGGCATCCAGCGCCTCAACCCTCAGCACCACCAGGCCAGTGCCCAAGCACAGTCTTAGAGGCAAGAAGATGGAAGTCAGTTAACATATAGATGAGCGATGCCAGAATTGTATGTAAACACCTGAATTTCTGTGTGTCTGAATCAGGGTGAAGCCAGGAATTTTAAACTTGTACTCAAGAGTTGATGAAACTATTGCACTTCCCTCCATACACATAAATCAAAAGATGTGCTGCCCTGCCACACAAACATTATGCCACCCCCATTTCCATCAACAACATGTAGCAGGCCAATGATCCTAATAGATTCATGACATTTTGTTTTATCTAACACACACGCACTGCCAATTAGACAGAAGTTGGCTGACTTTTAGTTACAATGTTTAGGATGTGTTAAAAGCCTCGGTACCACATCAAGGTAACCAGCCTTACAAAAGTCCATTCTCACCAGCCTCCATGCATACATACTCGATCGGGTCACTAATTCAATCGTGGCCCCCAAGTTTAGCACCCACACATCTTCAAAAGATCATTCACAAACTCACACTAAAGCACTCAACCCAGGCTCTGTTTTTGTTTGTTTCCCTGACCTGAGGCTCATGTTGCCCCTGGATTTTCTGCATTTTACTGTACTCAGCAAAGTACACTGAGTATTCCTGATGACACCCATGGTCTGAATTCAGTTTTTTTTTCTGTTCTTTATATCCCACTCTACCTGTTTGGCCCCCTTCACCTGCATCCTGCCCTGCCCTGTCCCCCCATCTCTGGGACTTACCTTCCTGCTTTGCAGTACCACACAGTTTCCCCTGGGGCCGAGCCCCCCCCCCGAGTTCTGAAAGCCCTGGGAGGAATTTAGTTTGGATACTTCAGGCAGCCTTGTGAGCAGTGCAGGGCCTATGAGAGGACACCACTCCATACTGCCGCGGGGCAGTATTTTCCTTTTTCTCTCCTCCAGATGCCTCATGGGGTGGAACCACCGGGACATTAGCTTGCAATGTGCTCATGTTACTGTTAGGTGGTGTCTACCCTCCCATCATGGCTCCAGCTTGTACCGCCACCTGCGGTCATCCAGTTAGCAGTAGTATGGTGGAGCACACAGACCTCTCTCGCTCTCTCTCTCCAGGGGAGAACAGCATCCTCTGTGATGCTCAATCCTCCTCCCCCAGCTGACACCCGACAACTTGGGCTCACTTCTGAACCTGACTCAACGATATCATGAACAGTAGTGTTACAGCTGCACTGACAGGCCAGATATCTGAATTCAGTTTGATGGCCAAAAGAGATATAGAATCAAAGGGAAAGCTTGGAAATGAAATACCAAACTTACTGGATGTAGGAACATCTGGAACATTTCCTAAAGCTGTTTCAGAAATACTGTCAGAACCTGCCTGTGGCCCTGTGAGTGCAGGAGTTACTAGCCAGGACATTCCTCCACTGAGAAGAACCTCTGAGATGGTGGCTACTGAGAAACCAGGTCATTCGAGCCAATTCTTCAGACATCAGAGAGACTGGACTTATTACTGTGTAACTGTAAACAGTAGTTTCAATAGATGTTCATGTTTTGGGTTGTTTTAGGAGCTACTACTTTACTTATAGTAGGAGGAAGCTTATAAGGGATACTACAGGGTTAATTATGTGTCTGAGGGTTGGACAGGGGGAACTTCATAGGACACTGGGGTCAGGGCTTGTAACAATGTGCTTTGTTGCAAGGGCTGATGCAGCCATTGATTATTAAAGAAGACTTGCTTACTATTTCCCTAAATGTGAGTCTGCTTTATAAGTTCTTTGAAGTGCAGTCATCATTAAACTTTTATTCCAGTTGAGGACAGGTCTCACGCTGTCCAGATTGGTGATTCCTTATACCCACCCCCCACTCTCTATCTTCTCAGGCATGCCCCAAGGGTCCAACCTTGGCTCAATGCTGTGCTCCATTTTCAGAATGACCTTCCTGCTGCCTGATCCTCTGTGTCCCTCCATATGTATACAAATGATATGGTTCTCTTTGCCTTGGTTCTTCTGCCCCTGACCTCACAATATGGCTCCACCTGGATTTCACTAACATCCAGTACTAGTTACTGGCTAATCAGCTGTCCCTCAATGCCAAGAAAATGGTGTCTATGACCTTTGGCACTAGGCAGAGGCTAACTGGGCTTACGCTCTCCCTCCTTCCACACTTATGATGCTGCAGCTACTGAGCATGTCCCTAATTTAAGTACCTCGGGGTCTAGCTGGACCATCACCTCAATTTCTTGGTGCATGTGGATGCTATCATCTCAAAGATGATACTCCCCATTTTGACTATGGTGACATCGTTTTCAACTTTGGTGACATTGTTTACTTTACTGCTCCCAAGTCTACTATGACCAAACTGGACCCCCCTCTTTAACTCCCTTTGCCACTTTGCTCTGGACAGCCCTTCCCCATACCCACCAATGCTCACCATAGTCCTCCCTCTTATTCCCCTCCCTTGAGGCCAGATGCCTCACACACTGTGTTTCATTTATCTCTAAATTCTGGTTTTACTTCATCTCTCCTACATTGCTTCCTTCCTCAATTCCCTCTTACTACCACTTATTGCCTTCACAACTCTGGCTTCCACACTCTCACATGCCTAACAGTGAGATCCTCTGCTGGCAAGCTGTATTCTTCTTAATAATAATAATAAACTTCATTTGTATGGCACCTTTCAAAAACCAAGGCGCCTTAACAAAATCAAAATCACAATATCAACACACAAATATTTCAACAATAAACAATATAATCAAACTGATATCCTTCACTCACTATTTGCCAAAAGCTTGGTGCCACAGAAAAGTTTTTAGTGCTTGTTTAAACCCCTTCACGGTCATGCACGCATGTATCTGACAGGGTGGAGAATTCCAAAGTGCAGGGGCAGCATACATAAATGCTCTTGCCCCAGAAGATTTCAAACACACCCTTGGAATCTCTCGCAACCCCTCATCGGCTGAGCAGAGCAATCGCCTGGGGCAGTAAGGGAACAGAAACTCTTTCAGATAATCTGGGCCCTGTCCATGTAGGCCTTTAAAAGTCAAAAGACCGACTTTAAAGGTGATCTGCCACTGAACTGCCAGTCAGTGCAGTCCATGCAGTACCGGTGAAATATGACAGGACCGGGATGATCCTATCAAAAGCCAGGCTGCTGAATTCTGCACTAGCTGCAGGTGGTGGATTTACAACCCTGGTAGCCCTAGGTATAGGGAGTTGCAGTAGTCCAAATGCGAAGTCACAAAGGCGTGGATCAGAGTGGGAAGGTCGCCGGATGGAACAAGGTGCTTAATCCTGGAGATATTCCTCAGATGGTAAAATGAGGATTTGATGATTGTCGACACCTGCAAAAGCAGGGTCAGTCGCACCCTTCAGAGGTCAGGAGCAGCATACCCCTGAGAAAAAGGCCTGAGGGTGAACCCACATCTGACCACCCTATCTGGCAACCTGGATCCACAACCAATATCTCAGTCTTATCAGAGTTCAACTTCAACCAACTGGCATCCATCCACTCCTGGATTTCAATGAGGCAGCTATTGAAAACTGAGACAGCTCTATCCTGGTCGGTCTGCGAAAGAAAGGCAGAGCTGGGTATCATCAGCATAGCAGTGAAACCTCAGCCCATACCTTCTTACAATGTCTTCGACGGGCAGCATATACACTGCAAACAACATAGGAGACAGCACCGATCCCTGAGGGACCCCACAAGATAAGGAGACTGGGTTCAAGGAATAAACCCCGGTCACCACTCTCTGAGATCATCCAGTGAGGAACGATTTAAACCACCTGAGGACTGCACCTGACAGTCTGCAGATGAACCTCAGACAATCAAGCAGAACCTCATGGTCCACAGTGTCAAACGCTGCTGAGAGATCCAGGAGAACTAGAATGGAATGGTTCTTCCAATCTCTTGCCATCAGGAGATCAGTGAGCAACTGAACCAGCACTGTGTCAGTGCTGTGCCTCTTTCGAAAACTGGACTGGAGGGGTTCATAGATGTCATGGATGGTCAAATGGTCCTCCAGCTAAGTGACCAGTACTTTCTCTATCACCTTTCCTAAAAAGGGAAGTTTCGAGATTGGTCTGTAGTTGGCAAGGCAGTCTGGGTCCAAAGGAGCTTTCTTCAAGAGTGGTGTCACCCCCTCCTCTTTCAGCGAGCTTGGAAACTCACCTGTCTCCAAGGAGCACCAGACTATCTGAGCTAGGACTGGACCGATGGAATCAATACAACCCACAATCAGGGAAGTAGGTTCTGGATCCAAATTACAGCATGTAAGGCACACACTCTGGATGATCCGCATGACATCCATGAAGGCTGGTCGGGCAAAGGTACTCAAAGAAAGCTGAGGATCAGTGACCCTGTGTTGATCCCCATCAACACCCATAGAGTGTGCTGGAAGGAATGCTGCCCTGATGTTGGCCACCTTAGTAGCAAAAAATTGCACAAGCTCATCGCACTCTTCTTGCAAAAAGGCTTTCCAGACCTGTAGACAGGTTGGGTTGCACAGTCTGTCTACAGCTTCGGAACAGCTGAGCTGGTCAGTTTTGAGCAGCCGTAATCTTCTCCGACAGGAACTCTGCCTTCTTACGGGTGATTGCAGATTGATAGACTTGATAATGATCCATCACTCAAAGGTGGTCGGCATCAAGGGCAGACTTCCACCAGCAATGCTCTAACCTTCATCCTAGTTGCTGCATCTTCCTCAAAGTCCCATCAAACCATGGGGATTGCAGGCAAAGGGAAAGAGGATGAACTCGGACAGGAGCAATGACATCCAGGGCCGTCACAACGGCCAGATTATAGGCCATCATGAGGGCCTCTGGGTCACTATTTGCCTCTGAGAGGGATGAGAGATCTAGCACCACTATTAGGCCTTGAGGATCCATATCTCACAAAGGGCGGTACCATAGAAACATAGAAGATGATGGCAGATAAGGGCCACAAGGCCCATCCAGTCTGTCAGTTTCTTTTTCTACCTTATGAATGTGCCATAGGCCTTTGCTCTATCAATGGCCTAACTATTCATACTCATATGTATTGCTCCCTTATGCCTATCCCATGTCTGTTTGAAGCACTGCACTGTATTCATATCCACCACTTCCTGAGGTAGGCCATTCCATGCATCCACCACCCTTTCTGTGAAAAAGAACTTCCTCACATTACCCCTTAATCGGCCTCCCTCTAATCTCATGCTGTGTCCTCTTGCCCTGCTATTTTCTTGTATTGAAACATGTTAGACTCTTTCACCTTGTTAATGCTCTTAAGGTTTTGAATGTTTCAATCATATCCCTCTCTCTCTCTCTCCTCCTTGCTCTAGGGTATTCATATTGAGTTCAGTTAATCTGTCCTCATATGTTTTCTGATGCAGTCCCTGCAGCATTTTGGTTGCCCTGCTCTGGACTGCCTCAATGTTGTTAATGTCCTTGTGAAGGTGTGGCCACCAGTACTGCACACAGTACTCCAGATGGGGCCTAACCAGTGTCTTGTAAAGAGGGATTATTACCTCCCTCTTCCGACTTGTGATACCCCTGCTAATACACCCCAACATCCCTCTAACCTTACCTATTGCTTTAGAGGTCTGCTTGGATGATTTCAGGTCATCGGTGATGATGGCCTTCAGTCTCTTTCTTCCTTGTGACTGCCAGCAACTCCCTCCCAGCCTGTAGGTGGCTTCAGGGTTTCTCTTCCTGTGTGCATGATCTTGCACTTCTTTGGTTAAGCCCCAGTTGCCACTCTTCTGACCATTTTGTTAGTTTATCCAGCTCTCTTCTCATTCTGCCCACCCCATCTGAATCATCTACTCTGTTGCAGATCTTGGTGTCATCTACAAACAGACACACCTTACCCTCCAGTCCATCTGCAATGTCACTGATGAAGATATTGAAGAGGACTGGCCCCAGGACTGATCCCTAAGGTACCTCACTTGTGACTTGCATCTCTTCTGACTGTATACCGTTTACCACCACTCTCTGTTTTCTGCCCATCAACTAGTTTGCCACCCAGTTTACCAATGTCTGACCCATCCTGAGCCTACCCAGCTTATTAATCAATCTTCTATGTGGAACAGTGTCGAAAGCTTTGCTGAAGTCAAGGTAGGCAACATCAACTGCTCCTTCTTGGTCCACCACTCTGGTTACCCAGTCAAAGAAATCTATGAGATTAGTTTGACAGGATCTTCCTTTTGTAAACCCATGCTGATGCTGTCTTGGTTCCTGTGCTCCTATGGATTCCAGGTGTTGCACTATCCTTTCCTTAAGGAGTGTCTCCATAATCTTGCCCACTACTGAGGTAAGACTGACTGGTCTGTAGTTCCCTGCCTCCTCCCTGCTACCACTCTTGTAGAGTGAGATCACATGAGCCCTTCTCCAGTCTTCTGGGACCTCTCCTGTGCTCAGAGACTCACTAAACAGTTCTGATAATGGCTCTGCTAGTTCCACCCTTAGCTCCTTTAGTACCCTGGGATGTATGCCATCAGGGTCCCATTGCCTTGTCCACCCTGAGCTTATTGAGCTCTTGTAGGACCCTTTCTTTTGTGAAGGGACTAGTGCACACCTCCCTCCCCCCGTGTCCATGGTGCAGAGTTGTGGGCCCTGCTCTACCTTCTCTTCAGTAAATACTGAGCAGAAGTATCTATTTAGGATAGATGCTTTTACATGGTCCTCCTCCTCACATGTCCCCTTATCCCCTTTGATCTCAGCAATACCCACTCTGGACTTTCTCCTTTCACTAATGTATCTATAGAAGGTCTTGTAACCTTCTTTTACTGTTCATGCTAGTGTTTCCTCTGTTTGGGCCTTTGCCTGCCTTACTGTCTTCTCTGCTTCCCTTAGGGAAGTTTGGTATGCCTCCCTCTCTTCATCCTGCTGCATTCCCTTGTATTTCCTGAAGGCCAGCCTTTTGGCTCTGACCTTTTCTGCTACTGTGTTTGAGAACCAAAGTGGTTTCCTTCTTCTTTTACACTTCCTTTTCTCACTAACACAACGAGATGTTGCTTCAAGTATTGCATCTTTAATGCTTACCCACTTTGCCTGTACCTCCTCACCTGTATTTCTTTTTACCAGAGGCTAGCTTAACTCTGTTGGCCATCTTATCATAGTCAGCTATTCTGAAGTCCCATATTTCTGCCTTGGAATGGATGGGATGATTTGTTCTAGTGGTCAAATTGAACCATGCCATGTGATGGTCACTGGCCCCAGGTGACCTTCTACCTGGAGATCTGTGATCCTTTCCCTGTTAGTCAGTACTAAATCTAGGATAACCCTGTCTCTTGTGGGTCGTTGTACCAGTTGTTTGAGGCCCTCCCCCTGCAGGGAACCCACCATGTGTCTAGTTCTGGCAGATGTCCCTGCTGGTACTGACCAATCTGTATCTGGCATGTTGAAGTTTCCCATTATCAGACCTCCCTTTAGCTGTCATGTTTTGTATATCTTCTAACAGTAATGTGTCTATGTCCTCCCCTAGTCTGGAGGCCTGTACACAACCCCAGTTCATATGGCTGTCCCATTTCCTGTTTCCAGGGTGACCCACAGTTCTTCTGGCTCCTTATGTGTATTCTGAATTTCTGTAGCTTTGATATTTTCATTGACATAAAGGGCCACTCCACACCCCCTTTTTGCACCTCAGTCTCTTCTGAACAGTACATGGCCAGCTACTGAAGTCTCCCAAGTGTGGTTACTGGTAAACCATGTCTCGCTAATGGCTACTATGTCCAGTTTAGCCTCTGTCATTATTGCCTGCAGGTCTGGGATCTTGTTTCCCAGACTGTGAGCATTTGTGTACATGATTTTCCATTGGTCAGATTTTGGTGTGTTAGTTGTTGGGTGATGTCTGGCGTTTACCCTGTGCTTCTTATGAGGAGCCAGATCATTTTCTTTAGTTGGAGATACAAATGAACTACAAACATGCTGAACTTCTGTTTGACCAGTAGCTGAGGGGGGATGGGTGTTCTTCCCATTCAATGTTTCGGGTGCTGCACCCCTCTCCCCATTTGCTAGTTTAAATATTCTGCAAAGACATCAAACTTCTGCCCCAATGCACTGACTCCCTCTTTAGTCAGATGCAGTCCATCAAATTTAAAGAACTTTCGCTCCCAAAACTGTTGCCAGTTTCCTACAAATTTGTGTCCTTTTTCCTGGCACCATCCCTTGAGTCACATGTTTAGCTCCCCTATCTCCCCTTTTCTGACCTTCCGTCCATCTTTACTCCCCTCTCCCAGACTGGCAGGATCTCAAGGAAGGAGATGCTGGACGAAATTGATGATAGTTTGTCACCCAGCCTGGTTAAGTGTTCCTTGGTCTCCACAACTGACTGGCTGCTGAGATCGTTAGTCCCTATGTGTACCAGGACATCAATGTTTACTCCTGCTTCCTGATCAATTTTAGCAATGCAGTCACTGTCTCTCCACGCTGATGTACCTGAGAGACATCTGACCATTACCCCTGGCTGGAGATATGTATCAACTCCCTGAATCATGGTGTCTCCTATGATCAGAAGTTTTTTGAATTTCCTTTTTGCTTTTTTTGTTTTGGTTCTTGTTTTGGGTGTGTCTTGTTGTGCTAGCTCCTGTGCTGCAGTGTCCTGCTCTGCAGTGTCCTGTGCCCCTTTGTTTGATTTCGGAGATAGAGGTAGATACCTGTTTGTAGTTTTTATATGGTTTTTGGAGGAGATATGTTGGAGAGCACTGAGTGATGGGGCACCTGATTTGCCCCTCCTAACCACCTGCCAACCTCCCGGACCAACTACCCTCTGTGGTCGAGGTGCTTCTGTTGGATGTTGGGGAAATGGCGGGTGGTTCTTATAATATATTTCCTCTTGAATATGCAATTTGAGGCATGCAATCTCTGCCCCTGCTGCCTGGAGCTGAGCCCTTAGATCTCCAATGGCCCAGCATGTATGACAGTGTCCAAAATCCTATAAAACTGCCCTTCTGAAAAGTGTTCCACAGTGCCTGCAGTTGATGATATCCATTCCAAGTAAGTTGCTGGGTTTATAACCTGGTCAGAGTAATTAGAAGGAAGAAAATGAAAGCAAAAGTTTGATTTTGTGTTTTGTTTGTTCGTTTTTGTGTAACTTGTTATAACAAGTTAAATTACAAGTGCCCCTGTAAATGAGGTCACTGTGTGGATACTCCTCTGATCTGCCCCTTCCTGCTTTGCTACAGGAAATGTCACAACTGTGTACCCTATAAAAGGAGTACCTAGTCATCTCCACAGGGGTAGGCCTACATAGGGGGGTGCTAAAACTAAACCCCACTGTGTAGTGATCAGACCATCCAACTGGTTCCACCCCCACATTGGAGGCCTCAATCCCCAGAAGGAAGACTAAATCAAGTGAGTGTCTGTGACTATGAGTAGCAGTGTTAACTACCTGTGTAAGGCCCAGAGATGTCATCAACTGGAGGAAGTGTTGACCAAAATGCAAGAGTTCATCGTCGACCCAGGCGTTGAAGTCACCCAGGACCATCAGCCTGTGTGACTCAAAAGCCATGTCAATGACAAAGTCTGCAACTTCCTGGAGGAATCATTTCTCATCTCCTGGTGAATGACAGACGAGGACGATCCTACAACCTACACCTGCTACTACAGTACACTCAAATGACTTAGTCTCCCAAAATGGTACATTTGTGAGGTTAAGTTTGGTCTTGAAACAGACCGCAACCCCCCCGCAATCCAATCTCAGGCGGTGTATCACCGAGTACCCAGCTGGAATTGCATCCTCCAAAACAGGGCCGGAGTTCTCATCCGGCCAGGTCTCAGTGATACAAGACAGGTCCACCAATCTAACAAGATCTGCAATAATTGCAGTCTTGTTTTTAATGGACCTAACATTGCATAATACTGGCCAAGTTGGATGAACCTCTCAGGCTGCCCGGATCATCTGCCTACCACCATTTGTAGTACCCCTGGGTATGGAAACCAGACATGGCGGACCACGTTCCAGGTTCCTTTTCACCCCAGGGCGTCTTCTGGATTTCACTACCCCAATGTGGTGGCCCCTCTCATTCATCTCCGCAGTTCACACCCCCACCCTCCTCCCCCTCTCATATAATACCTAGCACCCTACAGCAGCAGATATGTTGTAAGCTGGAGTGGAGGGAAAGAAAGGACAAGAGGACTAACAGCCGATGACCATAGGGGCTGGACTCCCAACACATTTTGGTAATATGAACACTACTCCACTACTATCCAACTGTGTAGCACAAAACCAAATCCAAAATAATATAAAATAAACTAAAGTAATTTACAAATCTTACTAAAACAATACATATTTTAAATTCACTCTACAAAATAAATAACACAACACATCTCTCAAATACTACATTCCTAAAATCTAAAAAACTCCAAAAATAATAATATAAAATAAACATAGTCAGTACAGGTAGACAGGATGGACCAGCAATACATTTAAAACTATTTATGTAAGGATTCTGACTGTCCAAGTCCCAAAGGTCCTCTCACCACCAACAGAATGGACAACCCTCTCCGGGACTCATACCTCCTGTAGCAGACAGCTGAAATTGTCTTATAAATCCTTCCAAAATAAAACCAGGATGTTCCCCAGTCCTCAAGTACTCTCACTACTAGAGTCCAGGGGAATTTCTGTACGACACTCTCACCATCGAAAAATGAATAAAAGCAGACAGTCTGACTGTGAATTCAGGAGAAAAGGGGCAAAATTCCAATAGACCTCCAGCAGATCTCTTCAGGATCAGCCACAACTCTGTGACCACAAACAGCCCTGCTACCTGGCGGTCAGCTTTGGGCTGTAGCAGCACCCACAGTGCCCCCGATAGAACTCACCTACCGATCGGTTCCCAGGGAGACCTAGGGATCAGCTCCCACCACCAACTCTCTGGCAGATAGTCGCATATATCCCCGGGCTGCTACAGACCTCCGCACAGCCTACCAGACAGAACAGGGCAGCACTACTTGGACCCAAATCAAGCTGCTGATGTCCCCAGATCCAGCAATTAAATCCCTCAACAATTTCTCCACAAGAGCCAAGTTCTTTTAGACTTCCACTCCTTAGTCCGTCTAAACACATGGACCTACAGGTGATAAAACAGTCCAAAGACCAAAGGAAAATGGTTACATTTATGTCCCAAACCTGAAAAAGTTCACCGGCACAGTCTCATACTCAGCAGAAACTATCCCCTTTAAACCATTCACATGAACACCTTCCCACAGTCGGAGGAGCAATCAGTAGCAGGCCAAGCCCCTCCCGATGCAGCCAAAAGTCCCCACACACTCATGCGGCTCGATTCCTCACTCGAATCAGAAAAACACCAAATGAACAGGAACAGAACCAAACCACTGAAGGCCAGTCAGCAGCAGCAAGGAAGTAATTGCACTCATGTCCCAGTCCTCACAGCACCTCTCAAAAGGTGCAGGGCAAACAGAGGGCAGAAAGCAATCTCACTTGACCGTTCAATTGTTCAACTATTCACTTCAAAAAAATAAATAAAATGAGAAAATTTACCAGGGAAAATGATCAAATTCTAAAACTATACAGCTTAAAATATAATTAAAATGCACAAGACTGCAAAAGCAGCTCACAGCACGCCCAGCCTTCTTCTTCAACTTCCCCAAACTTTGGGGCTCTCCTCCTTACTATCTGTTTGGCCTCCTCACCTCACTCTCTGAAATCACTTTTCCAGATCTTATCCACTCACTCCTGCAGTTGTCCCTGACATTGGGCTCTTGTCTGCCACTCTACATTCTCTGTTCCATCTTTGCCCTGCTTCCACATTAGTGTAGCTCCCTCACTCTCCCTCCTCAATTGGAACCACTGCTCCTCCCATAACCCCCTATATTGCATACTGCACTCTGCTAATTGTTTTCCCTGAGCACTTTATGCAAAGTAGTATGCTCATACACACCTTTGTATAATTTGCTAATTCTTGGTTTTGATGCTTATTACTGTTCATTGGCACTATTTGTATTATCTGCACTTGTGTACCTCATTATTTAGATTTTCCTCTATCTCCCTAGGATGCATCTGGAAATGAGGTGTTACCAGCTCAGTGTGTCTTCCTGGTAAAACTTTTAAAATCAATCAATAAATAAGTATTGTGGAACCAGCAACATGCTTTGTAATAAATGTTGCCTATTAGTTGCCACTGTGACGTGCAATGCAATTGTGTCAGAGCTGTAGATGCCTTCCAGCTGAGTTGCTACTGAGCTGTTGAAGTGTTACAGAATAGCCCAGTTTGAGTTGTTGATACATAGACAACTTTCAAAATATGCAGAAACAATTCATAAAGGACTGTACTATAGAATGGGTTCTAGCAGAAGCACGGGTTTTATTTACTTCTTTCCTTCCAAAATAAATTTCATCAAAGCTAAGAAGGCTGTGGAGTAATTTGATGCTTTGTTTGACCCACCATTCCAGTAGTCTGAAAGTACTGGTGCACAGGGGCTCAGGGGTGGTGGGGAGGATTTGCCAGCTCAAATGAAAAGGACAATATGTGTATCAGCATTCAGAGGGCAAGAACCACTCTGCTGGGAAAAACCAAGACAAAGAAGTATCTGACACAACAGTTCAAAGCATATTGCGCCTGTCAAGATACCCGTCATCTTCCTTAGAAATGTACCACTCTAAGACATGTTAAAAAGAGAGAGAGAATGGGGAAGCCTGGGTGAAGTCAGTCAGAAACAACAGGCCACTTTGTCTTCTTCCTCCTGCCAAGTCCTCCATCTGAATGCCATTTATGTCTGTGCTCAAGATTGCCTGGAAGAGCTTGACAATAGGAAGGTCTCTTTCATTGTCAAGGACAGTTACACTTTGAAGATGATGCTCAAAAGGGGGGTTAAAATGGGTCAACTGGCAATTATAAGGTCCATACATGGTGGACTGAAAAGAATGTTGTTAAAAGTAACAATGACATTTTTCATCTGAAAAACAGAACTAAAACTGGGGACTGCAGGGGGAAGACGAAACCCACTTGGAAGTAATCTTTCTTTATAACCCTGACAACAGTAAGCAAAATGATTTCAAAAGTAGGAGTCATTACCATTAAATAATTATTAGTCAAGTTTTAGTAGTGGTTTTTATTTAACCTCTCAAATCACTTTTGTAGCCAAAAAAGAAGCGTGAGAGAGAGAAACCATTAATCACACTGTATTGCTGTATTTTTTTTAGTAATATGTATGTGTGTAATGTCAAGTTCAGAAGATCAGAAGTAAACGTCTTGTATTTTGGTATTTATTTGAGACATATAATATGGCTAAGAGCAAGTTCCAGTCAGTATTCATCTCCGTGAGTTTCAAATTCAGTACTTTGTGTTACTTTCTCTGTCATTTGATTGTTTTTATGAACATATCAGATACACAAACCAGTGGCACATTTTAAAAATATGATCATTAAGGCATGCCTTCCACAACCACCTACAAAGCTATATTGCCTGTGTGTGGCACAAATTGGATGATTTGTAGCATGTCTTACAAGGAAGAAAACATGAACATGAAATTCATTTATCTCACAGATGTAATGCTGTCATTGTTGTACAGAGCTGAATCTAGGCATTTTAGTCCATCAGCACTGCTGTAGTAATGATGTAAAGGTTGAATGACTAATGCTGGTACCACATCAGACCTGCTCTGCAGCCTCTTTGCCCCTATGAATATCTTTACTTTCTAAGGTCTGCTGAGGGAGATTTATTGATTACACCTGTATTTATGACAGCAGAGCAATCAGTCCATTCTCAAAGACCCAACTATTCATTCCTTTTTGGTTGCCAGACCTGTATACAAAAAATATATCTTTAAAGAGCCCCTGGCACCATTGGGAAAACATTGAAAAATGGTTCAGACATAATTCAGCTTATTTTTTATATACTTCCAGCAATTCATTCTCCCTTTTTCTTCATTACTGAAGACAGTTGCATGAAAACAGATTATCTGTCCCTAGATTTCACCTGCTCTGTTATTCTGTTCCTGACATCAACATCCATTAAAGTATAGGGTTAGCCACTATTGTGTATGGTTTTCCATACAGAAAATGTTCTTGTTATGGTACACTTCAAAGGTCATGAAAAGTTGTTGCAATATCATTCTGACATCACAACTATATCAACTTTTCAGCCTTGAACTGCATGGCTGCATTTCCTCTCATGCACGACCACTTTAAACTTGTTATAGCTGACACTGATTAAGTAAATTTTCTTTTAAACAATCTAAAAAATCCTCTCAAATCATACTGTTACTGCCCATATTGCAGAAGCACATGCTAAATAGAGATGCGGTTTATGAGCCGTCGCGGCAGGTTGGGAGACTTGTAAGAGTGGCGCTATAAATGGAGACTGAGTTCAACTTTCACTTTTTGTCTGCCAGGTCACGTTTTCAATAGCGGCAAAATATAACTATATAAAACAGTGTAGGGGTGACCATGCACAAGTAAGGCTGTGTTTCCATCTTGGAGATGTGATATCATAATAGAGACCTCTTGAGCTTTGCTCTCAAGGTCTCTAGGATGGCTGGTACAGTGGCGCTGAGGGTTGAGGAACTGGATGACGCACCTCAAGCTATGCCGATGACCCAAGTTCGGGAGCAAGCTTGGGCACTGGTGGGTTGGCAGGGGCAGGTTGAGGATGGAGTGCACTTGTGGTGCTCTCCTCCCCAGGCAAACAGGTTGGGTCAGCTCAGCGTGCCGGAGACCCCTGGTGGAGACCAGGGGACATCGCAGCAAGGGGGGCAGCACGAGATCAGTGTGGCCGATGCCAGCAGAGTTGCCATGTGACAGAGCATTGGGGCGTGCACACACAGGGGTGGGGGAACCAGTGCAGAACAAAGAAAAGACTGGCTTTGTGGGACAGGTGACGGCACCTGTCCCCCATGCCCTCCACCTGGTTCTCCTTGGCTGGCCTTCCAGTTCCTCCCTCCAGTGGCCCACCTGCAGCCAGAATCTGACTTACAAGAGAGCCCAAGAGACGAGGGCTACAGTCCCTGGGTGGGTGAAGCTGGGGGTGCTGGCTGCAGGGGCAGGGGAGAGGAGGCACAGACTGAGGGATCCACAGGCAGGCAGGATAAAGGACTGGATGCCTGAGAGAAAGTCCCATGAGCCATGACTGGAGTGAAATAGAATCAAAAAAAAAAAAAAAAGGTCTCTAGGATGTCATCACATCTCCTCGATGGAAACATGGCCTTGTTGTGTATGGTCATCTATACACTATTCTACATGTTTAGGATATCATACTCATCTGCCTAGCACCAGACTGCCATGTCATAAACAGAGAATTGTGATATTGGGTACAGACGAACAGCCAGAGCAGATGGAGACAACACAGCAGAAGCCTGCATTTATGAAAATGGTTTTAGTAATAAAGAAACAAGGGTGGGAATTACAGAAACAAATTTGAAATATAAGCCAAATTGTTTGTAGTTATTACACTTTTTTCATTTTGCCTTTTCTCCTCATCCTAATAGACCCTTGGATCAACCCCACCCAGTGCCATCACCAGGCTTCTATTGGACTTACCTGACTCACATTTCCCCATGGTTTACCTCCATGGCAGGAGCAGCAGGGAACTTCTTGACCCCCCCCCACAGACTGGATCTAGTTGGGGCCACTGCCTGGGTTGCTGGTGTGGGGGCTGTGAGGAGCTGGCAGTTCATCCTGCCTGTTGGGTATTGTTTCTTTGTTCATCCGAGCCCTCAGGACATCAATCTTATGTAATATGCTACTGTTCTTAAACATGCAGCTATAGGTGTTGTGCATTTACTGTAGGGGACCCTTGGAAGTATGCTTTGCTCAGTGGTGTTCATCTTATTCTTTTACAAGAACAAAACCATTACTACTGTAGCTACTACTTATTTCTTAAAGTTCACTCAATGGTGTGAGGGGCTCTTTAAATCACTGTTGCATCTAAAGTTTCTCTATCAATCAATCAATCAAAATCTTTATTTAATCAATGAACATCATTGAGCATAGCTCATTTACAAGATGGACCTGAGTGGTCAAGAAGTGCAAGTGTTATTACATTGACAAGGGTATCATAAACAGTAATACAATGACAGGGGTAACAAAAAACAGTAGTACAATGACATAAGTGCTAGTATATAACAATATACATATGTACAAGGCATTAACACTTTTAATCTGGGAGACAGTAGGCAGTTGGCACGTCAGAGTTAATATGTAGATTATAGGACCTAGCAGGCATTTTGAGGGTGAATCTTGGGACTGGGAACTGGAGTTTTTTCAGCATATAGAAACACGAGCGAAAAAGGAGGTGGGTAGGAATGTGAATTAGGCCTTGTTGAAGCAGTTGCAGAGTTCTGGGAATAGGGTGGTGAATAATCTTTGAGGGATATTAAGGGTGGAGGTTATTTAGCTTCATGGTTTTTGGAGTGAGTTCCAAACAATTGCTAGTGAGTAGCTGATAGCAGCCCTCCCAAGCTGGGTGCAGGCATTGGGGACCTTAAGAATGATAATTTTGCTGATCCTTAGGTTGTATGGCCTAGAAGTGATTTGAGTAAAACAGTCGGAGATGTAGGTAGGTAGCTTGCCTGATAAGGCTTTGATTATCCAAATTGCAGCATTCCTATTTCTTCTGTGTTGTAATGATGACCAGTTAACTGCCTTATAAAGGGAACAATGGTGGGTGCTGAAGGGAAGGTCAGTAATGAATCTGATGGACCTGTGGTATAGGGTGTCCAGTTTATTTAAGAGGGGGAGTGAACAGTGTCCATACAGAAAGTCAACATAGTCAATGAGGGATAGGAACGAAGCCTGGATTAATCTTTTGGAGTCTCTGTTGAGGTAGTGCTTTTATTCTAAAAATAAACCAAGCCTTTGTCTCAGTTTCTTTAGTAGCTCTCAATATGGACAGAAAAGTCAAGTTTGTTATCAATCCAGACACCAAGATATTTGAAGTTATCAACGTATTCCAGCTTCTCTCCAAGTAAGGTGGTTAGTTGTAGGGTGGTAGATGATGGGGTAGTGGCAGAGCAACTTTGTGAGGAAAAGAGCATAGCTTTTGGTTTTTTGGCATTTAGAAGTAGTTTTTTATCCAGTAAGTTGTGCTGTAGGATGGAGAATTCAGATTGTAGCAGTTCACAGGCTTTAGACAATGAAGGATTGCTAACATATAGCACAGTATCATCAGCAAACAGATGGATGTTTGATTGAGTGAGGTTAGCATCAATATTATTAATATAGATGGCAAAGAGGATGGGGCCAAGAATAGAGCCTTGCGGTACACCTCTTAGCAGTGGTTTTAAAGTGGATAGGTAGTTTCCATTTTTTACCAGTTGTGATCTGTCTGAAAGATAGCACTTGAACCAATTGAGTGAAGGGGAATCCAACCCTATTGAACCAAGGGAGGTGATCAGTGATTCATGATCCACTGTGTCAAATGCTCTAATAGGAACTACAACTTTTTATCTGTCACAGAAAATGTAGAGCATATATTCACCCCAGAGTAGTTGCTTGTTACAGCAGTTATAGTAATTATTTAAATGTTTTTATTGATAATGGTGCCAGACCATACACCATATCTACAAATAGTAATTTCTTAATCATTTATTTCCAGTTTCTTTCTATTTCCTTGGTAATCTTTATTTTCTGTAACAGTATTGCAAAGTCCATTAACGGACACATCATTTTGGATTTAGTGGAAAAATGGGCAGTAGTGTTTGGCCATTTGTTATATATATATATATATATATATATATATATATATATATATATATATATTTATTATTGGCATGCTACACCTTTCTTTGACCACTGAATGTTCATAGGAGGAAGTTATATAAAGAAATGGTGAGGAAAACAGGAAATGATGCTATAAGGTGCTTTCAAATTTCATGTGGATCCAAGCAATATTATCCATTTGTTAATCAACAGAAAAAAATATAATAACTGGTGACCCCTATAATGACTGGATATATGCTACTGATAAAATGCTGTAATAACCTGCTGAATTCATAATAACTGGATAGCAGGTTATTGTAGCATTCCCTCCTACACTCTGACTCATAATCTCATGATCTGTGGTTTCTCTGCAACCACTGTGGGTTCACTGATGCTGCGGTTCCAACTGTTGGACCACATATGCTCTATTTACTGTTAGTTTAACATATTTCAATATCCAACACTAATAATATGAAGTTATCCATTTTACACTACAGTGTAAAAAATGGAGCAAAACCTGCCCACTATAGTGGCTGCTCAGGGACACATTCGCTTGCAGAAATACAGCTTGCCGTTTTTCTCTGTATTGAAACCTTGCACCAGTTACTATAAAAAAATACCTGTGCAAGGTTTGTTTTATAGAATAATGCTTATGCAGCACATAGCTTCGCTCTCAGGTTTTATGGATTATTACATACCTCAGGTGTGAGAAAAATCCTCATAACAGACATCTGCACATGCATTATTCTCTGTTTAGAAAACAATATTAAAAGTGGAATTAGAATTATTAAACTACTAATTCATGCAAAAGTCTTGGAAGGGAGGAATACTTCTTGGTTAGCTAATACTGCTGTTGTATAACATATAGGATAGTGTATGGGTAACCATACATTCTGAGGCTATTCTTCCACGAAGTGGATACAGTGCTGACTGATGACCTCGAGAGCGAAGCGCGAGAGGTCTCCAAGTTTGCATTGTATCTATGAGGTGAAAGAATAGCTGAGTAGTGTATGGGTAACCATACACTGTTCTATATAGTATATGGTGATGAAAAAAGGAAGAAAAAAACACTCACTCTTCCATATTTTTAATCCGTTCTGCCGACGCCCTCAATTCACAACTGCCACTGCCCAGCACACTTGCGTGCCACTATCATACAGCAGGGCATGAATCACAATGCCTGCTGTAGTCCCTTGTATTATGACATCCTCACTAATGAAGAACAAAAAGTCATTCTGCATTAGTGAGGACATCACTACTGCAGCAGAACAACTTTTTGCTGTGTATGGATTTCCATGCACAACAGCATTCCACTATACACTATAAAGGAAACACAATTTTCCAATCATTCAAAGTTGTTTAAGAAGCATGGAACATTTTGGTAAACTATAAAACTATCCCTTTTTCCCATATAGCTTTTTGACTCCTTGGAGCTGACTCTGCTCAGCCTCAGCCCACTCTCAAACAGTGCATGTCTCCCTCAGAACCTATCTCACAGTCCCCATGGATTGTCTCCATAGGTAAGGGCTATTATCCCCCTAGAAGTCCTCATCCAGATGAGGTGGTCCTGGTTGGCAGTGTGGGTCAGATAATCGGCTGAGCATCATGCTCTGACCCCAATTTCCATTTTCTGGTCCCAAGGTCAGCAGAGTGCAATTATACCAGTGTGTGTGCATGTGAAGTTGCATAAGCACTAAGCACCTTCCTCTGACCAGTCCCGTAATGGAGTCACTACCACTGCCCTTTCATTGCATCTCCATTCAGTGGCAGTACTGTAAGCATCATGACTTACCCTCTCTCCCTGAGAGAGGAGAGCAGTCATTGGATGCTTGACACCCTCCCCCGGCCAAACCCTAGCGATCCAAGCTTGTTCCCAAACCTGGGTCAGCAGCATGGCAGGAGGTGTGGTGTCCAACTCGTCAACCCTCCAGCCACTGGGCTATGCTGCTAAATGAGACTTTGTGACAAACAAGTATTTTAAATCCATAACAGGCTTTTGACTGGTACTTCTAGGACCAGTCATATTACACCTGTGCTGTGCGGACTGCACTGGCTGCCAGTACAGTGGCGGATCACCTTCAAGGTTGGGTTATATAAAGCCCTACACAAACAGGGACCCACTACCTGCAAGATCTCCTTTGCCCTTACTGCCCCCTCTACCCACTTCGCTCTGCTGACAAGGGATTGCTGGAGATTCCCAGGGTGCACTTAAAGACATCTGGGGCTCGGTCTTTTGCTTTTGCAGCCCCTACCCTGTGGAATGCTCTACCTCGTCGGGTTCGAGAGTGCCTCACCAGCCAGAGTTTTAAAATAGCCTTAAAAACACATTTATTTAGCCTAGCATTCCTGGATTCTGGTACATGATTTTATTCCTGGTGTATGATTGTAGTTTATCACTGATTTGTATTTGGTCTGGTTGGGAATTGATTGTTTTAAGATGTTTATTTATATGGTTTTATGTACATTGTTTTAAGATGTTTATTTATATGGTTTTATGTACAAGCGCTTTGGTTTCGGAAAGGCACTTTTTAAGAATAAAGATTGATTTGATTTCATTTGATTTAGAAAAAAGATCAGATACTTGCCACTCCTGAGTACCTAAGTTTTATCATTTGGAACTACAGCAGGAAATACAGACATTATGGGTTCTGCACTGGAGGTGCGACAGAGTGTTAATTCCTGAGCAGAGCCCTGGGGTATCCGAGTATCCAGTGCTATGGGTTTTGATTTTTAAGCAAATACTGTCTTCTTCCATATAACCTGTTGAGAAAATTTGAAGAACACCATTTATTGGGCCTGACAAAGTGATGGAAGGCCACAAAATGTCACCCAGAAGGTTTGTCGATGGCAATTTTACATCTATCAAGAATAAAGGATTATTTGAGTAATACAGTAAAGTGAGCACAACTTTTTCTTGTTTTGGGACTCCTGACACTGTGCCTGGAGCCAACACCATCTTTTAAATAAATCCCCCCTCTCTATCCCATCCTGGAGCGCCAATGTTGACTCCCATCTTGACTCCTGTTATCTGATCTAGAGGGCATGGTAGTCCACATCCAGACTAGCTAGTTAGGTTCCCCCCTCTCTAACCTACCACACTCTGTCCATTTTCTATAACAGGGGTGTCAGGGCTTGGTGGATAGCTAGGATAACCTGACAGATGGTCATCTGGCTAGGAGGATGAAAAAGTTTCATGGCATAATTAAATTATTTCCTTCCTTCCTTCCTTCCTTCCTCCCTCCTCCCTTCCTCCCTCTCCCTTTAAATAGAGTTTTATTCTTTCATTTATTTCATTAGTTTTCATTCTTTTTACCTTAGCTTGCTGATTGGCAGTGCAGACAATGCAATGCTCATCTTGTACTCTCTGACAGCACCAACATGCAGGTGCTGATATATTAAATATAAATGTGTAAAATGTAGGTCAGTTTACAAGAGTTCACATTCAACCTTAGGGTGCAGATGATACACATGTACTGCAAATGATTTTGTGTTTCAGTTTAAGCTGTTGTTATATTTTCTGCCTAAGTATCAGGCTTAACCTTGTAAGAAGTACATTTAAATATATTTCATTGATAATAAAACTCACACAAATATAACAAATGCAAACATGTAAAATCAGAAAAACTCAAACAGCAGAAATAGTTCTAAGCAACTCTTGTCTTCTGTATCCTTAGATTAAGTTTTGTTACTTTGTACGATGATTGTACCACTGCCTTAGTCGTACCTGAAATAGGCTTTGTAACTCTCTAATGTACTTAATTTGTCAATAAAAACTAACTAAATAAAATAACTAATTTATTTACAAACAATGACAATTCCAAAAGTAATTTCAAGAGACTTTGGCCTTATGGCTTCAAACTGAACCAGATACTTAAGCTCAATACCCAATCAGGACAACTCCAGCAGCTGAGAAATGTATTTAAACAATTCAAATATCCTCTTATTTCCTTCTTTAAATGGTATTGACTTTTAAATATGTATTTATATTACATTTCATTTTTCAAAGCCACTGAGTGTTTCTTGTATTGTCCCTCTTTGATTTTCACCACTATCTAATTTTGTTAAAACTGTTCTCTATAATTCAGCAAACAGAACCGAACATTGGAATGAAGCACATAGAATGTCCAGGAACAATAGAAATGGACAGCAGTGGATACTGATGAACAGAAATCTCAGGCTGCAAAGAAGTTAAAGAAAGTCATTGGCCCAGAATCATGCATCTGTGTTTCAGGCAAGGGATGCACAAAATGCATGCTTTGCACTTGGAAAATTGCACCACCACCAGCCACCATTGCTGTGGTCATTGTCTGGAAGCCACGGAGTCAAGTGCAAATCATCAGATGTTAGTGGCTGCTCCTAGAGATGTGAGCAACCTGATAAGTGTGCATAAATATGGCACAACATAGCACTGCAGCATGTTCCAGGCATACAGTATATTCCTATGCTATGCAGATGCCTGTAGTGCCCTTTGGGGTCAGAGGTTCCCTCCTCCAAATGCCCCCTGCCAGCCACCAGTGTTTACTTACATAACTGCATCCAGTTTAAGAAGTACAGTAATTGCAACAGATCACTGTGGTATGCAACCCATGATGTGAAGGCCAGTATGTGTCTACAGTAGCAGCCACATACACTGCCAGCTATTTCCTGAAATTTCTGTGATACTTCCAGAAATATCTCCTGCTTTCTGCATTTCCACAGTAGGGGCAGCAGAGAGAAACTCTTCAGAAATTTTGTGAACTATCTGGAAATAGCTGGCAATGTCTGTGGCTACTACTGTAGCATGTCCCAATTGGCTACTTGCATATAGGGCCTGCCTCAATTCCTATGTGCCCCTTACACTATATGGCCAACAAAGACAATTAAAAAACTAACAAAATTGAAAAGTTTATATTTGAGTTGGTTTCCAGCACCCTTTTGACATTTTAACATCTCTTAGGATTTCTACATCCTCAGTATCACCTTAGAAAATATCCAATTGGAGTGCACAACATCTCAGCTAAAGTGAACTCACATCTAGAGCTTTGCAAAATATTTCCATTTTGCCTCTGCCCAAGACTGCAAATGTTGCTAAATTTCACGTTTTGTGAAACTGGCAGAAAATGCAATTTTTTCCCCCACAACCTAAGCTTTTAACCATGACTTTGGGGCTTAGTAATTTATAGCAAATATTTGTTTTCATGACCAAGAAACAATTAGAGTAACTTGGGCTTTCTTTTCCACAACTCATGCATCTGAAGGATGTTGTTCAGAGTTAAATCTAACAAAATGTTCTTAAATTTGATAACATTCTGTGAACATGAAATAAGCAAATTTCACATGCTAAAAAAGTTTGCACAAGTGCCCTTACCCTCCATAACAAAGCCACTTTCTTCCATCCAAGGAAGTCAAAGACTTGTGATCATGCCTTCTCTCAGACCGGGAATTCCTGTTCTGAGGTATAATCTTGTCACTGAGTCAGTTCTTGATAATCTTAAAAAAACACTTTTCCTAGTTCCATAGCTTTTAAATCATTAAAGCGTAACCAGGGAATATGTTACCATCTTTTAATGTAACCCTAGGGGCTCATGAGGTACAAGGTGCAACCAAGAGCCTTAAGCAAATAGGACAGATGAACAAAGGTAATTTAAAGAGCTAGTGTACTGCCTAAAACTAATATTAGATTTTAAAAGCAGCCAACTATTACCTTTTATATCTGAGGTATTTTTTTCCTTTTACCTTGTTTAATTACAAGATTGTTTACCTGATGCTAGTAGGTGTGATGTGTGGAACTGCACTATGTCTGGCAGCTGACATATCTAGCTCTACTGAGCCCCATTACATCATCAGCATTGTGACCTCAGTGACGGTGACATCACTACTACTTAGGAACAGCAAGTGAGTGACTGCCAGGTCATTCACCGGTGATGTCACTGTCAGTGAGATCACAATGCTGATGATGTAGGGCCACATATTCAAAACTTTGTGCCAGGCAAAAAACGTTTGCACAGGTTTAGCGTGGGATTAGCGTGGGTCTGCTATATTCAAAAGGCCAAATAGAGCAGGCAAACTGCATTAGCACCGGGCAAAATCATAATGTATGCAAGGGGCAAACTGACATGAATATAGGTGCAATGCTATATTCAGCGACTTGCGCCACGCAAAGTGGTTTTGAGCGACTTAGCACGACACTTAGCGTGGTACACATTGCCATCCAGGAAAAGCTTGTCTTAACCCTGGGCAATTAGCTTTGTGTGACACTATGGCTTTGCGCAGTGTTTGCGTGGGTTTTGCATGGGTTTTGCATGACCCTAACAAATAAATATGACACATAGATAAAGCCAAACATGGAGGAAGCATGCTGCTAACTGATGGCATCACAATGATGCCATCATCTGCCACCAGTCCCTGCCATGCCAGGCAATAAGTGGTGACCCTGCTGCCAGTGGACAACATGGCAGTGTGGCCATACAGCACACACCTGCCAACCACTCTTCTGTAAACACCAACAGATGTCAGCACACACATGCAGCACTGTGGGCATGGAGGATGTTGAGGGGAGAGTGTATGGGTGGCCAGGCTGTGCCACAGACCAGGTGTGGCCACAAGGCTGGGACACATCATGCAGTGCACATGGGACAGTATTAGGCATACCCCAACACCAGTGTGCCTTTCTGATAATATATGCCCCCCAGCCACATACCGCACAGCTGTACAACTGCCACAGCACACAAAGCCGGACATGTATATGTCACTGTGAGCATCCCATGCCAGAGGTGCAGCATCTGTGGGTCACACAACAGTGTAACAGTTATGTCCACTGTCGGTAAACACCTGCAGTTTGGGTCTCTCACTATGTATAGTGCAGTCATCATCACTGCCCTACACACCATAGGCATTGCTGTGTCCACACACTACTGGCCCCTTGCTACTGTATTGTCTGCTGTGCACTGTAGCATGACCTACAATGTGACAGTTGCATGCAGCACCACCATCTGTGTCTATGCCATGTTGTAGTACAGCTGGGAGCAGCAGCAGCGCGTATGGAAATAGTGTACAAAACTGTATAATATTCCCCTAGCTGTTTGCACATGCGCTAACACGTTTGCGCGGGTTTAGCGCAGGGCTAAACTGTTAGCCCGGCGCAAACAGCATGCAAATCAGGGCATAATGAGATGCTAATCTGGATGTTTGCCCAGAGACTACGTAAGTAGGCTCATTTGCATGTCACTTTTGAAAATGGCAAAGTTTAGCGCAGGGCAAACGTGTTTGCACCGGGCTAATGGTTTAGCCCTGCGCTAAACACGTGCAAACATGTTAGCACTGTGCAAACAATTTGGGGAATATTTTACAGTTTTGAACACTGTACTTTCACATACGCTGCTGCCTGCAGCTGTACCGGTTCCAGGCATTTGCTGGCACACACATTGGCCACAAAGTTCACCTCTATCTACCTTCACATCATTGTGCACTGTTTTGCTGTTGTGGTTTGCACTTCCTGGTTGCCACATTCAGAGCTGTCTTATTCCAGGACTAAGTTGCCCTGCACTCCCAGCGTAGTTTGCCCAGCCTCATTCCCATACTATATTCAGAAGCTGTTTTGCCCCAGGCTATTCCTTTTGAATATGGCTTGCTTTGTGCTCGGGCCAGTTTGCCCACTGGGAAGTGTTAATTTAGCCCTGGGGCAAAGTTTGAATATCTGGCCCGTAGTGTGGAGCAGTAGATGGTAGATATGTCAGCTACCAGGTTAAGAACTGTTCCACATCTAGCACAATATTATCACATAGAAGACTTTCTGATGAGCAAAAGGAAACAAACTTCAGAAATAAAAGATACAACTTACAACTTCTTACAATTTATATTATTTTCCTGTCTGCCTGTTTTGGCTCCACTAGCACTTTAACCCATGGAGCACTTTAATGCTATTATTAAACTAAATTGTTTTACTTTTCTAAGTAAATGTTATTATATTTAAAATTCTGTTTATTCTATTACACATTAGGGTTTCTGGTCATTAAGGGGAGGCATTCATGAGGAGTGGCAGCCCCATAGTTTGAAAGCCCATGAAAAGTTAGGTATCAAGCTTACAGTACCTGTAGCTGGCAGCAGCCTGGAGATATGTGTGACTAAATCAGTTCAATATCGTTACTACATTGCTCCCATGTTATGCAGCAGCACACTGCACCTAAGTATACCTAGCTAGGCATAGCTTGTCACTCCATCAAATGATAAGGTTCCTTAAAATGGTGACACTGTAATTTCAGTATTGACAGCCTTAGTGAGGAATCTCTCTGGACTACTGCTACCTACAGGTAAATCTAATACCTCATTAAAAGAGATTTTCATGCACTTTCAAACTGCGAGGACACTTCATTTATGTTTCCTTTCAGCTAACCCTTTTAGAATCCTGCCATCCAATCAGATTATTCCATTCCCAATCTTTGTTTTAGAATGACATTTTTAACCATTAGAGACTAAGCAACCATGACAAAATAATAGCCCTCACTAATAGTAAAATGGTTACCATTAGAGACAAGTAACTGTGACAAAAATAATAGCCTTCACTCTTATCTTTGAGATCCCTGGATTCCTTATCTGCTGGGGTTTTCTCGTATCACTATGCTAAAATTTTGAATTCTGTTTTTCTCATTAGCCATTGGTAAAGGAAAGATGAGATTGACTTTATAATTGGCATGAAATCATACTATCCTCATTGTATAAAAAACAATTGTAGCAAAAGATGTAAAAAAATCCTTTGTGATACAAAAAAAGCCAATGAATATAATCCTTAGTCAACAATGTCAATATGAAGAAAAGGAATTTGATTTTATATAGAATTTTTTGTATACACAGAGCATAAAGTGCTTTGCAAGCTATTTACAGTTGAAGCAGCTACAAGGCGGCAGCACCGGGAGGTTATTCAAGACCACAGCAGGTTAACAAATCTCAGGGAGGTTAAAGAAGAACTGCATTTACAGAAAACGAGATAGAGAAAGAAGGGTGGGGACAATGCAGCAGAATCAAAATGATTCAGGGACAACAGGGCAGATCCTATGAAGATCGGCTTAGGGCACTGAACATGTATTTGCTGAAGGCCAGAAAAGGGGGGGTGGACATGATAGAGACCTTCAAGTTCCTGAAAGGAATAACCAAGATAAATTGCAAATAAATATTTAGCAGGAATGGCAGGTCAGAAACAAGGGGACATGAATGTAAACTGTGGGGGGAAGGGGTTTAGGAGGGATGTGATAAAGTCTTACTTTATTGAGAGAGTGGTTGAGCCATGGAACAGCTTACCAGCAGAGGTGGTGGTCATAAATACCATTAATGGGTTTAAGCATGGCTGGGACAGAGTAAAAGGCGCAATAATTACTCAGGGGTGGGTAGTGGTAAGACATGGAGCAAGTGGGGAGAGGAGGGTGAAATCACCACTGGACAATAGGTCATGGGATAAAATAGGGTAAAACCGGACAGACTGGATGGAACAATGGTAGTTTTTTGCTGACACTGTTTATGGTTCTATGTGAAACACAGGGAAATTAATGTGTTCATGGTCATGCAGTGAGTAAGCAGCAGTGCAGGGAGTCAAACTGAGGTTCACAGTTCTACACGCTAACCACTAGGCTACACTGGCTCCCATGTATACTATAGGTCATGGAGCAGTGCGATCTTTTATTGTATTCACAGTGGCAGAATAAGTACACCCACCATTTTCACATTGGCTGGAGTAACTCCAGTAAAATAGTAAAATAGTGACATTGTCAATCTAGTGCATACATTATATCTGAAATTAAACAGGGGAGCAACACAACAGTTCATTTTGATGTGGTATTCAGGGGAGGGGTTTGCAGAACTTGTGAAATGTGAATTCACCAACCAAGTTATAACCATCAAATCGCCGGCCCTGTGGCACTGAGGGCTGAGGCACTGGACACCTTACCTCATGCTCTGCTGGCGACCTGTGTTCGGGAATGAGCACAGGCCACCAGGGGTTGGCAGGATTGGTGAAGGATTGAGCATCCGTGGGACTGCTCTCCTTCACCGGGGAGGGGGGATGTCAGTGGTCAGCACTCTACCGGCCCCCCGGTGGAGACTGGGGGGGCAGTGTGCCAAGGCTGCAGACAAGGGCAGAGATGGGGCAGAGACTCGGGGGGACCACGTGCGGATGCATGCATGCTCCGTCCATTGGCATCATTGCATGCCCCTCCTTGCAGAGGAAACCACGCAGAAAAATCCCTTAGCAGCATGAAGGCTGCCCACTGGCACTGCCACAGATACGCCCAAGATAGCTCCCTCCTGGGCCCGCCCTCCAGGTCTCCGCAGTGGTGGGGTAAGTATCCATTGCGATGCAGCCTGGGAGGGCTGTGGTGGGGAGGTCCGAGCTCTGGCTGCATTCAGGGCAGCAGCCACAAAGGCTGACTGGATTTGAGAAAGGGGAAACCAAAGGCACAACCCCCCACAGCTGAGGAATAAAGAATGGAGGGGGAAAAAAAGTTTTGACCATCAAAGTTGTCATTTTGTTTGGCGAATTGGCCAGAATTCTCTCATAAAGTGGCCAATTGATGAATGAAGTGGCCACTTTATGGTAAAAATTTTGCAATTTCAGTTCTGTGTAAACTACGAAGCTTCACAAAAGTGAATTTTGACTTCTTCAAGACAACTTTGCGGCAAGGTTTAAACTCACAGCATCTCTAGGCATGACCCTTATCTCTTGAGTCTCCAGCAGAGCTCTGTGCTGTCCTCAGCAGTGCTCAGCAACATTTCAATTATGCCAGTGGACTTTGTGAAAAATTATGATGATTACACTGCCTCAAAAGTTTTGCAAAATCTTCTCAACCTTCTGCTAAACTGTAATTTTCAGATGATTTTATCATATTTTAAAACCACTCATCCAAGTGTTATAAAATGTAACAAGTACAAAATATTTTTCTAAATGGGTATGCATGCCAAGTTTCAGATCTATAGCTATATACATATATATATATATATATATATATATATATATATATATATATATATATATATATATATATATATATATATATATATATATATATATATATATTTGCTTTAACCCCAATGCTAGCAGTAAGATAGCTTGTTATAACTCATCACCTATATAGGCAACACTTTTGTTACATGATTGGGAAATGTATCTGTCTGCTGTCTATCTATCTATCTATCTATCTATCTATCTATCTATCTTTCTATCTATCTATCTATCTATCTATCTGTCTATCAGACAGGCGGGGTAGTGCCTATTTACTAGGGTCCAGTAAACGCATTAGTGTTAAACCTTGAATTCTGCACCCAATAACTCAGTCCCTTTTTGACTGATTTGCCTGAAATTTGGCATGCACGGAGTCAGTGACAGGATCTCTGGGTGTTGCAAATTCTGTGAGCATTAGTTTAGTAAGAGCAAAATTACATAGGGGCAAAACACATAAATTGAAAGTTAAGACTTTCTGCTCACTTGAAACTTAAGAACAGTTTTGATTTTGAAACATGAGACTTTCAGGTTTGATTGAATTTGATCAAAGCATGTTCCTTTATAATTCTTATTTTACTAGGTTAAGCTGTTTTGAATTATTACTGGAAAACTGTCCCATTTGTCTCGCATGCTCAGTGGCAACAATGAATGCTCTGAGAATAGCTGTATTTAGAAAAACATTTTGTTATGGTTTTGTTTGGTGAAATCATAACAAAATGGTTTCATTCAGTGTGGCTGCAAGATGCACTGATGCTATCATTTCAATATAGAAACATAGAATTTGATGGCAAATAAGGACTGCTTGGCCCACCTAGTCTGCCCATTTCCCTACCTAATGGATAACCTGCAGATCCTAGTTAACCAACAGCCTACTTCCTCCTACCCCCCACTAGA
The DNA here is from genome assembly GCA_016271365.2 of Neoceratodus forsteri. NCBI lineage: Eukaryota > Metazoa > Chordata > Ceratodontiformes > Ceratodontidae > Neoceratodus > Neoceratodus forsteri. The sequence goes on along the minus strand of CM028131.1, from coordinate 1,267,141,805 downwards.
ATTGCCTTATGTCTGTCCCATGCATTCTTGAATTCCCCCAACTGTTTTTGACTCCACGACCTCCTCAGGAAGGCTGTTCCATGCACCCACAACACTCTCCGTGAAAAAATATTTCCTCATATAACCTCTGAGCAGTCCCCCTCTATCTTCAAATTGTGCCCCCTTCTTCTTGCACATCTGTTTTTCTGAAAGATGCTATCCTCTTGGACTTTGTTGATTCCCTTGAGTTACTTGAAAGTTTCTATCATGTCCCTCTCTCCTCCTTTCCTCAAGGGTATACATATTAAGCTCCTTTAGTCTCTCTTCATATGTCTTCTGTTGCAGACCCTGCACCATTTTGGTTGCCCTCCTCTGGACAGCCTTCATCCTGTCTATGTCTTTGCTGAGATGGGGTCTCCAGAACTGCATGTAGTATTCCAGATGGGGTTTCACCAACTGTCTGTACAGAGGGATAATAACTTCCTGTTTTCTACTGGTGATGCCTCTCCCTATACATCCCAGTATCCCCCCAGCCCTCCTTACTGCCTTCTCACATTGCCTGTCCATCTTTAGGTCATCTAATATAACTAACACCAGGTCCCTTTCCATTTTTGTTGTTGTCAGTATCTCACCCCCATTGTGTACTCTTCCCCTGGGTTTTTGTTTCCCAGGTGCTATACTTTGCACTTCTTTGCGTTGAATCTAAGCTACCATACATTTGACCATTCCTCTAAGCTTGCCAAGTCCCTTCTCATCCTTTCCACCACACCTTGTGTATCAATCCTGTTGCAGATCTTTGTGTCGTCTGCAAAGAGACATACTTTTCCTTCCAGTCCCTCTGCAATGCCACTTATAAAGACATTAAAAAGGACCGGACCCAGTAATGAACCCTGCGGTACCCCACTAGTAACCCCCTTTCTTCACTGTGGACTCCGTTTACTATTACCCTCTGCATCCTGTTGTCCAGCCAATGTTCTACCCAGGCTACCACCCTAGGACCCACTCCCAGGCTGGCTAATTTGTTTATTAATCTTTGTGTGGGACTGTGTCAAATGCCTTGCTAAAGTCTAGGTAGGCCATGTCCACAGCCCTCCTGGTCTACTACTTTAGCCACCTAGTAAATTAAATCGATTAGATTCATCTGACATGACCTTCCCACTGTGAATCCATGCTGCCTTGGGTCCTGTGTCCCACTGGCCTCTAGGTACTCAACATTTCTTTCCTTCAGAAGTGATTCCATCATTTTCCCTACCACTGAGGTCAAACTGACAGGTCTGTAGTTTCCTGCCTCTGTCTTGCTCCCACTTTTGTGAAGAGGAATCACATCTGCCCTCCTCCAGCCCTTAGGTACCACACCATCCTCCCATGATTTGTTAAAAGGGTAGTCAATGGTGTTACTAGCTCTCCCCTTAGTTCTTTTAGAATTCTAGGGTGAATCCCATGGGGCCCCATTGCTTTGTCCACCTTCAGTTTTAGGAGTTCTTTCAGAAACGTTTCTTCTGTGAATGGACTGATATCAACCCCCCCCCCATCCAGAGTGCTCCTGTTGACTGGATTAGGTACCTTCCCCTCCTCTTCCTTTGTGAATACTTGAGTAGAAGTAGTCATTCAATATCCCTGCTTTTTCACTGTCCCTCTCTGCCCACCCACCTGCCTCTTTATTCAGCCTCAGTATCCCTCCCTTTGTCTTTCTTTGCTCCCTAATGTACTTATAAAAGGCTTTATCCCCCTTCTTAACCAAGTTGGCTATCTTTTCCTCAGTTTGGGCCTTTGCTATTCTGACTGCCTTCCCCACTTCCTTCTGCTTTAGCTGGTACAGTTCTCTGTCCTGCTCCTTCTATGTTTCATTATACTTTCTGAATACTATCTTTTTCTCCCTAACCTTCCCCACCACCTCTTTTGAGAACCATAGTGGCTTTTTCTTTCATTTTGATTTGTTTATTTGAATTACACAAAGGCTTGTTGCCTCTGTGATGGCAGTTTTGATGCTTCCCCATTGTTGCTCCACCCCTCCTTCTAGCCTGTTTGCTAGTGCTTTTCTGATGCACTCTCCCAATTTGACAAAATCAGCCCTCCTGAAGTCCAGTACCTTCACTTTTGGCTTGACTCTACAGCTGAGTTTACTGTGAACCACACTGTTTGGTGGTCACTTGTTCCCAAATGGCTACCCACTTCTACATCTGAGATCCTCTCTCTGTCGCTGTTTTAGAGTACCATGTCTGAGATTGCTACCTCCAGCGTGGGTTCCAACACTAGCTGTCTGAGGCATGACCCTGTTTCTGGGCATCCCTCTTCCATCAAGACCACCAGTTCAGGGGCTTATTGCTTAGACTACAGGCATTGGTGCACCATCTGGTCATTCTCAGGGTGCAGGGCTCGTATGTGCTTTCTTATCTTGTTCTGTCTCTGGTGGCAGGTACAGAATCTCACCTCTAGCATCCTCCCTTCCAGATGATCAAGTTTTTTGTTTAAAACTGGTAGTGGGTGCCCAATACTGCTGCCATAATCTCCCCATATACCTGACTCTGATATTTACAAAAAACAGTGGAAGGTACTCAATCCTGACACTGGTATGAAAGCCCCCTCCACCCCACACAGACAATGACACTGGAGTAGATAACCCCAGGTGTCAGGTTACCCTATCTGATAGTCTGCAACACTGAGATGTCCACCCCCAGTGCCACGAAGCAGTGTGTGGATCCCCCTTAGTATGTGATGCCTGAGTGACCACCTCTAGTGCTGCCAAACAGCACATCATCACTGGGGTGCCCAGTCTCCACTGTTGGTCAGTGAAATGAAGAAAACTTTTCATTGTCATCCATTTTTTTGCAAACTTATTAAAAACAGAGTCCAGTGATGTCTTCTCACCTCAGACCTCCAACCAATGAACCCCACCTGACACCCTCTCAGCACCCACCTCCCACCCACCACCTGCACCCTCACTTACCTATTCAATCCAGTGCTGTAATCCTGTCTGGAAGCAGAGAATGTCCTGCAGCTTCCAAGGCTGACTAAACTGACTGAAAACAGGGTAAGTATGGCTAATGGCTTTTAATGTATTTTGAACTTTTATTCACAACTTTGTCATTTATTACATTTTGCCCTAAATTTTCAGTACAGCTATTTTCTTTACCCCACCTCATGAACAAGGTAGGTGAATGTTTAATATCCTCCCTAGATATGTTTTTGCAGTCACTCTGAAAATCACCTTTCAGATGTGATTAAACAAATTTCACCTGTCTCAATTGTGAAGTTGAGTCATGAAAAAGTATAGAGAAATTTTGGTGACAAAACCTCCTAAAAAGGTTATGAAGAAACATTGTGCTCAAGGGTGCCAGCTGGCCTTGCAGGTAGTGTGTTCTGTTAGTGTGCCAGTGACTAGAGTTTGGCGACAAGCTTGGGGAGCAAGTTTGGTGGCTGGAGGCTCGGGGACTGAGCTACTACATGGCAATGCTCAAAGCCTAGGGAGAGCTGCACCTTGTAATGGGCAAGGGAGCCTTCCCAAGGGTCGATGTGCATGCCATGGTCTGACAGGGTTAGGTCCTGCATGAGGGAGGTGGGTGGGCATGAAAAACAGCAGCTGACAGGATGAAATTCTGGTAACTGCAGGCCCCAAACCACTGACAGGACCCATCTGCCACCATCTGCCCCTCACCATTACCCATCATCCCAGGAACTTACCTTGGACTATTAGTACCTGTATGGATCCCCACCCAAGGAGAGGGAGGGCCATCCTTCTCCCCAGATACTATTATTCTGTTTGATTGTCTGGTGCCCTATTAAGAGTGTGGGACCTGACACAGCTGGCAGCTTCATCCAGCCCTGACACCAGGTTTTTCCTGCATTTTTGCCACATTTCTGCCACACACCACACTTGATGTTGATGTGTGTCCATGCAGAGACTTGCACACACCAACATAGGATGACAGCCAACCCTTGTGAGTCACTCCTGTTGTACCACCACCAGACTTCCAGCTGGTGGCAGTCGATAAGCAGAGTGACATGGCCTCCCCCAGGAAAGAAGAGTGGTCCCAGGGATTCTGAATTCTCTCCCACCATACTAGCCCCCCGAGTGACAAGAGTCCATTCCTGAAGCCAGGTCACTGGTGTGGTGGCCACCATGCCACTGGGCCAGCAATCCGGAATGTTTAAAGGACTACTAGAGTGCTTGTTCTGCCTTTTAAAGGATTACCAGAGCACTTGTTCTGTGTTTTTCAGTCCCTACAGGTGACAGTATTCTACTCCTGTAAAACCCACTCATGAGAAAAAAAAGTCTCTTTCTGCAAGCCTGCCCACCAGACCCAGCTGATCGGTATTTTATTCCTCATACTAAGTCATGTTCCCCTTTATTCTAAAGATCTGACAGGTCACCAACCACGCTGTAGCAGGATATTGACCCCCAGTTGGCATGACACTAATCCTGTGTATCAGAAAAGTATCGTTTTATGTTTACCCTACATTGTTTGTCATAGTTAACATAGAAACAGAAACACAGAATTTGATGGCAGAGAGGGACTGCTTGTCCCATCCAGTTGGCCCATTTCTTCCTACCTACTCTATTATCGCAGACTGTATCCAATCTGCAGTTCTTTATCCCTTCCCCTCATCCTTTCCACTATGATTCCCTTGTGCTTATCCCATGCATTGTTGAACCCCACCACTAGTTTTGCCCTTACCACCTCTGCTGGAAGGCTGTTCCAGGACTTTGTTTTTTATTTCACTAGGAAGGCACACTGAACAACAAGTTACTCGTCTCCTGGTGTGACCTGGGGGGGGGAAGGGGTACAATTGGATGAAGAATTAGACATACAGTTTAACATTTAACATATCTGAGAAATTAAACATTCAATTACATTTGTAACAAGACATACAGTTAAAAAATATAAATATTCATATAATCGCATTTGTGACATAACATACAGTTAAATATATCATACCTGTGGAATATGCATTTAATTACAGGTGGCGTATCTGAGGAACATAGTACAGAAATTTAATGTAGCCTTGGAGTCAGCTCCTTGCAGGAATGGAACACAGTTAAGAGGCAGATTATTTAGCAATTATTGAATGAATGAGGTGCAGTGGGGAGACATCAAGGAGGGTAGAGGGGTAGACAGGAAAATCAGCTGGGGGAAGGAAAGGATAAAGATGTGGGGGTTATTAACAGAGAAAAGTGAGCAAAAAAAAATCAGTTGTAAGGGGCAAGTTAACACAGGGCTAGTGCAATCAGGGAGCACCTCAGACAGAACAGAAAGTGCAAATTATTAGCTCAAGTGAACTAATTCCTTTGGTTAAGTGCAGGGGTAGAGGGGCAGGAAAGAGGTGGGGGTAAGGAAGGGAAGGAAGGAAGGAAGGGAAGGAAGGAAGGAAGGGAAGGAAGGACAAGTCATACCTGGAACAGGCCCCTTCAGAGTGTGGAGATCGTGCCAATGGTGGAATGAGGTGAGAACTTAGAATAAGGGGCAGGAGTAGGCAAGGACAAGTTGGGTAGAGATAGTAGAGGGGATGGTAAAGGGAAGGTGGAAGAGAAGGGGTGGGACAAACTTGCCTAAGACTAGGCCTCTTCAGGATGCTGAGAACCCTGTCAGAGAGTAGATTCAGGCAAGGACGAGTTAGGTAGAGAGGATGGAGGGGAAAAGGGAAGGAAGAGTAATTTCCCAGTGCTGGACCCCTCCAGGATGCTGAAAACCCTGCCAGGGGCAGAACTAGGTGAGGACAAGTTGGGAAAAGAGAGAAAAGAAAGGATGAAGGGAAAGGAGGGAAGAGAAGGGAAAGAAGAAACTTGCCTAAGACAAGGCCACTCTGCTAATCGACTGAAGAATCCACCACTCTTTCCATGAAGAAGCACTTCCTCACATCTCTCCTGAATCTACCACCCTCCAGCTTCATAGCATATTCCCTTGTTCTTGAGCACCTTTTCTTCTGACAAACACTTCCCTCCTGTACTTTATTTACCCCTATTAGGTATTTAAAAGTCTCTATCACTGAGGAACCATTTTCTTCATTTCAGGTTTTGCTTACAATGGCAGGGTGGGGATGCCACTAGATACCAGGGAATATAAAATTGAATAATGGGAATTGTGATCGACTGGTGGGGGGGGTGCCACTGGACACCAGGGAAATTGGAAACAGCGAACAGAGGGAAGGGGATGCCACTAGACACCAGGCAATATAAAATTTGCTAATGGGGACAGTGATTGGGGGGGTGCCACTAGACACCAGAGAAATTGGGAAACCAGTAATCGGTGAGTGGGGGTTACCACTAGACACCAGGGAGGATATTTTTTTTTATTTAGGGGGACAGTGATGGGAGGGAAAGGGGGTGCCACTAGACACCAGGGAAATCTAGAAAAGGGCAATCAGCGTGTGGGGTTTGGGGTATTCAACTAGACACTAGGACAACTTGACACATTGCCAGGGACAGCAATGAAGTGTGGGGGAAGGGCACCACCAAACACCAGGCAAACAGCAGCTCATAGTTCACACTGTAGCTGGCAGCACAAGTTCAGCTGTCACTGCAGAAGTCAAGAAATTCCTGCTGTTCTCATACAGAGAAGGCAGGGAAAGTGCTCCTCTCACCAAACTGGGCGCCCAGGATTTTGGGTGCCCAGAAAATGTATTTGTGGCCATAATGTGGCATGATATGATGTTGGAGGGGGGCAGGATAAGGGGGAATGTGAGGAAGTTTTCTTCACACAAGGGGGGTGGATGTATGGATTAGCCTACACTGAGAGGGGTAGGAGCAAACACAGTGGGGATTCAAAAATGCATGGGATAGGCTCAAGGAACCCTAGAGGTAGGAAAAGAGGCTAAAGCCAATGACCAAGTAGGGTCAGTGGCCGCTGATATAGGTAGAGAATACAGGCAGAATAGATGGGCCTAGTGATCCTTATCTGCCATCAAATTCTATGTTTCTATGTTAATAAACAAACATCACAATCTAGCTTAATAGGGCACGTTTAGTTAGTTTCTGATGTTTGTTTTAAAATCCCAGCATTTTAATGTATTTTCATGTTTGTTAGTTCATGGAAAACATCTATAAGATGACGCCTGGCACGGCACAAAAAGCGCTTCATGCCTGCCAAGCAAGTGGCGTGAAATCAAAAATGCGCATTTGAGGCATCAGATTTCTACTTTTGTCACTGAACGTTATCTCTAAAATCCTACCGCACATGCACAGGTTGGAAACCACTAAATTTTAAAGCCTTATAACTTGGGAACTTTTTTTTTACCAGACCTGTCAAAGGCACTACCTTAGGACATGACTCATGTACCCTGCAAGTTTGGGGAAAAAAACTCATGTAGGCCGTAGGAGAGGGTAAAAAAAAACTTGTTAAGTATAGGAAAAAAGCTAGATTTTCTCAAAAACTGACAGCTACAGATCTCAGACTCTGCACAAGCTGCCATCACAAAAATTTCCACACATCAAGATCTTGCCTCCTACGCAACACATATAAAATTTCAGCTCATTTCATCAAATGGAACCAACAATATTAATGTACCAAGTTAGGGGTTTAACATTAAACAAGCTACTCAACCCTAACTATAGGGGTGCTACCACACCCCTATAATATATATTTATAAAATGGCTAGAGAAACATCTAGAAATTTCATTGGCTAAAAGATGTCACCTGACTGTGCATTAAATATCTATAAATGCACAGTCAGGTGCCAAATCTCATTTTTCTTCCCATATAACCTACTTAGAGCCATTTTATAAGTGTAATAAGATCCTCCAGGGTGGGTATAAGGACATTCAGCCTTCAGCCTCGTGCCTTACTACTCCCCTGGGGCATGCATTAAAATTAAAATCCTATAATGCAATGTGTCATGAATTATTACTTACATATATACATATAAATTGCAAAAACCTGTGTTAATGCTCTGGTTAGGGTCAAAGCCACAAAAGTAGGGAAATGAGGCATTAGGATTTCCAACCCTATCACCCCACCCCCACCTTGCATACACCAACAGGTATCGGGGGGGTGCCTTTGAGGGCCATCATCCTTAACACTCATGCCATTCCATAAGAAAATAAGCTGAGATGGATATAGTATAGGAGAATGGGGTGAGCATTAGGGATGATAACTCAGACGCACACCCCCCACACCTGTTGGTGTGTGCAGGGTGAGGGTGGGCTGTTCAGGGTGAAAACCCGAACACCACATTTCCCTACTTTTGTGGCTTTGACCCTAACTAGATCATTAACACAGTTTATTGCAATTTATTTTCTTACATTTTGAGATTTTTATTTATTTTTATTTATTTATTGAAATGTTTCATCAGGAAGGCACACTGAGCGACAAGTCACTCGTCTCCCGGTGTGACCTGGGGAGAAGAGGTACAATAGAAGTGAGACATTAAACATTCATGTTACAAGATCAACATTAACGTACAGTTGTAAGGCAGGTGTTAACAAGCCATGTTACAACAGTGTTGTGCATAATAGGTAGAAATAGTGGACAATAATAAGTGCTGGGTTAATAAGTAAACAAGTGCTTACGTGAAAGAAAAGGGGCAAAAGGAAAGGAAAGGAAAGGGGGAGGTGGGGAGGGGAAGAGTCGTGTCCCTGGAGACCCCTTCAGGATGCGAGGAACCCTGCAAGGGGACTGGGGGGAACAGAGAGAAGGGGATAGGCAGTGTCCCAGAGAGACCCATTCAGGATGTGGGGAACCCTGCAAGAGGGCTATGGGACAAGACAGAAAGGGGGATAAGGCTGAAGGGACTTAAAGAGGAAGGAGAAAGAGAAGGAGGAAGTGTGACTTAAATGCTAGGAGGGGGAATAGGACTCAACCCAAAAGAGGACCCTTCAGGATGTGGGGTACCCTGTCAGGGGCTTGGGAAGGTCAGTAGATAGGGATTAAGAGAGATAGAAGAGTGAGAGAGTGAGAACTGAACCCTTGAGGGGAGAGATTTGCACCTTTGGAGGGGTTAGGGCCTAATCAAATAGTCCATCAGGATGCATGGACCCATGAGGAGACTCGGGATCCCTTACATTCTGTGAGAGAACAAGGGATGCCAGTAAGGGGAGCAATTTGGGGGAAGGGAGGAGAACTAGAAATTTGGGGGTGTGGGTCACAGTGTAAAATGAAGGTGACGGTAGAGGGTAAGGTTTATCCAGGGCTTAGAGGAGGGAATGAGGAGGGCATGACAGCTGCAGCTAGGTGCAAGATAATTGGAGAGCAGAGCTGATGGAGTAGGCAGAGGATAAGTGCTGGATTTGAGGAGGGAGGGATTACCAGATTTTTGGGAGGTGGTGAGATTAACTGGATTGGCCAATTAGGGTGGATCTGCGGGGGACTACCAGTGTGCGGGAGTCGGTTGATCTAAGGGAATGGGAAGATGGGGGGTTGTTATAAAGGAGGAGGTGAGGCAGGAAGGAAGCTCACCTAACCAGCGCTTGGAGGTGAATTTAGTACAGTGGGAGAGTTGCCTATTTGAAAGAGAGGGGAAGAATAGGGCATGATAAAGATCACAGTGGTGGGTGTGAGAGGGGACATCCAGGGAAAAGTGGCAGAAGGAATTGAAAAGGGTGTCCAGTCTGGCCAGGGAGGACTTGGAGGCAGCACCATAGACTATGTGGCAGTAGTCAAAAATGGGCAATATCATCTTCATATACATATTTTGAGATAGTATAATCATATTTTGAGATAGTATAATAGTATCTTTATTTTATTGGGGAAGCGCAGGATCCCCTCCGTAGCTATGTATATGTATGTAGCTGTGGAAGGACAGGGCCCTTCAGCCCTGGGCTTCCAATTATAGGACAACAGTGATCAAATTGCCAGCATAGCCACTTTATTAGCTCACCCTGTACCTGGTACAGAAAATGATTGAATCCCAACAAAACATAATTCTGTGCAACTGCAATGCCATTCTGCGCTAGAGGTGTGAAAACACATTTTGGCCAGGATTTGAAAAATGACAGCTGTGACATACATGAGGTGGGGTAATAAGAAGACTATCTTGAAAATCTGGGATAAAAATATTTAACATTTCCAAAGTCACGAGTGGGCATAGCAAAATTACAGCAAATGGTCATAACTTTGGCATTTGTTCATATTTTGACCCCCGATTTTCAACATAGTCTTCTTATGACCCCACCTCATAAACCCCATAGGCAAATTTTTTCAAATGCATGCCAAAACAGCATTCCACGCCACAGGTGTGAAGACATATTTCAGACAGGATGTGAAAAATGACAGCTGTACTGTTCAAGAGGTGGTATGAAAAAATGGCTATGTTGAAAATTTGGAGTTAAAATATTGAAAATTACCAAAGTTATGTGCGTGCGTAGAAAAATATCAACAAATGCACAGAACTCAGGCATTTTTAGGAATTTTTTCACCAAATTTTCAACATGGCCATTTTGGGACTGCGCCTCATGAACACTGGTGGTGACATGTTGTTATTCAGATCAAAAAGGTGATTTCACACAGTGACCACAAAATCACCTTCCAGACCAAAAAGGCCATTTTGAAAATCTGGTGAAAAAATTTCTAAAAATGGCAAAGTTATGAACATAAGTTCAAAACACCATTGAAAAACATTATACGGCACTTATCTTTATTCCTCAATTCATGGTTCAGCTTTGAAGAGTGCAGATGTGTCCCATTCCACAGAAGATGACAGTCTATAACCTCCAGTAGTAAGTATGGGGTAGGGGGTGTTGTATGGTGCTCAGTGGGAGGGTTGGGATGGGGAGGGACAGCAGGGCGAAGAGGATTGTCTTCTTTTTCACGTTTAAAAAAGACATTGGGGAACTGTTTGTTTTTGCAGGAGAGGAGAAAACTTTGAGGGACAGTTTTCTTTATTACAGGGACTTAGTTATGGGGGTTGCCACTAGCCACTAGGGACATAAATGCTAACATGGGGATGGCGATCAGAGCACCGGGGAGAGGAGAGGGACCACTGGATTACCAATGCATAAAATACAATAGGGGACCACGATCGGAGGCTGGTGAGGGGGGAGGCACCACTGGAATGCCAGGTAAGATTTTTATTTATATGGGGACAGTGATGGGACATTCGGGGAGGGGGTAGGGACCACTGGACTTCCAGGGAAAGATGGGGACAGTGATCAGAGAAGGAGGAAGGGAGGAGGGACCACTAGACTACTAGGGAAGATTTTCATTATTAGCGACAGCGATCGGCCATCAGGAGGGGTAGGACCAATGAACTACCAATGATTAAAATAATAAAAAAAAAAATATTTAAAATACAAGGATGGCAATCACAGAATGGGGGAGGGATCACTAGATTACCAGGGTAATGTGAACATCAGGGACGGTGATTAGAGAATGGGGAGGGACCACTGCACAGTCAAGTTCCAGCTATTAATGAGTATGAATGGTTATTTACTGTTTGAACAGTAAGTAACAAACTGAATGGAATTACTTAGCAATGGACGAGGGACATGATTTTCTGTGAAAAAACACCTATTTGCCATGGGGATATACTAATTTAAAGACAAGCAACTAAGCTGCCATATCCCTTCCAGGTTACAATAGTGTAACCTGAATAGTGACCACTAAACAGAGTGGTCAAAACAGCACCGGCAACAAGGGAGAACCAATCAGAATGCTGACAGGTGGAAATGCCACACAGCCATCATGCCGCTGAGGGGGATCTGCGGCCCCCAAGGAGGATGGTCACTGGGGAATGCCATGTAAGTGCAAGGGGCACAGGGAGGCACCGCGGACACCGTCCAGTAGCCCCCACCCACTGATAGTCACATCCGGTGCCTGACACCCGCCCGGCATGCCACACCACCCAAGGAGGCAAGCCCCATAGTTGGGAGGGGAACAGGATGGACCCACCAGCCAGCAGTACCCATCCACCACCCACACACAGCAGCCCATAGAATGCACCCATGCACCAGCCACTGTGCTTACGTGCCTGACCAGTCCCAGCATGGGCTGCATGCCCAACCAGCACTCGGGAGGGGGTGCAGTGGGGGGTGCCACTGGATTGACACCAAGCACCGGGACAGACGGAGAAGAGGTGGTGAACTTCGGGGTGGCCACGGACAGCAAGCAGACATGCGGCCATATGGAGTTGCCCGTGATGTGAACATCAGGACAGTGGAAGGCGCTGGGCTGAGCTGTGCATGCAGTCTGGTGCAGCGTGTAGGGTGTGCAGCTAGTTGTTGGTAGGCAGGTTAGCACAGCGTGGACTCTGAGGTAAAGGTTCAATGCTGGCTTAAGGCAGCTGCGCGGTGAAATGTAAAATGGACACAGATGCTCTCATCAATGTATGACTACTACAGGATGTGCACTGCCCATTGAAACTGCTACTGCATCAGGAGGGGAATGGGCAAGCATACCTTTTTGTCCATCCAGCTGACAAGACATGGAGGAGTAAATCAAGGACAGCACAGGGAGCAACTAAGGAGTTTCTTGTGTACAGGTGCAGTCTAGACTGAAAGGAGGTACTGCACTGTATCTCTGCATGACCCATACACCCACAGTACCTGTCACACGTTTGCCAATGGGAGTAATGTTCAACCCACATGATGTCGTACCTGCTGGATGGGCACAGGTGCAACCCATTGCTTGGGGGTGCCAGGTGCAGGCACTGGAAATTACAGCTGCCCTGACAAATTCTGCTGGCTGGTGGAGCCAGTCTCTACAATTGTTGCGAAGGGATGAGGAGTGTAGCACAATGCCTCTCAACTATACTTGGAGCCAGAAGGGTGGCAGACTACTTGTGCATCACAGCCACCTGTACTGCAAGGAGAGTGAAGAGGGGGAAAACATACTGGCGTTATGTGGAGTGCAACTGTAACAAGTGCAAGGGCTGCCCGCACACAGTGGCTGTCAAGGTTGTGCACAGCTTGGAGTGCCACAACCATATGCCTGATACTGCTGCCATCTCCGTACACAATGTAGTGGAATCAGTAAAGGAGAGGGCTGTTACAACAGCTGAGAGAGCAAGTCAGGTGGTGCTGGCCTGCAGCAGGGACATTCCAGCGGCCATGGCTGGATGCCTGCCCACCATGGACCAGTTGCAGAGAACTGTTGGCAGGTTCTTATGTGCCACCCACTGCCCCCCCTGCTGTGCCCACATCTTTGTCTGCGCTGGAGGTGTCTGACGAGTATTGGGTGACTGGGGGTGGAGGTCATTCCTCTGATTTGACAGTGGCCCTGGGGCAGAATGGTTCCTACTGTTCTGCACACAAGGGAACATTGCACTGATGGAGAGCAGCACCTTCTGGTACATGGATGGGACTTTCAAATGCAGTGCCCCCCCCCCGTTCAACCAGCTTTGCACCATACATGCCATCACCCACAACATGGTGCTGCCAGTGGCATACATCTTAATGACATCTTGGACCACCACAGCATACACTCAGGTGCTCACACAGATGAAGTAACTGTGCCCCACCCTTGCACTAGGCAGTATCATGATGGATTACAAGCAGGCCATCAAGGGGTTCATGCCATGTTCCCTACTGCAGAGATCCGGGGCTGTAACTTCCATTTCTGTCAGGCACTATGGAGATGGCTGCAGCAGGTGGACGGGGTCATGGAACTGTACATGGCAGATACTACCTTTACCCTGCATGTCCACATGGTGGCTGTGCTGGCATTTATACCTGTGACAGCAGTGGTGCCGTCATTTGAGGAACTTAGAGACTGGCAATTCTTCAAGGATAATGAGGAGCTGCTACAGTCATTACTGGATTACTTCGAGGATACCTGGCTGGGCTGGCCATTGAGCAGATCGAGCAGATGGTGGCCAATGCATCCCCTGCAGATTTGAAACTGTTACATGGTGGTAAAGGAGGGCATGCCACGGACTAACAATGCAGTAGAGGGGTGACACCGTAGTTTCAGTGACTGGATCGGTGCATGCCATCCCACTATATGGCACTTCATTGACTGCTTCTGGGGAGAACAGCACCTGGCAGACATGCAGTATGGCCATTTGGTTGCTGGGTGTGAGCCGACGTGTGGCAAGTGGAAGTATCAGTTCATCACCACCATGATTGCTGCAGTTGTGGCTTGCTATAGCACCTGGTCCATGTACGAGTACCTGCAGGTCATCACCTATAACTTGTCCTTGCAGGTGTGAGGTGCCTCCCCAGTTGCCCTGACCCCCGTTTGCCCAGTCTGCTGCTCATAATTTTGTTTTATTTTCTGAGCACTGTGCTGTTTTTGTATGTTCTGTTTATACCAGGCTCTATTCTTGTTGACGCTGTTTACACAGCATTGTTCCTGCTGGCTGCATTGCTGCACTCCTCTGACCTAGTGCCAGCATATCACGGAGACCTAAATATGGGTGTTGTGCTGTCCTTAGGGTGCAGTAGTTGTGTACAAATCTGTTTTGAACATTTTTAGAAAAACAAGATGGCTGATAACTCAAATAGTATTTGTCTGAGAATCGACCTGTAAATGAACTGTCAGAGCAGTTATCTACCATTCAAACAGTTTTCATTTACCTGCCTGTCCTGCAGCTATCGCAAAAGTCATTATGATTCAAAAATTATAATATATTTTTTCACCAAACCATCCTTGGCACACACCCCATCAATCCCTCTGGCTGTAGATGACGGCCAAAAATCCCATGTTAACCTCTGCTAATAAAAATAATTGTTACTGTTTTTGACCACTTTATATCTCAAAAACCGTACAAGCTGCCATCACAAAACTTTCCAGATCTTGTGACACTGATAAAATGACAGCACATCCTAATTTGGGGACTATTTTGTCAAAAAATGCCAAAGTTATTAAGGTGCAAAAATTGAGATTTAACATTGAAGTGCTGTACCAACCCTAACTATAGGGACACCACCGCACCCCCATAACATAGATAGATACAGATATATATTCCCAAATCATAACAGATTCTATTTTCAGGTTGGTTAGACACATTTCTGCAGTACTTAAGTTAAAATATTATGTTACAGTGCTATGGAAGTAGCAACAATTTGTTAATGCAAAGACATTGGCTTAATCTTACCATGGCAGTAAGCACAGTATACTGTATCTGGCAGGCCTAAGTAAGTAAGGCTAAGTAAGCCTGAAAATGTCTTAAGGTAGTAGCAAGAAAACCCCTGCATGTTCTATCAAACTTAGAGAGATAGAGTTTCACACAGTTGCCATCATTATCCTGATGAGTGGTACAAGGCTACGGAATGTCAATTTTTCCAAGGGTAAATGAATAAATAAGAAAGAATTTGAGGATTTACAAAGGATTAATGCCTTCATTCTTATTAGTTTCACAACATCCCTGGATCTGTAGTCATGAACTTCAGTTTTTTTAGCTTTCTATGCAAGACTTATTGCAGTAAGTGTGAAGTCGGTAGTGGAGCTGGTATGGACACTAAGTATACAGTTAAATGCAAGCTCTAGTCACTGACTGAATCCCCCAGTTCCACACAGTCAGGGTATTGAGGTAAATGGCAATCTACATGGACCAGCATATCCTAAAACAGCCAGGACACATTTGAAAAACATAAAGAAAAACAAAGTGACCCAACTCTCCAGCCCATGTGAGCTTACAGAGAGCTGGGGGGGGGGGTGCACAGTCCATAGCTGGCATGGACAGTAGAGAAAGTGAATGCATAGGAGTTGTGGTAGAGGTCTCCCTGTCATAACTGTTCCCCTTCCCAGATTGTCTGGAGGTGCAAACCCTGCTGTGGGTTCAGCAGAAGCTAGCCATGCCACCTCACATGCCCTCAGCCTGACTGCACATGTAACTCTGCAGTTGAAACTGCATAGGATCAGGAGACTCCATCCACAGTTTTAGGGTTGGTGGCTTGGTGGGTAGTGCTGAGGACTCTTCATGCACAGAGACCAGGGTGCCTCTGTGCTTTTCTGAGCCCTTCAAACTCTTTTTTGTGGATTGGAGCCTAGGTTTGGCATGTACCCCAAAGACCATGGTAGAAATGTTTTTAATCCAGTAACCAACTGAGCAACCTACTGCACAGATTCAGTACTGTGGCACAAGATCTAATAGGGTAATGTAGGTTACATAGAAAACACAAATCCAAATCACACTTACTTAGTAAAAACTATAACTTTGTTTCAGTAAATCAGTACTGAAAGTTGACATCAGAACCATCTACTAATGTTGTTATAAAATACATCTTGATAACATAATGGCAGACTGGTGATGAATTTAAAGCAGCAGTGCTTGTTAGAGGTACTGCTGCATTGCCTTCTTATTTTACATGATTCATTAAATTAAATAAAATAAATTAAATAAGAATAAAAAATAAATTCAAATTGCATTCCCTGTACAGTAATAAATCATGTTTCACTTTTGCAAATAGCAAATGTTTGAGGGGATGTGTTAGAAAGCAAAAAGCACTGAAGCAACAAATCTTTTTGTTTGGCAGAGAGCCTCTTATTAGACTAACAAATCATTTTGTTATATAAAGTTTCAAGACCCTGAAGGTCTTTCATTAGCTATACTGTACTATTAAAGCTGGCACTCCTGTAATAAGGGTTATAGAAATAAATGTAAGACAAATTCAGAAGTCAGGGTGGCAGTTTTCAAAGTAAGGTGCAGAAGATCCTATCTGCAAATGAAAAGTAAAGAGAGCATAGTGTAAAAGTAATAGTTTAGGGGACTGATGATTTAGGTAGATTGCACACATAACAATTTGTGTCAGACATGTGTCTAGCAATGAGCTTGTTAAACAGCAGCTAGCATAACATGGTGGTTAGAGCATGACTGTGAACCAGGAGATCTGGTTTGAAACCCACCAAAATCATAAATAATTTAACGCTTTCCTTTGATGTGATATTTCCCCAAAATGGTTATCCATGGTGCAGTGTTAGAATAAAAGAATAATGCATTAGAGACTGTGTGTTGTGCTGATATAATGTAATGCCTTGAGTGGTTGGGCACCAGGCTGCAGGTCAAGTGTGTCCAGAGAAGTGACATTATCCCAGCATGACATACACCGCTAGAGTGCGATATTCCTATTATACAATGATTTGTTTGTAAAAAAAATTTGTTTGTAAAAAAAAAAAAAAGATGAAAAAGTGCATTTAAAAGTATCTTTTCTCCTGTTTTTTTTTTAATGCAAAAACATAGTGCTGATTGACTGCATTGGCCAGTAGGTGAAGCATCTGTTACTGTGGCCCTGTAATCTGCTACACTAAGCCCACTTTCTGTTATCTCTGCATTGATGTTTAGGTTGCTGCCCTGTGGAAATGATACATTGCCCCCCGTTCTCACAGTGACCAGTATACATTTGAAAAGCCTTCTGCAATTTGGACCCATGGACTTTCCCCCTCCCCATTCACTATCACAGCTGAAATGTTGGCAGGAAAACTGGGGAAGAGGTAAGCAACTGAAACTCATTCTTACTCATGTGCTCAGTGGACAGTGTGAAGAGACTTCGAGGAGACTGGGAAGGGTTACCGTGAAGCCAGTCTTAATGATGGGTTTACATTTGGCAGCAGGGAGTGTGTGCATGGAGACCTGGAGGGAGTGGAGGTGCTTGCTTCTGAAGCTGATGTGATGGCTTTCAGTTTGACTTTCTTTCTGTTATTTCTTTTTTAAATCATGATTTCTGTTACGGTGTTGACACTGAGTGGAGACTGCCAGTAGCATGGGGGATTCCTTTGACGCTGATCACAAACTTGGCTTTCCTTTGACTCACTTTTTTTTAATTTGCTTAGTAAGGAAATTACCTTTTTAATTGGTATGCTCAGTCTGTGTGAGGTGGGCAGGGAGAGCTGATCACGGGAGCTGATAGTGATTGGAGAGGGCAGCTGAAGCCGATCACAGTTAAGGGCTGCTAAGTGAGGTAACTGATAAGTGTTAAGAGTCAGGGCTTTGCTTGCTTTTAGTTTAACTTTTTTTTTTAACTTGCCATTCAGTTTGAAAGTTGATGGGGGTTACGTGTGGCCTGAACACTCATGGATCAAATGAAAGTCTGCAGTACAGTCATGGTGCAGTTTGAAGCAGCTGGGTGGTGGCATCAAATGGGCAGTGGGCAGTGATTTTTTTTTTTATGTCATGCGGTAGCATGTGTGCTGGGACTAAATCTGTGATGTTATGCTGGGATAACATCACGGGTCCGGTCCCGGACATGCTAATCAGAGCCCAGCATTCTTTCTTGCCATTGTAGTACATCTTCACTAAAGGAAGTTATGTTCAGGAAAGAATGGCTTTTGGAAGTAAAATATTCTCAATGTAAACTGGTTACAGACCAGTTCAGCTGGAAAACTGACCCTGGAGCAGTTGTTATGGGACCAATCTGACTGAATGTTGTTCACTTATCAGATTCAATTGCTGATGTCACCTTTTTGGTCCAACATAGTACTCAGTCATGACCACAACTACTTTTAAGGCGTGTGGGTTGGAATGCACCTTGCTCGCAGCATAGAGACATGAAGCAGGGCACCTGACCCAGCAAACAGGTACCATTTTATAACTGAGTCCCTCCACACTACTACTTTAATTTTGCCTTATGTAGCTTCAAGCAGGACAATGTTACACATTTATTTCTTTATTTCAACTTTGCAAAAGCTTTATGTGAGGACTTACAGTCCACAAACAATAGAGGTATATAATTTTCCCAAAGTACATGCTTGCAACACCAGCAGTCATGTAAATGATTTCTTATTGGCAATAATATTTTCTTTTGTCAGTTGCAACTTCTGTGACCTCATGTGGAGGATTGATTATTTTGTTGTTTTTTTCATCCTTAGTGACTTCTGAAAAGGACTATCTGTCCTAATTATTTTACCTATGGGAGTCTAAAGAGTTGAAAACATTTGTAAGGTATGCCATTGCAACATTCATGTCACAATGATACCCATAGGGGTTGCTAGAATAGCAAGGCTGTTATGTTACCATTGGTTCAGGAATTTATTTCTTTTTATGAATTTTCTAGGTCATAAGTAAGACCATTTGTTCTAAAACTAATGATTATATTAAATGACTAAAGCATCCCAATTTGCAATTTGTACACTAGAGAGTCTTTTAGAAATTAAAAGCAGGTTGGAATTTGCAAGCAATTACTGTAACAACAGTAGCAGCAGATACATTCTCCTAACAGAGGATATCTGTACATTTTAAAACACATTTAATAACCTATACAACATACAGTAGCAAACCCACATGTATCACTGAGCTACATAGACTTTTTGCATATGATACTGTACATGAATTACTCTTTGTTTTGGAGAGACCAACAATTATCTTCAAACCAGATTGTTTTCCATTTGTGAATGTTCACAAATCTTTTCACCTGTGTATAATTAAATTTAGCATTTGTCCAATGTTTCATATAATTTAGGTGGTTGAATGCTATGACCACAAGAAGATAATTTATTAATAAGGTAATTTATATCATATTACCAGGGCCACTGTAAAATTGCGGGCGCAATTTTTCCTTAATTCACAATTGTCACCCCTTCTCCACAAAATCATAATTTCTTGCAATTTCTTTACATTTATGGAATTTTTACTGAAATTGTATAAAATATTTTAATTCTCAAGGAAATCTACTCAGATATGGTACACAGACTTGGAGTTTACCAAAAACAGTACAGTGTGAGGTGAAGGGTCAAATGTGACTCTGCTTTCATGTGATTCACTTCCCTGCTTTGGTTTTCAAAATCCTCTGGTCATGCATATGTGAGCTTGAACACTTAAAATCTGTGTTAAAGCAGACTATCAGAGAACTTTTTGCTGACACAGAGACTGAAACAATAGTTGTGAGAAGAGGTGCAAAGTGCCCCATTCACCTAAATGAAGCCTTGACCACAATGCTTGTTTTTGAATGGAAGGGTAGATTTTCCTTGTATAAATACTTTCAATCTGAAAGGATTTTGATTCAAATGTGTCAAGAGTTTGGATGGCCCTGCTGATTATAAACTTGAATGTGCTTCTGAGGGGGTTGGTGACAGTGATTCCTTACATGTCAGTCTGCTACAACTGTATACTCACATACAAAGCCAACAAAAAGCAAACATTTCTGAAAACATGCTGAACAGGTTAAGTATAGTTAAACAGTTACCTTCACATAGAAAAAATTATTGCAACCCAAGTAAAATCACTGCAAACCGAGTAGAACAAAAGTACAATGTATTAAAAACTATTGTATGATGTAATGAAAAGCTATTGGTATGATTTGATACTTTTATCATAAGATTTTAAAATGTACTTACAGTGCTGATTAAGAACAGTAATCATTTTAATAAAATAAATATTTTTCTTACTAGACCTTTATTGGCACCCTGGTTATCTGTTTATTTTTTTCTTGCACCAAAGCAAGTAGTTTAAACAGGCTTCATTATTTAACATCTAGAAACTGACAAAATATGTTGTGTCAGGATATATTCTGCACAGACTAACTGTAAATAAATGAATAAAATCTAGTTAGCACTGCATGACTTCTGGATGTCTTGATTTTTAGAAGATACACTACATAATGATTAGTTTACGTGCATTTCAAAACATACATCTTTCTTCATATTAAAAGCATTTACAAGTGGCAATACATTTATCTAACAATTTATGTGATCAATACATGCTGCAGCAAATAATAAAATATTTATTAGGGGCAGTGGGGATGTATAGCGAACCCCAAATTTTCCGCAATTTCTGCAAGAAAATCCCGCATTTTTGGATAAAATTTTCTGCAATTTTCCAGTGGCCCTGCATATTACCCATTTGTAATCGTACTGATTTATTTATTTTCTTGAAATTAGCTTAGTTCCATTTCTGTCCCTGTTCCCTGATGAATCCTACAGGTGAAATGTCAGAACTTGAGGACCGATCATATTTGTGTGTTTTGCAGTAAATGTTCTTCACTCTCAGTTTACATTTACTGCACCTGATGAATGAGTTCTCATGTCCAGTTTTGTTCTCAGCAACCTGACTAGAGCCATTTACATATTACTCCTTGTTCCACAGAGCACTTAGATTAGAAGACGAATGCTCAAGCACTGGTTCAGGTTTATCATGCTTTAACTGGAAATACATCTACTTACCTGCAGAGAACCGTTTTAGCTATCATACAATCTCAAAGGTAACATTCCCATCAAATGTACTTTGTCTCTTCTACCAGTAGAAAACATTCATCTGAGTTTGCGGATGATGATCATGGCTGAAATATATTTCAAACAAACCTGAAACTGTCCTACTTTATCTCTTCAGGGCTTTTAACTAAATCTTAGAATGTCTCCTGACTGAAACCTGAAAGTGTACCTGATGCTGTTACCTAGTTAGCCTCAGCTACTCTTGTAAATATGTATACATGTATGTATTCCTGTCTACATAAATGTTTCAGAATACGGAGAGGTGTGCTACTTCAATGAACATTATTCAAGTCTTTGTGTGTTTTGCTCCTAGTACCCAAGGGTTACTCCTCTGCTGCATGCATCTGAGCCTCATCACCAGCAAGACCTTTGTTCTCAGTGGTTTCTCTTCTCATCTGGTAAAATAATCAACTGAAATTTTAAAACTGATGTCACCTCCAGGGAACTTATTTAAGGTGGTAAAACCTTATTTACATTTATTTAAACTTTTATTTATGATACGAATTTAGTTGTATTTGCATTTCAGTAAAAATGGCACAGGCATACCATAACCTTAGAACAATATTAAATGGTGGCTTTGAAAATGAGATTGAAACTATGAAAAAGGAAGGTACATATGAATATGTTTCAGGGTATTATTAAATGTTGTATTGTACTTATTCTTATGAAGCTGTCACATGCTAGCCTTCATTTTGTACTTATTTCGAGCTCAATAGGCATGGTACATTTGTAAAGTAGACTGTTTATATTACAAACATATAAAGCTACCAACAGAAATAGGCCATAGTGGTCTATTGAATCTGCTTGAGTATGCAGCTGGAAGCTGCCACCCTCCCATTTCACCCACAATCCCTGCTGTCCTAATCCTGCTCTTGATCCTGTCCCATCCCCTCTTGCAGCTAGCCACTGTCTTTATCACCACCACCTCCTGTGTTATCTCATTCCATCCCTTCACCACCCTCTCTGTGAAAAAATGCCTCCTCATTTCCTTCTTGAATCTGCCTCCCACCAGTTTCAGGTCATGACCCCCTGTCTTACCCTCCTTGTACAGTGTGAAGACACCTTCACTGCTGACACCGTTAATGGTTTTTTTTATATTTGAAGGTCTCAGTCATGTCCTCCCTGTCCATCCTCTCCTCCAGGGAATACATGTTCAGTGCCCTCAGTCTCTCATCATAAGTTCTGTCCCCCATGCCATGGACCATTTTGGTTGCACTTCTCTGGATCCCCTCCAGAAGCTGGATAACCTTCTTCAGGTAGGGACACAAGAACTATACACTGTACTTCAGGTGTGGTCTCACCAGTGACCTATACAGTGAAAGAATAACATCCTCCCTCCTAGAGGTGATCCCCCTGGCTATGCAGCCAGGCATTTTGTTTGCCTTGGCTACTGCTCTTCTGCATTGCGCTATGTGCTTCATGTCCCCACTGACCATAATCCCAAGGTCTTTTTCCTCCTCTTGTATCATCACCTTTATTCCTCCCAACCAGTAACTGGCTTTTGGGTTTTTTGCTCCCATGTGCATAACCTTGCACTTCTTGGCATTAAAATCCAGCTGCCAAATGCCTGTCCACTTCTCCAGATTCACCAGGTCATCTCTTAGGTCCTGTCTTCCTTCTTCCATGTCCACCCTCCCACAAAGCTTAGTGTTGTCCACAAATAGACAGATTTTACTTCTGACACCCCTCTGCTATGTCTACAATGAACACATTGAATAGCACAGGTCAAAGCACTGATCCCTGCAGGACACCACTAGTCACAGGCATAGGGTTAGATAATTTCCCCCTCACCACCACTACCCTTTGGTTTCTGCCTAACAGCCATCCCTTTATCCACCCCAGCATTTTCCACAACTCCCAGGTCCATTAGTTTGCTGATCAGTCATCCATGAGGCACTGAATCAAACACCTTACTGAAGTCGAGGTACAACATATTCACTGCCTGCCCTTTGTCCAAGGCCCTTGTAACCCAGTCAAGAAGTCAACCAAGTTAGTTTGGCACAACCTCCCCTGACAAACCCTTTGCTGCCTATCATCCTGTAGACCATTACCCTCAAGGAAGGACATGAGCCTTCCTTCAGTATAGAATCCATTAACTTACCCACAATGGAGGTTAGACTGACTAGCCTATAGTTTCCGGCTCATCCCTAGGGCCATTCTTATGGATCAGCACCACATGGGCTGTCCTCCAGTCTTGTGGGTACTCCTCCACCAGTAAGGTGTTAAATAGGTCAGCCACTGGAGCTGCCAATATCTCCGCCAGTTCTCTCAGATCCCTAGGATGTACTCCATCAGGGCTGGGAGCCTTGCCTACCTGCAGTTCCCTTAGTTCCCTTAGAATGCTGCCTGCTTCTATCTCTCCTTCATACTCCTCCACCCCCCATGGGCCTCCCAATCTTTCCCTTCGGCATGGGCCAACTTGATTCCCTGGCGAAGACATAGCAGAAGTACTCATCAAGTGCCTCTACCTTTTCCTCACTCTTCTCCCCCCACTTTCCCTTCCACTTGATGCTAACTATCTCTTCCTTTCTGTGTAGTTTTGTAATTTAATTGTGGAAAAGTATATACATGTATGAATGGGTTTGCTGTAATTATTTATATGACATTTGTACTGTGTGCATGATCCCAGGTTTAACCTGTAAAAGGGCCAAGTGGCCCGGTGTTGATTAGCTGGTCAACAAAATGTTAAATAAAACAAACTGAATCCAAACTGCACCAGTCAGAATAAAACAGTTGTGTTATTAAGCAGATAAAGACTGAGATTCTGATGTTACATCCTTTGTGATTTTTGTCATTTTAAAATTTTAGACCTGGGCCTAAAGGATTGTTCTGTGATGTTTTCTATGCTTTATGATATTTTACATGAATTGAGCTGGGGGTGTTATTTGGTAAAAATTCTATTGGGACTATAACATGAGATAGCACTCTGCCCTAAAAGCAAAACATGCTCTGGTCAAAGCCAATACAGCTGCAACATGATGAAAGCTTGCAGATGAAAAAAGTGAGAGGCTGCTTCACCTCACCTGATGAATCACATAGGTGAAAGTTTTGAAATCCTCACCGAAATATGATTACACACCAGCAAAATGTCATTCCATGCCACAGGTGGAAAAACAGACTTTGGACAGGATTTGAAAAATGACAGCTCTCACATTCATGAGGTGGTGTGAAAAAAATGCTATGTTGAAAAATTTTTTTGTGTGTGTAATCTATTTTTACGCCCCATGCTCGCTGGTCCTCCACTCCTTTGGGCTCTACCAAGATCCCCCCCAGCCCCTACTGTCCTTACCCAGCCCTCCTCTGATCCTCATATGGCAGCTGACCCCTGGGATATCCCGGCATATCCCTTCGCCTGGTGGGTCCCCCTTCTCCAAGGGGGAAGGCACCTGAGGGAGAGGCATGAACCCAGCACATACTCCTAGGGCCCGTGGATGATGCTGAGGAACAGGAGGCCCTGGGAAGGCACTGGAGGCTCTCAGGGAACAGAGAGCCATCATCCAGCAGCCAGCGAGTGATTTTCCTAGTTTTTCTTGAGGTGCGTGATGTCCGGACGTCAAGGCAAGAGCCGACGTCTGCCACGCACCTCCCAGCAATGCCTCTGACATGTTGCTCTACCCCTGGCCTCCACCAGTAGTCACTTCAACACTGGGTCACAGCCCTTCCCTCCCTGAAGACAGTGAGCAGTCATGGGATGCTCAGCTGTCTCCCCGGCGAGCCATCCAGCAACCGAGCTCGCAACCGAACCCAGGTCACTGGCATCGAGTGGAAATCCAACCATTGAGCCGATGAGCCAGCTAATTTTGGGGTTAAAATATTGAAAATTACTTACTGGCCCAGTGGTGCTGAGGGTTGAGATGCTGGACACCAAATCTCATGCCACGCTGGTGATTCAGGTTCAGGAACAAGCTGAGGGCATCATGGTGGGCAGGGGAGAAAAGGGATTGAGTGTCCATAGGACAGCTCTCCCTTCCCTTGGGAGGCTTCCGGGGACACACCACACTGTAGCGGCACCTGGCAGCAGTTGGGTGCAGCACAAGCAGTTGGTGCACGCATAGAGGGAAGGAGCTTGGCAGGCAGAAGCATGTCATGCCCAGCTGCCATTGCATGCCTGAGCTCCTCAGGGACTGAACAAATAAGGAAAAATCCCTTTCCCTTGGGGATAGGTGATGGTGCTTCCTCCTGGACCACACTCCCAATGTTAGTCGCTCTCCTCTCCTGCCCTGGCACCCCGATCCGGCACTCTACACTACAGATAGAGCACCCTGGGTGGATAGGGTGACGCTTCCCGGGGGGGTCAGATCCAGGGGTTTCAGTGGGCTCGGGGTGAGGAGACAGGAGCAGCTTCACAGCGGGAGGTAGAGGCTGGGTAAGGAAGTCACTGGAGAAAGAGTTCCGATCGGTGAAGAAATAAAATGTACAAAAAAATATATTGAAAATCACAAAAGTTATGAGCGGGAGTAGAAACATTTCAATGCATGCTCGTAAGTTTGCCACTTTACATATTATGACCCAAAATTTTCAAAATAACCTTCTTATGACTCCAGATGATGAACAAGGGCAGTGAAAATTTTCAAATCCCACCAGTAAGGAGATTTTATAAGTCAAGCACAAACTTACCTTTCAGGCCTTATTTGCATCAATTCCAGTGCCATTGGTCATGAGGTGGTGTCCTGAAAGGCCATGATGACAATCTGGGACCAAATTATGCAGATATGACAAAGTTGAAAACCCCATTGAAATACATTGAGCCACACTTACCTGAGTTACTCATATTGCAGTCAGCTGTTCCAACAGCAAGACGTATCTTCGATCAGAGGGTGGATCTTCTCTGTGGGACATGTTTAGGTGAGTGAGGGTGTGTTGAGGGTGGGAGGTGGTGACTGCTGAATGGGAGGACGGGGAGGGGGGTCAGATCAGTTAGGCACCATTTTTTTAAAAGGCTTAAAAAATCAATGAGGAACAGTTTCTTTTTTTACAGGTGACAGTGGCATAATACAAGGATGGTGATCGGAGGGTGGGGGGGGACTAGACACTAGGGAAACAATGCCTAATGGAGATGGCAATCGGGGGGATGCCACTAGTTACTGGTGAAACAGTACGGTAAATACAGGGACAGCAATCGGATGGTGGGGGGCCACTAGACACTAGGGAAACAATACATCATTACGAGGACAGTGACTGGAGGGTCACTAGACACCAGGAAACAGTACTAGAGAGCAGGGATGGCAATCAGAGCATGGGGTGCCACTAGACACAGGAAACACTACATCAGTATGGGGATGGCAGAGGGTGGAGGGCCACTAGACAGCATGGAAACAATATGTCATTATGGGGACAGTGATTGGAGGATGGGGGGCCACTAAACAGCAGGAAATAGTACTAGAGAGAAGGGACAGCAATCAGAGAATGGGAGATGTCACTAGAAAACAGGGAAACAAAATACATCATTATGGGGATGGTGACCAGAGGGTGGGGGGCCACTAGACACCAGGGAAACAATGCATCATTATGTGGATGGTGATCGGAGGGTGGGGGGCCACTAGACATCAGGGAAATAGTACATTATTATGGGGATGGTGATTAGAGGGTGGGAGGATGCCACTAGACAACAGGGAAACAGTACTAGAGAGCGGGGACAGCAATCAGCGGGTGGAAAGTGCCACTAGACAGCAGGGAAACATAATTACATATATAAGAGGAGGAAAAGAAACATTGAAACATAGAATTTGATGGCATATAAGGACTGCTTGGCCCACTTAGTCTGCCCATTTCCCTACCTAATGGATAAGCTGCAGATCCTAGTTAAAAACAGCCTACTTCCTCCTACCACCCACTAGAATGTCTGTCCCATGCATTATTGAAATCCTCCACTGTTTTTGACTCCACAACCTCCTCAGAAAGGCTGCTCCATGCATTCACAACTCTCTCCATGAAAAAATACTTCCTTACATTACCTCTGAGCCATTCCCCATCTATCTTCAAATTGTGAGCCCTTGTTCTTGCACATCTCTTTTTCTGAAAGATGCTTTCATCTTGGACTTTGTTGATTCCCTTGAGGTACTTGAAAGTTTCTATCATGTACCCCCTCTCCCTCCTTTCCTCTAGGTTATCATCTTAAGCTCCTTAGTCTCACTTCATATGTCTTCTGGTGCAGACCCTACACCATTTTGGCTGCCCTCCTCTGGACAGCCTCTGCCCTGTCTATGTCTTTGTGGAGATGGGGTCTCCAGAATTGCATGCAGCCCTCCAAATGGGGTCTTACCAATTGTCTGTACAGAGGGATAACAACTTCCTGTTTTCTACCAGTGATGCCTCTCCCTATGCATCCCACTATCCCCCCCTGCCCTCCTTACTGCCTTCTCACATTGCTTGCCCATCTTTAGGTCATCTGATATAATTATCCCCAGATCCCTTTCCATTTTTGTTGTTGTCAGTAACTCACCCCCCATTGCATACTCTTTCTTTGGGTTTTTGTTTACCAGGTGCATTACTTTGCACTTCTTTGCGTTGAATCTAAGCTGCCATACATTTTACCATTCCTCCAACCTTGCCAATTCCCTTCTCATCCTTTCCACCCCACCTTGTGTATCAACCCTGTTGCAGATCTTTGTGTCATCTGCAAAGAGGCATACTTTTCCTTCCAGTCCCTCTGCAATGTCACTTATAAAGACATTAAAAATGACCAGACCCAGTACTGAACCCTGTGGTACTCCACTAGTAACCCCCCTTTCTTCACTGTGGACTCCATTTACTATTACCCTCTGTGTCCTGTTGTCCAGCCAATGTTTTACCCAGGCTACCACCCTGGGACTCACTCCCAGGCTAGCTAATTTGTTTATTAATCTTTTGTGCAGGACTGTGTCAAATGCCTTACCAAAGTCTAGGTAGGCCATGTCCACAGCCCCTCCCTGGTCTACTACTTTGGTCATCCAGTCAAAGAAATCAATTAGATTTGTTTGGCATGACCTTCCCACTGTAAATCCATGCTGTCTTGAGTCCTGTGCCTCACTGACCTCTAGGTACTCAACGATTCTTTTCTTCAGAAGTGATTCCATCATTTTCCCACCACTGAGGTCAAACTGACAGATCTGTAGTTTCCTGCCTCTGTTTTGCTCCCACTTTTGTGAAGGGGAATCACCCCCCCCGCTTCAGTCCTCAGGTACTACACCATCCTCCCATGATTTGATAAAAAGGGTAGTCAATGGTGTTACTAGTTCTCCCCATAGTTCTTTTAGAATTCTGAGATGAATCCCATTAGGCCCCATTGCTTTGTCCAGCTTCAGTTTTAGGAGTTCTTTCAGAACCCTTTCTTCTGTGAAAGGACTGATATCAACCCCCCTATCCAGAGTGCTTCTATTGACTGGATTAGGTACCTCCCCCTCCTCTTCCTTTGTGAATACTGAGCAGAAGTATTCATTCAGTATCCCTGCTTTTTCACTGTCCCTCTCTGCCCACCCACCATCCTCTTTATTTAGCCTCAGTATCCCTCCCTTTGTCTTTCTTCGCTCCCTAATGTACCTATAAATGATTTTATCCCCCTTCTTAACCGAGTTGGCTATCTTTTCCTCAGTTTGGGCCTTTGCTATTCTGACTCCCTTCCCCACTTCCTTCTGCTTTAACTGGTACAGTTCTCTGTCCTGCTCCTTCTGTGTTTCCTTATACTTTCTGAATGCTATCTTTTTCTCCCTAACCTTCCCCACCACCTCTTTTGAGAACCATAGTGTTTTTTTCTTTTGTTTTGATTTGTTTATTTGCTTCACACAAAGGCTTGTTGCCTCTGTGATGGCAGTTTTGATGTTTCCCCATTGTTGCTGCACCCCTTCTTCTTGCCTGTTTGTTAGTGCTTCTTTGAGGCACTTTCCTATTTTGACAAAATCAGTCCTACTGAAGTCCAGTACCTTCACTTTTGTATGGCTTGACTCTACAGCTGAGTTTATCATGAACCACACTGTTTGGTGGCCACTTGTTCCCAGATGGCTACCCACTTCTAGATCTGAGATCCTCTCTCCATCTCCATTTGAGAGTACCAGATCTAAGAATGCTCCCTCCCGAGTGTGTTTCAAAATTAGCTGTCTGCGGTATGCCCCTGTAGGGCACCGAGAATGGCCCTACTCTTGGATGTGGCTGCAGCAAAGGTGCTCCAGTTAACATCTGGCATATTCAGGTCCCCCAACAGCAATATTTTCCCTTTCTCTGCCATCCTAAGAATGTCTTCTATCATTTCCTTGTCCATTTCCTCCCACTGAGACAGTTGTCGTATTCAACCCCTGTGCGGATTGTCATGCCATTTCTAGTCTCCAGGGTGATCCACAATGCCTCCTCTCCTCCCTGTTTACCCTTTAGTTCCATTACTTTGATCCCTTCCCTTAGAGAGCTACTCCTTCTCCTCTTCTACCATCCATGTCCCTCCTGTAGATTGTGTACCCTGGTATGTTGACATCCCAGTCATGGTTCTCTGTGTACCATGTTTCTGTGACTGCCACGATATTCAGACATCTCTCTTCCATCAAGGCCACCAGTTCAGGGAGCTTGTTACCTAGACTATGGGCATTGGTACTCCTTACCCTCCATTTTTTGATGGCGTTATCCCTTTTTGCCCCATCCCTGTCCTTACTGCCTTTGTCTTTTTCTCCATTTACCCCTGCCCTTCTCCCTATTGACTTCTCTATCTTGGTGTTTACCTCACTAACTACCCTAATTTTTTGGGGGGGCTAGGATTTCCCTTCTCCTTTTCAGTGCCATCCCCCTTGGCTGGTTTAAATGCTTGCAATGAAGCATTTAAACCTATCACCTAGGATCCTGGTTCTCCTCCTGGACAGATGCAAACCATCATGCCAGTATAGGCCTGCATCCCTCCAGATGGACCCCCAGTCCCCAGTGAAACCAAAACCCTAACCTCTGCACCAGTTTTTCAACCACTGATTGAATCCCATGGTGCAGAACACCCTAGCCTCACCCATACCATAGAAAGGCAGCACCTCCAAGAAGCTTACCATGCATGCTACTTGTCTAAGGCCCCTTCCCAACTCCACAAACTCCTCCTGCACTGCTCTGATCCCTTTCTCAGCCAGGTCAGTTGTCCCTAGGTGGACAATGACATCCAGCTCCCTCCGTGTACAGCTGCTCCTCGATCCTGAGGATTTGCTCCTGTCCCTTCAAGCCATGGTGCCAAGCAGGCACCTTACCTCCCTCTCCCCTCCCTCCCCCAGTTCTACCCTCCAAACAATGGAGTCCCCCACCAGGAGTTATTTCTTTCCCTGTGGGGTCCCATGCCACCTTCCTGTGGGTCTTCTTTGTGGAGGTTTCCAGCATCCTCCTTGGTCTCTACTGAGGGTGCCTCCATAGAGGAACTGCACTATGCCAGAACAGCATATGAATTGTGGAGAGGTACAACTGTAGGGATATGCCTCTGTTCCACCACCCTCACCCTCCCTGAGCCCACTGTGATCCAACCGCTCCTCTTTCTTGGCAACCCCTGAGGCAGTGGAGGTGGCCTGGTGGTCCCTGGGTGGGAAAGGAGGTCCCCTGACTCCTGGCCAACTCAGCCGGTTGATGAGCAACCTCCTTCCTCAGCCCAGAGAGGTGCCTGCAGATGGGACAACACTGCATCCTCCAGAACATTTCCCAGAAGACTGCTGCTCCACAGCTACTGCACTGCACCACTCCCATCATGTCTTATTTGTGGCCTCTTAACGGTTGTTTTGTATACTTACTCTTTCCACTCTCTCTGTCTTTATTTATTATTATTTTTTTTTTTTAAATGTTCTCCCTACTTTCCTACTGCCTCCATGCCCTTAAAGCTCCTGATCTTCCTGTTCTGGGACAGTAAGTTCCTATATTCCACAGCAGTTTCCTTCTTACTTGCTCAGAGTCAGAACTCCAGCAGCTGGGGGGTATGGAGAGCTACTCTTTTTCTTCTAGGATGGTGAGTCTTTCATGACTCTGTGATCACTCTATTCCTGCTCCCAAACAGGAAGTTCCGGTTGTCAGTCAAATCCTGTGCCTATGAAAGTAGAACCAGCCATGTGTGGGGGTGGAGGAGAGGGATGGAGGGCAATATAGTACCAGTAAAGTTCTGACAGCAGCTCCTTCCTCTTGCTGTTCTCTGCCACAAGCTATCTAGGTCAGCTTTTAAATGCAAACACCTGGCTTCTCTCTAAGCCACTCCTCTAATTCATAGTTTCTTTTTCACCTAGCTAACTGCACAGATAACAATTCCTTCACCTAACTCAGACAAACACGCTCTTTTTTTGTTTGTTTTTACCCTAAATTGAAGTTCCCAGTGGTAGAGTTCTAGTTCTTTAGTCCAGTAGAGTAGTAACGTTCTGACAGCAACTCCTTTCTCTTGCTGGCTCGCTCTGAACCCAGAAGTTAACTGGAAGTGAGCACAAAGCAGGAAAATAGTGTGCGTGGGGGGGGGAAACAGCACTGTACTAAATGAAGACTACCGCATGTGCTTCAACTCCACTGTAGAAGGACACAGTTCAGGTATGCAGTCATGTGCTTCCAGAGTCCCCTCTCTTCTGCATCATAGCATAGATACATAGATACATAGACAGTGTCGGCAGATAAGGCCCATGGCCCACCCAGTCTGCCCATTTGAGCTTGTAAGTTCAGTTTGTTTTCCTAGAAGTCTGTTGCCCTTACCCTGACCTCCAGAATTCTTTATGTCTATCCCATGCATTCTAAATCCGTGATTGTTTCAGCCCCCACCACTTCCTCTGGCAGGGTGTTCCACTTGTCCACCACTCGCTCTGTGAAGAAATTCTTTCTCATGTTTCCTCTGAATCGTCCTCCTCCAACTTCATCCCATGCCCTCTAGTCCTGGAACATCTTTTGCTTAAAAATAGTGTTTTCTGTACCCTGTTCCTCCCTGTAAGATACTTGTATGTCTCTATCATATCCTCTCTCCTCCTCCAGGGAGTACATGTTCAGTTCCTTCAACCTGTCTTCACAGGACTTGTGATGCAATCCATGCACCATCTTTGTTGCCCTCCTCTGAACCTTCTCTACCTGTCTACGCCCTACGTAGGTATGGTCTCCAGAACTGTCACACTGCACTCCAGCTGGGGCCTCACTAGTGTCTTGTATAGCGGAATTATGACCTCCCTTTCCTGCTGGTGATGCCCCTGCCTATACATCCCAGCATCCTATTTGCTTTACCTGCTGCCTTGTCACACTGTTTCCTACCTTGAGGTCATCAGAGATGACAACCCCAAGATCCCTTTCCTGCTTGGTGCATGCTATATCCTCACCCCCAACTGATATATTGTGCCAGGTTTTGTGCCCCATATGCATTATCTTGCACTTCTTTGCATTGAATTTCAACTGCCAAACCCTGACCATTCTTCAAGTTTCTGCAGGTCGCTTCTCATTCTGTCTACACCCTCTGGTGTGTCTACTCTGTTACAGAGCTTTGTGTCATCAGCTAACAGTGAAATTCTCACCTTCTAGGTCCCGCAATGTCACTGATGAAGATGTTGAATAGGACCGGTCCCAGCACTGATCCCTGTGGTTCCCCACTGGTCACTCTTCCCTCTGTGGAGTGACAGCCATTTACCACCACCTCTGTGTCCTGCCACCCAGCCAGTTACCTACCCACCACACTACTGTCCTGCCCACACCCATATTCCCCAGTTTGTGTAATAGTCTTCTATGTGGCACAGTGTCAAAGGCCTTGCTGAAGTCCAGATAGGCCATGTCCACTGCCCTCCCCTGATCCACCTCCCTAGTCACCCAGTCAAAAAATTCAACGAGGTTGGTCTGACATGACCTCCCCCTGGTGAAACCATGCTGCCTTGGGTCCTGTAGTCCATTGACAACCAGATGTTCCACCAATCTCTCCTCCAGTAGTCCTTCCATGATCTTCCCCACTACCGAGGTGAGGCTGACTGGTCTGTAGTTCCCTGCTTCCTCTTTGTTCCCACTTTTGTATAAGGGGACTACATCTGCTGTCCTCCAGTCTTTGGGTACCTCCCCTGTTTCCAGTGATCGGCTAAACAGGATAGCCAGAGGTTCAGCCACCACCTCTCTTAGTTCTTTAAGGACCCTGGGGTGCACCCCATCTGGCCTCATTGCTTTATTAACTCTTACTACTTCCAGTTCCTTTAGGACCCTTTCTCGTGTAAAGGGACTTGTGTCCATTTCTGCACCATTCTCACCCCTTGTACTCCCTTCAGACCCATTACCCTCCTCTTCCTCAGTAAAGACTGAGCAGAAATACCTGCTCAATATGTCAGCTTTACTGTTGTCATCCTCCACGGGCCCCATCCTCCCCTTCAGTCTCACTATTCCTCCTTTGTCTTTTTTTTTTCACTTATGTACCTGTAAAGGTTTTGTCCCTCTACCCACTGATTTTGCAATGTGTTCTTCTGTCTGAGCTTTGGCTTCCTTACTGACCTCCCTGCCTCCCTTTGCTTCTCCTGGTACTTCTCCATATCCCTTCTGATTGTGTCTTTTGTATTGCCTGAATGCAATCTTTTGGCTTTCACTTTCTTTGCTACCTCTTGGAAAACCATAATGGTCTCCTCTTCCTTTTCTCTGCTAACCTGCTTAATGCATAATTATGTTGTTCTTGTAATCCCCATTTTAAATACTGCCTACTGTTCCTCAACCCTGATTCCTGTCCCATTCCCTTAATGCCTCTTCCAAGTAACTCCCCATCTTCCCAAAGTCTGCCCCCTAAAATCCAGGATACGTTTTTTGTGTGGTTTGATTCTGCTTCTTCTGTGATTTCAAACCACAATGACTGGTGGTCACTTGCTCAGGTGCTCCCCACTGTTACCCCATCACATCTCCCTGTTTGTGAGCACAAGGTCCAGTATTGCCTTCTGCTGAGTTGGTTCCATGACCAGTTGCTTGAGGAAGGCACCTCTGCAGGGAGTCCAGGATAAATCTGCTCCTAGTTGATGCTGCTGCTGGATGCTCCATTCCACGCCTGAATATTGAAGTCTCCAAACAGTACTACCTCACCCTTGTCTGCCATCCTTGTATGGCTAGCATCAGCCTTATCTGTTTCTTCCTCCTGGGCTGGTGGTCTATAGACCACACCCGCGCGGATGGCTGTCCCCATTTTCCTTTCCAGCTTAACCCACAGTATCTCTCCCCATTTTGTTCCTCCTGGATCTCTGTGGCCCTTATATCATTTTTCACATGCAGTGCTGCTCCTTCTCCCTTCCTGCCTGCTCTGTCTCTTCTAGATATGTTGTAGCCAGGTGTGGCCATCTCCAGTCGTGGTTATCATTACACCAGGTTTCAGTGATGGCCACAATGTCAAGGTCTGACTGTACTATGACAGCCTCCAGATCTTCCATCTTGTTGCTAAGGCTCCTGTCATTTGCACACATGGCTTCATGATTTGACCTCCCTAGACTGTTTCACTGTTCTACTCAGCCCCTTCCTTGGTTGTCATTTATCCCTGGTTCTCCTTGCTGTCTGCCCTTCTGCTGAATTTTGCCCCTTTCTGCTTATCCACCTCTTGGGCACTAATCTCCATCTTTTGCACACTGCTTTGTAGTGATAGCCACTCCTCTGGTTCACTGGTTCCACTGCTAGCTGTGGGGTGAGCAAGTAGGTACCCTTCTTGCTGGCCTGCCACCCCTTTGCTAGTTTAAACGCTTGTCAATGTAGCATTTAAACTTATCATTGAGTGCTTGATTCCTCCAGGATGGATGCAGGCCGTCAGGCTTGAACAAACCTCCATCCTCCAGGTGGGTCCCTAGTCACCAATGAATCCAAACCCTTCCTCACAGCACCAGTTCTTCAACCATGAGTTAAAGTTCCTGTGCATGCACTCCATGTTTCTCCTTGCCTCCTCACAGGTAGTACTCTGAGAAAGTGACAGAAGTAGCTACTTGCTTGAGACCCTCCCCAGTTTCATAAACTCTTCCTGAACTTCCTTTGGCTCCTCATTTGCCAGGTCATTAGTACCTAGGTGGATAATGACATCCAGCTCACCCTCCCATCTTGCCTTCCCAGTGATCCCAGGATCTTCCTTCTATCCCTCCATGCTGTGGCACCTGGTAGGCACCTCACCTCCTGTCCTCCCCCCTCCTGTATTCCTCTAGCTGGATCCTCTTATGATGGAGTCCCCCACCAGGATTCGCTTCCTCCTCCTCTGGGGTCCACTGCTTTCCCCGCTGAGGTCACCTCCTTGGCTAACCTCCACATCCTTTCCTTCCACTTCTCTGGGTGCCTCTATTTGGTTGTCCTCATTTGCCAGTGTGGCATATGAGTTCTTGAGTGGAATAGGATCTGGTATGTGCCTCTGCCTGACTGCTCTAACCCTCCCTGAGCCCACTGTCATCCAAGTGCTCCTCGCTCTCGGCATCCTTTGAGGCAGTTGCATTGGACTGGGTGGTCCCTGGATAGGGGTGATGGTACTCCTGACCCAGTTTACTTCTGCTCTGAGTCTGGCTACCTCATCCCACAGTCCAGAGAGATGCATGCAGATAGGGCAGCACCTCAGTGTCCAGAAGGTCTGCCTGAATATGGCTGCCCCACAGCCACTGCATTGCACCACTTCCCACATTATACTGCAATTCCACTACTTGTTTGCTACTGAAGCTCTCCTAGTTCCCTTTTTATTAATTTACTGTACTAAAAATCCTGCCACTGATCCTCAGATATTTTTTTTAAAGAAAAAGAAACCAATAAATAAATAAATGAGTCAAAACACTTGTCGTGCTGAGGGTGGGCTTCTTCCCTCTTATGCCCTTCCTACTTCACACCCCTTACTATACCCTGTGTTTAGCTCCTGTCAATCAGATTTAGCAGGGCATATAATTAAGAGTTGGGGGAAGGGGAGGAGGGGCAAAATTTGCAGCAATTAAAGACAGCACAGAATTACACCACCACTATGTTTTAAATTTTCAACAGCCCAAAAACAATTATAAGTAAAGGCAACAAAGAAAGTATAGTGTCACTAAAAGCCCACAATCTAAATTTAAAAGAAAACTAGCAATTACCAGTTACTCTAAAGCACTGAATTGAATATGTTTCCTTCCTTCCCCTTCTGGCTTCTTCTGAGAAAATAAAACTCTGCTTGCTACTTTAACTCTGACCAAGCCCCACCTCCAGTTATCACGTAGCTGAGGTCAGAGGCCAGACAATTAACACCCTTCACCCAACTACAGGGCAGTCAGACAAGCCAAGATAAAATTTTCAGCAATTAAAGACAGTACAGAATTACACCACCACTATGTTTTAAATTTTCAACAGCCCAAAAACAATTATAAGTAACGACAACAAAGAAAGTATAATGTCACTAAAAGCCCACAATCTAAGTTTAAAAGAAAAATAGCAATTACCAGTTACTCTAAAGCACTGAATTGAATATGTTTCCTTCCTTCCCCTTCTGGCTTCTTCAGCAATATGTACATCAGCATAGCTCTGCTATGCAGCTTGTAAGGGATGCACTCACCACTTGTGTAAAATTGCATCTTTCTTCATTCATTCAAAGTAGTGTAAGTACAAAACATTTCAAGCTCCTAGAAAGCATGGCTGCCAGTATCTCATAGGTCATCCCTCAGGGCACTGGCAGGTGCACTTTTGAGCTTTTAAATGTTTTGTTCTCACACTACACTGGAATGAATAAAGAGATAATTTTGCATAAGTGGTGAGTACACCCTTTGCTTTTGGGAGTGTTATTCCTGTTTTGTCCTGCTAGTTATTATGAGGCATAGCACCAAGGACGACTGGAGTGCTGCATTTTTCTGAGTAAACTGTATTGTTTTAAGTGCTAGACATGGTGTTAAGGGTTTACTTGTATAGTAATTTCTGTGTTTTGTGATTTTACATTATTTGAGCATGGGTTGCTGTTGTGGAGGGCATTTTCTGAGGGGTATTTGTATTTGTGTCTATTTATTTTACCAGGAAAAGCTCAATTGAACAAGGCTCATTACAAGAAGTCCTGTTTAGGACAGGTAACAGTATAAAAGGTAGCTGGAAGTATATATAATACAGTACATGTAATACAGAGGTTAAAGTTAGATCATAAAACAGATCACCAGGTGTAATCTAATACAGAGACTAGTAACAATAGTAGTAGATAAAAGTAGGTTTTGCAGAAGGAAGAATACAACAAAAATGCAGTGGTTCTCAAATAGTACAACACAATTTACATAGTGATCTAATAGCATACACATTTGTCAACACAGTAACTGTTGAGTTTTTAATAGTTTGACCCCAAAATTTCAACATAGCCTTGTTACTTAATCCACCTCATGAACCAGTATGTGAAAATTTTCAAATCTCGGCGAAACATCATTCCGCAGGTGCAAAAAGAAATTTTGGCCAGGTTTTAAAAAATTATAGTTGTTACATTCATGAGGTGATGTGAAAAAAATGACAATGTTGAAAACTGAGAGTGTATTTTAAAATTTCAATGTACACTCATAACTGTTATTTTGTAATATTTGTACCCCAGATTTTCAATATAGCCTTCTTACAACTCCATCCCATTAACAAGGGTAGAGAAAATTTTCAAACCCTGCCCAAAAGATAATTTTGCGCATCAACAACATTATTCTGCACCAGAGGAGCGGAAACAAATTTTGTCCAGGATTTGAAAATGACAGCTATCATGTTCATGAGGTGATGTGAAAATATGACTTCTCGAAAATTTGGGGTAAAATATTTAAAATTACCAAAGTTATGAGTGTGCATTGCAAAATTTGACACACACTCATAACTTTGCCATTTTTAAATATTTTGACCCCAAATTTTCCACACAGCTTTCTTATGACCCCACCTCATGAACAAAGGCATTGAAATTTTTCAAATCCTGTCCAAGACGTGATTTTGCCTAGTGATCGTTAAATTGCCTTTGGGCCTGATTTACGTAATTCCACTGCCACTGGTCATGAGGTGGGGTCCCAAAAGGCCATGTTGAACATTTGGGGTCAAAATATGCAAACCTGACAAAGTTATGCATCAAAATTGAAAACAGCATTGAAATACATTGAACCAGACTTACTGTAGTTTCTCATATTATATAGTTGCCGGTTCCAGCAGCGAGGCATGTCTTTGATCAGAGAGTGGATCGTTACCCCTAGGACCTGTTCAGGTGACTGAGGGTGTGTGAGGGATGTAGTGGGGGTGTTGAGTGGGAAGCCAGGGAGGTGGGGTCAGATTGGTGAAGGACCGTTTTCTTTCTTACAAGAAAAAAAAAAAATATTGAGAGATGGTTTCTTTATTACAGGTAATTTTAATGAGAGGACGGTGATCAGTGGGTGGGGGGGCCCACTAAACACCAGAGAGATGTACAATAGATGAGGGGACGTTGACTGGGAGGCACCACTAGACACCACAGAATCTACCCCAAAGACGGCGCATGCAAAATGTCATGCAAATCCGCTGAATAAGTTGAAAAATACTGTACTAAAGTGCAAAGTTTGAGGTTTAACATAGAAACCCTGCTCATCCCTAACTATAGTGGCACTACCACACCACTATAATATATATCTGATTATTTCTGTTTTCATCATTTGCGGCTATCAATTTTGCTGTACTCTACTCCTCTTACAACCCCCTGGGCTGCACCTGGAACCAAGCCCTGGCTCAGTGTTGCTTTTCCCAGTCAACGACCTAAATAAATAAAATGTATTTTCAGCATGCGCGCATTACATCATGTTACTAGAATTGTTTACATGCCAGGAAGGGAACACCAAATGAACAGGGCCCCAATGTTTTGGTGTTACCACACCAATTTGGGAGCCCCATGTTACCTTTCTATAAGATGACCTCATAGAGTTCTTAAACAGAATCAAATTCTGCATTTAAGGCACTATCAAATCAACATCACACACACGAACACACACACACACACACACACACACGACAAAACAAAAACAAAAACAATCAGCCTATGGTAGGTTGATGATATTCGTTCCTTACAACAGCTCTCTCTAAATCCTTGGCAGCTTCATTCCAGTCTGAAATTCACACCGCCTCTCTCTCACATTGCTGGATCCATAGAGTTGGGCCAAAGAGTACCACCCATCATGCCCAAAGCAGATGGATTTCTACTTTGGTTTTGCCCTTTCACACTCCATCCCCACCAAGATGCTGCACACAGGTCACTTATGGTCCTCATGCACACACACAGCAACAGCAACAGTGTTTGCTCCTCCCCTCACAAGTGAGCCAGTTCCCCAGCCTTCAGCAAGGGGCTGCAGCGCAGCACTGGTGGGCAACAATGCCTCCTCGTTAATGACTGTGCTCCTCCCAATCCTGGCTGCAGGCACTGGAGTCTGCACCAAAACCAGAGTCACCTGCATGGTAGCGGGTTGAAAATCGTGATGCAAACCAACTTATTTTATCCCGAGTACTTAAAAAAGAAAAAAATTAAACAATACCTGCTTCATGGCCTCCACCCGCTTGTTGAGAGCTGTAGTCTGTTCGATAAGAGTTTCAGCCGCGCCGACATGTTCTCGTAACCTCTCCACAAGCGCCTTCGCATCAGCCAGGACTTTCTCAATTGTGCAGCTCATTTCTGCAAGAAGACACAAAGGCACATAAAAGAAGAGGCACCTGACTCACACCTCCACAAAGAGACCCCCAAAGCCCCAGGCACAAAAACAAGTACAATATATAGGACAGTAAGTTTATAGGGGCCAGTATGTCAAATTGTAAGCTTTAGTGATACATGCAAACATAGCAGACACCCCCACCTCCAAGCCTATAATATGCTGGGCAGGAAAACTAAAACAAGTAGATTTTGTGTTTTCTTTACTGGGACCACATCTGATGACCCACAACAGATAAAACATGATTACACAATTAAGAAATAAATAACAAATTATTATTTGGCCTGTGAAAGATTGGTACTGCAGGGACTGGGGGAGGGGGACTGGAATATTACTTAATCGCGACTGAGGTAATAAAAAATAAAGGCAGAACTGAACCACACAAAAGGAAGGCTCCTGGATTTCAGGATGGCCGATTTTATAAAGAGGGGGTGAAGGCCTCAGGGATGACCTGGTTTTTGGGGGTGGTGGCTTGGGTTGGGTGGAAGAACAGTGGGTGAAGCTAAAAAGCAGCATAGTAAAGGCAAGAAACTTCTGCATCAAACAAGTGAGCAAAAGCAAGAGGAAAAAGAGACCGCTATGGTTTTCGAAAGAGGTAGATGAAAAGGTAAAGGATACCAAGGGTGGCATTCAGAAGATATAAGGAGATGCAGCGAGAGGAGGATAGGGAGGTGTATTAGGGGAAACAGACGGAAGCAGGGAAAGCAGTAAGGAGCGCAAAGGCGCAAACTGAGGAGAGAATAACCCAGGAAGTAATGAAAGGGGACAAGACGTTTTTTAGATATGTATGTGCAAAGAGGAAGACCAGGTGTGGGACTGTATAGTTAAAAAGGGAAGGGATGGGTGACTGTGCAGACAGGGACCAGGAAAAGGCAGACATCCTGAACAAATACTTTTGTGCAGTATTCAGAGGAAGAAGAAGGGGAGGGGCCACAAAGAGTAACAGAAGCTCTGGAGGAAGGGAAGTGGACGCTAGTCCTTTTTTGGAGGAGCAAGTCCTAAGGGAACTTGCTGATCTTAAGGTGGAAAAAGCAATGGGGCCAGATGGGATGCATCCAAGGGTACTGAACGAACTTGGGGAAATACTGGCTCATCTCTGACAGTTCTATTTAACAGCTCACTGGCAGAGGAGTGGTTCGGGAGGACTCTAGGAGGGCGGATGTAGTCCCACTCACACAAAAAGTGGTAGCAGGGAAGAGGTTGGTAATTAAAGGTCAATCAGCCTGACATTGGTGGTGGGAAAGTCAATGGAATCACAGCTGAAGGAAAAGATTGTGGAATATCTTGAACACAGTGGGTTACAAGACCCGAGGCAACATGGTTTCACCGGGGGGGGCACATATCAAAAATTAATCTGATAGATTTCTTTGACTGGGTGGCAAGCGATTTAGATCACGGTTGGTGATTGGGCGTGGCCTACCTACACTTCAAAAGGCTTTCAACACCATTCCACACAGGAAACTAGTAAGCAATCTGGGTAGTTTAGGAGTAGGGCCAAAGGTGGTAAACTGGACAAGAAATTGGTTAGGGAATAGGTGACAGGGTGGTGGTAAACAGGAGTTCACTCAAGAGGAAGGGAGGGTGACCAGCGGGGTGCCTCAGGGATCAGTGCTGGGACTGGTCCTCTTAATGTCGTTATAAGTGACACTGCAGAGGAGTTGGAAGGGAAGGTCTGCCTCTTTGTGGATGATACCAAACTCTGCAATAGGGTGAACACTCCAGGGAGGGGGAGGGTGGCTGGAAAGGATGAGCAGATAACTGAGAAAGCTAGGAGCGGTCAAGGGTATGGCAGCTCGGTTTCAAGTAGCCTTTATCTTCAACCTATCCCTTGGTCTGGGGACCATCCCAGACATCTGGAAAGAGGCGAGGATTGTCCCTGTACTGAAGCAAGGAAATCCCAAACTGCCTGACAATTATCAACCGATTGCCATTCTCCCAACCCTCAGCAAGCTCCTTGAAAAGGTAGTGGCTGAGCAGCTGGAATATATCCACTCTCATGAACTTCTGTCCCCAGCCCAGCACGGCTTTCGTAAGGGACACAGCACCACCACAGCCTTAATCTCGGTTCCATCAAGTATTTGGACGGTCATGGACCAGGGCAAACTCTCTGGTGCAATATTTATCAACCTGTCCAAAGCCTTTGACCTCGTTGACCACAAACTGCTTGGTGCACAGTTGTGGACACTTGGCCTCTCCTCCCATGCCATGAAATGGCTAATGGGTTATCTACATGGCAGAAAACAGCGTACCTGCTTCAATAAAGTCCTCTCCGAGCCCCTACCGGTGACCTCCGGAGTGCCTCAAGGCTTGGTACTGGGTCCCCTCCTCTTCTCCCTCTTCATCAATCAACTACCCATGGTTACTACTACCTGTAGCGCCACCATGTATTCAGATGATCTGGTAATTCTGGCTCACTCCCAGAATGCCACTACCCTAAACCAGAACCTGACCGATGACTTTAACAGGGTATTGTCGTGGGTTACTAGTCACAAGCTGGTCCTGAACCTGAAAAAAGACACAGGCTATGCTCTTTGGCTCAATGGCTAAAATCAAAGCCTCATCGGCCTGCTTACAGGTCACCAGCGCAGACGGATCCTCACTACCCATAGTGAGCTCCATCAAATATCTGGGGGTAACACCTGACCCCCAACTTGACATGAGTAATCATATCCTTAACATCTGCAGGGTGGCAAACTGCAAAGCTAGGTCCCTGGCCTATAGGGCCAAGAAGTATAACCACACCCGGCAGCCAGGCTTGCCTAGTGAAGGTGTGCTCCTTCCCTCCCTCAGCTATGGGCTGCGCCTATTTGCTCACTCTCCACAGACACATCTCACCGGTGGTACACTGCTTGCAATAACATTTGTCGTTTGCCTTGGCTGCCCCGACTCACCCACCGTTGTAAGCTATATGAGAAACTCTGCTGGCTCTCACCAGCTAGATACCTTGATTTTGGTTTGGGATGCCTTTCTGGGAAAGTGATCAGAACTAGCACCCCAGGGCTGGCCGGCTTCTGCTAAACTGAATCCCACCCCTACCAACTTAGGCCTCTCACATCAGGGATGCTCAAAGTCCCTCCTACCCGGACCCTCATGGGATCGGGACTTGCCACAAGGCGCCCAGACTCTGGAATTCACTGCCTGTGGATATCCGAGCTGCCCCTCCTATCTGAGTTTTCGAAATTCCCTGTGGGGTTTCCTAAAACTAGCATCAGAGTGTGACTGTCCCAAACCTCCCTAGAGTAAAGTGTCAAATTGTTTTGTCTGAACCTCCCCAGGGTGTCTCCATTGAATTCCTGGAGATATTTTACCCACTGTATCAATGACTTCTGACTACGCCTGCCTAAAAAGGCTTGGGCATTTTTAAACCCATTATTGCTCCACGGTCATAGGCTAACCATGACATATTGCTCCTTGGTCACTTGGTAGAAACTTGTACTACCAAGTGTTTCTGTTCTGTCTAATATGTGCATATTTAGAAAATGTGATGAGCTGTATATACCTGTCGCTGATCCAACTAGCCTAGGGGTGTATCGACAATGTTATAAGTTATATTATGACCAATCCAGTCCTTGAGCTATGCTCCACTCCTATGTATGATGACCTGTATATATCTGTCAGTTGAACTAGCCAGTCTAGAGTATATAATCTGAAATGTGCTTACTACTATATGTTTCCCCAGCGTCAAATGATGTATTTCCCCACATGTTTGTTTACTGTGACAAAAAACTGTACTCTCTTTGCCATGTCTCCTTGACTGTTGTTCCTCATGTTGTATTCTCCCGGGTCGTTCCTGACAATAGGCATAATACCTGTCTAGTGTACTTACCCGGTAAACAAAAGCTAAATAAGTAAATGTGAAAAAGTGCAAAATAATGCACTTAGGGCACAGAAAAACAGGGGCAGAGTACAAAATGGGTGGAATGGTACTGACAATCACCAAGCAGCAAAGAGCCAAGGGGGTAATTATACTGAAAGATCTAAAGATGGCCAGGCAGTGCAATGAGGCAGTAGGGAGGGCTAGTGGGATACTGGGGTGCATAGGGAGGGGTATCACCAGCAGAAAGAGGGGAAATGGTGTTGCCTCTTTACAGATTGCTGGTAAGACTTGATAAGACCCCACCTAAGTACTGTGTACAGTTCTGGAGACCACATCTCTGGAAGGATCAAGACAGAGTGGAAGCGGTCCAGAGGAGGCAACTAAAATGGTGCAGGGTCTGCATCAAAAGCCCTACAAGGAGAGACTGAATGACCCAATAGTTACACCAAGGAACAGAGGAGGGAGAGATTGGTATGATAAGACCTTTTAATACCTCACAGGGATAAATAACTGTGTACAGGAGGAAGTATTTTTCAGAAGAAAAGGTGCTGTTGGTTAACTAGGATCTGCAGCTTATCCGTTAAGTAGGAAATGGGCAGACTAGGTGGGCCAAGCGGTCCTTATCTGCCGTCAAATTCTATGTTTCTATGTGCTCAAGAACAAGGGGACATTCTTTGAAGCTGAAGGGGGGTCAATTCAGGAGAGATGTGAGGAAGTACTTCTTCACAGAAAGAGTGGTGGATTCCTAGAACAGCCTTCAAGTGGAGGTGGCATGGCTG
Source organism: Neoceratodus forsteri (assembly GCA_016271365.2). Classification (NCBI taxonomy): domain Eukaryota; kingdom Metazoa; phylum Chordata; order Ceratodontiformes; family Ceratodontidae; genus Neoceratodus; species Neoceratodus forsteri. The sequence goes on along the minus strand of CM028131.1, from coordinate 1,267,097,692 downwards.
AAAACAGTGGTGGGGTTCAAGAAAAGGGAAAGGGGAAACTGTCTAATCAGGAAAGGCACACTATGCCAGAGCTTGTTTCCAGGTGCGACCTGGGAGCAACAAGGAAGTTAACTGACTTGCTCAGGGTCACACAGTATGCAAGAGGGAGCTGTTGGGATTCAGACCCATGCATGGGATAAGCACAAAGGAGTCACAGTGGAAGGGAAGGGGGAGGAAGAAAGAGCTGCAGATCGGGTACAGTATGCGGTAATAGTGTAGGCAGGGTGGAATCGGCAGACTGGATGGGCCAAGCTTTCCTTATCTACCATCAAATTTTCTGTTTCTATGTAAAATGAAGTTGAAAACTACACAGGTACTAATCAATTTATTTATTTGCAAAATGTTTCACCAGGAAAGACAACACGAGCTGTAAACAGCTCATTTCCAGAAGCGTCCTGAGGGGAAGGGGATTACAAGAGTTGGGAGAGCAAGCAAACATACAAACAGTGCAATAAAAGTACAAATACTATTACGTAACAGTGTAGTACACTTAAGAACAGTCAACCCAGACCATCCGGTCAAGGTCAATAAAACCACAGGCGGATATAACATTGACTGAACACCCAGAGCAGATGATCCAGTAGGGTATAGGCTAGAGGATGGAAAACACATGTGACGTGCTGGAAGTAGTAGGCTGAGCACAGGTTTAGTAAGTGCTAATGTATACCCAAGGGAAGGCAGTTATATGACAAGTGGGAAGTAGGCGTAAAGTAGTGAATAATGTGCAGTAATATCAAAATTCTGCAAAAGTTGAATTTTTTTAAACCGTAATGTAATTTCATGTATCAATACAAAAGAATAGTGTTGATACAGCCTATCATTACAAAAAAAAACCCTAGTTTTGACACCATGTATTTTGCCATTTTTTGCCTGTGTCACTACTAAAAAACATGCATCAATAATCTATTGAAAAAGCAAATTTAAACAGCACTGATACATAAAGAAGAGTATCGAAACATAAAAACAGTATCATCTAAACGAATTATTTTTGCTACAAAGATTTTTCTACCTGGGCGAGCATGCAAGCAGCTCCTCAGCTCTGTCCCTGCTGCCCCTAAACGACTGCCATCTCCCCCAAACCTACCTGCTGGTATTCTCCCACAGATTACCCCCTATGGTGGGGTTAGGAGGGGGAGGAATGTCTCCCCCTTCCCCAAACACATATCCAGAACAGCAGGTGGTCTGGGCGATGAGAGGCGCTGTAGTCAAGCAGGCAGAGCTTCATGTAGTCTGTGCCACTCACATTTTCTGCTTTTTTTCTTGTCCCTGCTTACCTCCCCAAACATCTGGCATAGGCCCTTCAGGCCTCAATACGCACTAGTGTCCCCTGCAGAACAGCAAACTCCCTGGTCTACCAGTGTGGCGGAACCTGACACTTGCCCCTCCTTGAGCCGGGAGCACTGACGAGTGGCAGCATGTTTCCAGCCCTAGGGTCACCCAGATGGTTTTCCCGAGCTTGCTTCTGAACTTGGGTCACTAGCAAGGAAGCGTGAAGCACTATACACTGGCCCACTGGACTGCCTGTATCCAAGCTAATTCTTAACGGACAGACTCCAAGCTTTCGTTTAGAAAAAAAAATTAAGTTGCTAGTCACAACAGTTTCAAAGTTAGACCTTTCAAAGGATGGTTTCTTTAAAATGTCATAACTTTGGAACTGTTAGGTTAGAGACTTTTTTTTAATGAAAGCTTGGAGTCAGCAAAAGTAGATAAGGTATTACTGCAGCACCATATATAAATATAAAAAGTTCCACATTATTATAAAAAAAAAAAAAAAACTGTTCACTAAATTTAATTTAAAGTCCTGCCATTTTTTTGTTTACTTGCACACACAACGTAAAGCAAACATGTTGTGGCAACTTGGGAGAGCAAGGACTGCAGAGGTGTGTCTGTAGCGTCCTGTGCAGCTCAGGCTGAAGGAGGCTCACCAGTGGCAGCCCAATGAGGAGCAGATTGATAGTGACCATGTTCAGCCTGGCTGATGGGTGGTAACTTTGTGTAGTTGAGAATAGGCAGCCACACCTATCAGAGTTCAGTTACAACCTTTCATCTACAAGACGATACCAGCAACCAGCTGGATGTCATGCTCAGCCTGTCCTACTCCCCCAGCTCACCTCTACCTTTGTCCTGCTGCCTACCCTCGGGTCAGAAGCTCCCATGCTGTGTTTTGCTGCTCTGCCTGCACTGGTGCAGCACCCTGCATCGCCCTGCGCTGCCATGCCAATCTACAAGCTGTTTTATCATTCAGTATTATATTCTAACTAAAGCTATACTTTCAAGCTTGTTGCTATTTTCCAGAAACTGACAGGTGAGAGATACATTCTTGACAGCAGGGATCGACAAATTTTAAATTTACGTGTTAGTCCAGGACAACTGGCCTAGCCAAAAATGGTAGTCCCAGTGTTGCAAGTGGTAGTCCATAGTCGGCAGGCCATATTTTAAGGAACATTTTAAAATAATTATGTAGCAACAAAGTATATGGTCTGGGGGGTTGTATTATTTATACTACTTTTGTGATGCTAATAAAACTTATTTCCTTACAGTTACTGTGTGTTTTTTTTTTGCATTGGTGGTAGACTGCAGTGGGAGGGGACAGGCACTAATTAAAAACAATGCTTAATTTACAGATGCAGGCTGATTAGACTAAGCAAGGTAAACAGAGAGGAACAGAAAGGCAGTGGAACAGGACTGGGATGGGAAGAAATAGCAATGTCTAGAAAGATTTACAGGGCAGTTCGTCTTTGATGCTTTTTTTTATTTCTACTTTTTTTACACTGCACTTTTAGTTTGTCCCATGCTAGCCACACCCTCACCCGGCATGCCTGACAGACGGTTCCTTTCCTACCACTCCACAGACTACACACTATTTTTATTTCCTTGGGCAGCTTTTGCCTTAACTGTTTTTTTTTGTTTTTTTTTTTACACTTTGCCTAACTTTTCCCAGGGCAACACAAAGCCCAAGCCTCATGCTCTTTCTCCTTTGGAGCCATTTTATTTAGCTCAAGACATGTGCTACTGTGCTGCATGTAGTTTCTTTGTAGCTAGCACATAAATTATGGTGGCCCGATAGTAATGGGCTACTTTCTGCCCTTCTACTCTGACTGGTATCTGGATCCTTTTATTTTTTTACTTTATTTCCAGACTGAACTTTATTTGCCACTATGCTGCATGCAGTTGTTTTGCAGCTAGCACACACATTGTCATGGCCAAGCTGTAACACACTACTTTTTGTCCCTCTACTCTAGTACCAGATCCTGCAGCCCAACACACGTTTCTGTTACTTTTTTCAGTTATTTTTCATTCCTTTGTTCCTTTTTTGGGATGGGGGGCTTAAATTTTGATCACACTAGAAGCTGGCAGGCATGCAGATCTGCTCTCGGTGAGGAGTGCATCCCTTCCCAAGCTCACAACCGTCACACTCCTTTTCGGTTCTTTTTTTTTTTTTAAATACATTTGTGTTTTGTCAGCAGAAATCTCCCAAAACCACCATCAGCCACAACAGTTTTGCGCGTTCCCAAGGTCTGCTAAACTAACACAGCTACTTCATTTTCCTCTTATTCGGTGCAAGACACGAGTGGGCCTTCGATCTAACCTTTAACCTCCCAAGTCACTGCCACGGCCAGTAGGTTCTTACCCTAGCTTCTGACTGTTCTGCTTCTCCCTGCCGCTGAGATGACTCTCTGGCTTCTAAGTTCCTGAAGGCTGCTCTCTATTACATGCTTGTCTCTCCACACTCGGCGCGACGCCCTGAATCATTCCTGTCCTCATTTGACACAGCTTCCTGGTGCACTGCCAATCTGTCACATAGCCACCAAGACTGCTCCTCTGTTCCATGCTCACTCTCCACACTCGGCAATGCACCTGAATCATTCCTGGGCTCCTCATTTGACTGGCTCCTGGTGCGCCGCTAGTCGTCACTTGCACGACGTGGATGTCAGAAGTGTGCACCCTAGTGGAGATCCAAGAAATGCAGTAAACAAGGTTTTGCTTTCTTTTTTAAAGCACTACTTGTCCGCGGACAACTAGCTCTGCACAAAAATGCTTGTCCCTGACTACAAAGTGATAGCCCGGGACGTCGGGCTATTGGATTTGTCGAACCCTGCTTGACAGTTGATCTCCACCTGCAGGCATTCTGTATCGATCCAGTTTATCCCATCCCTTCCAATCCCCCCCCCCAATCCCTGACTGAGGTGGAAATACTGCTAAATTGCTTCAGGGATCAGTGCTGGGGCCAGTGGGAAGAGTGGTACTGATGACCACCAAGCAGGAAGGAGACCTGGGGGTAATCATATCAGATGACCTAAAGGTGGCCAGGCAGCACAACAAGGCAGGTAAGAGGGCTAGTGAGATGGCTGGGTGCAGAGGGAGGGTAACACCAGCAGAAAGAGGGAGTTGGTACTGCCTCGGTATAGATCGCTAGTAAGACACTACCTAGGGTACAGTGTCCAGTTCTGGAAACCACATCTCAGGAAGGGCACAGAAAAGCGGAGGTGGTCCAGATGAGGGCAACTAAAATGATGCATGATCTGCAACAGAAGCCCTAAAAGAAGAGACATAAGGACCTAAATATATGCACTCTGGAAGAGAGGAGAGGGGGAATCGATGAGACCTATATTTAATGGGTCTCCTTTTTCCCATGAGGAAACGTGCTGTAACTCTGCGTAATAAAGGAGTGTTTATTACAGCAAACGCGTGCACGGTTTCCCTCACTCTGTGCAGGCGCCCGGCCGCAGTTCCTCGCTTCCCGACCGCTCTCCACTTGACTTCTTGCCAAACTGCTAAGAGAGACTGAACAGCCACTCTAACTCAGCGGTTAATAATTAACAAAACAATGTACAACAGCAACTTAACTTTTGGCTGCCCACAAAGTAAAAAAACACTTTTAAATACATACAGAAAGGCGCACATGGATCATGACTGTAACCTAATCAGACAGTGGCTACACAGCAATTTTTATTTTGTATAATTGCTGAGGCAAAAGGGGAACCCAGCAATTATATAAAGTCACGGGTGGTGGCTGAACTGAGTTATATTACACCTTGGTGTTAGATGCTTAATAAACTCCCGAGCTTTGCTCCTGGGGTTTATGTAGCATCTAAAACTCGGGAGTGGGGTGTAAACTTCTCGTTACACACACTACCCTATACTTTATTCTACTTTTAATTATCTCACGGAGGTAAATAAGGTACAAGAAGGAAGTATTTTCAGAAAAAATGATGCTTAAGGACAAGGGGGCATGATAAGAATCTGGAGGGAGATAGACTCAGGAGAGCCACGACGAACTACTTCTTCAAAAAAAGAATAGCGGATTCCTGGAACAGTCTTCCAGAGGAGTTGGTGGGGGCCAAAACAGTGGTGGGGTTCAAGAATGCATGGGATAGGCATACGGATATCTTAGGGAAGATGAAGTGGGGGGTGGGAGAATGGGAAGTGGGATCTGCGATGATGCTATAGGCAGGGAAAATGGGCAGACAAGGTGGGCCAAGCAGTCCTTATCTGCCAGCAAATTCTAGGTTTCTATAGTTTAACATGGTATATCGTTCTGCACAATAATCTCAATATCGCTGCAAAAAAAATTAATATATCACAATAATTCTCACTTATAATAATTTTATGCATCAGCTTGTGATGACATTTCTACTCAGAGCAGAGGCAAGTGGAAAGCTGAGTGGGTGTTTTCTCCTTTCTCCCTCCAAACCTCAAGATATCCACAACAAGGAGTAAAGCTTGTTTGTGCATTCAGCAACCTTAGTTCGCAGAGCCAGTCGACGCCTCCTCCTTAGCCACTCATGCCATGCACTTCCATCTACTGTATCCCAGGATAGCACTGTGAAGAGACCAGTGTCTCCCTATCAGGAAAGAAGAGTCTTCTGTGATGCTTGATCCTTCTCCCTCTCACCCACCCCCCTCCGCCAGCCCTCCAGTGATAGCCTCATTCCTGAACCCTGGTCACCAGGGTTCCAAGCCACAACTCATCCACTGCGCTTATTAGCCAGGTCATGGTGCATGTAAATTAATGTGCAGAGATCGAAACTAGCTATGTAGTAAACAGACTGAAAGGTGCCAAAAAGCTTCTTCAGGCCGTCTGCAAATGCTGAAACAGAAGCACAGTCACAGAAATGGTGTTTCCTGTTTGGCACCCATCAGTGCGAGCAGCTGCGGTTGTCTCAACCCACAACGGAGGTCAGACAGCTAAAGAAAGAATTGTAGCCTTCATATATCTGTGACTGAGACTCCCTCTCCCTTTAATTTCATATCTTTCTATCCCATAACCCTACCCAATCTGAAAAAAATGTATATCTCTAACGATAAAACATTTAAAAAATGTGCCTAAAGGAACACTGAGAACTCTCTTAGGCCTCAAAGCGTCTAGTTAAAAAAAATACATATTCCGCATTCTGTAGAGATTTCTAATGTAGCTGGTAGTTTGATACAGTGTATGGTCTGGGCATATTGTGTAAGTAAATTGGGTACCCCTCAAAATCGTATTTATTTAGTGAATTTTGTTGACCCGGTAGACCCACTGAGACTAAAGTCCCTTTTCAGGGAGACCGGTGGGGGTGTTACAGATGGTAACCAACTGAACCTGTTTAACTGTTGGTGGTATTTTTTAAAGTCTGTTGTGCATCTTCAAACATCAGCTCACCTGTGTTTCCCCTTGTGCCAACTCTTGCCGCCATCAGTTTCTCAGTGGCACAGCTCTCACATAGCACTAAATGTGGCCAGATGCTAAGCAGTGAGAAAAGGTGCGGTCAGAGCAGAGCCAGCAGGAAGGACACATCCATCGTGCCCAAAAAGATCACCCACCGTAACAGCCATTCCAGCAGCCTGACAAAATTACCCAGTTGGCGGTGAGTCACGGCAGCATCAAGGTGCTAAATCACTTGATTGTTTTAAACTATCTGATTAAATTTTTTTTTTTTTACCCCTATTGACTGCCAAAGGCTGCAGGGACAAGCACGGTCCCAAGCTAAGGACCTGTTTGGTCCTTACAACCATATATCGTAAAAAATAAAATATGGGTGGCCATACACAACTCGCCCATTGTTTCTATCTCAGGAATAAGGTAGCAGTATGGACCTCTCCAGCTTCGCTCATGAGGTCCATATGCTATTATCTGAACCCCCTCGCTAGAAACACAGGCTTGTTGTGTATGGTTGCCGATACATTATTCCTTATATTCGGATTCCTTTTATTTTATGAAGAGGTGAAAAAAATGACTGCCCACCCTAATGGTGTTACCACACAAAAACATGTTTGTTTACAGACCCTGCTAGACTCCCACTGCAACTTTCCTGAACCTGGGAACACCCCCAACACAGTCTAACTTCTCACCCCTGATGGAAGCCAATTGTACCATAGGTGGCTGCACTGTATGGGGGTATTCCTAATGTTCAGAAGTATGCAAAAAGAGTAGATAACGAATCTGAAACAAAACACGGTTGGGTATAACCACAACATTAGCATGCATTTCAGGTCTACTAAGAAAGGAAGGAAATAAAACCATCAGCAACATCAATTTATTTTATCTATGTTCGTAATCATAGAAGAAAAAATTACTCATCATAGTAATGTTTTTTCTTCGGTATCCCTCACTATGGTTTCATTTTATGCATCAGTCTCCATAGAGACAGATGCCCCAGAGACAGACCCTAGTCTAAGAATAGAACTTAGGATTTAGAATAGATGTTTGAAAAACTCTGCTGCCATCTTCCACCCTGGCAGTTGTCAGACTGGTTTCCATAGCCAGAATTGAATGGTGGCTATTGAAACTAGCTAAAAAGACTACCAAAAATGAATGCAAATTTCAATTTTGGGGGTGGGCAGAACCACCAGTTACACTGCAATAATAATGCTCATGCAACCTATGTAAAATTTACTGATTACTATGAGAACCTATTTTCAGGTTCTGGAAGGGGAGACAGGGTAAGAGAGTGAACCCATAGTGAGGGATCCCCTAGAAGAAACAACATTACTACGGTGAGTATTTTTTCTTCTTGACTTCAGGAACCCTCACTTATGGTTTCCCTATGCAAACCATACAACAGTACCTTGTGAGGCTGGATCCAGAACCTACTTTGGAAAAAAAAGTTCTGCAATGTGCAGTTCCAGAGCTGGCATCACTTCTGGATTATATATCCAGACAACAGCACTTTGTGAAGGTGTGTACTATTTTCCAGGTAACTGCTTTGAAAATATCTAATAAAGGGATGCCCCTTGAGAATGCCATACAGGCAGAGGTGCCTCTTGTGAGTGTGCCCTTAAAGAGCACCTTTCGTGCCCAGTTACAATATGCCTCCCTCCCAGCCCCAAAAGGAAGCTTACCTGCTGCGGTATAAAAAACATTTTAATATGGTGCCATTCTCGGGAATGGAGGGATCGTATTTTGGGCTCCAGCTAGCCAATCCGACGATCCCATCCACATCCCAGTTTGTAGATACGCCCCCACGCTATTCCCTATTCTGACATCACAATGTGCTAAGCGGCGATTGTGCTATAATGCGCCCCACGCTACACATTGTGATGTCAGAATAGGAAACAGCGTGGGGCGATCTACAAACCCGAAGTGATGGGACTGCTGCAAGCTTCTGCAGCCAATAATAAGATCCCTCCATTCTCAACAACGGCACCACACTAAAACGTTTTTATACCGTAGCTTAACTTGGAGGCAGGTAAGCTTCCCTTTGGGGGCGAAATGTGGAAGGTGCCCTTTAAGCCTGTGGGTGTCATTTTTCCTGTGCTTACATACCACAACTGAATGCAAGAGACTATTCAGCAGGAGATAGACCTCTCGGAAGCTGCTTTACCTTTGCCAGCTTCACCAAAGGTAACAAAAAGCTGAGTGTTTTTGGATTCAGCATCTTTTGTATGGTCCATATAGATGCTCAGAGCTCATTTCAGGTCAAGGCTGTGCAATTTTTGCTTGCTTGGACTAGAATGTTCTGGGTAAAGCACAGGACGTGTTACTGAATTGTTCAGATGACATTCAAATGCAACCATAGGTAGGAATTTCCTATTGGTTCTAAGGACTACCTTACCCTCGTGGAAGATTATGTTATTTGCCTCAGTGCAGAGGACTTGCAGCTTACTGACCCTCCTAGTAGAGGTCAGGGCAATCAAGAATATGATTTTCCATGTCACATACTTTAGGTCAGCAGTGCCCCCAGGCTTGAATAGAGCCTCCATGAGCTGGGCAAGGTAGACACCAAGATCACATGGTGGGACCAGGTCCCCTACCAGAAGGTACAAGTGAATAAGAACTTTAAAAAATGGGTTGCGAGGCCAGTGACTTTCCCTTGCCTGCTGATATGTAGGATGACGCTGCTGCTAAATTAACTTCAATGCTGATGGCCTTAGGCGAATGATTGCATGTGTACCAAGTATTCCAAGACCATAAGACAAGGCAAATTTTATTTATATAGCGCCCCTATTCGGGGCTCAGGAGCTGAACAAACATAATAAAAATAACCAGATTTAAATAAAAACATCCCAAACACATAAAAACACATTATCAAATAAAATTAAAAGCTTTATTAAACAGATATGTTTTAGGGAGGCTTTAAAGGCCTCCACCGTGATGGCTGCTCGAATACACAGTGGAAGAGAGTTCCACAACAGTGGTGTGGCTGTACCAAATGCTCTGTCACCAGATATTCTGAGGAAGGAAGAGGGTACAACCAGCAAATCAGCCTCGGCGGAGTGTAGGAGACGGACAGAGGAGTACAGAACCAGTAGCTCTTTTAGACAGTCCGGTCCCGAACCACGTAGGGCCTTGTAAGTTAACAAGCCTGTCTTGAGGGTGATGCGCGAACTCACAAGCAGCCAGTGCAGAGCGCGCAGAACAGGAGTGACAGGATTCCTCACTGAGGTACCTGTCAACATCCTGGCCACAGCATTCTGCACTAGCTGCAGTCAATGCATCAAACCTCCAGATAGCCCTAGGTACAGAGCGTTACAGGAATCAAGTCTGCTAGTAACAAAGGCATGGATGACTGTAGCCAGGTCAACAGGCATCAAGCAGACGGATCCTGGTGACATTCCAGAGATGGAAAAAGCGGCTCTGATGACTGGCGACACCTGTTGTTCAAGAATAACATCAAGATCCTTGACCACTAATCACCGACGAAGTGCCCATCAACTACTAGAAGTAATCTTCCATCAATGAACCCCATGACCTGGCTCGATCACCATAACCTCTGTCTTGCGAGGTTGAGAAATAGCCAGTTTGCGAACATCCAGTCATTAATCACAGCTAAACACTGGCTCAGCGAATCTGAGGTGTAAAGGTCACCTGTGGCACAGGACAGGTATAACTGGCATCAACTGCAAAGCACTGAAACCCCAGATTGTACTACCTAATGATCTCTCCCAGCGGCGCATGTACTGGAGAACAACACGTGAGCCAAAATGGAACCCTATAGGCAACCCTGGCTCTACTGGAATTATTCTTTCAGGGGTACACCAGTAAGAAAATCTCTTCCACTAAGAGAATTAAGTTTTCCTGGTTATTGGTTTCCTTGACACTCTAAGCACCTTTATAACTTCCTTGGAAGATTTAAACCACAATATTCTAGCTCAAGAACCGTACCCTCACGTGTAGAGTTCTGAGGTTTGGAATGCTCTCCTGCCCTGAGATAGGGTCAGCAGACTGTGGTTCATGAGACAGGGTCAGCAGATTGTGACTCAGTGTCAGGCTGATTGGAGGTTTGCTGGACAGGGTCAGCAGAACTGACTATCAGGTCTGTCTGGCCCTGTCTGGAGCAATTAGAATCACTGTTGCAGATTCCCTTCCGAGTCTCAGGAGGATTTTCTGGATGACTGGAAATGGTAAGAAGGCATACAGGAACTTCCCTGTACAGTTCAAGACCAGGACGTCCTCTGGGACTGTCCCTTTGGCTGGTGGTCTGCAACAAAAAATGTGGAAGCTGATTGTTTTCCCAAGAAGCGAACAGGGCTAGCTTGGGAGTGCCCCACTGTCTGAACACTGTGACCAGAACTTGTCTGTTAAAGGTTCATCTGTGAGTTCCCTGACCAATTTTGCTTAAAGAATCTTCCAGGACATTGTCTTTGCCTGGCAAGTGCACTGCATGAATATCTGCTCCTCAGGTGTATGCCAGGTCCCAGATCTTCACTGCTTCTGTACACAGTTTTGAAGATCTTGTCCCTCTTTGCTTGTTTATGTACTACATTGTTGTGGTGATGTCTGTTCTGATTTAGACAGACTGACCCTGCAGCTGGGAGGAAAGAACATTCATTATTAGCAGCACTGCCCTGAGCTCCAGGAGGTTGCTGTGTTCCAGTTTGACTCCTATGGGCCCCATGTGCCGCTCACTGCGCAGTCCTACAGGTGGGCGCCCCAACCCAGGTGTGGAACATCTGTATTAAGGAGACTTGTTTGTGATTGCTGAAGAAAGGTAATGCTCACTCAGACTACTTTCTTCCTTCCACGATTCTAGTGATTTTATCAATGCTTTTGTGACTGGCACTAGTTTTGGGAGTGGATCCCACCTTTGTGACTAGTTGTCTCTGAAGTGGAACTGGAGAGCGGTCATTTGGAATCTGGCCCATGGAACCACAGCCATCGATGTGGCCACATGTCCTAGTAACGGCAGCAAGTGACTTGCTGGTCCTGGCTGACCTTTTGTGAAGGACTCTGCTGCTGTCAGAGCAGAAAAGCTGGCCTGTGAGACAAAAGCTTTCCCCTGTAAGGTGTTTAGCTCTGTTCCTATGAAGTCCATACTTGAACATATTCTAGCTGGGACTTCTGCAGGTTTATCAAACTGCAAGGTGCATTTTACAGTCTGTAGAGTGCACCTTGTTTCCTGTTCTGTTTTTCCGCGAGACTAGCCAGTCGTACATGTAGGGGAAAAATAATCACACCTTCTCTTCTCATGTGTGAAGCTACCACCCCAAGCACTTTGAGAATACCCGTGGTACTGAGGTGAGGCCAAAGGGAAGAACTGTGAACTGGCATTGGCAGTTTCTTAGCTTGAACCTGAGAATTTCTGTGTGATGTCCTCACTGAAAATGAAAACAGGTAACCAGACGCAATGATCCCAGCCAGTGTCCTGACTGTAGAGATGGGATCACTGTTCTCAGTGTGACCATCTTGAATTTTTCTTTCTCCTTTAAGTGGCCCACTCTGTAAGGTAGGATGCTGTACCCCCTGCTTTGCCCGATGTTTAAACTTTCCAAAATCTACACCCTGCCGAGCTTAAATGGGGTATCAGTTTACAAACTCAAGAGGCGCATGCTCCGGAGTCCTAGAGCTGTAACCTATCTGAAGTACCCAAGGTAAAAACGAACATGTGAAAAGGGGGGCTACACCTACTCTGCCCCCCAGCTGAACAACAGAACTCTTCTTTTCTAGGGGCCTTTAAAAAGGGCTGAAGACTTCCTACTGGAGTGCTGTCAATGTACTTGTTACTGCTGAACGACAGCCATATCAAGAATACTTCCTTCATGTCCGCATGTCTTTTTTTTTACTTTAATATCTGCTGAGACTGGCTCTAGTTGCAGCTCCAAGTCACAGTAATTTATTCTCAGATGCACTTTGTACCATATGTACTACTGTTGACCCAACCCCTTGTAAAATGTTATGCCTTGAATGCTTACTGCCTGTATATTTGCCTGTAATTAATCCAATCCCTTGTAAATACGGTCTGCTTTGCACTTGTAATGTCTGTATATTCTGCCTATAATTAATTCCAGGTCCCCGACTAATGGACCTCTGGTTTCAGTGGGCCTACACAGTTACTGAAATTTAAGTAAATAAATAAAATAACGCTTGTTTAGATGCTTGAGATCTAAAATGGGTCTCCACTCCCCATTTTTCTTGCGGGTGAGGAAGTAGCTTGAGACTAGGCTCTTGGCCCTCTGAGTGGCAGGGGTCTTTTCCATATAGTTTTTTTCTTTAATCCCTTAAGTGGTTACTCTGCCCCGTCCCCACCTCCCCTGGATTTACCGCAACACTCTTTTCTACAGAGCCCTCCTGCTGCAGGGCCGGAGGGGAGAGCCATGTTGGCCCACCACCACCATCCAGGAGGGGAAAGCTGCTTGACATCTGCTTCTTCCTCGCCCGACCCTCTCACCCGCCAACCCCAGCAACCTGAGCTAGTTCCCTGGCGTGGTGTCCAGTAAGGCGCTTGTCAGTGCCTCAGATCTCTGCACCACTGGCCTGGCTAGGTAGGGACCTTTTCTACAGTTTTTAATTTCAGCATTTTTTGTTTTGTTATTGTTTTACTTCCAGTTCCAGCAGAACTCTTTCTGTGGGAGAGTATGCTGGAAAATGTTTGTGTTTCCACAGTCTTGGGAGTTTTTTTTTTTAACTGCAAAGACAGTCTGTGATCCACTACCTCCAGAACCCTTTTGTAGGAGTTAATATTTACCCATTCCTGAAGGTAATGAGCCAATCTTCCCCCCACTAGCAATGGATGAGTGACCTGGATGGAATTATCAGGGGGTTTGCTTTAGCTGGGGCTTGGGTGTGGGTGCCACAGCTGCAGTATGCTTTGCGCCCTTTCTGCTCTTGTAGTACCCCCTTAGTGGTTGATACTCAGAGGGGCATATGGGGTACTGACTCTTGGGAAGTAAATTCTGCCTCTGCCTTCCCTTCCACAGAGCCTATTGGAGGCAGAAGGCTTTTCCTTCCCATTGTTACTCTTGTAAGTGGTCTTGTATTCATCCACCTTTTTCATGTATGCCTCCGTTTTGCCACCAAAGAGACTTTTCTTCAAAGGAGAAATCCGTGGGTATCCTGGGAAGGATGGTAGTCCTTAACTAGGAAAATCTTCTTAAGGAAACTGCATGAGCTAGAACTCTGGTTGCCATGTCATTAATATCCACAGCAGTGCAGAAATGGTATTTAGTGACGTCAAGGGCTGATCTTGCAGTGGCAATCAAGTCCTGATCTATCAGCAAGTTCCAGAATGGTGTTCAACAGTGCTTTCTGGTACTATGCTGCATGTACTGAATAAGCTGCCTGCCTAAGGAGCAGGAAAGCTGCAGTATAAATTTTCCTGACCACATCATCACATTTTTTGGAGCCCTTTATTGGAGGCTGTGCAGACAGTGTGACTTTTGCTCTCTCGCAAGCAACAGCCTGAACTACCCCTTAGTGATAAGAGTGGGCATACAGGTATTCTACCTCCTGTCTGTCTACCTGGTACTTTCTGTCAGCCTTTTTGTAGATGGTTGAAGCCGAAGTAGGTGCAAACATGACTTCTGATATGGCCTTCTTAAGGGACTTCTGTATGGAACTAGCAACTTCCTTGAGGGAGCCATGCCCGTCATGTCCATAAATTTAGCACCCTCTACATCTTCAGTTTCCTGAGGGTGGATGTTTAGAGTATCAAGCATATATCTGAAAAATGAAGTATAGTCCTCATTATGCCCTGGAAGAGAGTCAAAATCTTGCTCACATGTACCCTCTGATTCAAAGGGATCACTTTGCTCCTCTTGTACATACTGTAGTACTCCCCCTCACTTCCCCTTCCAATGATGTTATATACCCCTGCTCTGTTGCCCCACCTCGATGAGCAGGCCAATTTTTTGCCTCCTGCACCTTCTCTTATACTGTCCCCTCCTTCCTCTGAGTTTCTTAGTACTGAACCGCTGCACAGTTCTCTCCCCTGTTGTGTTTATCCAGGCTTATTTACACTGCAACAATTACAACTCTGTACTTGAATTCACAACAGTTCAACTGTATAGTCACACGCAGTATCCCATGCTATCTCAATCTGTTATACTCGTCTAGCACTTGTTTTCTATAAATCTGCACTTGGTATGTTGTTTTATTATCAATTACAATCTTGTATTTTTTCCTCCCCTCCCATTCTCCCCCCAGGACGCATCTGGAAACTAGCAACCTTGCTTAGTATGCCTTTCCTGGTGAAACTTTTTAAATCAATAAAAAAACTCTGATTCTCTTCTTCTTCCTCCTCCTCTACAGGCAGATGGACTTGAAACTAAGCCGGAGGGAGGGTGACATTCATATTATTAAAACTTATAACCCGGATGGCTTGGAATAATTGCCACATTTTGATACGTCTTCTGATGAGGGCATTTTTTCTTTACCATCTGCCTGCTCTTTTCCCGGTCATCAGGACTGATGCTGACATTTTTTGTTATAAATTTCTTTTTAGCAGACAGCGTTTCCAGTGTCTGCTCAGAGACTCATTTATTTATATTTCTGCCATCAACAGATTCAGGGTTCCCCCTTTCGGTCACCCTGACATGGGATCCATATTTACCATGCCTTGTTTCAGATGGCTGAACACTTTATCTTTTTGCTCGTCACCCTTTACATTTTTTGATGAAGCTGCTACTGAACGTGAGGTAACAGAACCTTCTGCTATGTGCTTTCCATTATTATTGGGAACTCCCTCAGAGCCTTTTTTTTTTATCATTTTATGGTGAATGGGAGGCGGACTGAAAAGCCATAATGGCTCCTAATTTATTTGCACTTTTATTTTGTGTTTTTTGGGCAAAACAATGCAGAATTCACAAAAATAAAGTTGTGACCTGATCACAGGCAGTTTAAACTGAGCTCCTGGCAGTCTGCCTTTCTCAGGAGCTAAAAAGGAACTATAATGTATGAGTAGCCTTTATTACCCACTGAAATCAAGCAGATTACAACCTTATAGTGTATGATGGAACACTGTTAGCATTAAAAATCCATCACTTTCGAAATGTTGTTATGCTGTAGCAGCTACATCATCACAGTTGTTATGCTGCACTAGCTGCATAGCTACTACAACCTTTATCATGAAACTGGCGCCATGTGCTTTCTTATATGACCAGGAAGTGGCGCGGTGGTGAGAACAACTGTGAAGGAGGCTGACAAAGTGGAGCAAAAAAAACAAAGTAAGTCACCCAAATAGTCGCGTTTCCTAGCAGCTGGCATCCTACACTATAAAAAACAATGGATACCCAGCGAACGGTAACTAGCTGAGTTAGTTCATCTCGAGGCTGCCCATGGAGACAGAACCTCTCGGTCTACGCCCTCGAGGTTCAAATGGTCACCATGGCAACCTCTCGATAAACTAACCAGCTTGTTACCGATAGCTGGGTATCCATTATTCTCTATGTAATCCCACTGTTGTGATGTCAGAACCTTATAAACCTATCTCCTCTATGTCATAGCAGTGGGTTTACAAAACAGAATGCCAGTGTTATTCAGTATTCCACACACCCAGAATGTGATTGTTAGCCTCAGTACAGTATTCAAATAACATTCCAGTTGTCTCAGTTTACTGTTACCGAGTCTAGCACTCTTTATGTCTGATAGAGATTTTAACTCTTGTGCTATTTTGGCCCACTGTCATTCAGTCCGTGTATCCTAATAAATTGTTTTCCTACACAATCATGTGGTTGTAGTGCAGATTCATTAATAAGGTAAGGCTAAATTACTTGTGTTTGGGGGGTAACTTCTCATATCGAGTCCCATACACTATATAGTAAATGACAATGCCTGATGTACAGGTGATAACCATGGTGTAATCATCTCTCATGATTGCTAGGGCAATTGTAAGCCTCTCAAGCTGTGCTCTCGAGGTTTACTGATGCCCTAGCAACCACTAGAGGTGATTACACCATGGTTATCACCTGTACATCAGGCATTATTCTCTATATAAAATCTTTCTATTCTGTGAATCTCCTAGAATCTCCTACGCCAGCTTAGAGAGATCCTAGGAATAAATGAAAAACAATTAAAAAAAACAGCTACAAATAGCCTAAAAGTAAGAGCCCAGTAGTAAAAACATCTCTTATCTTAAACTGCGTCAAGGTCAAACCACAACTCCTTGGATGGTAGCGATTAATTAGGTGAGAGGGCAGAGACTGAAACAGAAAATAAAAGCACTTCCATTTCTGAGCGACACAGATCAACAAATAGAACCACTTGCTCAAAAAAACCCGAAAAACACAACAACAAATAATTGGGCAAGTGGTAAAATTTCCAGAAATATTTAAAAAGAAGCCAGAAAAAAAGTCTCTGGTTCCTGGGAATCAAAACAGAAGCCAGAGGGACCAGTGTTTTAAACAAAAATACCATGACTAATGCAGAGTAGTAAAAAATGAGTTAAACACTTAAAAGAAAAAATTACTCACTGCAGTAATCTTCTTTCTTCAAGGGTCCTTTAGCATCCAGTAACTTTTGCACTTAGCTGGCTGGTGCAACTACCTCAGTGTGCCTTTAAAGATACTTAAATACTATATATATATTTATATTTATATTTATAAATATATTTGAAGTGCTCCAGGTCGCCCCTGAAAACGAGGCACTTGTGCCTAGTGGGCCTACCCGGTTACCAAAGGAAAAAAAAAAAAGAGCGAGGGCTAGCCAATGAAAAAGACAGGAGGGGGTGAGGCTGAGTGAGAGCTGTTGAATGTTTCAGAATTTTTCAGGGAAAACGAGGGCAAATGCTCCCAGAAATCATCAACAGGATTCAAAAAAACATGCAAACGTCCACAAAAGTGAAAACAGAAACAACAGCAACACAAGCTAAAATCTCATCAATAAGAAACTCCAAATTTGTTAAAAGGTGACATAAGAGCCCTTCTCCGACAGGTGAACTGGGGACTAACGCTCTCACCAGCCGGTCAGTTGTGGAGACCAAGGAACACCACAATACGCACCACAATACGCACAGGGGTTATATACAGAGCCCCTTCTCAGGGGGAGGAAATGGACAGGGAAATGATAGAAAGTATACTTAGAATGGCAGAAAAGGGGAGATATTGCTGATGGGTGATCTGAATATGCGGATGTTAATTGGAGTGCAGTTGAAGCTGCCACTCAAGAGTGCAATTATTCTAGATGCCCTACAGGGGCATACCTTGAACAACTAGTACTGGAGCCCACTCGAGAGGGGAGCAATATTGGACTTGATTCTCTCAAATGGAGATGGAGAGGATTACGAATGTAGAGTGGTAGCCATCTGGGAACTAGTGACCATCGAACAGTATGGTTCACAATAAACACAGCAATAGAGTCAAGCCATACAAAGACAAAAAGTACTGGACTTTAGGAGGGCTGACTTTGCCAAAATGGGTGATGCCTAAGGAATGCACTAGCAAATGGGCAGGAAGGAGGGTGGAAGAACAATGAGAAACAATAAAACTGCCATCACAGAGGTAACAAGCCTTTGTGTGAAGCAAATAAACAAAACAAGACGATGTAAAAACCACTATGGTTCTCAAGGAAGTGGCAGTGAAGGTTCAAGAGAAAAGACAGCATTCAGGAAGTACAAGGAATGCAAAAGAGCAGGACAGAGAACTGTATCAGTTAAAGCAAAAAAGCTAGGAAGGCAGTCAGAACAGCAAAGGCCCAAACCGAGGAAAAGATAGCCAACTCAGTTAAGAGGGGATAAAACCTTTTATAGGTACATCAGGGAGCCGAAGGAAGACCAAGGGAGGGATAGTGAGGCTTAATAAAGGGGGAGGGTGGGCAGAGGAGACTGTGAAAGGCAGAGATACTAAACAAATATTTTTGCTCAGTATTTACAAAGGAAGAGGGGGAGGTACATAAAACAAACAGTAGTAACACGCTGGATACAGAAGTTGATACCGGCCCATTTACAGATGAAAGGGTTCTGAAAGAACTCTTAAGACTGAAGGTGGACAAAGCAATGGGGCCTGATGGGATTCATCCCAGAATTCTAAAAGAACTAAGGGTAGAACTAGTGACACCACTGACTACCCTTTTTAACAAATCATGGGAGGATGGGGTGGTGCCCGAGGACTGGAGGAGGGCAGATGTGATTCCCTTCACAAAGTGGGAGCAAGGCAGAAGCAGGAAACTATGAACCTGTTAGTTTAACCTCAGTGATAGGAAAATGATGGAATCACTTCACAAAGGAAAGAACTGTCGAGTATCTAGAGGCGGGGCACAGGACCCTAGGCAGCATGGATTCTGGCGGGAAGGTCATGCCAGACAGAATCTGATAGATTTCTTTGACTGGGTGACCAAAGTAGTAGATCGAGGAGGGGCTGTGGACATGGCCTACCTAGACTTAACAAGGCATTTGACTCAGTCCCACACAAAAGATTAATATACAAGTTAGCCAGCCTGGGTGTGGGTCCCAAGATGACAACCTGGGTAAAGAGTGGCTGGGAATAGGACACAGAGAGTAATAGTAAATGGAGTCCACTCAGAAGAAAGAGGTTACTAGTGGGGTACATGAGTTCAGTATTAGGACGGTCCTCTTCAATGTCTTTATAAGCGACATTGCAGAAGGACTGAAGGAAGTATGTCTCTTTGCAGATGACACTCAAGATCTGCAACAGAGTTGATGCAGGGTGGGTGGAAAGGATGAGAAGGGACTTTGGCAAGGTTAGAGGAATGGTCAAATGTATGGCAGCTTAGATTTACGCTAAGAAGTGCAAGGTAATGCACTTGGGAAACAAAACCCAGGGAAGAGTACATAATGGGGGTGAGATACTAACAACAAAAAATGGAGAGGGACCTGGGGTAGTCATATCAGATGACCTAAAGATGGGCAAGCAATGTGAGAGGGCAGCAAGGAGGGTTGGGGGGATACTGGGATGCATAGGAGAGGATCACCAGTAGAAAACAGGAAGTTATTATCCCTCTGTACAGACAGCTGGTGAGACCCCCATCTTGAGTACTGTGCAGTTCTGGAGACCTAATCTCCTGCAAAGACATAGACAGGATGGAAGCTGTCCAGAGGAGGGCAGCTAAAATGGTGCAGGGTCTGCACCAGAAAATACATATGAAGAGAGACTTAAGGAGCTTAATACATGCTAGCCTCGAGGAAAGGAGAGAGAGGGGACATGATGAAACTTTCAAGTACCTCAAGGGAATCAACAAAGTCCAAGAGGATAGCATCTTTCAAAAAAGAGGTAGTGCAAGAACAAGAGGGCACAATTTGAAGATAGAGGGGGCGGCTCAGAGGTACTCTATGAAGTATTTTTCACAGAGAGGGTTGTGATGCATGAAACGCCTGGAGGAGGTTGTGGAGTCAAAATCAGTGGTGGAAATTCAAGCATGCATGGATAGTCATAAGGCAGTTCTGGGGGTGGGGGTAGGAAGAAGTAGGCTGCTGGTTAACTAGGATCTGCAGCTTATCCAGTAGGTAGGGAAATGGGCAGACTGGGTGGGCCAGCGTCCTTATCTGCACAAATTCTATGTTTCTATGTTTCACCAGACCAGTTGGGTGACAAACTATCACCTATTTGCCCGCATATCTCCTTCACTGAGTTCCTGTCAGTTTGGGAGAGGAGGCACATATGGATCGAAGGTCAGAGAAGGGAGATAGGGGCTAAACATGTGGTTCAATTGTTGGGCCAGGAAAAAGGACACAAATTTGTAGAGAACTGGCAACAGTTTTGGGAGAGAAAGTTCTTTAAATTTGATGGATTGCATCTAACTAAGGAGGGAATTGTGCATTGGGGAAGAAGTCTGACATCTTTGCAGAATTTTTAAACTAGCAAATGGGGAGAGGAGTGCAGCACTCATATGTCGAAAGGGAAGAACCCCCCCCAGTGGTCAAACAGGAATTCAGCATGTTTGTAGTTCATTTGCATCACCAGGAAGAAAGGTCCAGCTCCATGCGACGCACAGGAACGCCAGACCTTGCCCAACAGCTAACGCATCAAATCTGGCCAATGGAAAATCATATGTACACGAATGCTCGTAGTCTGGGAAACAAGATCCCAGACCTGCAGGCAATAATGACAGAGGCTAAACTAGACACAGTAGCTATTAGCTTAGACATGGTTTACTAGTAACTACACTTGGGAGACTTCAGTAGCTGGCTATGTACTGTTCAGAAGAGACCGAGGTACAAAAATGGGGGTGGAGGCCTTTATGTCAATGAAAATATGAAAGCTACAGAAATTCAGAATACACACAAGGAGCCAGAAGAACTGTGGGTCACCCTGGAAACAGGAAATGGGACAGCCATTCGAACTGGGGTTGTGTACAGGCCTCCAGACCAGGGGAGGACATAGACACATTACTTTTGAAGATATAAAACATGACAGCCGACGGGAGGTTCTGATAAGGGAGACTTTAACATGCCAGATGTAGATTGGTAATACACAGCAAGAACATCTGCCAGAATTAGACATGGTGGATTCCCTGCAGGGGAGGGCCTCAAACAACTGGTACAACAACCCACAAGAGACAGGGCTATCCTAGATCTAGTACTGTACTGACTAATAGGAAAGGATCTCAGATCTCCAGGCAGAAGGTCACCTGGGCGCCCAGTGACCATCATATTATGGTTCAATTTGGCCAACAGAACTAAATCATCCCATTCCAAGGCAAAAATATGGGACTCAGGAGGAGCTGACTTTGATAAGATGGCCAACAGAGTTAAGCTTGCCCTGGCAAGAAATACAGGTGAGGGTCACAAGCTAAAGTGGGCAAGCATTATGGATGCAATACTTGGAAACAACATCCCACTGTGTTGAGGAAAAGAAGTGCAAAAAAGAAAACCACTTTGGTTCTCAAAACAGTACCAGTAAAGGTCAGGAGCCAAAAGGCTGGCCTTCTGGAAATATAAGGGAATGTTAGGATGAAGATAGGGAGGCATAAACTTCCTAAGGGAAGGCAGTAAGGCAAAGGCCCAACCCAAGGAAACACTAGCACAAACAGTAAAATAAGGTGACAAGACTTTCTGATAGATACATTAGTGAAAGAGAAAGTCCAGAGGGGTATTGCTAAGTTCAAAGGGGATAACAGGATTTTAAATAATTGATTAGCAGTTTTTTCTGGGATGATGCTAACTGTACAGAAAGTATTTATATAGATTTTCTAGGAAGTGCTGTGTTTGTTAAACACAGTGAGGCAAGAGCTATGCATTTTCACAAAGATTTAGCACTTTTATGAGCAAAACGCTAATCAATTTTTAGAGTTAAATAAAACCCTGGATAAGGGGGCATGTGAGGAGGAGGACCATGTAAAAGCATCTATCCTAAATAGATAATTCTGCTCAGTATTTACTGAAGAGAAGGCAGGGCTGGACCCACAGCTCATCATCATGGACACAGGGGGGAGGGAGGTGTGCACTAGTCCCTTCACAAAAGAAAGGGTCCTACAAGAGCTTGATAACCTCAGGGTGGACAAGGCAATGGGACCTGATGGCATACATCCCAGGGTACTAAAGGAGCTAAGGGTGGAACTAGCAGAGCCATTATCAGAACTGTTAGGTGAGTCTCTGAGCACAGGAGAGGTCCCAGAAGACTGGAGAAGGGCTCATATGATCCCACTCTGCAAGAGAGGTAGCAGGGAGGAGGCAGGGAACTACAGACCAGTCAGTCTTACCTCAGTAGTGGGCAAGATTATGGAGGCACTTCTTAAGGAAAGGATAGTGCAACACCTGGAATCCATAGGAGCACAGGATCCAAGACAGCATGGGTTTACAAAAGGAAGGTCCTGTCAGACTAATCTCCTTAGATTTCTTTGACTGGGTAACCAGAGTGGTGGACAAGGGGAGCAGTTAATGCTCGCCTATCTTGACTTCAGCAAAACTTTTCGATACTGTTCCACACGAAGATTGATTAATAAGCTGGGTAGGCTCAGGGTGGGTCAAAAGTTGGTCAACTGGGTTGCAAACTGGTTGACGGGCAGAAAACAGAGAGTGGTGGTAAACGGTATACAGTCAGAAGAGATGCAAGTCACAAGTGGGGTACCTCAGGGATCAGTCCTGGGGCACATCCTCTTCAATATCATCATCAGTGACATTGCAGATGGACTGGAGGGTAAGGTTTGTCTGTTTGCAGATGACACCAAGATCTGCAACAGAGTAGATGATCCAGATGGGGTGGGCAGAATGAGAAGAGATCTGGATAAACTAGCAAAATGGTCGGAAGAGTGGCAACTAGGGTTTAACGCAAAGAAGTGCAGGATCGTGCACATAGGGAAGAGAAACCCTGAAGCCACCTATAGGCTGGGAGGAGAGTTGCTGGCAGTCACAAGGGAAGAAAGAGACTTGGGCATCATTTTCCCCAATGTCCTGAAATCATCCAAGCAGACCACTAAAGCAGTAGTTGTGGGTAAGGCAAGGGATGTTTGTGTATGCAGTAGGGGTATCATAAGTCGGAAGAGGGAGGTGGCAATCCTCTCTATAAGACACTGGTTAGGCCCTCAAGTGGAGTATCTGTGCAGTACTGAGGCCACACCTTCACAAGGACATTAACCAAATTGAGGCAGTCCAGAGAAGGGAAACCAAATGGTACAAGGACTGCACAGAAAACATATAAGGACAGACTAATGGAGCTCAATATGTATACCCCTACAGCAAAGGAGGGAGAGGTGTGATATGATCTGAAACATTCAAGCACCCAAGGGCATTAATACAGGTAAAACTCTAACATTTTCAATATAAGAAAAATAGCAGGACAAGAGGACACAGTATGAGATTAGAGGGAGGCCAATTAAGGAGTTATGTGAGGAAGTTCTTTTTCACAGAATGGGTGGTGGATAAATGGAACGGCCTACCTCAGGAAGTGGTGGATATGAATACAGTGCAGGACTTCAAATAGGCATGGGAGAGGCATAAGGGAGCAATACAGATAAGTATGAATAGATAGTCCATTGAGACAGCAAAGGCCAATGGCACATTTATAAGGCAGAGAAAAGAAATGGGCAGACTGGATGGGCCTTGCGTCCTTTTGCCATCAACTTCTATGTTTCTGTATGATGCAATTCCGCTGCAGCACAGGGCCTGTGGCTCTGAAATCTCCCAGCAGACATATGGCTACCAGGAAGATGGTCTTCCAAGTTACAAACTTGATGTGGGCCGCGGGACATAGGCTCGAAGGTGGATTCATGAGCCCATCTATGTAAAGGCTCAGGTTCCAAGGAGGAACAGGTTCTCTAGTTGGAGGCTGGAGGCACAAGAGGCTCTTTGAAAACTGTTTAAAAATGGCATGGGAAAAATGATTTTCTTTTTCCCACCAAAAGGTAGGTTGAGAATTGCCTTGCTTGCAGCTTGAGTGAAGATGGTTCTAGCCCGACGCCTGAGGTGTACCAGGTGTGTCTAGCAGCTGAGGGTCTGAAGTTGATAGGGTTCAACCTTTCGCTCTGCATCAGAGGGAAAAACCTTTTCCATTTGGCTGAATAAGTCTTCTTAGTGTTCATTTTTTAGTCATCCTCAGTACCTCAAGGACCTGTTCAGAGTACTGTGAGGATGGAACTCTAACCCCTCAAGAGCCAGGCCTTGAGGTGAAGAGAGTGTATGTCTGGGTACTGCACTCCCGGCTGAGGAAGGGTCAGCAGAGAGGAGGCGAGGCAGGTGAATGGGCCTGTTGCAGGACTCTTGAGAGAAGGAGAGGGTACCAGGCTTGCCTGGGCCAGCGGGAACCACTCAGGATCATTGATGCAGGCTTCGTCCGAGTTCAGCAAACCCTGAATATCAGGGGAAAGGAGAAAATGCGTATAGGAACCTCCTGGACCAGTCCAAGATCAGGGCATCCAGAGGAAGTGTTCATAGAACTGGGGCCTGCAACAGTACTGAGGAAGCTGAGGATTGAGAGGAGAGGCAAACAGAGCCATATGTGGTGTGCCCCATTGCTGAACACTGTGGCTAGTACTTGCTTGTTCAGTGTCTATTCACTCTGACCCTGACTTATGCGGCTTAGGCATCCGCCAGAGTATTGAGTTTGCCTGGGAGGTGAATAGCTGAGAGGCTAACTCCAGGAGAATGCTAGACCAGGGCTTCAGAGCTTCCAAACAGTAGTATTCTTGATCTGATACCACCCTGCTTTGTTGATGTAGAACATTGCAGTGGTGTTGTCCATTCAAATTCGAACCGACTGTCCTTCTATGCCAGGAGTGAAAGCTTTGAGAGCTAGTAACATTGTTCTGAGTTCCAACATATTTATGTGCAACTGTGACTCTTCAGGAGTCCAGTTGTCGCTATTGAGGTACTGTCTAATGAGCTCCCAGACCAAAAGGGAGGCATCTGTGGTGATCAACTTTGTAGGAAGAGGAGCTTGAAAGATAACTCCTGCTGTAAATTTGGGGTTCTTCCACCACACAAAGTTTCAGAGGAACTGCTCCGCTACAGGTATCAACTTTGAAAATGTTTTGCTTCTCCGAGACCAGCGAGCTCTGAGGTAGGCTTGCAGGAGTCTCATCCTGTACCTGACTCCTGCAGTCATAGAGGCCGTATGTCCCAGAAGTTTGAGGAAATGTCTGGCTGGTCTTGGCTGTCCCTGGTGAAAGAATCTGCCACTGAAAGGAAACTCTGAATTCTTTCCTGCAGGAGGAAAAGCATATCCTTTCTGAGTGTCCAGCTGGGCCCCCTGTGAAGATGAGCAGCTGGGTGGGTTCGGGTGAGATTTCTTTAGATTTACCAGAAAACCCAGAGACTCCAGAGCTGTTCTGTGAGGGGAAAGAGATCCTTGACCTGGCAAGGAGACTTTGTTACTATGAGCCAGTCTTCAAATAGGGGTAGAGAGCGACACCCAGTCTCCTGAGATTTGCTGCTACCACTGCGGACACCTGGTAAAGACTCTTGGGGCCAAGGACAGACCGATGGGCACTGTGTGAACTGACAGTGACCAAGGAAGTTTAAACCTGAGAAAAGTCCTGTGAGATCTCTCTTTATGGGTATGTGGAAGTAGGCGTCCTTTAAGTCGGGAGGCTAGCCAGTCTCCTGCTGTGGAGGACTGTGTGACACAGTGACAGAGTGACCATTCTGAATTTGGGTTCTTCAGATGTTCGCTTAAATAGCTGAGATCTAAGACAGGTCACTCACCCCATTTTCTTTGCGTCCAGAAAATACCTGGAGTATAGGCCTTTGCCCTTCTCTCATGGGTGGGACCCAATCCACTGCTCATGAAGCCAGAAGGTTTTGCAACTCAATTTCCAACAACGGTATCTGTGTTTGGGACAGAGGTCTTGACACCTGGATGCGCTTGGAGGTCTGGCACCTGCTTGAACTGTAATGACAGACTTTTTCTCACCATCTCCAGCACCCACTTGTCCGACGTGATGAGGGACCGGTGCTGCAGATAGTGAGGGAGTCCGCCTCCAACCTTGAAGTGGGGAGGCGACCTGGACAGTAGCATCAGGACTCAGACTAGAGGCAGATAGCTGGGCTGAGGTGGGTTCTCTGCGCCCCCTTCTGCCCCTGCCTCTGAAAGACCCCCTGTACTGGCTAAGTCAGACTGGGGATAGGGATGTGGCTATAGGGACGGGGGCTAAACTTCTGCCCCTACCACCTGGGACGGGATCTCTGAGGGGTGGCAGGTTTAGGGTTGGATGAGTGCTTTGCCAGAGGCCTTCTACTCATCGACTTTTTTCATGCAGTCAGTGGTTCTGTAATCAAACAACATATTTTGATCACAGGAAAATCCATGGTCTTGTTCTGAGGTCTGTGGTCAGACTGGTTGTTCTAAGCCAGGCGTAAGAGTCTCACAGAGATGGTATGGGCCATCGCCTAAGGCTGCATCATTGTTGTCATCTGCCATGTTGAATTGGTATAGTAGCTTCCAGGGCAGTTTTTGACTTATCCACCAGCTCCTGCACCACAGAATCTGATCCGTTGTGGGTGATAGCCGGGACAGATTTCCAAAGGATTTCTGATATTTGGCTGTGAATGCCGCTGCAAGAAGAAAGCTCATGAGCAGGAAGCTGTGGCATACATTTTCTTTACTATAAAGTCAATTTTCTTGGAATCCTTGTCAGGGGAGAGGCGACAAGGAGACTCCATCTTTCTTACAAGCTGCCTACTGCACTATACTTTCGGGTGGCTAGGTGTACAGACAGGACCTCGGTACCATTTTTAGACAATTTATTTTCTCTCTCGCCGCTTATCAACTAGATACTGAAGTGGGTGTTGGAAGCACCTTCATGGTATTTTTTCTAAATGCATTATAAATAGGGACGCACCAGGGTCTTTTGAGGATGAAAGGCCCTTCATCTCCTATAATCTTTATCGACATAAGACAGCCTGGTTGGGCTCCGTAGAGGAGGTCCAGGGTATCCAGCATATTTTGTATAAATGTAAACATAGAGGAGGGATCCTCGTGGTCACCCGGAGATCCCCAAGTAAGGCCCTCAAAATCCATGTCAGGAGCATCATAAAACTGATCATCATCTGCATCACCCTCACAGTCTACACAAGACAGAACTGTGGAAGAGTGCTTGCCAGCCCCAGTAAAACCGAGGGACCCATCTTTTGAAGGGTCTCAAATGGTTGCCATGTTTTTCCATATCTTGCACTGACGGAAGAACCTGCACAGTTTGTAAGTGTTTTGTTTTTTCTGTATGCTTTAAACTGCCTGTTGTCTCACTAGTTGGCTTTCCAGGGCAACAGAGCAATATCTGTCTTGATAGCGTTTTTTTAGCCACTTAATCAGAGGCTTGACTGGCTTCCTTTTTCATCACTCTTATTATTTTTCCATTTGTGAAGAACGTCATGTTTGAAGCTTTATTTTTGGCTGGGATCTGAGGGTTCTCAGTACCTCTGCTTTTGGTGATCGGTTTACTTTGAATGGCCCTCGTCAGAAGCCTTTGATTTATCCCCTCAGCCATAATAATCAAAGGTTTGTCTGCTATGTTTGCCAATTTAAGCAAAGCAAACCAGTTCTGAACCTACCAAACTGAGTGAGGTTTCTGTGAAAATGCCATCAGCCAGTCCTGCCCCAGTTAATAAATCTGTCTATTACTAGTGCCTTTTTTTTTTGGTTGTAAAACTGGGATCTATACCAGTGCCAATCTTAATAGAAACCCAGTAATACTCAACTGCACGATAGTGGAGTAGTACCATCATTCAGCAGGACTCTTCTGGACATGCATGAACGGGTGCAGATGCATAGGGCCCTCTGGATGCCCTTCCAAAGGGAGACTTCACCTGTCTACTGAAGTGCAGGGCCCTGCACTTCCATGCAGTGGTGGATGTCAAGAATTCATGAGGATGTCTGGTGGGATGCGGAAGCACAAAGCCCTCTGGGCCCTGTTCTTTCATGTGGCACAGATATAGATGCATAGGGTAAAGAATCCATCTCTGAGCCAATGCACAAGCCCTCTGCCATCCACAGGTGCAGAGGTGCAGGGCCCTATGCCAAGAGAAGATATGTCTTCACTATATAGTACCTGGTCCCATGCAGGCAACCCCATACCTTTCCTTCCCTGGATGAGGGGGTTGTTGCATAACAACACCATCCTTCCACCCTCACCCCATCCTGCTGGCTCACTGAGCTCACCACAAACTCAGCTCACCAGCACAGTATCACAAAGCACTACCCACTGGGGTAAAGTCTGGCACTATACACAATGTTTCTTAACAATTACTATTAGTTTGTTTTATTTTGACCCCAAATTTTCAAGATAGTCATTTAATGTCTCCTTTTATAAACATGACATGTGGCATTTATAGTATATTGGCTAAAACATAATTTGAACCACAAGTGAGAAAACGCCTCTCATCCAGGATTTAAAAAATGACACCTGTCACATTTATGAAGTGGTGTGAACAATGGCTATGTTGAAATACTGAGTCAAAATATTTAAAATTAGCAAAATTATGCATGGGCATTGAAATATTTCAATGTTCACTCATAACTTGGTCATTTTACCATCCACATTTTCTTTTTTTTTATATTCTTCTTATTTTTGCTGCCTGCTGCAGCGCACCGGCAGGGGCATCCAGCCATTGGCCCCCACCGACCTGGAGAACGTCTGGGCTCATTTGATACATGAGGGATCCAGTACAGCCATGCCCAGCCTGGCGGAGGGTCTCACCTTACCTCTCCACTCTGGAACTGGCCCAGACCCCCCCGACGTGACTCCTCATCAGGCCTCCAGGTTGGCGGGAGTGCGACCATCAAGGTGCACGGTCACGCCTAGCCATTTCCTCCCCAGTAGCCCCTTGGAGCTGACAGTGCAGTGACGCACAACGCGTTGATGCAGGCATCTGCCGAGCTCCCCACCAATGCTGCACCGCACACCTGTGCTGCCCCCTGTCATCACCAGAAGCCGCTCAAGCTCAATGCATCCCACAATCCCACCCCAGAGGGAAGAGAGCAGTCTTTCGGATGCTTGATCCACCCTCTCCCCTGCCAAACCCCGGCGGCCCGAGTCCGTTCCTGAACCCAGGTTACCGGTGTGGTGCAAGGTGTGGTGTCCAGCGCTTCAACCCTCAGTGCCACCGGGCTGGCTACCATCCACATTTTCAACATAGCTTTCTGATGACCCCACTTCATGAACCCAGTAGATGAAAATGTTCAAATCCCCACCATAATGTAATTTCACACCACAGGTATGAAAACACACTTTGGCCATGATTTAAAAAAAATGACAGCTATCACATTCATGAGGTGGAGTGAAATAATGGCTATGCTGAAAATTTTGGGTCAAAATATTGAAAATTACCAAAGTTATGAGTGAGCATAGAAACATTTCAATGCACGTTCATAACTTTATTTTTCAATATTTTGACCACAACTTTTCAACATAGCCTTCTTATGACCCCATCTCATGAACCTCATAGGTAAAATTTTCAAATGCCCCCCTCCAAAAGGTGATTTCACACAGCAACTGTGAAATTGCCTTTGGGGTTGGACTTGAAAAATTCCATTACCCTTATTAGTAAGGTGGGGGTTCCAAAAAGGCCACATTGTAAATCTGGTGTAAAAATATAAAAAATGACAATGTTGTGAATAAAAATGCAGACCCCATTGAACTACATTAAACCAGACTTGCCTTATTTTCTCATATAGCAGTCTCCGGTACCAACAGCAAAATGTGTCTTCAATCAGAGAGTGGAGCTACATTGTGGTACATGTTCAGGTGAGTGAGGGTGTGTGGGTGGTGGGGTGGCGAGTGCTGAGTGGGGGGATTTGGGGGGGTCAGATTGGCAAGGGACCACTTTCTTTTTTACAGGTTGATTTCAAAGGAAAAAAGTCATTGAGAGACATTTTCCTTTTTTACAGGTTTACTGCATTATTGGCTCTGACACTGGGGATTGGACACCCCAGTTACAGCTTCACTGTACAGCAGCACTGAGGTGGGTATCTTGGTGTCTCCACCTATTCATGGGGAGGGCAGGGGATCTGGAGGGAAGGGGGGTTGGCAAGTGGTATCAGGGGTAAGCACCCCAGTCCACATTTTATAATAAATCAAAAACAGCATTGGGGAAACATGCTGGAGGGCTGGCTGAGCTGTGAGGGGGAGGGAATGAAAACATTGAAAAGATAGATAGAGCTAGACATAGATAGATAGATAGATAGATAGATAGATAGATAGATAGATAGATAGATAGATAATCACTGGCTCACTGCTGCAACCAAAGCCGACAGCATGACTCCAGCTATGGCTTTGTAAAGTGAAAAATCCCACTGTTCTCATACAGAGAACACAGGTGAATGGCTCCTCTTGCTAAAAGCTAGTTACACTGGATTTTGGGGTGCCTTGAAAAGGCATTTCTGAAAATAAATATATATATACTTTGACTCCTGTGCTCTCTAGTGTTATATTAAGATTTAAAAAGTCTGTCTTTTAAGAAACTAAAGCAATAAATGATGCAATAGTCTGCTGTACTTGCAGTCCTTAAATAGATGAAATGAATGGCAAGATGGAAATACAAACAGAAAATCGGCTAATATAATTCAAGCCCCCCACTGCATTGCAACTAACTGTAATCTTTACTGTGCATATTATTATTATCAGGTTAGAACTATCTAATGTCCCCTTTGGTATTATGTAAGGGATAACACATGACAAGATGTGATGTTATAAGGGAATGACGTACACTTCTGTGGCTGTTAGGCACAAGGCATAGCTGAGTGCTGCAACCACCTGAAAACTGCATTATTCCCTTATGACCACACACCCTGGAGTTTGTTATACCACTTATAAAATGGTCTTTTATTTGTTAAAATATATGTAGTTCAGGTGAGGTGTGCAGCTGTTAGAAAATGCATTTATTTATCTTGTTTATTTGACAATTGTTAACTGGGAGAGAATCACTGAGCCAAGGTTAGTTTCAAGGTGTGAAAGGGAACAAAGGAGAAACAGCAGTACAACACATAACAATACATAATAGACAGTCAACAATTAATAAAATATGTTGGTACAAAATAAGTTAAATTTGGGTCGCCCCTGAAAAAGGGACCTTCGGGGCTCAGTGGGCCTACCTGGTCACCAAAATTTAATAAATAAAATAAAATAAATAAATAAAATAAATTACAAAAATGGTACAGGGAATAAAGTGCGGTCACAGCTCAATAAACACCAGTGCAAGTGCATTAAAACAGTGAAAGCAAATACAGGGTGAGAAAGATAATGTTGACAACAGGTGAAAAACCTGAAAGGTGAGTAATTGCCTGGCCTCATAATGAAGGGAGAATGGAGGTAGTAGAGAAGTAAAGTCAGAAGGCAGGTAGTGGGGACTCAGCCTGCTGCCTTACCAAGGATGGTAGAGGCACAGGAAGGTGAGGTGTCAGGAGCATAGCCAGAGTAATTGAAGTGGGGGCCCTACTCCAAGTCATATTTTGTGGCCTGGGGGCCCCTAAATGCCAACATCCCACTCTTCTACGGTGCCGGGCTGGCAAGGCAGCAATGACCAGGGTACTCGAGCAGGATGTGGTTTACAATGCTGTGTTATGCCACATGACTTGACAGGTCACATGCCTTGATTATAAACAACACAATTCAGAATGACCAGTTACTGCATAAAGAAATATTTTACAGTATTAACATTTTGTAAATTTTCACTTTTTAGTTACCTATAACTTGTCTTGTTTTTCCCTTGTCACTACTGTATGTACCTTGTCACTATTTTTGTTAATAATTATGGATTCATTATTAATTATGGATCCTCTTTTCTTCCTCTTTTCGTCCCTCCTCCGAGACACACATAGACATTAGACTTCGATTAGTGTGTCCTGCCTTCACAGATATCAAATTCAAATTCCACATTAATAATTTAATAAAAATAGGGATTGCAGTTGCCACAGTCTCCCCGCTCATGCCTCCTTAAATACATTTTCTCTCTGCCAAAACCAAAAACCGAAGCGTGTATTGAAGCAGTTAATGGGGCTCACAGCTCCCTCGCATCATTCCCTGCTCAAGATCTTGAGTCCCAAACCTGAGACATGCTCAAGCTCCTTGCCTCCGCAATGCATCTGCCACTATCACCCTCTGTGCATCTACCTTTGTTCTCAATTCTGTCTGTCTCCCACTGTCTCCTCTCCTCCATCTCCTTTGTCATTTATAGTTTTGTTGTCAGCTTAAAGTTGCTTTGCTGCCAATGCTGAGTTGCCACATCCTTGCCCCACTCCAAGTCATTGATGCCAAAGCAGCTAAAGAGAGTTGTGCCAAGAAGACTTGAGCCTTAAGAACCCTGCAGGACCTGCAGGTGTTGACTGCAGTCACTTCAGAGATTAAGCTTCCTAGAGCAGCCTCCTGCAACTTCCCAGTAATGTGTATGACTCAGATCAAACCAAGACAAAACTGTGCCAGCAACAGCAAGTCCCACAAGTTAGTTCCCCTCAGGTGACTTATCAGCACCCCATGGTCCACTCAGTGCCAAACTCAAATCTTATTAAAGACTCATCAGTACACTACTCAGGTTACTGAATACTCACAGACAGACCATAACCAGAGGCAACCACAACTTAGCTTGTTTCTCCAATGGCAATAAAATTAGTTATTTCTGCATCCCAATTGGCTTGGACACTGCAGAACACAAACAACTAGTGAACACAACATACCTGGTGTGGCCTGACTGATGTGAATGTGAATGTAATGAGTCCAGTCTGTCCTCTTGATAGTTTCCTCAAGATCACACAGGTGGCAGTGACACGACTCGGCCCTGCAGTGCAGCCCGGCATGGGACGACTCTGCACAGTCACAGCAGGACCAAAGGCCCAACTAGCAGTAACACTAACTGATCCTGGCTAATGGCTACACGGAAAATACCAGCAGCATGTGACGCTGAATTGAAGCCAAATCCAACTCTAGGTGACCCCCTGCAGCCTGCTCAGACTCTCTCTCTCTACTTCTGTGTCTTTAGGCAGAGACTCTTCTTCTTTGATAGATGAGACCAGCTACCAACACCAACAACTGACCACCATAGCTCTCTCTCAGTTTCCTACTCTGCTCCTCATCACTGCCCAGCCACACACTCTGACGCCATGCACACGAACGCACTGATTCCCGCTCCTAGTACTCACACCTCCAGAGGACCTCTGATGGATATGATTGGTTGTGTGTTGTGGGGTCAGGGTGGATCAGAGGTGAAATTGGAGCTGCCCATCGGAGAGACTGAGAGGCTTGCTTGTTCAGGGCGGCTGTAGGGGGAGGGGGTCACCATTCATTAGACTGACTCAGTGGGGCGGGGGTGCTGACTGACTCCAAGAAGGTGGGTGCTTTTTGGGCAGTTTGGCCTGTCGGCGGTCACCCAGTATAGCCAGGATTAAAGAAAGTAACTGTAAATAGGTTAACAGTGGGGGCCCTCCTGAACCTCGGGGCCCTACGCCATGGCGTAATTGGCATACAGGTTAATCCTGCCATGGTCAGAAGGAAGGGTAACAGGAACAAGTGGAGTGGTACTCGAGTTTCAGCTGTTGCCTGAGAGAGCCTGGGATGAGGAGAAGTGGGGGGAAGAGAGGAGTTGGTTTCAGAGAGCAGGAAGTTACATAGAATTACATAGAAACTGTCATCAGATAAGGGCCGCTTGGCCCACCCAGTCTGTCCATTTTTCCTACCTAATGTAATACCGCAGACCCTACTTGGTCTCCGGCTTTGCCTCCTATTCTAAATTAATTAAATTATTTTATGTTTAGCCCATGCATTCTTGAAACCCACAACAGTTTTTGCTTCGACCACCTCTGCTGGAAGTCTGTTCCAGGCATCCACCACTTTTTCTGTGAAGAGGTACTTTCTCACATTTCACCTGCATCTACCCCCCTCCAGCTTCATAGATGGTCCCCTTGTTCTTGAGCATCTTTTCTTCTGAAAAATGCTTTCCTCTTGTATCCTATTTATACACATGAGATATTTGAAAGTCTCTATCATATTTCCTCCCTCCCTTCTTTCCTCTGGGGTATACATATTAAGGTCCTTTCTTTAGCCTCTACTCATAGGGCTTCTGATGCAGGCCCAGCACCATTTTAGTTGCTCTTCTCTAGACTGCATCTATTCTTTCCATGTCCTTACGGAGATGTGGCCTCCAAAACTGAACATAGTACTCCAAATGAGGTTTCACCAATCTTTTATACAATGGTATAATTACTTCCCTCTTCCTGCTGGTGATGCCCCTCCCTATGCACCCCAGCATCTCCATGGCTCTCCCCACTGTCCTGTCACACTGCTTAGCCACCTTGAGGTCATCAGAAATGATTACTCCCAGGTCCCTTTCCTGATTGGATGTTGTCAGTATCACCTCCCCCCCATGTACTCTGCCCACGGGGTTTCTGTGCCCCAAGTGCTTGATATTGCACTTCTTAGCATTAAATCTAAGCTGCCACACTTTTGACCACTCTTCCAGTTTTCTTATGTAACCCCTAGGTGGCGCTATCCCAAGGGCTACTACCCCTGCCTTTATGGCTAGTGACAGGTTAAGGAGCCTAGGTCCAGTGATGGGTGCCTCCACCCAGAGGTCAGGGTTGGTAGTGGTTAAACTAGCTTGGGTACAGCCCTCTGGGACACTGTGACCCCCCTTTGCTCCCACTAGTGGCCCACACAGTACACGGAGTTACCTTCCCAATACCCCACATATGTACACTGATTACACATACAGTACCTACTTACCCTCAGGACTGATTCTGCAGCACGTCCCTGAGGATCCCCTGTAAAATAAGGTTAGGCAATGCCACAGCAACTATGCAATATTCTCTGCCATATATATATATATATATATATACTGACACCACAAGTAAGATATAGTTCAACAAACATAAATCTGATTTATTCGGGAAATAACAAGGAAGGGAATCAGGTTGATTGGCAGTAAACACACAAATCACAGCAATGTGCATGCAATTTAGGGTCCAAATGTCACACTCTCGAGACCCAGGATGGAGAGGCTATGCCAAATCGTTACCCGAGGATGGCCATGAGTGCGCTAGTTGGGGACCTAAAGAAAAGAAAGTCATGTACAACCAAATTGTAATCCAAAGCAGAGGCTCAGTTCAAGAAAAACAGAAAGCACAAATAAATAAGATGGCACACTTCTGATACAGAAATTGTTGCAGGGGGTGGCCCTGAATTGTACTCACGATACCCAATACAGGTTTCAAGATGAATGGTGTTGTTTCTTGGTCTCCAGCATTCAGCACACACTGCAGAGTGAGGGAAATTAAGATCTCAATCTCCCTCTAATTTAAGGCACATTTATATGTAAAGGAAAGTACTATATCAAGCAGACTGCTTCACGATTCCGAACGTAATTACTGCAAAAATACCCGGAGCACACACAGCATCAGCAGTCCCTGACAGGCCGATCGCATCTCAAACTTTCGGTCTTCTTCCAGTTAATCCTGGTTCCCACACTTCTGCTTCTTCTTCCTCCTCAAAAACTCAGATTCAGTCCGAACTTACACTCACTCATTGCTGCAGGCCGACTTCAGGGCCTCCCATGTACTTCCCGCACGAACTACATGCCGCAACAAAGCAGAGCTCATTCTCCTTTCACAGCCACCTCGAATCTGGCTTGCCAGCAACAGTTCAGGGCATTTCCTTCAGACCCACACAAGTTCGGTTGGTTGATTCGGCTGTCAATCAGTGCAGGGCTCCCTCTGTTGGTGCAAAAAGGCATCAGGGTCATAACTACAATTCCCAGAAGCACTGGTTATACAGCCCCCTTATAGCAGATACCAGATGAGAGTCCAAGTTCTGATTCGCCCAAACAGGCTCCGTCTTTCGGATGAGACGTTAAACTGAGGTCCCATCTGCCTGGATTGGTGGTAGTTCAGGTGGATGTTAAAAATCCCATGGCACTTATCGAAAAGAGTAGGGGAATTTCCCCGGTGTCCTGGCCAAATTTCCCCTCATTCACTAAAAAAAAAATACCACCAACAGCTTAATCTGGTTCAAGGTCAGTTGGCATTCATCTGTATCCCCTCCTCCGGGTCCTGCCTGAAAATAGGCAGGATTTGTGTAGTGCTCTTACCTGGTCAACAAAAAAATAAGTAAATAAATAAAATTTTAAATGCCCCCCCCATGGATTGGTCCAATTCGGCAGTTCAGGACCAAAATGGAGGGCACAACAGAAACAGTTCATGCTGCAGGAAAACAGGTTAGAAAAAACTGCATTTTTGCATTTACTCTGCATTTTTCCTAATGGCTAATTACAGCTTTCAGAAGGGCTCCCTCTGCACACTTAGAAACGGAGCACTTAGGCAGCAGCCCAGGTGGGACTCGGGCATAAACACACACAGCCCCCCCATATAAACTAATTATGTCTGCAAGCAGACAGCTCTTAAAGAGACAGTACATGGAGGCTCTGAAAGCACTCACGACACCCACATTTAAACGGCATTTCGCCGAACGCCACCCAGATATGGAGCACTCAGGCAAGCTCCTGGAAGACTTTTGGGAACCCCCATTTGCGGGGGAGGTTACACCCTTCCTGGTCTGGAAAAACTTGGCATCCGCATCAAGTAAGTACCCCCATAAATTCTAACACAAAACACCATATACATTTACATCACTAGCATGTTAGGCTTATACGTGTAATCATCAGTCAGCATATCACCTTTGTTATGAACACATTTCTGATACTTTTCAGCACAATACTTGTTACACAGCATTATACACACATTGTATCTTAATTCAGGTTATTACCTCCTGCACATGAAACCTGGAGAGAGGGGGTCCTTCCCTATCAGCTACCTTGGAGGGAAAAACAATTAACCTAGAGTTAGCACTGATACTCAGTTTGGGTAATGAACTCTGGGATACATACACCCCCTTGTGGACCACATTGAGAGGCAAGTCTACAGGCCTCCCAGGAGAATCATAGCTGAGGTGCACTACAGGCTTCACAACTCGACCAGTCTTTCTAGGGGGAACTGTTACAGTCTTTGCACTTTCAGCTTCACTTTCAGCATTGTCTTTACTTGCCAGGGGAGTTTCCATTTGGGTAGAAAGGTCGGAACTTGGGGTACTTTCAGCTCCAGGATTTGCAATTTCGGAGGTCACAACACTTGACTCACAGGGAGAGCTCTCTGGCATGGTAGTGAACCATCAGGGCACTCGAAATACTCTTCTTGCTCTGGTATATCACCAGTCTGTCCCAGTTCATCATTTTCCTCCTTTGAAAGCTCATAAAGTTCCACCATGCACAATAACTCAAGATCATCAGACTTAACACTCTGCACCTCATTTTCGGGGAGCACTGGCTCTAAGGACAAAGCTGGGGGCTTAGGCAGTCCAGAAGGCCCAGCTTCATCTCTGTAATTGACTAGGGGATTACCTTGAAACAATTGACTTAGTTCATAAGAAGGGTAATACCCAAAGTTGTACTCAGTTTCCTCTGAAGTAGACTGACAGTCATTTTCAATTGGGGTTTGCTGTGGGGAAAACCTTAACTCAGCAACTGGAGGAGATGACTTTCTCTGCCTTTGCTTAGCAGCAGCACTGGTCACCAATCCAGGGGGAGCATTTTCTGGGGGCTCAGATTCAATCAGTATTTGGCCAATGGTCGGCAAATGATTTCGATGCATTGTCTTAACATCTTTTGAATTGTTTTCAGGCCTTACTTTGTACACGGGCTGATCATCCAGTTTGCCCACTACAATGTGAGGGAGATGATGCCACTAGTTAGCAATTTTGTGTTTGCCATGCAGTCCCAGATTCCTTAACAATACACGATCTCCCTCCTGGAGTTCCTGTGCCTTCACCTTTTTATCATACCTTTCTTTGTTGGCTAGATTTCTTTTGGCAGCCATGGTTTGAGCCAGTTGGTACGCATGATTCAACTGGGCCTTTAACTTTTGCACATACTGTAGATAATTATCAGCTCGGATCCCATCAGAGAAACTATAAAACAAACATCTACCGGTAGTCGGGCTTCTCTTCCAAATGTCAGGTGGTAGGGGGAGAACCCAGTGGCATCACTTTTTGTGCAGTTGTAGGCATGTACGAAGGTGCTAATTTGTTGGCTCCATCTGGGCTTGTCTTTTGGGTGGAGAGTGCCCAGCATATCCAGCAAAGTGTGGTTAAAATGTTCAGGCTGTGGGTCCCCTTGGGGGTGGTAAGGGGTGGTTCTGGACTTTTGCACTCCCCACAGGGAAAGCATCTCTTTGATTAAATGACTCTCAAAGTCTCTCCCTTGATCAGAATGGATTCTTTGCAGAGCCCCATAGTGAACAAAAAAGTTTTCTACAAGTACTTTTGCCACAGTGGATGCCTTCTGGTCCTTGGTGGGGAAAGCTTGGGCATATCTCGTTAAGTGGTCAGTGACCACCAGCACATTACTAATATTTCTTTGATCCAGCTCCAAACTCAGAAAGTCAATACAGACCAGCTCCATGGGGGTGCTGGTGGTGATGTTAACAAGGGGGAGCAGCCCTCTGGGGCAAAGCTTTCCTCTGTAAGCAGTGACTACAGGTTTGAATGTGTTGCTCAACATCAGCCCCCATCTTAGGCCAATAGAATCTGGACCTCACCAAGTCAAGTGTTCTGTCTATACCAAGGTGCCCCATATGGTTGTGTAAAGACCTCAGTACTAAGTCTCTGAAAGCAGTGGGTAAGACCAACTGTTGTCTGTCTATTTGGCTCCCCCGGTCTGCTCTTTCTCTATATAGCAGTTGATTAATCAGTTTCAGCTTAGGACCTTCCTTGTATAACAATGCAGTTCTCAAATCAGTGGAGCATAACTTGGACACATCTTTCCCTGTGTAGAGGGCTTCTAGAGCTGATTTGATCATAGGATCTCGGGATTGAGCCCACTGAAGACTGTCATTGTCGAGCTGAGGCAATGCACCACTATCTAATGCAGAAAAGTGGCAATAAGCAGCAGGTATGCAATTCTCAGAGGGCCCCAAACAATCCACCAGACAGGCCACTGCGTCCGTGGACATTTGTTCCTCCCTGTCAAACTTCTGGCAGAGTGCTCGAATATCAGGTTCTGACAGTCTGACCCAGTCATTCCGGGAAACAGGCCTCCGGGAGAGAGCATCAGCATCTACATGGTTCAGGCCTACTATGTATTCAACAGCGTAATCGTACGTAGATAATGCAGAAAGCCACCTATGGCCAGTAGCATCCAACTTGGCTGAGGTCTGCACATAGGTCAGAGGATTATTATCAGTTTTTACCAGTATCTTAGCCCCATACAAGTACTCATGGAATTGGTCAACAATGGCCCACTTCAAAGCTAGGAACTCTAACTTATGCACAGGATAGTTCTTTTTCAGATGGGGTCAGACCTCTGCTGGCAAAGGCCACTGGTCTCAGGCCATTCTCGTGCTCTTGGTACAACACAGACCCCAAACCTTGCAGGTTAGCATCAGTGTGTAGGACATAGGGTTTTGCTGGATCTGCATATGCAAGGACAGGAGCGTGAGTGAGTTGGTATATATTCTCATGAAAAGCAGCTTCACAATCAGGTGTCCATCGTGCCCCAAAAACTTCATTGGGATGGCTATTCACTCTCTCAGCCTCAGGGGAAGCCAACCTTTTATATTTTTTGTTAGTAGGAGGGTAACCTTGAGTAAGATTAAGTAGAGGATGAATCACTCTTGAAGAGTCCTTGATAAACCGGCGATAGTAACCACAGAATCACAGGAATCTTTGCAGCTCTTTTAAATTGTGGGGCTGTGGCCAGGTGGTCAAGGCCTTAACTTTACTTGGGTCTGTTTCTATTCCCTCAGTGGACACTATGTGTCCCACATACTTTACAGAGGTTTGGAAGAACTGACACTTGTCGATGGATAGTTTAAAGCCAAAATCTTCCAGTCGGTCCAACATCTTGAACAATCTGCTCTCATGTTCCTCCAGTGAGCTGCCAAACACAATGACATCATCTAGGTATACCAGGCACTCCAATAAGTTCATGTCCCCCACTGCACGCTCCATCAGTCATTGAAAAGTGGCTGGGGCACCCGAGATCCCCTGAGGCATCCTCATGAACTCATAGAAACCAAGCGGACAGATAAAGGCTGTCTTCTCACAGTCTCCGGGACCATTGGGATCTGATAGTACCCACTGCGAAGATCCAACACTGAGAACCACTTGCTACCATTCAGGCAGTCTAAAGCATCCTGAATGTGGGGGCATTGTATACTGATCAGGGATGGTCTGCCGGTTCAAAGTGCAATAATCCACGCACATTCTCACTGTCCCATTCTTTTTCCTTACTACTACGATAGGCGAAGCATATGGGCTTCTGGATTCTTGTATCACACCAGTAGCAAGCATCTCTTGTAGATGCCGTCTTACATCATCTATGTCAGCAGGTGCCAGGCGTCAAGACTTCTCATGAAATGGCCTTTCATCATGCAACCAGATATGGTGCTCAGCTCCTTGCACACATCCCATGTCCCATTCCTTTAAAGAAAACACCTGGTCTCTCTGCGAAAGCTTCTCACTGACCCTCATTTTCCATTCAGCTGACAATGGGGAGTCACCAAAATCGAACAAGTCAGGTGTCAACCTGTCATCCTTCCCGAACACTTGCCACTGGGTAATACTGCAGTATCTGCACAATGTACATTAGCCAGGGTGCAACCTCTATTTACTTGAATCTCTCTATCAGACACATTATGAACTTGGACCATTACTCGCCTGGCATAAGCATGGTCTCTGGCAGGCAAAATACTAGGCTTGACCAGCAGTCCTTCTGGCAATTTCCCATTGCCTGGTGCATCCAGCATGAGTATTTTATTCTTGACATCCTTTCTGATATGGACCTCCCCCTGTAAGGTACACTGGGCATTTGGCGCCAGGATCAGGGACTCAGGATCCTTCTTCCAGACAATTCCAACCGGTTCCTCTGAGTCCACTCCTTCAGCATCTCTCTGTGCCTCACAGGACTTCTTGATCAAGGCCGGAATTCCAGTCCATGACCCCTGTTTCTCATAAAACAGCTGCGCCAACCATCCAAACATATGCGCATTCATCCCAGTTAGTAAAGGGACCCCATCATACAGTCCAGTAGGGGGACACACTAAGGCCAGGGTCTCTACTTGCTCTGCCACTCCAGCCACGGAGGTGGGGAAAGACAGCCAAATTCGTATATATCCGGAGTAGGGATAGGCCTTGTCACTTAACCCCCAGACATGCAGTCCTTCCAAAGGTTGTAAGGGTACATCAGACAAATGCTTCCGATACCAATCCTGGAACATAATTGTCACTTGGGAGCCACTGTCTAATACAGCTCTTGTAGACACTCCATTCACCTTTACAGTGGTCTCCATGGAGGGACCCACCACTTCAGACCATTCCAGAGGGACAGCAGCAGGGGCCTGGTCAGATGATTTGGCCACATAAAAATTGGAATTAGAGTTTCTCGGGCCCTCACGGCGGTCATTTTGTGCACTCCTTAACCACTGATTTGTTCTCCGAAGCTCTCCTTGTAGCCAGCTCACCACTCTCTCTAAGACTTTCTGTGACCAGCATTCCCTCTTCATATGGCCATCTCTCCCACAGTTGTGACACATGATAGGCTCTTGGGTCATCCTTGGAGAGAACATTTCCTGAGGAACTGAAGGATTGGCAAGGGATGGGGGTCCATTAGTGGCTGGTGATGGTGGGAGGGTGTAACATGTTTCAACAGCTCCTTCATGGCGGCAGTAAATTCTTTGATATCACTCTGAGGGCTATCCTTGTTATGGGATGTCTGAGGGCACCCCATGGCAGTCATGGCCTGAGCAGAATTAGAGTCTGGTCCCATGGGGAATTCTCAGGGCACATCTGGTTGTACCTTTCTGACTTCCTTCAGCAACTGTTCTCCCACTGTTTAGCCCATGACAGCACACCTCCTTGGTCCCCACTTCAGAAGGGCCTTCTGATGCCCGTGATCATTGGGCAGCACTCACCCTGGAATTACAATCTCCTCTTCGCCTTCAACCTCCCGGAGTTTTTATCAAGTCACAGTAGTCCGTGGGTTACCCTTCATCTTGGAGCCTTAGTTGAAGGAGCTGCAATTTAGAATGTTTTGCATGCTGCATGTGCCCCAACTCACTCGGTTTAAGTCACTGGCGCTACCCACCTTTTAGTAAGCTTCTGCAGGGTTCTTTTCCAAACGGCAACATATAGGGGACAAACTTTCCCCTGCCATTGTTTTGTACCTTGAAATTTCCACATCAAGCTCTCCCCTGACTCAATACTTCCAAAATGACCTTCGAGTGCAGATAGGTACTTCTGGGCAGATGCATCAGGGTTCGTGGACCTCAAAAATCTAATGGCCTCAAGAGCGGGACCCCTCAGACTTTCTAGGATTCTTTTTTGTTTCTCAGCCTCTTCACACTGCCACTCATGCACCAAGGGGCAACATAATCTATCCAGGTCTCCCAATCATCCTCCCCTGAGGGGTGGGGAGGGTGCCGGAGAAGATTCTCAACCTTCGGTAAGAGTCGTGACTAATGGCAGGTACAGACATAGGGGTCAGTATTGGCAGAGG
Source organism: Neoceratodus forsteri (assembly GCA_016271365.2). NCBI lineage: Eukaryota > Metazoa > Chordata > Ceratodontiformes > Ceratodontidae > Neoceratodus > Neoceratodus forsteri. Next base: position 1,267,055,108 of record CM028131.1, on the reverse strand, counting down.
CCCAAAAGGAGGGGCAATAATGGGTACTAGAGTGGAAGGGGGTGTTAGGGGAGGAACAGCCCTAGGTGGCAGGAATAGTTTCTTTAAGTCCTCCACAGTTTTCCCTTCCTCCAGCAACAATTTAGCAAACTTTTCTTCAAAAGTCTCAGGTACTGGGGGGAGGGGGCTCATCCACCCCAGGGTCTTTACTGTCTTTAGTTATCACTCTCTAGGTATTGTGGGCTCCCTCTGGGGTAATAGTCTGTTGCACTTTAGAACGATCCATGGGGTCCCTACACTCTACTAAGGCTGTAAAGCTTTGGGCGAGCAGATTAGCCTGTCAACCCACCACCACAGGGTTTTGTAAACACTCAGCTTGGAAAGTACCTCTCACAGTGTCCTTATTGGTACCCAGGGGATATCCAGGATAAGCATAGCATTTTGGGGATCAATTTCCTGTCCAGTACACCACCCCACCAACTGCTGCACCGCCACTTCTGTTGAGGTAGCCACTTATTTTTTACAGCAATTCGTAAGTTTGGCCAGTAGAGGTTGCTAATCCCAGCAGGGCCTCCAACATGTAACCCCTAGGTGGCGCTATCCCAAGGGCTACTACCCCTGCCTGTATGGCTAGTGACAGGTTAAGGGGCCTAGGTCTAGTGACGGGTGCCTCCACCCAGAGGTCAGGGTTCGTAGTGGTTAAACTAGCTTGGGTACAGCCCTATGGGAAACTGTGACCCCCCTCTGTTCCCACTAGTGGCTCACACAGTACACGGGAGTTACCTTCCCAATACCCCACATATGTACACTCATTACACATACAGTACCTACTTACCCTCAGTACTGATTCTGCAGCACGTCCCTGAGGACCCCCTGTAAAATAAGGTTAGGCAATGCCACAGCAACTATGTAATATTCTCTGCCATATATATATACTGACACCACAAGTAAGATATAGTTCAACAAACATAAATCTGATTTATTCAGGGGAAATAACAAGGAAGGGGAATCAGGTTGATTGGCAGTAAATACACAAATCACAGCAATGTGCATACAATTTAGGGTCCAAATGTCACAATCTCTGGGTACCCAGGATGGGGGGCTAGCCAGGTCCGTTGCCCGGGGATGGCCAGCTGGTGAAGCTGGTTGGGGCCCTAAAGAAAAGAAAGTCATGCACAACCAAATTGTAATCCAAAGCAGAGGCTCAGTTCAAGAAAAACAGAAAGCACAAATAAATCAGATGGCATACTTTTGATTCACAAATTGTAGCAGGGGGTTGGCCCTGAATTGTACTCACGATACCCAATACAGATTTCAAGATGAATGGTGGTGTTTCTTGGTCTCCGGCATTCGGCACACACTGCAGAGTGAGGGAAATTAAGATTGCAATCTCCCTCTAATTCAAGGCACATTTATATGTAAAGGAAGGTACTATATCAAGCAGACTGCTCCACGATTCCGATCGCAATTACTGCAAAATACCCGGGAGCACACACAGCATCAGCAGTCCCTGACAGGCCGATTGCATTCAGCAAACTTTCGGTCTTCTTCCAGTTAAGCTTGGTTCCCACACTTCTGCTTCTTCTTCCTCCTCAAAAACTCAGATTCAGTCCGAACTTACACTCACTAACGGCTGCAGGCCGACTTCAGGGCCTCCCACACGCTTCCCGCGCGAACTACACGCCGCAACAAAGCAGAGCTCCTTCTCCTTTCACTGCCACCTTGAATCTGGCTTGCCAGCAACAGTTCAGGGCATTTCCTTCAGACCCACACGTTCAGTTGGTTGATTTGGCTGTCAGTCACTGCAGGGCTCCTCTGTTGGTGCAAAAAGGCGCTAGGGTCCAAACTACACCCTAGAAGCACTGGTCATAAACCCCTTATAGCAGGCTCCAGATGAGAGTCCAAGTTCTGATTCACCCAAACAGGCTCCATTTTAAAGGTCCCCCCCATGGATTGGTCCAATTTGGCAGTTCAGGACCAAAATGGAGGGCACAACAGAAACAGTTCATGCTGCAGGAAAACAGGTTAGAACAAACTGCATTTTTATGTTTGCTTGCACGCATGTGCAAGAAACATAGTGCCATCATCCGAGTTTTCGGAGGTGTGTCACCCCCTCTTACAATTCAGTCAGTGTGTTGGCAGGCGCAGCCCCAGTCCGCCAATGCATGCTGGAGCTGTCTATGACAGCTCAAAATGCAGTGGCGTACAGTTGAAAGGAGGAGCTACGCTCAGTGAGCAGTGATCAGATATTGCCTGCTCCGCGCAGCTCCCCTACATACACACACACACACACACACACACACACACACACACACCACACTTACGCATGCTGCCCCCACGACATTGTATAGCCGACGGGGTGCCCAATCCCCGCCGCTGTGCTGCGCCCCCACAAAGTCTTCCACATGCCATGCTGGGTGCCCACCCCAGGGTGGCAACTCATGGTATAGCCAATGGGGTGCCCAATCCTCGTCCGGTTCCACTGTCCCCCCAGAGTACAGGGTGCCACGCTAGAGCCCACCCCAGCATGGCAATAGATGCTATGGCCGAGAGGGTGCCAAATCCCCATCGGCTCCATGCCCCCAACCAGCCGCTCCCCAGCTGCTGGGAGCCCACCCCATCGTGGCAACGTCCCGTCTATTTAAAAAAAATAAACCTGTAAAGAAAACGGTCCCACGCAGTCTCCTGCCCCCACAACCGCACTCCACCCACTGCGCACCCTGCCTCCCCACACCCCCCACCCCATACTTACCTCCGAGTCTGGAGGACGATCTTCGTGGACTGGGAACACACGCTCACATTTCTTCAAAGCTGACCGCAACTGAGGAAATCCTGCAAGCTGTATAATGGGATAGATAGGGTTTTTTCAACTTTGTTGCATATTCAGGCATTTTTGGAATTTTGCACAAATTTTCAACATGAGGTTTTGGGACCCCTTCTCATGAATGCTGTCACTGTCATGGCGTTATTTGGGCCTGAAGGGTGATTTCGCAGTCACTGCGCAAAATCACCTTTCGGGACTGATTAACGAAACAACACTGCCAGTGTTCATAAGGTGGGCTCTCAAGAAGCCTATTTTGAAAATTTAGTGGAAAAATTCCAAAAAATGACTGTTTTACCAGCTTGCATTGCGCAGTTCCTACACACGCTCGTAAGTTCATGAATTTTCAGTATTTTCACTCCAGATTTTCAACATTGCCATTTTACCACACCTTCTTATGAGTAGTATAGCTGTCATTTTTCACATCACACCCAAAGCGTGTTTCCACCCATATAAGCGCACAATGGCGCGGTTGAGTTATCTGAAATCAATGTACAGGACAAATTAGGAAAATCACAGTGACACTGTTCATGAGCAGAGGTCTTAAAATGGCTATGTTGGTGGTGAAAAAATCTAAGATGACTGTTTTACGGTGTGCGTTAACAGTTCCTCACGCACGCCGTAAGTTCTAATTTTCAATATTTCTACTCCAGATTTTCAACATTGCCATTTTACCACACTCTCCTTATGAGCAGTACAGATGTCATTTTTCACATCTTGCCCAAAATGTGTTTCCACCCATGTAGCGCACAATGGCGCAGTCGATGCGGAAATCAATGTATGGGACACATTAAGAAAATCACAGTGACACTGTTCATGAGCAGAGGTCTTAAAATGGCTATGTTGAAAATTTGGTGAAAAAATTCCTAAAAATGACTGTTTTACGAGTGTGCGTTGCGCAGTTCCTATGCATGCTCGTAAGTTTGCGAATTTAATATTTTCACTCCAGACTTTCAACATTGCCATTTTACTACACTTCCTTATGAACAGTACAGCTGCCATTTTTCTTATGTCGCCCAAAAATGTTTTCAAGACATGTAGCGCATAATGGTGCTGTTGTAAAGGAAAGCAATGTTTGGGACAGATTAAGAAAATCACAGTTACACTGTTCATGAGCAGAGGTCTTAAAATGGCTATGTTGAAAATTTGGTGACAAAAGTCCATAAAATGACTGTGTTACTAGTGAGCATTGCGTAGTTTCACGCACCCTCATGAGTTCATGACTTTGCAATATTTTCTGTCCAGATTTTCACCAGTGGTATTTTCCACACTTCCTTATGAACAGTACAGCTGTCATTTTTCACAACATGGCCGAAGCGTGTTTTCACACTTTCAGCGCAGAGATGCGTGGTTGCTGTGGGAAATCATTGTTTGGGACAGATAAAGAAAATCACAGTGACACTGTTCATGATCGGAGACACCAAAATGCCTGAGTTGACTATCTGCTGTAAAAAATCCCAACCTAATTATATTACGGGTGTGCGTTGCATAGTTTCTATGTACGCCGTGACTTCACCAGTTTTTTAATAATTTTACTGCAGATTTGCAACATTGCCTATTTTACACCTCCCCATGAACAGTACAGCTGTCATTTTTACATCCTGTTCAGAATGTTTTTGCACCTGTGATTGCTAAATGCGCGTAGTCGCTGTGCATAAGCAGCTTTCAGGTAACAAACTGATATTCCCCTGTACATGAGGTGGGGTCACAAAAACCATGTTGAAAATTTGGAGTGAAAATACCAACGAATGCCTGAGGTATTAGGTTTCCAACCATAACGCCCAACCCTGTAGAGAAATGACAGGCATCAGGGGTTTGACTTGGGATTCTTGCCTGTAATGCTCATACCATTCCACACCTGCAGCCAGTGAGAGGCATCGAGGTATGCCTTGGACTGTTCGGCCCCAAAGTTCACCCATTCTCCATATATCGCACCCATCTCACTGTATTTCCCAATGGAATGGGGTGCGTATAAGGCCAAAAACCCTCAAGGAACACCGTGACACTTGTCAGTGTCTGCAGGGTGGGTGTGGTGAAATGGCATGGCCATTATGCCTGACGACCAAAAGCACACCCCAATGCCTGTCACCCTCTGCAGGGGGTGGTGGTGGGTTGGCTTCAGTTCAATATTTCACTGCCATTCCTATTACGCAGCTCTGTAACTTCTACACTACACTGCCAATGCCAGCAAGCAAACATTCGGCATTGACAAATGCTTGTTACATTTACTCTGTATTTTCCCCATGGCTAATTACAACTTTCAGAAGGGCTCCTCTGTACACTTAGTGACGGCAGAAAGGAGCACTTAGGTAGCAAGCCGGGCAGGACTCGGCATAAACACACACAGTCCCCCAACAACTAATTATGTCTGCAAAGCAGACAGCTCATAAAGAGGCTCTGGAAAGCACCTCACAGTGCCCACATTTAAACGGCATTTCATCAACACCACCAGACCTTGGAGCACTCAGGCAAGCTCCTGGAAGACTTTTGGGAACCCCCATTTGCAGGGGGCTTACATTTAGATCACTAATCATTTGTTCCACCCCTCCTGGAATGTCTGCTCTATTACAGATCTTTATGTCATCGGCAAAAAGGCATACCTTCCCTCCCAACCCCTCTGCAATGTCACTAATAAAGATGTTAAAGAGGACCGGACCAAGGACCGATCCTTGTGGCACCCCACTGGCCACACTCCCTTCCCTCAGCATGAACTCCATTCACTACCACCCTATGCCTTCTGTTCTCCAACTAATTTCTTATCAAGATTGCCACCTTTTTACCCACTCCCAGACTGCTCAACTTATTTATGAATTTTCTATGTGTGGAATGGTGTCGAAGGCCTTACTAAAATCTAGGTAGGCCACACCCATAGCTCCACCCTGATCCACCTCCCTGGTCGCCCAAAGAAATCCACGAGATTTGTCTGACATGACCTTCCTGTAGTGAATCCATGTTTCCTCAGATCTCGTAGCCACTGGTTTCAAGATAATCTACTACCCTTTTTCAGTAGTAATTCCATCAACCTCTTCCCCAGCCAAGGTCAGGCTCACTGGCCTATAGTTTCCCTGTCCTTTCTGCTTCCACTTTTGTGAAGTGGGACAACATTTGCCCTCCTGTAATCTTCCAGAGCCACTCCCATCTCCAGTGAGTAGCTGAACAGGACAGTCAGAGGTGCTAGTACCTCCCTGAGCTCCTTCGATATCCTGGTATGTATCCCATCTAGCCCCATTGCCTTATCCACCTTCAGGTTTGCAAGTCCCTTTATGACTCTCTCCACTGTAAAAGATCTTATGTCTACCTCCCTTCTCTTGATACTATGGCCCCTTATTTGTGGTCCCTAGTCTTCCCCTTCCACTGTGAACACCAAACACAAATTTGTTCAGTATGTCTGCTTTTTCTTGGCCCTTTCCAACCCCCCCCCCCGAGTCTTTCTCCTTTTGCTTATATACCTAAAAAGTGCCTTGTCCCCTTTCTTTATTGCATGGGCCATTTTCTCCTCCATTTGTGCTTTTGCACACCTGACTGCTTTCCTGCCTCCTCTGCTTCTCCTGATACACCTCCCTGTCCCCGTGACTTCTTACATCACTTGAATGCTAACTTCTTTGTCCAAACATTTATAGCCACTTCCTTTGAGAATCCCACTGGCCTCTTTTTCCTCTTACTTTTGCTAACCAGCCTGACACAGAGGTCTGTTGCCCTCAAAATGGCCCTTTATTTTTGCCCACTGTTCCTCCACTCCACCCAAAATATCCCCCTTCCCCCCAGGCACCTCTGAGGTATTCCTCATCTTTGTAAAGTCAGCCATCTTGAAGTCTAGGACCCTTGCCTTTGTGTGGCTTGATTCTGCCACAGTTCCTATACTGAACCACACCGAATGCGATGATCAGCTGGTCCCAGGTCACCTACCATGATGTTTTCAACACTATCCCCATTGGTGAGTAAACGATCCAATATTACCCCCCCATGAGTAGGTTCTCCTACCAGTTGCTTGAGAAACACCCCCTGCAGGGAGTGCAGGATGTAACTGCTCCTAGATGAAGCTACAGCAGGAATACTCCAGTCTATATCTGATAGTCTGACGTTTCCCCCCAGCAGCATCTCCCCCATATTTGCCATCTTTTGGATGTGTTCCATCAGAATTTTATCTGTCTCCTCCCCCTGTACTGGAGGTCTGTAGATCACTCCAGTGCGAACAGTCACTCCACTTCCCTTCACCAGTGTTACCCACATTACCTCCCCCCATATTCCCTCATGTACTTCTGTTGCCTCGGTGTTGTCTCTCACATAAAGAGCCACCTCCTCCTTTCTTACTCACGCTATCCTTCCTGAACAGAGCATATCCTGGAATGGCTATATTCCAGTCATGGTTTCTATTGCACCATGATTCGGTAATAGTGACAGTGTTTAGGTTAGCCTCTGCCATCATGGCCACCAGGTCCGGGAATTTATTACCCGGACTTCTCGCATCTGTGCACATGGCCTTCCAAATACTGTTGCTACCCTTTCCACCAGTCCCCTTTTTTCCCTTTTGTCTGTTCTCCTCATCCCCTTTGTCTCTGTTCCTATCCATCTTTATGCATACCATTTTATTCTTCTTGTTACTATGTTCCTATAGGAATTTACCCCCAATATGATTCCTCTATTGACTATTTCAGCTTGTGAATGGAAGTTTCGTTACCCTGATTTGTTCTGCCACCCCTTGTCTAGTTAAATGCTCCTCAATGAAGCATTTAAATAATTTATTTAGGACTGTTGTACCCCTCCCAGATGGATGTAGGCCATCTCCCTTGTATAGGTTCTTATCCGTCCAGTTATGCCCCCAGTCCCCAATGTACCCCAAACCCTTCTTCATTTACCACTCCTTCAGCCATGAGTTAAATCTCTTGGTGTGGAGTACCTTAATATATCCCCTGTCATAGACATGCAGCACCTCAGAAAAAGCCACTGAGTGAGCTATCTAAGACCCTTCCCCAGCTCCCTGAACTCCTGCTGAACAACACTATCCTCACCAATAGAAAGGTCATTGGTCCCTAGGTGTACAATCTCATCTTACTCTCCCTGTCTTCCTGCTGCCCTAGTGATCCCTAGGATTCACTTTCTGTCCCTCCTAGCCATGGCACCAGGTACTTAATCTTACAATGGAATCCCACACAAGGAGTTGTTTCTCCTCCTCTGGGGTTCCTTGCCACCCTTCATGGAGTCTCCACTACAGAGGTCCCCACATCATCTCTTGCTCCCACTGCAGGGGAATCTATATAACTGTCGCTCACTGCCAGAGCAGCATAAGAACTGTGCAATGGTACCACACCGAGGATGTGCCTCTGACCCTCTACCATTGGCTCCTCTGAGCCCACCATAGTCCAGCCAGCCCTGGCACCACCCCTCCTTCTTGGCAATCTTTAAGGCAGAGGCAATGAATTTGGTGGTCCCTGGGTTGGAGAAAAGGCTGCTCAAATCCCAGCCAACTCAGCTTTGAGACAAGCAACCTCCTCTCTCAGCCCAAAGAGCTGTATGCATATGGGACAGCACCACAGTCTCCAGAATGTTTCCCTGAAAACTGTTGCCCCACAGCCACTGCACTGTACCACTCCCAACGTAACTATCTTCTACACTGCTATGTTTTATTTTGTTTTTCTATGAGACGTATATGATCTGTACCATAAAAACAGTATATATGCAGCTTCAATTAGCAATAATTATTAAAACATAGCAATCAAAACTAACCTGTCTGGTTAAAAAGTTTGCTTTCTTTGAACCCTTTTTATCCTTACCCTAGATATATAATAATAATCTGCAGCTTCCTCGCTCCCTCCTTCCTTTCCACTGTCTCCCCACAAAAGGATAAACAGAATTAAAACATAAATTAAAATAGTATAGAACAGTACAGAAAATATAAACAGAGCTTTCACCCTCACCCTTCTGTTCCTGCACACTCAATGGTAATATAATTACACCATATATAGGGTCTTGTTGCAATACCCTTTTTTGCAGGATAGTAAACGTTTATAATAGTATATCTAACTTAAACAACAACAACCTACCCTCTTAATCTTCTTCTCTTTAATCTAAAGGTTGGTAGAAGAAGACAGATTGCCCAGTTGAGGAGTGGGGGGTGAGGTGTGTTAACGTGTGATGGTCCCTGGAGTGGAGGGAACAGCAAGTGTGGGGGTGGTTGAGAGGAGAGTGGAGAGGAAAGAGGAAGGGAACCAAACCAGTATTTGGATATGATGGAGGCACAGTGAGCCAAGCAACATGAAGGCAGAGGGAGGATAGACAGGAAGGAGTAGGGAGCCATGGGAGGTACGAGGGGTGAGTTTGTTGGAAAGTGTCAGAAGGAGTTACAGAAGGTGTCCAGCCTTGCAAGGAAGTGGAAGGAGAGGGTGCCATAAACCACAATGGTGTAGTCAAAGACAGGGAGCACCATTTTGATAACAAGCTAACTGTGGACATGCAGAGATAAGCTGTCTTTGTTGCAATACAGGGCACCGAGCTTGGGGTGGAGTTTGTATGGATGGCGTCAATGTAGGCTGAGAAGTCAAGTTTACAATCTAGCCACACATTGAGGTACTTGAAGGACTGGACTGTTTCAAGGGTGCAGCCAGTGTGGTGAAAACCAGGGGTGCAATGAGTCTGGCCAGTTTCTTATTGGTACTAAAGGTCGTGGACACTGCTTTTTTCAGTGTTGACTCTAAGATGGTTGGATTGGAACCAGTGCAGAATGTTGTTGAAGTCCTGCTGTAGTAGGTGTTCCACAGGTGAGGTGGAGAAACCAGAAGAGTAGATAACTATGTTTTCTGCATGCATGTGAATATGCGAGTTGGCACAGGCAGAGGGGTGGTCATTCAGGAAAATGGAGAAGAGGATGGGACCCAGGATATAGGCTTGTAGGACCCCAGCCTGGATGGGAAGTGGAGGTGAAAGAATGCCTCCTACCTATACCATTTTTTGATGGCTCATGAGGTAGGAATGGAACCACTCAACAGTGGGAGCTGAGAGGCTGGCAGAGCTCAGCTTGTCCAGGAGGAGTGGATGAGGCAGCACTGAACTGAAGGCTTTGGCCAGATTGATGAAAATGGCAACTGTTATGTGTCCCTGACCCATCCTGGAGAAGAGAGAATCAGTGACACACATCAGGGAGAAGAGGGTAGAATAGTGCTTCCAGAAACCAGACTGGAAGGGTGAGAGGGGAATTAGAGAATGAAAAGAAGTTAATGAGTCTAAAGTGAACTAGTTTCTTTTGTAGCTTAGAAACTGAGGGGAGGAGGGAGATGAGATGAAAGTTGCCAGGGGAGGAGGGGTCATCTCCTTTGTGAAGTGGGATGATTTTGGCCAACTTCCAGGATTGAGGAACAGAGCAGAAGGAGACGGGAAGGTTGAGTAGGTGAGTAAGGGGAGCTGCAATGGCAGGAGAGGAGAGGTAGAAAAGCTTGCGGTCTAGACCATCTGGGCTGGACTTAGATGACTTGTGGAAGGAGAAGACAAGCAGGTATTCCTGGATGGTGATGTGGGAGTGGAAACCCGATGAGGGGTGGTGGAGGGAGGAAGGGGGAACCCAAGGTGGAGGAGAGAAGTCAGGGGAGGGAGAGGAAGGGATGGAGGGTGCAGGCTCTGAAGAACTCACTGAAGTGAGCAGCAAACGAGGAAGGGTCAGACATGGGTGATCCATTAACCATGAGGATTGGGGGAGCAGACTGGGCAGCAGGGTTGAAAAAAGGGTGGATAATCTTCCAGAATTTTGCTGGGGAAATATGTTTTTTCTGAAGGTTGGCCTTGAAAAAGTGTGATTTTGTGGCCTGGACAACCTTTTTTTCTATAAGTAGTTTTTTAGGTTTTTACCCCATTTTTCCTTCTCACTCCGGGACCCCGGCAGCCACATATGTACGCATGCTTGGAAGTGCATGTGCACGTCCGGCAAGCTGGCTCCCTTCCACCCCAATCACCCCACCCTGGCTATCACCACCGCCCCCACCTGTGTACTTTTCCCACTGGACCGCCACCCAGTGGGAGTGGAACTATGGGGCATGCGGCAACAATCACTGGGAGGGACAGCTGCCTTGCTGCTGCTCGATCCTGCTCCATCCCCACCCCATGCTGGCTCCTGATGACCCGAGGTCATTCTTGATCCGGGTTGCCAGCATAGGGTGAGGTGAGTGTCCAGCACCTCAGCCTCAATGCCATCAGGCCAGCTGAGGACAACCTTTTGCAGTTGTTCATGACAGCTCTGTATAAAGTCAGTAGAGGAGAGGGATAATTTATAGCAAGCTCAGGCAAGATCTCGGGACTTGCACATGTTGATGATTTCTAAGGTAATCCAGGGGTGGTGGGAAGTTTTGAGTCTGGATTTCCTGAGGGATGTGTGATTGTCCCAGACAGAGGAGAATATGGGGTGGAATAGGTTAAGGGCTGCATCAATATCAGCGGCAGAGAGAATGGCTGACCAGTCTGATGCAGCAAGGGCGTTCAATAGAGCATTGATGTTTAGTGACCGGAGAGACCTGGGCTAGATGTATTTTGGTGAGGATGGGTGGGTGCCAGATTTTCCTGATGGAAAAAATCATGAAGTGGTCACGGAAAGAATCTGGCAATATAACTGCTGCAACAATGCGTTGGGAGTTGGAGGTTAAAACACAGTCCAAAACGATATGGTTGGTGGAGTGGGGATTGTGCTGGGTGGGTTCCAAAATGACCTGGGACAAATTAAGGGACTCAGTCCTATGAAGGGTAGATTTGTAGGATAAGGAGAGGCAAGTTACCTTGAAATCCCCAAGGAGGATAAATTAATCTGTGGAGGAATGGGAGAAAATGGATGAGAGTCAACCAGAGATGAGTGTTAGCTCTTAGGAAGGTATAGAAAGTCTCAATGACTACAAGTGCAGAGGTGGGGAATGAGAGCTGACTAAGGAGAAATTCATGGTAGAAAATATGGCCTCGGATGGCCACTGTATTTGAGAGGCTCTGTAGAACATAGATGGCAACACCTCCTCCATGTTTTCCCCCTGTCCTACCTGAAGAGATGGTAATTAGGAATGGTCAGGCCAGAGACTGGAGTCCTGGAGGAGAGCTAAGATTCAGAGATACAGAGGACATCAGGAGATTGTAGTTCAACCCAGATGGAGAGGAGGCGGCTCCTAGCATACAGATGGAAAATACTAAGACCTTTAGCAGAAACAGAGGAGGTAGGGGAGGGACCAGGGTTTGTCTCCACATTGCCAGACTAGAGGAGGAGGAGCAGGAGACTGCAGAGAATGATGTAGTGGGGCTTCCTACATTTGGAGCAGGTAGAAGAGCAGGGTGGAGGGGTGAGGAGGAGAGAAGAAGGCACGCAGAGAAACTCCAATTTAGAGAAAGGGAGACTGGATTGGCCAAGCGGTCCTTATCTGCCATCAAATTCTATGTATGCTTTCTGTGAGAGGGGAAGAGATAAGGATGGATCAGGATGGAGGAGGGAGAGGGTGGAGAGTGAGGGTGATGGGTAGAGGAGAGGGAGGAAGGAGGGCAGGAGAGTTGGATGGGGAGAAGTGGAGGGGTAGGAGAAGGAGTAATGGGAATGGGAGCGAGCAGAGGAGCAAGGAACATTGCAGTCAGGATGAGCAAGGCAAAAGAAAATGGCAAGTGGTAACCATGATAATTTAACAGTGCACAATAGCAAACTTGTTCTGTTAACCACAAAGTGAGACTAGTGATGAACTAGATATTGCCGAGTAGGTAAATAAACAGCTAAGCGGGTAGTAACCAGTAGAGCTGCCAAGTAAGTAGCAGCAGTGGCTAAGCAGAAAACAGCATGTAGGGATCACTCCGGATAGGGAGAAGCACAGAATACATAAATTCAAAGCAGGGCTTAGGCTTGTAAGTTCAACAAAAAATAATTAACAGTCATGTGACATTTTATATAGCAAAAGACACAAGGTGCAGTAAAAAACCTCAATGTTTCACTTCTCCAGTGGAAGCTTTATTAAGAGTGAGCATCACGGTATCATCATTTCCTTTTAGACCTGCCATACTTGGAAATACCAGGTGACATAAGAGGAGATAACTAAATGGACAAATTGCTCCACTGCATAATTAAAGTGACCATGCAATAAATACAAATGTGCCAACACCCCAGACTGATACACAAAAGCAGTGAAATATCAAAAGGACCATTTACATCAGTATACACAACAGGACCGGGGTGTTGGCTTTTCAGACTCTGATCTAAGAGATCCAATGTGCTGCTCTATTTGATACGAGTGCACCAATGTTAACGCCCCCCTTTTTTCCTTTTTTACCAATTTAAAAAACATTCATTAGCCACCTTTTATAGATGGTAATCACAAAAGTGCACCAACTTCAAATCTCTTCATTAAGATCTGGGGAATTTGTGGCTCTTATTTACTTATTCAAGTTTAGGATTAGTACCTTTGAGTCAAGGGCTCATTTACAGAGGTTCCAAGTCAGTCAATACAGTACAATACAATACAAGACATAGCATGACATGACATGACATAACATGACATTGCTTAACAGAGGTTAAACAGTACACACAGGTGATGTTGTAACAGCAAATAGGAAAATATTTACAGCATGGAAGTGCTAGCAGTGCCATCACTCATTGAGTAAGGTACAGCACTTTGAGATTGTTATGCAGTTTCACTCACTGAGGAGTAGTGAAATGAGCAGCCAGAGTATGTTTTGTCTGGGGGTGGGTCTGTAGAGAAGAGGAGGGTGAAGTAAGCAGGCAGAGTAGGCTTTGTCAGAGGTGGGTTCGAGGAGAGGAGATGCAGGCAGTGGAAGGCACAGAGACAGGGGAAGGAGGAGGCTTTGGGCTTCTGGGAGTGGTAGGAGCAGCAAGGGTGGCTTTGTTAAGGGTGCCGGGGGTGGGAGGACTGTGAGTAGGGACTGAGGAGAAGGGGATAAAGGGGAGTGCGAGAGGGTGCAGATGGGGAGGCTGGACAGGAGTGGAGGAGAGAGGTCAGGTTGAGGTGGGTAGGTCACATTAGGAGAAGCAGGCACAGACATTTCAGTCCAAGTGGGGAGTGGATCCCAGCTTTGAACTTGTAGAGCTTGTTGCATTTAATTAGGGTGTCCGTAGGTCATTGATCCATTTGGGTCCCCGGAAGGAGAGAGAGATCTCTGAGCTAGCATTGTGCACCTGAAAGGCACCTGCAGACACCCCTTAGTCGCACTTCTAGTGTTGATGGCGGGTTGTGTATTTTGAAGAACCTTGAGGTTGAGTTTGGCGTGAGTGCTAACATCAACTTTCTTCCCAGTAGGCAAGTCTGGAATTGTGTCCTGAGGTGTGGGGGAGCCATCCAGTTCCATTGTAGAGGGTGCATGCATGAGTCATATGAACAGCTCCTAAGGCCAAGTGGCAGGCCTTATTAAGGAGTGTTTTCACCCTTTAGGGTGATGTTGGAGCAAGCCCCATAGATCACAAGGTCATAATCGATGGTTCCACAAAACCAAACAACAGGTAACAAGTTTTAAGGCATCTGGGGTCATGGAGTGCCTTTATCAGTAAAGAACACCCATTTTTGTGTTTCCCATTTTGATTACTTGGTTGATGTGTGACGAGAAAGTGAGGGTGTCGTCCAGGTGTACCCCTAGGTATTTAAAAGTGCTGACTTGACAAGATATTCCTTTGTGGCTCTTTATCAGCAGTGGTCTGTATTTTTCTTGCTCTGTGGAACTGAGAAGAGCATGCTTTTCATCTTCTTTGTAGTTGAGCAATAGTTTAGTAAGTGTGAACCATGATTCCAGCAGAGAGAAGTTTACTTGCAGTTCTGAAGTGATAGAGGATCGATTATTTGGAAGATCTGGTATGCTTCTCTGTTTGAAAGCGGTGCATCAGTATTGCCACCCCTTAGTCTAGTAAACACCTTTTCAATACCCATAAATGGAAGTTTATGTTTGGAGGGAGCTACTAAAGTCAGTACATGATGGGCTAGTACATATTCCGTAGTGGCATTTGTTGCTGCCGGCATATGATCTCCCATCCCCTTCTTGAGCTTTCGTTTAGTTTTACCAATGTTAAATTTACCACCTATACATTCAGCTTTGTAAATCAAAGATGCAGTATCACGATTGATAAAATGGATTATTGGGAATACTTGTCTAGTAGTGATGATTTAAAGTGATCACCAATCTGTATTACACAACAATACTTGCATCTGCCGCAGTGGTGGAAACCTTTTGGTAATGGTGGCAACCATGTTTTTGTTCTATAAAATGGTTGCTAACTATGTGTGATATGGTCACCCAAATTTCTACCTCTCTTAAAAACCATGCATGGAAGCTGTGCAGTATGCTTGTCTGATCTTGATCCTGCATGCAAAATACCCCAATTCCTTTTTATGATTCCTTCCACAGTGCTAGATTTGAGCAATAATGCATGGCAGGGTGTATGTTGTGCTGGGATAATGTCACACCTTGAGTGGTTGGGCACAAGGCCGCAGGCCGAGTGCATCCAACATCAAGGTGTGACGCGTCCGAGCACACACACACCCTGAGTGCATTACATTGCTACTATAAATGGCTCGCTTTGTTAAAAAAGGGAAAACTAGAACTTTTTACAAATAGCATTTTCTGTAATGTTTTAGATTGCAGGCATACTTTTAAAAATAGTGCTTATTTCTCACTCTGGCCAACAGGTGGAGCTGCACTGCTGTTATTATCATTCCTCTGAGATCCTGTCTCAGCTATGTTAGCCCAGTTACCCTAAAACACTTTTTCTCTTCCCTGTCTGCTTTGTATTGCTGCCCCACCCCAGTGCAGCTTACTGTGCTGTCTGAGATGTGTGGTGAATATGTCAACCACCGATGGAGGTGACAGTTCCTACCCAACTGTGAAATATGCTGTGTGAAGATCGTGTACTGTGTGCTACCTCCCTCCCCCCACAGTGCTCTGTTGCTGGTGTGTTTGCTTCTCCTGGTACACTCCTCCTGCATTTGTAGTGCTACCGGGAGAAGAAATCAAGAAACTGAGCTGTGTATTTTTAATTAACAGACGCGCTCTGTCATGCGCTCACTGTCTTCAGGTACAGAGATGGGCTATGCTACCCAAAATGTTCGGTGAATGTGTCAGCTGCCGATCGAGGTGAGTTTTTGCTGGACTGTGAGATTGTGGGACTGTGTGATAGCCGCCTCGCCCCCCAACACTGCTCTGTTGTTGGTCTGTTTGCTTCTCCTGGTACACTCCTGTTGCGTTTGTAGTGCTACTAGGAGAAGAAGTCAAGAAACTCAGCTGTATATTTATAATTAACTGAAGTGCTGTGTCACGCACTCACTTTCTTCTTGCCCTCCCCCTAGCAGAATCTTGCCCCCATAACTGCTCCCACTGGTCATGAGGGCCATTCTCAAGCTTGCCCTCCCCGAGTAGAATCTCGCCTGCATAACAGCTCCCCCTGGTCGTGAGGGCCATCCTCGAGCTTGCCCTCCCTGAGCAGAATCTCACCCGCATAACAGGTATGTTATGTGTTCTGGACAGAGGTGTGCCACAGTTATTTACCGGAGAGTCGTTTGGTGCTATTTTATCTGTTCAAACAAAGACGCTAAACTGACTCACTGCTTTAAACATCGGCAGATAAATGCAGATAGTTTGTTAATTCTAGCAGTTGCCCGATTTTAACTTGAATATAATACTTCTGCAGGGGGCTTTTAGCTGCTTTAAATTGCTTGAATGTTTAATTTAGCAACTTGCTCATTGGAACTGTAACTATGCAGTTATGCTGGGAGCTTTAAAAGGCTGTTAAGGAATAGCAGCAGAGGAATACTAGCAACATTGTTAATTGCAGCAGCTGTAAAATTTCCCTGTAACTTGCACTTTAGCTGGGAGGTTAGTTAATTAGTTTATTTGCAATACAGCAGCACTGATAATTGCAGCAGCTGTAAAATTACCCTGTAACTTGCACTTCAGCTGAGAGGTTAATTAATTATTTTATTTGTAATAGAGCAGCATTAATTGCAGCAGTTGTAAAATTACCATGTAGTTGTACTTCAGCTGGGAGGATAATTAATTATTTTATTGGAAATAGACACATTGCATTTTGGAACAGAGAGCATTTGGAGCAGAGAGCATTGTTTTATTAATCAGTAGGCTTAGTTCATGCTGCTTTGTTGGGACGCTGCTCTGTTTGGGACTAGAAGTGGAACATGCAAATGTACCCTCCTGAGCTTAGCCCCACCTCTACCTTACCTCCTATATAATAGATCCTTTTTCTGTTTCTCTCTGCAGCTCCGCTGGTTGTGAAGGCCATCCTCGGGCTTGCCCTCCCGAGCAGAATCTCACCCACATAACAGATGCGGCATGCGTTCTGGACAAGTGTGCCATAGTTATTTACTGAAGAGTCAGTCCCACCAACACTACATGTCGGTTGCCCCACCATCCCCATCACCACTCTTGGCGAACTCTGTAATAAATAGGTAGGGTCACGTGTTGGTTGAAACCAATCAGCTAAGTTTTCCCTTTGCAGCTATCTGCAACAAACACTAGTGGCTGCTACGCACTACAACTGAACCTCAAACTAGTCAGCTGCACCATGCTTCCTCCTTGTGTAATAATTATCTCCCTTCTTGCACCCTTGGCATCCCTCCGCCTACCCTGAGATGCAGGCTTAACCCCAAACAATAATCACCCCACTGCACTGCAACATCCCTAGGCTACTTCCTCCATCGGCCTACCTCACATAGCTCTCCTCCACAACTGGATGCTAGGTTCTACCATTCTTCCACCCTCATTCCATGCAGGGCTGATAACCCTAAAATCCCTTGCCCTGGACACCTTGGCAATAACCCTGAGCCACCTGCCTATCACCAAGAAACACCTGTTTGCCATGCAGAAAACCAAACTTTTTGTAATATTGTTACTCATACTACCTGGGGATGTCAAACCAAACCCAGGACCAACCCCCAAAGCCAAACACACTGACCTCCTCTGGAACTACCATGGGTTTAAATTTGCACACCTAAATATCTGCAGCCCCATAAACAAACTAACACTGCTTCAACCAATTGTCAGCCTTCTAAATCCTGACATCTTGATCATCTCAAGACCTGGCTGAAGCCCCACAACCTGGATGTAGAAATCTCTATTCCTGGCTACACAACCACCCGTCATGACCATCCTGGCAACAAAAGGAGGTGGCATAGCCATGTACATCTCATCCTTTCTCCAGTACACCCCAGTTCCGCTATCCCTACCTACGCAATCCATTGATGCCTTGTAAATAAAAGTCCCCCCACATTCAATTCCCTTATTTATAGCAGGATTCTACTGTGCTCCTGACTTCCCATTGTCCACTGTCCTGGATTACCTGGGTGCCTTAAAATCACATGCAATGGGGTGGGTGAGCTTCATATCCTAGGGGACTTCAACATGGACTGGTTCTCCAGTGCTAGCTCTAAGAGTCACAGCCAAGTAACCACTCTAAACCTGTCTCAACAGATCACTGAGCCCACACATCTTAACCACAAAACACATAACCACTCTCTCCCAAATTAGGCCCTTACTTCACACCCATATCAGATACTTGCCTCTAGCCTCCTACCAGACTCCCTAAGTGATCACCCATGATTTACTCAGTAAGGAAAATATACAGACTCATGGCACCTCCCCAGAACACTCCTCACCAGGTCTTACATATCCTTGGACCTTGCCTCCTCCTCTAAATGAGCTGAAAGCAACAGACTGGTCTTTCATCCCCAGGGCCACCTCTATCAAATCCACCCTAGATTACTTCAACTCTAGGTTCCTCACAGTCTGGGATCTCTATGCCCTCTTAGGCGGGTTCAGGTAAGGGGTGCTCACCTGCCCTGGATCTCAGCTGACATATGGCCCACCTTAGAGTCAGGGACAAGGCTTGGAAGTCATACAAGGTCTCTGACACCTCGTGGATCACCAAAGGTATTGCTACCTTCACAATGCCTGCACAAGCTAATCTGGCAGACTAAAGCAAACTATTTCAAAGCCTCTTTACAGCTAATTTAAACCACACTTCTAAATTTTGAAAGGGGTTAAACACTTTCTCCCTCCAGCCCAGCCTCCCACCCCAGCCCTGAATGTAGGCGGCTCCACTATCACAGAACCTCTCGTGGTGGCCTCTGAATTGAACTAGTTTTCACAAACTGTGTAACAGCACTTATGTTGTCTATCCTGTCTTCCCCATAACACTAACCCTACCAAAGCCCCAATCCTGCCCCTCTACCCATGCCCCCACTGCTGCTTCTCCTTTCTTCTTTGTCAGATTTCTCACACAAAGTACTTAATGCCCTGCTCACCCTCAGCCCTACCAAAGTAAATGCCTCTTGGGGCTGGACTCCAAAATGTCTACCTGTCTGCTCTGGCCATCGCCATCCCCTGGCCTCACTTTTCCACCTCTCCTTCTTTCTCACTTCTATACCATTAGCATGGAAGCATGCCACAGTCATCCCTTTCCTTAGCGCAGGACCCTCCTCCTCCTGGCAACTACCATCCTATCTCCCTCCTCCCAATATTGGTTAAACTCCAGGAACACCTAATCCTGTCACAACTTTCCTCCTTTCTCAACTCTACCTCCTTCTTCTCACCCTACCAGTTTGGTTTTAGGAAGTCCCACTCCACCTCACATCCTTCCTAAGACTCACAGACTCCATTCTTACAGGTATAGATAAGGGACACATCACCTCAGCAATCTTTGTCGACCCTAGCAAAGGCATTCTACACTGTCTCACACCTTCTCCCGACCAAACTCTCAAGAGCAGGGCTCTCTAGCGAGGCCACCAGTTGGTTCCACTCCTATTTGACAGACAGGTCTCAATCTGTCAGAATTGGCAATACCACCTCTGACTCCCTCCCTGTCAATACTGGTGTCCCTTAAGGCTCGGTCCTTGGCCCGCTACTGTTCTTCATCTTCCTAAATGATCTGCCCACGGCCTGCCCACACACTTCCATTCACATGTATGCAGACAACACAGTTTTGTATACATCCGGCTCCTCGACCAGTGATGTGGTGACCAGACTACAGCAGGACTTAGATGATGTTCAGCACAGGTTTTGCTCAAATCAGCTGTTTCTAAATGCCAAGAAAACTGTCTCCTTAACCTTTGGCATAAGGCAGAGACTTTCTCGGATCCCTTACATCCCCTCTTTCCACATCCTAGACGGGATCTACCTGGAGGCCTGCACCTCCTTTGGATATCACGGGGCCTGGCTTGACCAGCACCTTGTCTTTTTTGCACATATTGATGCCATTCACAAAAAGCTCCACCCCAGGCTAGGAGCCTTGTATTGTAACTGTGGATGCATCCCACTCCCAGCTCGTTGGGAAGTTGTGCAGAAAATGATCCTCCCAATTTTTGACTATGGTGATAGAGTCTACAGTGCCACTCACAAGTCCACACTAGCCAGACTAGACCCCCTTTTCCACTCCTTTTGTCACTTCACCCTTGACTGCCCCCCCACCACCCATCACTGTGACCTCTGTTGGACTCTTGACCTCCCCTCACTTCATGCTCGGAGGCAGTCTCACTGCACTAGTTTCATGGCTAAGTTCTGGGTCCAGTCCCTGCCCCCTTACCTCACCTCAGTCCTAACAGCCCAAACCCCTCCAGTGTACTCATTCAGGAATTATGATTCTAGACTCTTGTCCGTACCTCATGTGTCCACCACCGCAGGACAGTCAGCCTTCAACTTTTTTATGCCTAAGCAGTGGAACTCCCTTCCAAAGGACATTTGGAACACCCCTCCCACCCCGCACCTCAACTCCCTCCTCAAAGCATACTTCCCTACCTGCACATGTGACTAAGTTTTGTCTTGTACTAGAGTCTAGTTTCTCCTACATTGTGTCTGCCAATATGGGATTTCTTTTGTTAATATTTTGTTGTGCCTTGCACAGCTACCCTCTCTACTGTACTGTATACAATGTGTATGTTTTTTCACTGAATGTTGTATTCTGGTGTATTCCCCCATCCCATTCCCCCAGGACGCATCTGGAATTGAGTGGTAGTCTGCTTAGCATGGCTCCTGGTAAAACATTTAAATAATAAATAAATAAATAGGATGTTGTTTTGTTTAACAGTGACAGAAAATGGCAAGTTAAATAGGGAAACTGTACTGTATTAATGTTACAGTGGATAGTTTACATTTGTGGAGGGTGTGTTTTATGATTTTGGTGGCACTGGGAAGGAGGGATTTATTTAAAAAAAAGAGCAACTACTGGCAAAAGCCACAGCAGCCATGCCAAGGGTGGGCAACTTGGGCATGGGCTGTGGAACGATTTTTGTAACATTCAACACAGTTTTATGTGTGCTGGGACTAGATCCGTGATGTTGTACTGGGATAACATCACGGGTCTAGCCCCAAACTGACCAATCAGAGCCCAGGGATTCTTTTTGCCATTTTATAATGCGTATTAAATGTAGTAACCAAATTAAGGCATGTTCCCTGTTTACCAGTTCTAGATTTTGGTACCAATAAGTCATTTCTACTGGTCAATGAAGCCCTCAGATGGGCTGTTTAACATCATCTAGAATACCCCGAAGCAAATCTGTCAGCTAAAACCTTTGCATGGGCTTCAAAAGTGATGTCCTGATTACAGTTCCATTTTACTCTTAAGAACTGTCCCACGGGGATGTTTTTGATTATGTGGTGGTGATGGCAGAAGCTTGCTAAGAGAATAGTCTTTCTATCTGTTGACAAAACAAACTGGTATCCACCCTCTGCTCCTGATTTTTAATATTGCAGATATCCAAAAAAGAAACACTAGTGTAACTTTTTGTTACAGAAAATCTCGGGCCCGATTCTGAAAGTTCCCCTGAATGGTGCAAGGGGCTTGTACCACAAAGAATGGTGCAAAGTGCAGCTTGCACCAAAAAATGTGCCGGGAGCAATTCACAAAGGTTGTCTATGTCAAAAGCAGGCTACCTGCACCAAGGGGGCTTGTAGCAGCCTTGTGCCATGAAAAGGGCTGTGGCATGGTGCTAGGGGCTTGTGGCAGATGCAGGTTTCAATCCTCTAAATCGGGATTCACAAAACCCTCCCAGATGGCAAATTTCTTAGTACCATTAGATCAGCCAGGGCTGCTCTAAGGGTACTTAGAAGGTGTGTTGTCTGGGAGAGCGTAAACATTGCAGAAATGTGCCACAGTCCCACCCCAGCCCCAATCTCTTTACAAATAAAATTAATGTCCCTGGTGGCCAGCATCCACCCCCTGCTTGATCTCCTTACAAATAAAATTAATTCATGTTCTGGTCACTAGCAGCCCCCTTAGCCCCAATCTCCTTACAAATAAAACTAATTCATGTTTCTGGTGGCTAATGGTCCTCCCACCCTGATCCTCTTCTACTAAACAAATCACATCCCTGGCCTTCTAATAGACCCCTTCCTATCCCCAATGTCCCCATAAATAATTAAATAACTTTCCTTGGTGGTCTAGCGGATCTCCTCCCTATCTCCGATCTCCAAGAAATAATTAAATAATGTACCTTCATTGTCTAGTGGACCCACTCACCCCCACCTCAGCAGGCAGTGCCCCACCACCCCACTTCCCCTGTCCCATCCTCAAGCCGGCGCCAGCACAGCCCTCTCTCACCACCACGGTCGGTGCCAACTGAGCTGTCAGAGGCATACTGTATATGTACGTGCTCATTGATTGACAGATCACCCAACAAGGGAATTGAGGTATGGTGAGGACTGCTAGCCACAAGGGACATGAATTAATTTTATTTGTAAGGAGATCAGGGCTGGGGGTACTGAAAGCCACCAGGGACATGTGTTACATTTATTTAAAAGGTGAACGGGCTGGGGCACTAGCCACCAGGGCTGCTGTCCATGGTGCTATTGCCACAGAGCCACCTCATGGCTTGCGGCACACCTTCCAGATGCACCCTATTTGGCACAGGACCATGGCTGCCACAAGCTGTAGGACTTTGCTGCCGGGACCCTTCTTGATAGTGAATCAGGCACAGGGTCCTTGGTGCATCAGCAGTCGGTGAAAGCAGCCTTTGATACAGCTTGCACCAACCTTTGGGAACTGGACCCCTCAAGTTCTGTTTGCTGTCATGGAAACAGTTTACAAACTGATCTAATTCATCTTCTGTACCATGCAACACCATCAGGATGTCATCCATACAGGAAAAGTAGACATTTGGGTGACCATATCACACATAGTTTGCAACTGTTTCATACACCAAAAACATGGTTGCCACCATTACCAAAAGGTAGCCACTGCTGTGGCAGGTGTAAGTATTGTTGTGTAATACAGGTCATTGATCACTTTAAAATCAGCTCTACTAGACAGGTATTCCTAATAACCCATTTTATCAATTTTGATACCATATATTTGATTTACAAAGCAGAATGTGTATGTGGTAAATTTTACATTGGTAAAAGTAAACGAACGCTAAAAGGGAGGATGGAGGTCATATGCGGCAGTAACAAATGCCAATAT
The DNA here is from genome assembly GCA_016271365.2 of Neoceratodus forsteri. Classification (NCBI taxonomy): domain Eukaryota; kingdom Metazoa; phylum Chordata; order Ceratodontiformes; family Ceratodontidae; genus Neoceratodus; species Neoceratodus forsteri. Next base: position 1,267,031,907 of record CM028131.1, on the reverse strand, counting down.
GGAATATGTACTAGCCTCATCATGTACTGACTTCAATATCTCCTTGGAACATAAACTTTCATTTATGGATGCAGAAAAGGTGTTTATTGGACCAAGGTGGCAATATTGATGCACTTCTGTTGAAAAGAGAAGCATACTGGATCTTCCAGATGAGTCAAATCTTTTGTGATTACCATCTATTAAAGTGTGGCTAATGAATGTTTTTAAATTGATAAAAAGGAAAATGGGGTTGTCAACATTGGTGCACCTGTATCAAATTGAGCAGCACATTGGATCTTTTAGATCAAAGCCTAAAAGCCCCAAATCCCCCTGGTCCTGTTATTGTGTATACTGAGTGTGTTTTTATTGTTGTTATGTAATGTAAATGGTCCTTTTGATATTTCACTGCTTTTGTATATCAATTTGGGGTGTTGACACTTTGTATTTATTGCATGGTCACTTTAATTATGCAGTGGAGCAATTTGTCCATCTAGTTACCTCCTCCTATGTCACCTGGTATTTCCAGGTATGACAGGTATGAAAGTAAATGATGATACTGTGATGCTCACTCTTGATAAAGTTCCATCAGAGAAGTGAAACTTTGAGTTTTTTTGCTGCACCTTGTGTCTTTTGCTAAATAAAATATTGGAACAGAAGCTCATGTACTAGAGCCTTGCTTTATTTGACTGTGCTGTGAGTTGCCAGGTTTCCTCTTTGCTTGTCTGTCTACCTATTGTGATGCACCACACCTGCTGAACTGCCTTTACCCATCTCCTCTGTAACTGTTTTGGACTTTGCTCGTGTGAAACACTGAACTTTTCAAATCATTTGGCGACTTTTTCTACAGTTTAAGAATGGAGCCTGCATCTACATCATCAGCTCTGACACAAGGTACATTGTTTGAGGACCAGTTGTTTGCTAAACCTGTTTTTTTCACCTGTTGAGGATACCAGTGTGGTTGTGAGAGAGACCAATGCAGTGAGTGAAGCAACAATTGTAAGACGGCTAACTATTAAAGAAGCATTCATTGAATATGAACGGGTAACATGCACAGCCCGCAGAGTTGTGTGGCAACAAGTTACTATGCAGAGATCTTTGGACATAAAACAGGTTCCAAGAGGGCTGAGAATACTCAAGTTTCCCTTTTACGGGAAAGACTATGATGAATTTTTTGAGCCCTGGAAAACAGAAATCCATGACTCATCATTGCAGCTAATGCGACTGATTGTGAAGGATTCTGAATTAGTTCAGCAGAGATTAGCAGTTAAACTAAAAGAAAAGAACAACATTCTGGAATTTAAAGATTCACCTGAATTTCAGACCTTAAAGGAAAATCTAAAAATTGTCATTGAAAAATTGGAAGAAAAACTTAGAGCTTACAAAGAAAAAGAGTTTTTGAGAGATGAACGAGATTACCAGCATGGATGGGTATTTGATTGGAAGAAACATAAAAACACAGGCATAACCCTTAAATTCATCCTAAAAAATAAATGCCTCAGAATCTACCAATAATACAGAACAAAATACAGATAATGACTCAGAGGCATTATCCATCTTTGTAGAAGATCCAGATTCAATCCTCCACTCCAGAGAGCCTGCTGAGATGTAGCCCGTGGTTAACGAGATTTGTGGAGCCAAAAAACAGCAAAACGCACAAGGAGAGGTTGAAGGCGCCACAGGAACAAGGGGCAGAGGCAGGGGCAGGAATTACAGGGGATGCAGAGTACAGAACTGGTCAAGTCAGAGGCAAGGGGGCTATTGTAACTACAGGAATGAACTATGTCAAATATCAGTAACCCTTGCTGTGCCGCTGGTGTGTATACACATCCTAGAAACCTATACTTTCTAAATCATCTGGCAGCCTAAGGGTTAATTTATCCAATTATGACTTAACATCAGCAGAATTATCTGTTTTAGAGAAGGGCCTTAAATTTGTTCCTATCAATAATATTAATCTATTTGAAACAACAGCTGATTTTCAAAGACTGGCGAGGAATTTGAGTTTGAAGTGTTTCTTTGAACCCGTAAATACCGCTGAACAAGACCAACAGACTGTGAGTAAGGAAAGGGAGGGCAGTGGTACATTAATGATGTCACAAGATGATCAAGTGATACTAAACAAAAAATGTTGACTGAAATCCACTTTAATGCCACCAACCAATCCAATGGTCAGTAGCTTCCCTAAATCCTGTGAGAGGGACTTGGAAGCCATCAGAGCCAGAGATTTTGTACCAAGATTTGTCAATATGTCTACTGAAGTGGTTTCCATTCCAGAACCACTGTGATTTCCTAGGCCTTCCATCGTCCAGTTCACGGCCTGGTGCAGGTTTCAAACCCTGTACCCTCCTCACTGCGGTGGGCACCCTACCACTGCACCATCATCTCAGCTCTACTTACTAACCCCTTTCCATCTCTTTTAAGCCAAAGAAACACCCCCTAACTCTATTATGTTCCCGCTATTGCTTCTTCTCCTTACAGCTGGCCCAAGGCCCCACTCCCATATTCCTCCACCCACTCACCCCTACCTCCCCCCTCCAATGCCTACCCTGCACCCCCGATAAGTAATGCACGGTCCCACCAACAGTAACCTCACCTCGCATAACATACCTTCCACCACCAGCCCGGCGATTCTGCACCTGGGCCTCCCTCCTCTCACCTGGCTAGCCCCTGGCCTTAGGTCCCTACCCATTCTTACTGTAAAATGATGTCCCCACCCAGTCTTAGCCTCTGTATACTGAAACTCCCAAAATATGCCATTCTACATTATACTCTTCTTCTACTCTCTGGAAATGTCAACCCCAAGCCAGGCCCCCCTTATTTCCTCAACTCCTTTGGTACTAAACATAATGGGCTCCACACAGCCTCTCTCAATATCTGCAGTCTGCAAAAAAAATTCTCCTCCCTCCAAGGCTGGTTTGCACAGCACTCGCCTGATATCTTGGCCCTAACTGAAACCTGGCTTACCAGTGGTACCCCTGACTCTGCAGTAGCCTTAGATGGCTATTAATTTTTCCATGCTGATCGGCTCTCTAAAAGAGGTGGTGGTTGCACCTTTTATATAAAAAATACACTTCGAACTACCCATGTTAACCTCCCCTCCCCTGAACAGGAAGCCCAAATTCTTACAATTAAATTGCTCCTTGGAGACCCAGGAAAAACCCTATACCTCTCTGTGGTCTATATTCCCCCCAGCAACCAAAAGTTCACTTTCAAAACCATCCTAGACCACATTACACAACTCCTCCCCCCAAAAATGAAGTCATCCTGGTTGGCGACTTCAACATCAATTGGCTCTCCCCCTCCTCCTCCTCTCATTTCCATGATTCTTCCTTAGCCCTTGACCTCACCCAAGTTGTTCAATCCTCTACCAGGCTAAATGACAATACAGGCAATGCGACCCTTCTTGACCTCATCTTTACTAACAGACCCAATAATATCTCTTGAGTTAAGGGTCTTCCTAATGCCATCAGTGACCACTCTCCAGTTGCCTGTTGGTGGTCCAATAAAATCCCCACCGCACCTGACCCCTCCCTCCAGCAACTACTAAAATGAGGCTCCCTCTCGTCTCAAGTCCCACCTTCGGACATGTGACTGGACCCCAATTGACAGGGCTGAGAGTGTTGATGCTGCACTATCACACTTCATTGCCACTTTCAATGCTGCCTGTGAATGCTACGCCCCTCTCACTGAGATCTTCACAAAAAAACAAGACACCCCCTGGATCTCTCAGGCCCTCCTGGATATGATATGGCACCATGACAATCTCTGGCACAAAGCCATTGACTCTCATCTCCCGAGCAATAGGCAGCTCTACAGAGAGGCCAGAAATGTGTGTACCTGGGCCATTCACCAGGCCAAGGCATCCCACTATAAAGCAGCCCTAACTTCCTTCTGGGGCTCAGGTCATGACTTTTGGAAAATATTAGAGAACTTGGTGGGAAAAACATCCCCCCCCCGCTCAACTATCCACTGGTGGGACTAGTACCCAAGACCCCCTCGTGATAGCTAACATCCTAAACACCACTTTCTCTGACCTTGGTGAAGTCCTGCCCCCAACTTCTTTGACCTTCCACCAGCTCATCCCCCTCCCTCCCCTCTGCCAAATATACCCCCTTTTCATCTCCGTATCTTGTCACCCAATCAAGCCAAGAAATACTTATCCAAATTTCTGGCCAAGTCCAGGTATAGTAATGACTCCCAGGATCTAAAACTCTTATGTCTTACTCTTGATGAAGTCTTCCTCCCCCTTACTAAAATTCTCAACAAATCCCTCTGCCTCAGCCAATTTCCATCACCTTGGAAGCAAGCTGTCATAACCCCAATCCTAAAGAGTGTTGACAAAACCTCCCCTAATAACTATAGACCCATATCCATACTGCCCTGCCTCAAAGGCATTAGAAAAAGTTGTAGTCAACCAGCTCATGCACTACCTATCAGATCACGATCTCCTCTGCTCAGAACAACATGGCTTCCATAGGGGCCATAGTACAACCACCGCCCTCATTGAATACATCTACATCCATCAAACCATGACCATGGGCTTATAGTCAGCTCTCTTTATATTGACCTCACTAAGGCCTTTGACATGGTCAATCATATCTTGCTCCTTCACTATCTACCTGCCCTTGGACTCTCCTGGGAAACCATATCCTGGTTCGCAGACTACCTAGCTGGTAGGAGTCAATGTGTCAAAACTGTCTCCATCCTCTCCGACTGTCACCCTGTCCTATCTGGTGTCCCAAAAGGCTCCATCCTGGGCCTACTCCTCTTTAGCATATTTTTGAATGCACTACCTAAGGCCTGCTCAGGTAGACTTCTCTTATATGCTGATGATGCTGTCATTTTCAGCAGTCACCAGCACCCCCTCTCCCTCCAAAACTCTCTCCAAAATTACTTCTTGGAGGCCGAAACCTGGTTTCAGGACCACAGGCTTATATTTAACCACAAAAAAACAAAATCTATGATTTTTGCCCATCGCCCGAGTTCTCACTCTGGATCAGCCCTTTCCATTGTCAACCCGCTGGGTGACACGTTAGAACAGGCTGACATCTTTAAATACCTGGGCATAACTTTAGACACATCTCTCTCCTTTCATAAACATGTTCAGCTTCTAGCCACCTCTCCCAACACTAAACTTGGTCTCCTCTATCGCCTCAAGCATTATCTCCCCTTAAAGCCATCTGTGTTGCTGTGTCTTCCTCTGTACTCTCCATTATGGACTATGACATTGTTATATATGGCTCCGCTGATCAGACAGCCTTTAAGCAGCCTTAAAATCACCCTAAACAAAGCTTGTCGTCTTATCACAGGCTGTGACAGATCTACCCATACCTGTGAACTATATAGACAGTCCCAGTGGTTAAACTTTGATGTGAGGCTTAAATATCACACCTGCCTCCTATCCAAGAAAATCCTTCTCAGTCTTGCTCCCCCAGGGCTTATCCCCCTACTCCAACCTGCCCCCTCAAACAGATCCACCAGAAGTGCTGCCAAGTCTCTTATAGCTGTCCCACACTGTAGGAGCTCCCTTGCCCAAAGAGCCTTCCAGTGTCGGGCCCCTAAATGGCTTGTTTGCACTAGGAATAGTGGTGCTCCTTCCAACAACAAATGTATTTCAAAACAGGTAGGCACTCACCAACCAGATAAGTAAACCATGGGCTCCAAACTTGCAAAAAACTCCAAATGTATTCCAAATACATCTTGTTGCACGCTTAGGTGTGCAACAAGATGTATTTGGGATAAAGTTTGAGTTTTTTTTGCAAGTTTGGAGCCCGTATGTTACTTATCTGGTTGGTGAGTCCCACCTGTTTTGAAATATGCCCCTAAATGGCTTAATGAGCTCCCCCCACCCATCATACATGAAACAAAACTAGGTCCTTTCAAGATCCACCTCAAAAACCTGCTCCTTTCGCTGTCAATTTGTGACTGTCCCTAGTCCTACCTCCTCCACCCTGCATTCCCTATACTCACCCTCCCCACCTAGTCCCTAGTTTCCCTCCTTCTTTTCACTACTTGAACTTACCTGCAACTCATCCAATACTATGTCTGGTAAAAGTTTCAGAGTCTCTCTGCTTATCTAAGATTTGACGATGGGCCTGTACTGCCCTAAGGCTTTACTTACTACTTACTGTATGACTAATTGCTATGTATTTATGTTTCTCCTATATAACTTCCTATGTATCTATGACATGGAACCTTTGCAAAGGAGTCTATGACTCAAAGGTGTACTTCGATTATTGTAATAAATAAATAATGTGCTTAATCAGCTTGAATATAATAGTGACATTAAACACAGAAACATAGAAAAGTGATGGCAGAAAGGAGACCTTGGGTCCATCTAGTCTGCCCAAGATTGTCCAAGACCTTTTATAGGTCCCGGGATCTAGCCCCCTCTTCTGAATTTTACCCTTCCCTAATCCCACAGTTCCCCCTTGAGTCCTTGCTGTATCCCACCTCTTTTTGAAAGCTGTTATGGTTCTTGCACTCACCACTTCCACTGATAAGCCATTCCAGGGCTCCACCACTTTTCTATGAAAAATGCTTACTTTATATTTTCTGAAGCTCCTGCCCGTAGCTTCCATTCATGCCCCTGGTGGTTGAGCTGGTGACCCTTTGGAATAGTTCTGTGTATGGTACCTTATTAATGCCTCTCAAGAACTTGAAAAGCTCAGTCATATCCCCTTTCTCCTTCTTGTTTCCTCAGAGAACAAGTTTAGCACCTTTAGAGTTCCTTGTACAAGAGACCAAGGAGGCCCTGTATCATCTTGGTTGCTTTTCTCTGCACAGCCGCCAGCCTATCCCTATCCTTCTGAAGGTGTGGATTCCAAAACTGGACGCAGTACTTCAGGTGGGATCTCACCAGAGACTTGTAGAGTGGGAGGATCACGTCCTTGCTCCTGCTGTCAAATCCTCTCCCAGTGCACCCCAGCATTCTATTTGCCTTGCTGTAATCTTTGTTGCATTGGCTTGATCATTTAAGGACATCACATATGATGACCCCTAGATCCCTTTCTTCCTGAAAGGTGTTGAGTTTGACCCAGTTGAGCCAGTAATCCCTCCTCGGATTCCCTTTACCCCAAAAGCATGTGCAGTCAGTGAACAAGGAGGGCTAAAATCCTCAGAAAACTAGGGGGGTCTGGGGGCATGCCCCCCAGGACACTTTTTTAAATCTCATTGTAAATGGTGCATTTTCCTGCAGTTTAGAGCTAAGTAAGAATCCACCATAGCCCAGGATGGAGCACAGCCCTGCGCCCTCAAGTTACAGCTGTGGCACAGCAGCCAGCCTCCCAGTTCCGCCTCACCACTCCACCTTCTCAGGTTGGACTCGGATGGAGAAACAGTTAAAACTGTATTTTTACAGGTTTGGGGACTTGGACGATCTGATCATTAAAACAAATGGTTCCAGGGTTGATATTACTAAGCCACTGCAGTCAATGTGACACTCTGTGGCTCTGCAATTGCAGTTTGGGTATTTACTTGCAGAGATCAAAAAAAAAATGTTTAGAAAATAGATATTATACAAAGGATATTTAGTGTCATTCAGGTGGGAGACTCTAACCCAAGTGTGACAATTGCTGTCCTGAAATCCTCCAGCTATGCAGGTGACCAGTCCAACACTTGCCTGTGGCGGTAATAAATTACCGAGTATGGACAGGTGTGTCAACATCCGGGGTTAACATGCATAGAGTTAGGCGGAACATATTCCTCCCCATAAAACTGGCTAGATAGCACAGGTCAAAAAACACAAGAGTTTCTGGAAGAAATCTGAGAAAGACTTGAAAACTCACCACATCTGATGCCAGAATCAATAAAAGTGGCGTAAGATGTTGCGAGTTTTCAGTGAGCTGTAGTCCAACTTGTAGGACCTTATTTTATTTTTAGTCTTGGTTATCCTTATTTTAGATCCATTTGTGTGACAAAACACTTAACATGGGGAAACACATCTTTCTTTAGGACAATATTTTCTCTAAAGCAAAGCAGGTCATAAGATTGATCCTCTTCCAAAACAACACTAGATCAGACATAACCTTAACATCGTGCTGCCCCCAGTGATGTACATTTTGAGCATGTACCAATTATACATCGGCACTGTTCTTCCTTCCTTCGCTGCACTCAATCCTCCACACAGTCTTGGGTTCGCTGCTGCAGTCAGTGTCAGTCACAGCAGGCTCTGGATCAGTTTGCCGGGGGGGGGGGGTCTGGTCTGGAAGTTTCAGGATCAGGATGGGTAAGGATTTCATGACAACTAATTGCTGGCAACAGATATAACTCAGTTCCACCACATTCTGCACTGTCAAATCACACATGCGTGTAAAAACTGAATGATCTGTCAATGTCATACACTGAAAGGCCAGACTGGGCGTGACATGACAGCATTCAGGTTTTTTCACCCGCGGATGCGCAGCATGGGACTTGCATGTTTACACAGTTGCTTTTCAAAAAAAAACTAGTTAGTGAAAATCAGAGTGCCAAGCCCAAAACCCAGAAAAAAGAGCACTTAAAGGAAAACCCACCTGGACAAAAAAACAAAAACAATAATGATTAAAATCTGGTGGGAGGATGCATTTTAACAGGGAGGTGAGGCCAGGGTCACCCGCTCCCACGCACACCTATGCTTTACCCAGATGCAGCACTTTATGCTGCTTTGCATTGAACTTCAGCTCCCAGATGTTAGACCATCTTTCTAGCCTTTATAAGTGGTTCTGAAGTTCCGTAATTGCCTCCACGTTCTCAAACGTACCGCCCAGTTTAATATCATCTGCAAAGAGTTTAAACTTGCCCTGAATGCTTACACCTAAGTCACAAATAAACATATTAAACAGGACAGGGCCTAAGACTGATCCCTGGGAACACCACTAGTGACTCTACCTTCACTTGACCTCACCCCGTTGACAACTACCCTTTAACTACCCTTTGGGTTTTTATCCCTAAGCCAATTCCCCACCCACCTGATTAAGCTTTCAGCAATGCCTGCTTTTTAGCAGGCACTTGTGCAGTACTGAATTAGAAAGCCTTGTCGAAATCAAAGTAGAGAGGAGGTCCACTGGGTGTCCTTATCCATTTCCTTAGTTACTTAGTCAAAAACATGTAAGAGTTAGTCTGGCACAACCTGCCCACAATGAAACCATGCTGTCTGTCATCCTGGAGATTGTTCTTATCTCGTATCCTGATAACTAGGGTTCCCATTAATTTCCCCATGACAGATGTGAGGCTGGCGGCCTGTAATTGTAATCAAACAGGTTGATATGGGTGGCAGTGTGGTTATGTTTAATACTTTGATTATATTGCTGAAGTAAACAACAGTTAGAAAATTAACAATTCTATTGTGGTTTTACCTAGCGACCAATCTCACTTTTAAGAAGGAAATTGATGCATATATTGATACAGCATATGCAACAGGTATCATTGATAAAGACACCAAAAAATTCCTTATTACTGAGCATCCAATGAGGGCAACAATATACTTGTTGCTAAAGGTTCTCAAATCACTAATTTCACCTCCAGGGCACCCCATTATCTAGGGGATACATTTGTTGACTGAATCTTTGTCTCACTATATTGATTATTATATAAAGCGTTTTGTTCTGAACCTCTGCTCATAAGTTAGGGATTCCAGAGAGATTTTACAATACCACAGAATATCTACATTAAAGAATCATTTTTATTAGTGACACTTGGTGTAGAATCACTGTATACAAATATTCCTCATCAGGAAGGATTAAAAGCTGTGGTTGTCTATTGTGATAGGATGGAAGAGGGATTATTGCCCCCCTACTGATTTTTTGGAAATGTTAGCAAAGTTTGTGTTGGAATTTAATACATTTACTTTTCTGGGAGACTACTGTTTACAGATAAGTGGTACTGCTATGGGGGCAACTTTGGCCCCCAGTTTTGCAAATTTACACCCAGGACTTTGGGAAGAGCATGTTATTTATCAACAGTCTGCAAATCTATTCTATAACAAGACAGAGTTATGGAAATGCTGTATAGACAACATCCTGATGGTGTGGCAGGGTACAGAAGATGAATCAGCTCAGTCTGTAAACTAGTTGCATGATAACAATCAGAACTTGTGATTTCTGTAACAAAAAATTGCACTAGTGTTTCTTTTCTGAATATCTGCATTATTAAAAATCAGGAGCAGAGAAAGGAAATCAGTTTGTTTCTTAAACCAAGAGAGGGGAACACTATTCACTTAGCAAGCTCCTGCCATCCCCGCCACACCATCAAAAACATTCCTGTGGGACAGTTCCCAAGAGTAAAATGGAACTGTAATCAGGATGTCATGTTTGAAGCCCATGGAAAGGTTTTAGCCCATAGATTTGCTTCTGGGGGTATTCTGGACAAGATTTTGAAGAAGCCTATCAAACGGCTGCATAGCCCAGTAGAAGTGACTTATTGGTACCAAAATCAAGAACTGATGAACAGGGAACATGCCTTAATTTTGTTAGTACATTTAATACACAGTCTAATACTGTGGAAGGAATCATAAAAAATAATTGGGATATTTTGCATGCAGAACCAAGATTAGACAAGTATACTGCACAGCTTCCATGCATGGTTTTTAGGAGAGGCAGAAATCAGAACTTGAGATTGTGTATGTTTTGGGTGACCATATCACATATAGCTTGGAACCATTTGATAGACCAAAAACATGGTTGCCACCCCTGTGGCAGGGGTAAGTATTATTGTGTAATACCAATCAGTGATCACTTTAAAAATCAGACACATATTCCCAAAAATCCATTTTATTAATTGCGATACTACATATTTGATTTACAAGCAGAATGTGTATGTGGTAAATTGTACATTGGTAAAACTAAATGAAAGCTCAAGAAGAGGGTGGGGGGAATCATATGGGGGCAGTAATAAATGCCAATATTAACTATGACTAGCCCATCATGTACTGACTTCAGTATCTCCCTCAGAACATAAACTTTCATTTCTAGGTATTGAAAAGGTGTTTACTGGACCAAGGGGTGGCAATATTGATGCACTGCTATTGAAAAGAGAAGCATACTGGATCTTCCACACAACAGCCACAAATCCCCCAGGTCTTAATGACAGATTTGAAGCTGCTGTACTTTTGTGATTACCTTCTGTAAAAGGTAGCTAATAAATGTTTTTTAACCCTTGCTGTGCCGCCGGCATGTATACACATCCTAAGAACCTATATGTTCTAAATCTTCTGCAACCTAAGGGTTAAATTGATAAAACAAGAGGAGGATGTTAACACAGGTGTGCTTGTATCAAATTGAGCAGCACATTGGATCTTTTAGATCGAGCCTAAAAGCCCAAAAATCCTCATGTCCTATTATTGAGTACATACTGTGTGCGTTATTATTATTATGTAATGTAAATTGTCCTTTTTGATATTTCACTGCTTTTGTGTATCAGCCTGGGGTGTTGACACATTTGTATTTATTGCATGGTCACTTTAATTATGCAGTGGAGCAATTTGTCCATCTAGTTATCTCCTTCTGTGTCACCTGGTATTTCCAGGTATGACAGGTATGAAAGAAAATGATGATACTGTGATGCTCACTCTTAATAAAGCTTCTGTCAGAGAAATGAAATGTTGAGTTTTTTTGCCACACCTTGCGTCTTTTGCTAAATAAAATATTGGAACTAATGTTTGTATAGCAGAGCCTTGCTTTATTTGACTGCGCTGTGAGTTGCCTGGTTTTCTCTTTGCTTGTTTGTCTGCCTACAGTGATGCCACCACCTGCTGAGCTGCCTTTACCTGTCTCCTCAGTCATGTGACATATTTTGGCCAATGAGGTTACAGGATTTTATGGCCCATTTTATAATACCATAACAATGTGCAGTCTGTCTGTGTAACATCATATGCAGAAGTGAAACAGAGAAGTTCCCTGTCCAATAAACCTTTTATCTTTCACCTTACTTTTCCTTGGAGTCTGTTGCTGCACCTCAGATAAGACTTCAATATACCAGATGTGGACTGGAGCATCCCAGCAGCAGCATCAACTAGGAGTAGATTTATCCTGGACTCCCTTCAGGGTGCCTTCCTCAAGCAACTGGTCATGGAACCAACTCGGCAGAAGGCAATACTGGACCTTGTGCTCACAAACAGGGACAGTGTGATGGGGGTAACAGTGGGGGAGCACCTGGGTAACAGTGACCACCAGTCATTGTGGTTTGAAATCACAGAAAGACAGAACCAAACCACACAAAAACACGTATCCTGGATTTTAGGGGGCAGACTTTGGGAAATGGGAGATGCCTGAAAGAGGCATTAAGGGAATGGGACAGGAATCAGGGATTGAGGAACAGTGGGCAGTATTTAAAATGGGGATTATAAGAACAACAGAATTATGCATTAAGCAGGTTAGGAAGAGGAAAGAAAGAGGAGACCATTATGGTTTTCCAAAGAGGTAGCAAAGAAAGTGAAAGCCAAAAGACTGCATTCAGGCAATACAAAAGACACAGGCAGAAGGGGATAGGGAGAAGTACCAGGAGAAACAAAGGAGGCAGGAAGGTCAGTAAGGGAAGCCAAAGCTCAGACAGAAGAACACATTGCAAAATCAGTGGTTAAGGGACAAAACCTTTACAGGTACATAAGTGAAAAAGAAGGACAAAGGGAGGATAGTTAGACTGAAGGGGAGGATGGAGCAGCGTGGAGGATGACAACAGTAAAGCTGACATATTGAACAGGTATTTCTGCTCAGTCTTTACTAAGGAAGAGGGGGGTAATGGGTCTGAAGGGAGTACAAGGGGTGAGAATGGTGCAGAAATGGACACAAGTCCCTTTACACGAGAAAGGTCCTGAAGGAACTGGAAGTAATAAGAGTTGACAAAGCAATGGGGCCAGATGGGGTGCACCCCAGGGTCCTTAAAGAACTGAGAGAGGTGGTGGCTGAACCTCTGGCTATCCTGTTCAGCCAATCACTGGAAACAGGGGAGGTACCCAAAGACTGGAGGACAGCAGATGTAGTCCCCTTATACAAAAGTGGGAACAAAGAGGAAGCAGGGAACTACAGACCAGTCAGCCTCACCTCGGTAGTGGGAAAAGATCATGGAAGCACTACTGAAGGAGAGATTGGTGGAACATCTGGTTGTCAATGGACTACAGGACCCAAGGCAGCATGGTTTCACCAGGGGGAGGTCATGTCAGACCAACCTCATTGAATTTTTTGACTGGGTGACTAGGGAGGTGGATCAGTGGAGGGCAGTGGACATGGCCTATCTGGACTTCAGCAAGGCCTTTGACACTGTGCCACATAGAAGACTATTACACAAACTGGGGAATATGGGTGTGGGCAGGACAGTAGTGTGGTGGGTAGGTAACTGGCTGGGTGGCAGGACACAGAGGGTGGTGGTAAATGGCTGTCACTCCACAGAGGGAAGAGTGACCAGTGGGGTACCACAGGATCAGTGCTGGGACCGTCCTATTCAACATCTTCATCAGTGACATTGCACAGGATAGAAGGCAGAATTTCACTGTTCGCTGATGACACAAAGCTCTGTAACAGAGTAGACACACCAGAGGGTATAGACAGAATGAGAAGGGACCTGCAGAAACTTGAAGAATGGTCAAGGGTTTGGCAGTTGAAATTCAATGCAAAGAAGTGCAAGATAATGCATATGGGAACAAAACCCTGGCACAATATATCAGTTGGGGGTGAGGATATAGCATGCACCAAGCAGGAAAGGGATCTTGGGGTTGTCCTCTGATGACCTCAAGGTAGGGAAACAGTGTGACAAGGCATCAGGTAAAGCAAATAGGATGCTGGGATGTATAGGCAGGGGCATCACCAGCAGGAAAAGAGAGGTCATAATTCCGCTATACAAGACACTAGTGAGGCCCCACCTGGAGTACAGTGTACAGTTCTGGAGACCATACCTACGTAAGGACATAGACAGGGTAGAGAAGGTTCAGAGGAGGGCAACAAAGATGGTGCATGGGTTGCATCACAAATCCTATGAAGACAGGTTGAAGGAACTGAACATGTACTCCCTGGAGGAGAGGAGGGAGAGAGGGATATGATAGAGACATACAAGTATCTTACAGGGAGGAACAGGGTGCAGGAAAACACTATTTTAAGCGAAAAAGATGTTTCAGGACTAGAGGCATGGGATGAAGTTGGAGGGAGGACGATTCAGAGGAAACATGAGAAAGAATTTCTTTACAGAACGGGTGGTGGACAAGTGGAACACCCTGCCAGAGGAAGTGGTGGGGCTGAACAATCACAGGATTTAAGAATGCATGGGATAGACATAAAGGAATTCTAGAGGTCAGGGGTAAGGGGAAATAGACTTCTAGGAAAACAAACTGAACTTACAAGCTCAAATGGGCAGACTAGGTGGGCCATAGGCCCTTATCTGCCGACACTGTCTATGTATCTATGTATCTATACCAGGATATTAGGAGGTCTGGATACAGTAACTAGATCTGGGATGTTCAGGTTTGTAAGAGGTCCAACAGAGATGCCCAGTTCCATGTCAAGTGAGTGAAATGCAACACAGTGTGGTAAAAAACAGAGTGGGCAAAACACCGCAAAACCAAAACCGTGCCTTGCAAACCCCCCAAAAACAAAAACAGTGCAGATGTGAAAACAAAAACAGCGCAGATAGCGGACTCAAGCAGATTTATTATTACAACTCCATGCCACCATGGCTCACAACAAAATACATTAACAGTGGACTCACACAGATAGTGCACTCAAACAGATTTATTATTACAACTCCACATCACCGCTGGCATGCTCAATGCATCACCACTGCAGGCAGCTTCAGGTAATGGCAGAAAGTCACATGGTTATGCACTATTTTGTATGCTGCGCTTTTCTGCCTTTTGACATGTTCACCATCTGGTATTGCTACACTGTTTTCTCTCCACAGTTGATGTGCTACTGAGGTGCCCTACTTCAGCTCCAGTCTACAGTTTCCATAAAAGTTACCCAGATGGGCAGCTTAGATGAGAGGCATCAAAGGCTGTGAAAGATAAGGCATACTTAGACCCCCACAGCTGAGACAGCTCCCTGTCCTCTACCACTGGATTCAGTGATTCATTTCCTTCCTACACAGGAACTTACAGAAAAGGTTAGATGAGCAATTAATTCTGCAGCATCACCTGCCTGAAATTATCCTACAACCTTAGTGCTAGTGCTGTTTGGATAGTATCAGACTGAATCAGAAACCCTCCAATATCACTGATTTATTCATATATTAGATGGTGTCCATCTACTGGATCCTATCACCTAGGATCCAGTCAGATACCATCTATCTGATGAACGAGAAACATAGAATTTGATAGCAGATAAGGACTGTGACACCTAGTCTGCCCATTTCCCTACCTAATGGATAAGCTGCAGATCCTAGTTAACCAACAGCCTACTTCCTCCTACCCCCCACTAGAATTGCCTTATGTCTGTCCCATGCAATCTTGAATTCCCCCACTGGTTTTGACTCTACGACCTCCTCAGAAAGGCTGTTCCATGTATCCACAGCCCTCTCTGTGAAGAAATACTTCCTCACATTACCTCTGAGCTGTCCCGCCTCTATCTTCAAATTATGCCCACTTGTTTTTGCACGTCTCTTTTTCTGAAAGATGCTACCCTCATGGACTTTGTTGATTCCCTTGAGGTATTTGAAAGTTTCTATCATGTCCCCCTCTCCCTCCTGTCCTTGAGGCTATACATCTTTAGTTCCTTTAGTCTTTCTTCATATGTCTTCTGATGCAGACCCTGCATCATTTTGGTTGCCCTCCTCTGGACAGCCTCCACCCTTTCTATGTCTTTGCGGAGATGGGGTCTCCAGAACTGTACACAGTACTCCAGATGTAGTCTTACCAACTGTCTGTACAGAGGGCCAACAACTTCCTGTTTTCTACTGCGACTATTCATGATCCAAGACAGACATCTGACCTCAGATCCCACCCTCTGGCCTCAGATTCCACTGTCTAACCTCTGATCCCATCATCTGACCTTAGATCTGAAATCAGAAATTGGTCAGATAGAATCTCAGATATGGAGTCAGAAAGATGGACTATCCATCAGACTTCAATAGGATGGTCAAAGCACTGTAATGGCATCACTACTCATTGTCCTTATGGCTGTTCACTGGGCAACACCATATTAGAAGCATTGGGGTGATGAGGAATTCCCTGACTAGCAAAACCCACCCTCACACCACCATTCTCATCATCATCTGATCCAGTCCCCTATAGAAGACACAAAACAGTCCTGCATTTTATTAGCAGAGTTGTATTCCCTTGTGGAACTTTTTGTAGGCATACACTGCTTCTGGGCTTGAAGATCCAGGATAGGATGAAGCGCTACTGTCTTCTTTGGTACTAGGAAGTATTTGGAGTAGCACCCCAGATTTTGTTCTGGCAGGTGCACCATCTGGATTACTGTTTTTGCCAGCAAAGCACTGTATTGTATTTGTATTGTAGTTATTTGTTTTAGCAGGGAGAGGCTCCATTGAGTGATTCTCATTTACAAGGGGGTCCTGGTAAGGGCAACCAAAGTTACAACAATAAAAATACAGAGAACTGTATTCAGAACATAACTGTGATGGATATGTGACTGTGACACAAGCACAGTGACAGGATAGCTATACAGTATATTTTTAAACAAGAGATCCAGAAGAATAAATGATGCACAAACATGAACACAGGGCAGAAAGATGATGGGAAGTGCAGTGATGGCAAAACATAATACCACAAAAGTAATCATATTCATACCATAATCATAATCTAACGGCAGATACAAATGTCTGTACAGTGCTATCAAGTGTAACCCTCCACTGAGCCAGGTCCCACATATCACCCCTTCTTCTGCTCACTCCAGCCTCTGAGTACTGTCAGCTTGGTGGGGGACCAAAGAAGCAGTGTCACAGCTGCAAAGGCTGTTATTTGTGGTACAGAGTGTGCCCATATGTTGCTGCTGATTGCGGCCACCAGCAACATCCCCTCTGGCACTTTGGAGCCCCAGGGACTCCAGTTTGCTTCAAGTGGCCTGGAGAGACACTAGACAGGGAGAAGAGGCTATTTGTTTTAGTGCTATTTGTGCCCATGTTCATTGTGGCTTTGGCTACACTTCAAATGGGGAGCCACCTGTCACTTTGAATGGCGTGCACATTTGCATTCTGTATGAGTGGGGATTACCCGCACCACCCCAGCATGACCAGAATACAATCATTGTGGTGCTCATCAATTCTGGGGTCACATTAAGAAAGTAAGTAGGATCCTAAATAATGACATTTTTGGAGCCAGTGTCCTTTTCAGCATGGGGGTCACCATCTTGTCAACCTCTGACCTCTGCACCAGCCAATCAGAGGTTAGGGATCTTGAGCTTCAACACCAGTGGATTCTAGGAAAATGACTGTGCAGCTTGCTTGGAACCCCTTCACTCAACCAATAGGACATCGAGTGAGCGTTCTGCACACTAATTTTAACAGACTCCTGGACAAATTGGACACTGCCTTTGCCCAATAAAATTCTGATTCTGAGGGCAGTTCTCTTTCAAAGTGTGATGAGGGCTTGTGCTGGCCAAAACCAAATGTGGAAGCCTGCTTGGGGCTTTTAGAGCCACATCTTAAGAGGTGACTTGAAGGGTTTCTACAACTAGCACTTACAGATTGAAATGTGTGTTTGCTGTTTTTGTTAGAATGACACCTGTCTGGAGAAAGAGATTGTTCCTGCTTTCATAGTGAAAGAAGGTAAAAGAGTGCTGATCCAGTCACTGTGACATAGCTACTAGCCTGCAGTGTGGACAGAGACTGTGTATACTACTGAGTGACAGGGCCTGCATCGCGTCTGCAGATAGTCTGTGAAATGGCCAGTCAGTGCCACTGCTAGGCACTGGCTAAAGTCTCACATTAGGGTCTGGGAGCATAGACATGTGTGGTTTGTAGCCCCTGATTCACAGACTGGTTTGTTCTGTGGAGGAGAAGGAGAGAGGAGTCAAACAGGTCCAGACAATAGCCGAAGCAAATAGCCTGATTCCAGCTCCAAGGCATCTGAGACCTGCACAGCTGAGCTATCCCCCTCAGAACAACTGATTAACTGCTCTTGAGGACTTGCACCTGCTGAGAAGAAGAAATAGTACAGAGCTTGTACTGCAAGCGGGAATACATAAATTTTCCACCAAATTGATAGATTTGGCCATCGGACCAGGATCTTCAAATATCTCTGTAACCCGGGCAACACCGCACCCTATGGACTACTGCCCCTGCCTTGTAGGCCTAACCAAGGCTGAGGGGCCTGGGTTCCTATTTTGACAGGAAATGGGGTTCTTTCCCAAGATAGAACAATAAATAGCGCGGTGCCTCCACCCAGAGTAAAAATTATAAGTGGGTCTGATTTTTTGCAGTACAACCCCATGCGATGCTGTACCTCCCCGTACAGTCACCCCACACATGGATTATCAGTAGCCAGAACCCACAATTTCAATAACTGGCAATTATTGACTCAGGCTAATAATATGCTCACATTGGATACAAATAATATGCTCATGAGCGAACGTTTGTAAAAAATGATTACCCAGCAGTTTATTCACAAAGGGGAGGGTTAGGGATGGGAAAATGGAAGTAGAAGTTAAACAGCTGTTTAAATTTGCTTTTGGAAATTGGCTTCAGAGACAATCATTTCAAGTTTTGATTCAAACACCTCGTAATGCTGGTCACCCACTTACCTTGGGCTGGATGTTTATTGAACTTCCTAACTAGCTAGCTGCTTTAACCATATGAATGAACAGACCCCCAAACTAGTACCAGTCCCCAGTCCAACTGTCCAGAAAAAGACCCTGCAGTCCTTTCCCTGGGTACCCAGTACTACTCGTTGCAGGCCTAAAAGTGGTGCAGCTGGCTGGCTGGCATTGTCGTGTTTAATTCAAATTAAAACTTTATTCTTGGTTGCATTAACTACGTGATACTTTCTAGCAGCAAAATAGGTTTCACTATCAACTTAGCAAACCCTAGTATTAACTATTTACAGTCTCTTGGTTGAAGGGAAATTCCTGCTGTACGGACGGTTCCACAGATAGTCTTTGGCAAATGTAGCAAAGGCTTGTAGCAAGTAGATTTGAGATAGACACCCATTTCAGGCCTTGACTTCGCTGCGTATCTGCAGCAAGGGCTTGAAGTGTGCCCCCTATTCTTCCAGTGGGCTCTTGCAGCTGTGCAGGGTGGAACCATCCCTCAGCTTCTTCAGGAGTTGAACCTTTGTTTAAGGCTGAAGTCACAATCTGGAACAGACAAGCTCAGGGACCTGGGCTGGCATGCTTCAGACCCCCACATCCAGGCATCTCAGGGGGAGGTGCAGTGGCATTGCCTAGCTGGTGAAACTATCAGGCTGATTCCCGATGCTGACCTTCATGGCAGTCTCTTTTCTTTCACTGGCATTCAGACAAATTTGGATACCATTTACATCTTCAGCCACACTGCCAGCATAGCAGCCATGGCTCTTTCACATCTGAGCACAGTCTCTGGATTTTTACTGGACATACAGTCTTCGTGAGATTCAGGCACATAAGATGGGCTCCACCCAAAGCCATTAACTTGTACTGAAGGCACACACCTTTTACTTGAACAGTTCCAGGATACTGGACATCACTTTCCTCACCGTGCAAGTGCTCAATGAAACAGAAGAGGGTCTCTCGTCTCACTTGTAGCATTACTACTGGAGATTTAGGCAAGGCAACTCTCTCAGCCATGAACAAGATGCTGTTCACATCTTTGCAACCATTCGTCATACGTCAGCTTCTCATAAGCAATCATTGGCGAGTTCCTTTCCCCAGGAAGACTCCCATACCATTTTCTGTAAACCAGGACCATCCACAGTCATTCCTTTAGACAAATGTCCACCCCCTCTTGTGACACTGAGTCAAGCAAGGCAGGGTAACAGACAGAATTCAGCACCTCCTGGAACTTGTGGCTACTCGGCCCCCAAGCAGGTTTCCATCTTTCTTGAAATTCACAAAATGCTTTTTCACTCAGAAACATTTTAATTCTAGGCAGCACCCTCATCATTGAAGTGTAGCTTCTTCAATGTCCTCTCATAGCTGAAGTCACATGTCATTACAGCACTCTCGCCACTGGGGTTGCAGGTCCTTGCAGCTCTCTCACAACTGCAGACAGGATTCTTACCGCTCTCTCACAGCTGAAGTCACAAGTCAGGATTACTTAGACAAATTTCTCCAGATGTGGAATGCCAACTTGCAGGCCCTGGGGGACAGGTAACTGGCAACCCCCAGGTCAGCCACTCTCAATCCTTGCAGCCACATTTCTTTAGCAAGGGGCCAGAGCCCCCCTCCCTGTGGAGGGGCTCTCACCAATTTGAGCTCAGAACCAAAAGTCTCTTAGTTTTGGGAGCTTTTCAGCTCCTGATTGGCTGAAACAATTGTCCCTTGAAAAGTTAATATTCATCAGCCTCCTTCGACGCCTCATTGGCTCTTTAAATGGGTGCCAAAATTTCCCCCTGCTTTTCCCCCTTAAGTCTATTTTGCATTCCCATAAGCCTTTGGCAAAGATCCTGGCTTTCCGATTGGCTAGTCTGAGGTCAAAGGCTGCTATCATGGCTGCTGTGCAGACAGTGCCAACTTCAATCCATATTGTGTCCCAACTTAAAAGCCCTGGTGCAGCCAGAATAAATATTTTTATTTAGTAAATGCCACACTATTAGCAGCTTTAGTGCCCTATCAAATGATTGCAGAGTTCAACATTTTTGTTTAGCCCCCTGCCTGTCACTGTTGATACATAGATACATACATAGATACATAGACAGTGTCGGCAGATAAGGGCCTATGGCCCACCCAGTCTGCCCATTTGAGCTTGTAAGTTCAGTTTATGTTTTCCAAGAAGTCTGTTGCCCCTTACCCCTGACCTCCAGAATTCTTTTATGTCTATCCCATGCATTCTTAAATCCCATGATTGTTTCAGCCCCCACCACTTCCTCTGGCAGGGTGTTCCACTTGTCCACCACCTGTTCTGTGAAGAAATTGGCCCCACGCTTCCTCTGAATCGCCCTCCCTCCAACTTCATCCCATGCCCTCTAGTCCTGGAACATCTTTTCACTTAAAAATAGTGTATTCCTGCACCCTGTTCCTCCCTGTAAGATACTTGTATGTCTCTATCATATCCCCTCTCCTCCTCTCCTCCAGGGAGTACATGTTCAGTTCCTTCAACCTGTCCTCATAGGACTTGTGATGCAATCCATGCACCATCTTTGTTGCCTCCTCTGAACCTTCTCTACCCTGTCTATGTCCTTACTTAGGTAAGGTCTCCAGAACTGTACAGTGTACTCCAGGTGGGGCCTCACTAGTGTCTTGTATAGTGAAATTATGACCTCCTTTTCCTGCTGGTGATGCCTCTGCCTATGCATCCCAGCATCCAATTTGCTTTACCTGCTGCCTTGTCACACTGTTTCATGCCTTGAGGTCATCAGAGATGATAACCCCAAGATCCCTTTCCTGCTTGGTGCATGCTATATCCTCACCCCCAACTGATATATTGTGCCAGGGTTTTGTGCCCCATATGTATTATCTTGCACATCCTTGCATTGAATTTCAACTGCCAAACCCCTGACCATTCTTCAAGTTTCTGCAGGTCCTTCTCATTCTGTCTACACCCTCTGGTGTGTCTACTCTGTTACAGAGCTTTGTGTCATCAGCTAACAGTGAAATTCTGCCTTCTAGGTCCTGCAATGTCACTGATGAAGATATTGAATAGGACCGGTCCCAGAACTGATCTCTGTGGTACCCCACTGGTCACTCTTCCTCTGTGGAGACAGCCATTTACCACCACCCTCTGTGTCCTGCCACCCAGCCAGTTACCTACCCACCACACTACTGTCCTGCCCACACCCATATTCCCAGTTTGTGCAGTAGTCTCTATGTGTCACAATGTCAAAGGCCTTGCTGAAGTCCAGATAGGCCATTTCCACTGCCCTCCACTGATCCACCTCCCTAGTCACCCAGTCAAAAAATTCAAGGAGGTTGGTCTGACATGACCTCCCCCTGGTGAAACCATGCTGCCTTGGGTCCTGTAGTCCATTGACAACCAGATGTTACACCAATCTCTCCTTCAGATGTGCTTCCATGATCTTCCCCACTACTGAGGTGAGGCTGACTGGTCTGTAGTTCCCCGCTTCCTCTTTATTCCCATTTTTGTATAAGGGGACTACATCTGCTATCCTCCAGTCTTTGGGTACCTCCCCTGTTTCCAGTGATCGGCTAAACAGGATAGCCAGAGGTTCAGCCACCACCTCTCTTAGTTCTTTAAGGACCCTGGG
Organism: Neoceratodus forsteri; assembly: GCA_016271365.2. Taxonomy (NCBI): domain Eukaryota; kingdom Metazoa; phylum Chordata; order Ceratodontiformes; family Ceratodontidae; genus Neoceratodus; species Neoceratodus forsteri. Next base: position 1,267,009,673 of record CM028131.1, on the reverse strand, counting down.
GTGCACCCCATCTGGCCCCATTGCTTTATCAACTCTTATTACTTCCAGTTCCTTCAGGACCCTTTCTCATGTAAAGGGACCTGTGTCCATTTCTGCACCATTCTCACTCCTTGTACTCCGTTCAGACCCATTACCCTCCTCTTCCTCAGTAAAGACTGAGCAGAAATACCTGTTCAATATGTCAGCTTTACTGTTGTCACCCTCCACACAGCCCCCATCCTCCCCCCTCAGTCTCACTATCCCTCCCTTTGTCCTTTCTTTTTTCACTTATGTACCTGTAAAAGGTTTTGTCCCCTCTACCCACTGATTTTGCAATGTGTTCTTCTGTCTGAGCTTTGATGAAATACACCATCCCCAGACAGCAGGCAGGCTCACTTAGTAATATTCAAAATGCCTCATTAATATTTATGAGGTATTGCTAAACAACGATTGGCACTCCTTAAGTAAAACATCTAGAGGCTCCACTTGACTCCTCCATGTCTCCAGCCACCAGCAAGTCAGACTTGGGGACCAGCAGCAGTAGAGAGGCTCTCGATTTATCGCAATCCCTGTAAGAAAATGAATATGTGCTACTGTGCATGCACAGACTGGCGGCTTACACATTTGTGCAGAAAGAGCATGGTGGCTCTGTGATTCAGCTCCTCCGGCCCCATTTCCCATTGCAAACCATGCAGGGGCTGGACAGATGCTTCAAGGGCACCAACGGGACTTGGCCAAGTGGCAGGGACAGATTGGGAGATCTGGGAGAAAATGGGAGGCGACTAAGGTAAGCCCCCACGGGGGGGGGTTACACCTCACTTTGAGGTTTGCCATTCAAGCAATTACAATGCCTTTGGGGTTTGGGTTTGCAAAGTACTCCATTTGTTTAAAGAGCACCACCGCTGCCTAACCAGCTGCACCTTCAATAGGCCTTCACTGTTTCCATGGGTGGGTACCCGATGAAGCACTGGGAGTACCCTATAAGGTTTAAAGGATTTAAACTGGTACCAGTGGGAAAGGGTAGTGCTTCCAGTACAGGTGGGCCGGTAATACAAAAAGGTTACAGTCACTGTATTTGCACTGCTGTTTAAAATGTGACATAGGCTGAGCCTAGTCAGGCATCTAACTTCAGCCCTGGTTTCTTAAAGTTTGAGTTTCTGCAAAAACAGTCAACATTTGCATTCCTCTATCCCTGGTGAATATCTTCCAATGCATATTTTATTGTTTACTTGAATTTTGTCTTGTGAGCATATTAGTAAGTCACTAAATGGATTTTTGTTGAATTTGGGGTTGCACTGCTACGTTTCATGCGTGGAAGGACACTGTGCAGAGGTGGGTAGGTACTGTATCTTAATGAGTTGTACCACTTCTGACACCAGACCCACTTAAACTTAATCTCTGGGTGGAGGTACCACACAAACTAAATCTAATTGTATATGAATACCCCAATCAGGATAATGACCTAGGCCACTCAATCTTGTTTGAGCCTACAAGGTAGAGGTAGTAACTGTAACATTCACAATTACCTGGCTACACAAGTAAGGCTATAAATACACTGAAGCTGACTAAAGTTCCTAGTCTAAGAGTATTCTATAACATGTTCCAGAGTGTAGGGGCAAGGCAGCTGAATGCTGATTTGCTGAATAAGGTTCGACACCTTCAAATGCCAACAGATTACATTATTGCTCCTTAGGCCATACAAGCTGGAGGACCTTTGAAAGAAGACTTATGAAGGCAAATCATTTAGCAAGTAGGACCAAAGAAAAAAGATTATTTAACCATCTTGCGCTTAAAGAGGACCAGACTGTGGCAGAATAGTGTGCAGTAATAAGTTATTGGGATCAAGCCAGTTATTAAGCAGAGGGCCCTATGGTGGAGCACATCTGACTCATCAAGGTGTGTTGAGGGACAGCCTCTATACATGCTGGGTTGGATTTTCAAAGGGCAACGAAGGGCATGCATCAAGTCCTGCATCAAACCTATTTTTTTGGTGCAGCTGCATCAAACACCTTTGCTGCAACTGCACCTGATTTTAGTAGGTCAGGTGCAGTTGTGATATTTACCCAATTTACAGCAACCTGTGCTAAATATTTGGTGCAAGCCCCGTAAAAAGGGTACCCTGGATTGCTGCAAGCTAGACCAAAAAAGTTGATCTAACGTGTGGCAGTTGGTACAGCAGGGATAGAAAATCCCGATCGCCGACAGAGAATTCTGCAAGCCCCATGTACTACATGTTCAGTGCACCCGGGGCTTGCAACATTCCAGGCCATTTGAAAATCTGGCCCATTATATCTCCATAATCCGGTAACAGTAAGTATGTGGCTTGCATTAACCTTTTTAGTGCATCTGATGTGAAACAGCTTTTGTTTCTAGAGCAGAAGTCAATCATGATCTTAGTTTTTATGCATACAATTTCAATAGGTTAAGTTACTAGGTATCCACGGGCCCGTTGCATAAATTCACCAGTTCCAGATGATCACCCATCACACTGGAGATGGTGACAATCAAGAATTCAGTGGCCATTTGTCAGTTGGGGTGAAAAACACAGCTTTAGTTTTAAAGGCATTGAACAGCAGTTTTGAGCTGAGTAGATTGAGCTGTAATGTGCCAAAGACAGCCTGTAAATCAGTATAGTGTATGGTGGGATGTTGTTCTTGTTCATTTTTTATCTGTGCTGAAAAGCTGTTCAGCACACATAAAGGTTCTTAGAACACTGTTCAGCCCATACATGCAGAACAGAGTTCTAGTGATTTAAAAGCTTCACGAAGGCACACGTGCTCCACTTACTGAAAAACGCAGGATCAACCAAATATTCCATCCCAGTGTCCACGGCACCTCGGATACAAACACCAAACTGGCAGGATCAACCAGATAAGTAGACTAAGTAAGTAGACAGGATCAACCAGAAATTTTATTTTACCAATTGAAAGTCTCTCACTTAGCGAGAATATGGCCGCCATGTTTTTTTTTTTCTGAAAGACCCTTCCTAATTAAAGTAATAGCCAATTGAAGGATGTGCTAGTGTTGTAGGATGGTCTGGTCCCCTAGCAACGACCAGTGAACCTAGCAACCAGCCAGTCACGCAACCTAACACGAAGCAGCAAAACTTATTTCTACATAAAATAGATCCTGAAACAAATGATTTGATACCTTTTATTGGACCAACATGGATGTTACAGAAAAGAACAAAGTGCTCTAGCTTTCGAATCAACCAGGTCCTTCCTCAGAAGCTTTATGGCAGTTATTTTGAAAATCCCATACTATTAACACCAGATTATGTTGAAAAAACAGAAATAATTCTCATTGGTTTAACATATAGTTTTAAAACATAACAGAAGATTATGTCAGAGACCAGTATGCTTTTAACTGAGAAGCCTCAGAAGGGCAAAGGTTATCAAGAATTCTCAACAACCAGAGAGTTCTTCTCACATAAATTTTAAAATGTCTCAGTATGCTAAGAAAGCATTCTAGTGATAAAAAAACCTTGGGATAGCATTCCCTCTAATACATGTAAGATGAGCTTACAACTTACATTCCAAGGCCCAGATATTCAAAAGGGTTGCGCATGGCGCAACAGTGTTGGCGCCATCGTAACCCACTGATGCACCTGGCGTGATATTCGAACAGAATTGTGCCTGGCACAAACCCGATGCGCCAGAATGCATCAGTAATATATGCAGGCGCAGTGGAGCGTGCCCATGCATACTCTGCACATCCCGATATTCAGCCGGGATTTGATGAGCCATGCATGCGTAACCCTACTTGTGCCGCACAAAGTTGAGCAAATAAAAAAAGAGAGGCGCCAGCCACCCACAGGTGAGCCGCTTTCTGCCTGCAGGGCGCAAGACAGCAGCTGCCACCTGTGGGTGGCCACCCGAGCTCCAGCTGCACCTCGCGGTGGCGCGCTCATGCCCAATCGCGGGCATCAGTTCAAAAGAATAGGTCCAATATCCCTGGTGATCCAGTGGATCACTGTCTGCCGATTGCGTGCTTCAGTAAATAATTAAATTTTCTATATCCCTGTTGGTCCAGCGGACTGCTGTCAGCCCGATCGCGGGCTTCAGTAAAATAATTAAGTTTCCTATATCCCTGGTGGTCCAGTGGACCGCCGGTCTGCCCGATCACGGGATTAAATAAAAATCACACGATCTTTATATTTTGAGGTTCCTCAGTGATCACGTTCGCCCCTATCTCGGCTTGGCAAAAATACAGGGCCCCAGTATCCTTGCGGTCCAGTGTGATCGTTAGCCGCCTCGGATCGGCAGCTCAGTAAAACAAAAAGATTCCTTTAGCCCCTAGTGGTCCAGTGACCGCTGTCAGCTGATCATGGGCTTCAGTAGCAGGCAGCTCCTACATCCCTGGTGGTCCAGAGACCCTCCTCCCGTCGGCATCCCCACCACCTCCTCCCCGCTCAGCAGCGGGTGCAGCACCACACTCGCCTGCTCTCGCGCCGCGCCGACTGACCATCGTCGGGCTGTAGTGCTCATTGGTCCACAGCGTGAGCCATGGGCATGCAGCCCATACTATACTGCATATTCCAGAAATGTGAATGATCCATTCACATATCTGAAATGTAGAGTGGTATGGGTTGCATGCCCATTGGCTCACACTGTGACCACTGAGCATACAGCCCTACCAAGGCGGTGTCAGTCGGTGGGCGCATGGGGCAGGCTGGTGGTGGTGCCACCCGCCACTGACCGGGTGGGGGGGGGCCAGTGGGCGGGGGAGGGTGGTCCGCTGGACCACCAGGGATATAGGAAACCTTATACTTTTACTGAAGCCCGCGATCAGGCTGACAGCGGTCCACTGGACCACCAGGGATATAGGAAATTTAATCACTTTACTGAAGCCCGCGATCGGGCTGACAGCAGTCCACTGGACCACCAGGGATATAGGAAACTTAATTATTTTACTGAAGCCCGCGATCAGGCTGACAGCGGTCCACTGGACCACCAGGGATATAGGAAACTTAATTATTTTACTGAAGCCCGCGATCGGGCTGACAGCGGTCCACTGGACCACCAGGGATATAGGAAACTTAATTATTTTACTGAAGCCCGTGATCAGTCTGACAGTGGTCCACTGGACCACCAGGGATATAGGAAACTTAATTATTTTACTGAAGCCCATGATCAGGCTGACAGCAGTCCACTGGACCACCAGGGATATAGGAATTGTTAATATTTTGTATTTAATCCCACGATCGGGCAGACAGCGGTCCACTGGACCACCAGGGATATAGGAATCTTTCTTTATTTTACTAATGCCTGCGATCGGGCTGTGGGGCACATTGCCGTACTGCAGGGGGCATTGGTCCCCGATGGCTGCTGCCTGGCAGGGCGCCAGGCGCAAGTCATCGGGGATCGGTGCACCTGCATGCAAATGGGGCCATAATGACATGCAAATGGCCCCATTTGCGCCTTGCATACATTATGTCCCCATTTGGATGTGCACTTTTGAATATTGCGGTAGTTGCACCTAGCGCAATGGAACTTGCGCTAGCGCATCCCCATGCTGCACTCTGGCCACTGGTGCTGGTGCAGTGCTACTGCACCATGCACACTGCAGGTGGCCAGGGTGTGATATTCAATGATGCTGAGCCATGGCGCAGCTCCGTCGTCTCCTTGATCACGCCCCTGCAAAGCCAAATTCAGCCTAAGCAGGCTTGTGCCACAGCCTGGCGCAGTTTTAATATCTGGGCCCAAAGTGTCCTGGTGTATTAAAGAACAGATAATGAGAGACAAAATCCTGACATTAGGTATAACTGCAAGTTGAAAACAAGCCCCAAATTAAACATACACATATATACATGATGCATGATAGTATCACTTGTAAGTATAAGTGCCAAATAAAAATACTTGTCAAGGACCCCAAGATAACGAGACCATGAGCCTGATAAGTGCAGATTTCAACACAGAGTCAGTGTACAACAAAAATGCACAGAATCAGTCTAAGGAATCTAAATAAAACTTCAAGGATGAAATCCTCCAGGTTCCCTCCTTTTTCCTTTCTCCTTTCTCTCCATGGGAACAATACTGTAACTAGTAAGAATGAGATATACTGTATGTACAAGAGTCATAATACAGCATCATTCACACCAATATTAATCTTTACCCAAAGGAATTACACCTTTTTATGAACCCCCAAGTAAATGAGATATACATCTTAATATGAGCAGATTTAAAAATGTGACAATGTGTAATCCAACCACTGACAACTAGTAGAAGGAAATAAATCTACACTATATGTGAAAACTAAGTGTCCTAGCCACATAACAGTTGCCCCATGCCACACCATACATGTGTACATGCACCACACTACACCACACATACACCCCTGCACACCCCACACAACCACAACACACAACAAATAAAACAAACACAACCCACACACACCACACCACACCACACCACGCACACACAAACAAAACACACACACATACACCATACCCACAACACACAAAAACACAACACATGCAAAACACACACACACACACATACATACATACATACATCAATACACACACACACTCACACATACCACAGTGCTAAGGTGAGAAGTCAACATGTAGATAACCATACAGTTACAAAATCAAAGGCCCGCTGAAGAACTAAAGCATTTATGTCCATCTTTTTAAAGTAAAGGTCTGTGTAAGTTTAAGTGGAATAATGTGTCATATAACCAACATCAATGTTCAATCCATCCACCACCATATTGAGAAGTAAAATAAATCTAATTTCAGAATCCCGTCTCTGTTGTGTACTATTAAAATGTCCTTTTAAGACCATCACAGACATATCTGAGAGTGAGTGGCCATCCTGGGAGAAGTGCTGGGCTACTGGTTTCTCAGTCTTTTTGTTATTAATAGAATGTATAAAATAGAAGCATTTAAACTATATTTTTGGGCACCATATACTATAAAAAGTACTGTATGGGCAACCCAATCCAGAAGCAATGTGTGCTGCCACCTCGGGGTCTGATTCACTGGGACCTCTTGAGCTTTGCGCTCAAGGGCAGAGGAAATCAGAGCCCCTGTGTGGCGGAACACACTGGTTCTGCATGGTTGCCCATCCAGCATTTTCTATTTATATGGATTTGACAGAGGATCTTGCTAGCTACTGCAAGGCACTATCATCAGCATGGAAATACAACTTAGTCACCTCTACAGTATATTTGCTCCAAGGTCACTTATTAGATTCTAACCCCTACTTGGAGACTCTGCTGGGAGACTGCTCCAGGCATTCAGTGGAAGAGAGGAGGAGAATAATAATAATAAAAATAATATGTTTTTATTTGTTAAGCGCAATTACAGGGTATCAAAGCACTGTACAAAGAATGAAATAAACAATTTAAAATCAATAAGAATTCTAAAAATATAAAACACTCCAATCTGATTAAGATTATAGCATATTATGTTACCAATTTAAATACATTCAGGAAAAGCAATCCCGTAAAGATATGTTTTTAAAACGATTTTAAAGCTGTCCACTGTCAGGCACTCTCGTATTTGATGAGGTAGAGAATTCTACAGGGTGGGTTTACGAATGCAAACGCCTGAGCTCCAGAAGTTTTCAACAGCACCCTGGAAATCTCCAGCAATCCGTTGTTGGCTGAACAGAACAGTCAGAGGGGACAGTAGGGGTTCAGAAGATCTTGCAGATAACTTGGACCCTGTCCGTGTAGGACTCTGGTCAGCAAGCCGACCTTGAAGGTGATCCGCCACTGCACTGGCAGCAAGTGCAGTTCATGCAGCACAGGTGTAATGTGATGTCGAGTAGATCCAGACAACAGCCTGGCCGCAGGCGTTCTGCACCAGCTGCAGCGCAGATGTCAACCCTGGAAGCCCTAGATATAGTGAGTTACAGTAGTCAGGGGCCGAGGTCACAAAGGCGTGGATCAAGGTTGGAAGATCACTGGATGGAACAAGATGCTTAATCCGGATGATGTTCCTCAGATGGTAAAAGAGGACTTGACCACAACCGACACTTGAGAATGAAGCGTCAGCCCATCATCAAATATCATGCCCAGATTCCACACCAGTTCAGAGGTCAGCAACTAAGAACCCCTAAGCCAAAGCCCTGAGGACATCCCACCATTGACGCCTCTATCTGACGCCAGTTCCACCACCAACACCTTAGTCTTGTCAGAAATGAGCTTCAACTAGCTGGTATTCATCCAGTCCTGGATTTCCGAGGCAGTTGTTAAACACTGAGAGCACACTATCCTGGTCAGGCACAAAGGACCAGTAGAGCTGAGTATCATCTGCATAGCAGTGAAAACTCAGTCCATACCATCTCACAATGTCTCCCAATGGCAGCATACACACTGTGAACAACATTGGGGACAGCAGGAGCCCTGTGGGGCCCTACACGACAGAGGAAATTGCTCAGAGGAACAAGTCCCAATACCACTCTCTGCCACCTGCCAGTGAGGAAAGAGTGAAACCATCTGAGGACAATACCAGACAGGCCACAGAGGACCCACAGGCACTCTAGCAGCACCCCATGGTCCACAGTGTCAAAAGTTGATGATAGATCAAGAAGCACCAAGATGGAGCGGCACTTCTGGTCCCTCACAATCAGGAGATCATTGAGCACTCGAACCAGAGCAGTCTCTGTGCTATGTCTCTTACAAAATCCAGACTGAAGAGGTTCATAGATGTCATGGATGGTAAGATGGGTCTCCAGCTGTAGTGCAACAACTTTCTCAATGACCTTCCCAACAAAGGGAAGGTTAGAGACTAGTCTGTAGCTAGCAGGACAATCTGGGTAGAGGCGATTTCTTGAGAAGGGTGTTACCACTGCCTCCTTCAGAGATTAAAACTCACCCATCTCAAGTGAGCACCAGATTAACTCTGCCAGAACTGGGATGATGACATCCACACATCCTATTAAAAGGCTGGTAGGCCCAGATCTAAACTACAGCTGGTTGGCTGCATGCCTTGGAGAATCTCCTGACATCCGCGATCACCAGCCGATCAAACTCCATCCAACAAAACCAAGGAGTAGCAGCCTCATAAGACCACCATCACCCCCATAGAGCATGCTGAACAAATCTCCAATCTGGTGTTGGCAACCTTATCAGCAAAGAAGCGAGCAAACTCCTCACACATTTAGCTTGAGAAATGTTCTTGAACTTGCAGACAGGCTGGATTGTACAGTCTGTCTACAGTTTGAAAGAGCTGAGCTGGTCAGTTTGAGTTGCAGCAATCTCCTGGTCAGGCATTCTGCCTTCTCATGGAGATTGCTGACTGATAGTCTTTATAATGCTCCATCAGTCTAAGTCTATCAGCATCCAGGCGGATCTACACCAGTCATGCTCTAGCCTTCGTCCAACTTGTCTCAGCTCCCTCAGTGCCCCATCAAACCAGGGGATCGAGGGCAAAGAGTGAGAGGGTGAACACAGACAGGAGTCAGGTATCCAGAGCCCCATCACTGCTTGATTATAAGCCTGAAGCAGGTTCTCTGGACCCTAACACCCAGCATTCCCAATGGGTCTAACACCACCAGAGACCTTCTGGGGTCACTCCCGCAAGGGCGGTTGGACCATCTCCACAGGGGCAGGCCCATGAGGGGAGGCAAGAAACTGAACCTTATAGTGTGGTCATCAGACTATCCAACCGGTTCCACCACCAGGTTAGAGGTCTCCATCCCAGGAGGAAAACCAGATCAATGAGTGATCTTGATTGTGAGTCACAGAGGTAACTGCCTGTGTGAAGCCCAACAAAGTCATTAGTTGGATAAAGTCCAGACCAAATAGCGAGAGTTCATCATTGATCCAGGCATTGAAGTCCCCCAGTACCATCAGCCTGGGAGACTCCAACACCATGTCGACGAAGAAGTCCATGACTTCCTGCAGGAATAACTTCTCACCTCTGGGTGCATGGTAGACAAGAATGATCCTGCACCCCACACCTGCGACCACAGTACACTCAAAGGACCTGGTATCCTCAACTGGCACACCAATAAGGCCCAATTCTGATTTAAAACAAATTGCTACACCCCCAACCCCTGCGATCCAATCTCGCACGGTATATCACTGAGAAACTGGCTGGAATTGCTGCCTCCAAAACAGAACCAGCATTATCATCCAGCCAGGTCTCGGTGATGCAAGCCAGATCTAACGACCTGACAAGATCAGCTATAATAGCACTCTTGTTTTTAATAGATCTGGCATTGCACAATACCGTGCGAGTCAGATGAGATGCTGGGGCCAGCCGAGTTACTGGCCCACATATCATGCAGACCTTGTGTATGGGCACCAGACAAGGAGGACTTTGTTCGGGATTCCATTTCACCCTAGGGCATCTCCTAGTCCCCACTACCCCAATCTGGCTACTCAGCTCCCCAGGCCAGGATCCCCCCTCCTCCTCCCTACTATCCCCAGAGCCCTACAGTGACCATAAACTAACGTGGGCAATGGGAGATAATTAAAAGGGCAGAGGTCCCAGAGCTCGGAGGGAGAGTAGCACCTGACAAGGAGAGCAACCTTTAAACACATAATTAACAAGCATTTGTCAATGCCGAATGTTTGCTTGCTAGTATTGGCATTGGTAGTGTAGGAGTTACAGAGCTGCATAATAGGAATGGCAGTGAAGTATTGAACTGAAGCCAACCCCACCACCACCCTGCAGAGACTGACAGGCATTGGGGTGTGCCTTTGGGTCATCAGGCATAACGGCCACGCCATTTCACCACACCCTACCCTGCAGACACCGACAAGTGTCACGGTGTGCCTTGGGGTCTTTGGCCCTTATACACACTCCACTCCATTCCATCAGGAAATATGGTGAGATGGGTGCGGTATAGGAGAATGGGGTGAACTTTGGGGCCAAAGAGTCCAAGGCACACCTCAATTTCTCTCACTGGCTGCAGGGTGTGGGTGGGGTTGGAATGGTATGAGCACTGCAGGCGATAATCCCAAGTCACAGCCCTGATGCCTGTCATTCTCTACAGGGTGGGGAGTTATGGTCGGAAACCCTAACACCTCAGGCATTCGTTGGTATTTTCACTCTAAATTTTCACCATGGTTTTTTTGTGACCCCACCTCATGAACAGTGGCAATATCAGTTTGTTGGCAGCTGCATTTGCACAGCGACTCGGCATTTAGCACCACAGGTGCAAAACACATTCTGAACAGGATGTGAAAATGACAACTGTACTGTTCATGGGAGGTGTAAAAAATGGCAATGTTGAAAATCTGCAGTGAAAATATAAAAAAACTGGTGAAGTCACAAGCGTGTGTAGAAACTGTGCAACACACACCCGTAATGTAATTAGTTTGGGGATTTTTTTACAGCAGATTGTCAACACAGGCATTTTGGGACCTCCGATCATGATTGTTTTTATCTGTCCCGAACAATGATTTCCCACAGCGACCACGCGTTTCTGCGCTGAAAGTGTGAAAACACATTTCGGCCATGTTGTGAAAAATGAACCGAGGTAAGTGTTTTTCATTTAACTTTTTAGAAATGTGCCATTTTTGGAGCCTGCAATCCCATTTCAGTGGCCTGCAGTTTTAGGGGCTAGCTCTTACCATGCTTGTGTGTGCTTTTCTCTGCCTTTAAAGTTTGTTTGAAGTTGCCATAAAATGGGGCTCTCTTAAAGGCTGTAGTTTCAGTTTGCTTGGTAATCCGTTAGTAGTAGGGGAAAAAAAAAAAGGTTTTGTTGGCTTGGCTGGGTTATTTCTCAGTGCTTCCTTGGTCTTTTCATGCTACAATCTTTGGGCTGTTCCTTTGTCCCCAGCACCCACGGGCTTTTCCTATGTTTGTCCCAGGTGTCCTTCCCCCCAATTTTTTTTTTTTTGCTTTTTGCTTGATGGGCGTTTACTTTCTGCCTCCTGCCTCCTTCTGGCAGCAGTGTGGGTGTGTTTTCTTCTTTTCAGAAGTTGGTCCTATAATTTGGTAGGGTAATGCAGGTTTTCGGTTCCCTGGTGCCACTGGCTCCAGGCATCCGTGGTCCCTCTGGTCTTGGCCTTCTCTAGGTGGCCATGCTTCAGCCCTCCTTGGATGTTCCCCCAGCTCCACCCCTTCCTCTTGGTTTTCCTTGGTCCCCTTTGGCCCATTTCACCCCTCCCATTCCTCTTTCTTGTTAGCTGGGGCATGTGCATCCTCTTTCTCCTTTGTCAGGCGGCAACATAATTTTGCGTGTTAGAGGTTGGGTTGGTAATTTTGTTGTAGTAGTGCAGTTGTTCTGTGTCTCCTGGTGCCGACCAGGTCCCTGTGTCTGGATCCCCCTGATTTCTGCCTTTAGTCTGCCATACTCCCTAGCTCCATTTGGTGTCTGGGAGCCCGTTCCTGTTGGAGGGGTGGGGATGGGTGGCCTTCTTGGGTCTAGCTCTGCTCCACATGGTGGTTAGGGTGTTTTTTTTTTTTTTTCCCTCTCTCTTCCCTCAATTATTCTCTCTGCACTTCCTTTTCCAGTAGCATCTAGGGGTATTTTCTGAGGATCTAGGAGCTCTTGCGCAATGAGCATAAATTTTTCGGGGTAATGGAGTATTGTGCAGAGCGAGTATATAGGAGTAACCATAGCAAGTTGAGTTCATTGCTGTTCATTAGGGGGGATGGTGGGAGTATTTATAATGCACTATTGGGAATGGCCTGTGTTTTTGTGTTCCGTTGGGCTATTGGAGGCCGTGGCTCACTGGGCTCGGCCTTCTCAGCCTGCCATGCTTCCCCCTCGGGTGTGCGGGATGGCCTTGCCCTTGCAGGGGGGTGGGGGTGGCTGTTTTTCAGGGCAGAGCTCTGCCCCTCCCGGCTCAAATAATTCCCCCTTCCTCCTCTCTCCTCTGGCTCTGCATGAGCCCATGTGGATTAAGCAAAGCTCCTGGGGCAGTACAGTATTGTGCAGTGAGTATAAGATTGTGGGAGCAATAAAATGCACTGTTGGAAATGTTAGTTATTAGGGGACCTGTGATATGGCAATTTTAAGTTATCTTTGAGGAGCAAAGGGGAAGAGGTAAATAGTAGGGGAGGGGAGAGGGAGGATGGGAAAAAGAAAGGAAGGGATAGGGAGAGAAAGGAGGGAGGAAGGGTAAGGGGAGAGAAGAAAAAAAAAAAAATTTCTTTCCCCTCTATCTCCATTAGGATATTTCAGTATTTGCTTTAATATAAAAGCACTTTGTGAGGGAGAGCGTTAGGAGGGTAGTAGAATTTTAAGGCATAAGCAGGGAATTGGGGTGATGTGTGGGCCTCAAAATTTTAAGAGGATATAGAGAATAGACAGCCAGATGAGTGCAGTGCATACCAAAAGAGGGGGAAGGATAGGGGAAGAGGGACGGAAAAGGAGAAAAAGGAAATAATGAATGTTTTTTGTCTCATAGGTATCGCCTCGCTAATCACTGCTTTGCCCCTTACGACAATAACTAAAATGGCCGAACCTCAGAATACTCAGGTTCTGGACAGCCAGGCCCCCCAATTTTCTGAAAGGGCACAGGGTACAGGTCAAGACCTTTCTGAGCTGGAAAGCCAGACACAATCTGTGGCACAGGCTATCCACGCACAAGGGCAAGACCAAGCGTTCCGCGAGGCCCTGCAACGCCTAAAGGACATTGGGGGGTCAGATTGGCTGACAACCATGTCTAGATTGGAACCTGAACTGCTAGTTGCCAATCCAGGCAGGCAGCAGCAAACTGTGGCAGACCCTCCCACTCCCACCATATTAGAGTATAGGCCGCAAGAACCGGCACAGGATGAGGTCGACAGCCCAGGCGTAGCCAGCCATCGGCCCGATTGTTGGAATCCATGGCTCAGAAAAATCCATTGCAAAAGGGCAGGGCAAGCAAAGTAAACGGAAGTCCCAACTATTGACAGAGGCTGGAAAAAAGCAGACGGGAAAACGGAGTAGAGCAGACGAGAGCATCCGTGGCCCAACCCAGGACAGAGAACGAAGGAAGGAAAACCCAGTGGTACCAGTTACACAGCCACAGATCGGTGAGTATGAGGGAGATCAGGACAGTGATGCATCCGTAGATTTAGTGTGGTCCGATTCAGATAGCGAGGAACCAATCCAGTGATGGCCGCGAGACCAAAAGGTAAGAAAACGGAGCGGAAGAGGGCAAGGCTACGGGAGATAGGGACGGGGCCATGATCAAACTGTCGGGAAGAAATCACATGAGGTCAAGGGTAAACAGCCATTTGGGGCACGGGGGCTTCAGGGTTCAATCGGGCGGTGATGTCAGGGCATCAAACATGGCAACACAACCCCTTCATGTGGCCATTTATGTATGGGGGACCGAGTAACATGCCCACGCTTGGCCAGCAATGAATCCTTGGCGCCCTTCTCGTTTCCCAGCAACCCAGCAGGGTGGAATGACCAACCCATTGTGGGGCCCTGGACAATTCAGCCAATGAGCCTGCCGAGGCCTCTATGGGTACAGCAGGGCCACTGGGTCAGGGATAACTATGGATGCGGGTGCACCAGGGGACTGAATCGGCTTGGACAGGGCAGGATGAATCCTTTTAAGTCACAGGAGGTGGACAGCAGTTTGCCACAGGGGGCCAGGCTCGTCTGATCCAGCTGCCTCACTCCAGTGTCTCCCAAGGGGCTTCAGTAGGGGTAATACACAAGGGACAGCTGTTCAGGTATGGACAGGTGTGGGACCTCAATTCAAACCTCCTCAATTAACAAGGAAAGCATGACACCGAGCCTACAAGAGCGTGAGATGGTAGCCTCTACAGCAGATACCATTACCAATATGGTAACAGGGAAAAATCAATCACAGTATCAGCATCTCGGGCGTTGGGCATACGCCGGGTGGAAGACCCATTGAGGGACCACTTGTCTGACACTGTCCGGAAAAAATCTGGAAGGAATTTATAGATATGTTTTCATTATTGCATAGAAATTCCAGAAATGGCGAGGAAAAATGATGAAACAAGAGAGGCAACGGCGGCCGAAGGTACCTTTCACATTTGAGAATTGGGCAGCAGCCTTCGACTTTGTTATGTCAGTTTATGGGATGAAACACCCTGATAAGCTACTTGCTCTTCTAAAATACAGGGACACCATAAAATTTGCACATCTGTCATTTGATGGATATGCGTGGTTAAAATATGACGAGCAGTTTCATCTGAAACTATCTGAGCAACCAATCTCAAATGGGAAAACACACATAGACCTGTGGGTCTGCTATATATGAGGCCGGCCCAATGTGGTAACTACACTGACAGTGGTCATGTTATTGCCAGACAAACAGGGGAGAGTACAAGAAGGATCAGAGGAAGGGAGCAGGTAGGAAGGCATGCTACGATTACAATAAAGGAAAATGTTTGTTCCTTTTGTAAGTACGACCACATATGCAAGCTGTCGGGGAGAACACAGGTTATCAGAATGCACCGACAGTCCTCTAAAAATCAAACATTGAGGAGCAGGCAATGAAAAGGAAGGGGCTGGAAGTTTAGCTAACTCACCAGTACGGTTAGATCGAATGGACCCCTAGCTAGACCGCTATCCATAAAAACAGCCAAATATATTCATGACAGTTTCAAGTATGGTTTTAGGATACCATACAAGGGGCCAAGGGAAAAAAAACACAGCTCTCAATCTCAGGTCAGCAAACTTACTTCCCAACATCCTAAAAATGAAAATTGCAAAAGAAATACAGGCGGGCAGGGTGGCGGGACCATTCAACTACCCCCCCCCGTGCACAACCTCAGGGTATCCCCATTAGGGCTGGTCCCCAAGAAGGAAGTGGGGGAATACAGGCTTATTCATCACCTGTCTTACCCGAGGGCAATTCAGTAAATGACTTCATCAACCCAGAGGATTGCACAGTGCAATACACAATGTTCGATGTGGCACTCGCCACATACAAGAACTAGGCGTGGGGCAATGATGGCAAAAGTGACATCAAATCCGCTTTCCGTCTGCTGCCAGTACATCCGAATGACCAAGATTTACTGGGCTTCAAAGTGGGAGGCCAATGGTATATGGATAAGGCTATGCCCATGGGATGCTCTGTAAGCTGCTCAGCCTTCGAAGCTTTCTCAACCTTCTTGGAGTGGGCCACCAGAGAACACACACATAACGTACATATAGTTCACTATCTTGACTATTTTCTATTTGTGGGTCCCAGGGGGGCAACCACGTGTGCCGATACACTGCAAGGTTTCACCTCATTAATGGGGTATTTTGGTGTCCCACTAGCGCAGGAAAAATGGAAGGCCCGGCTACATGCCTCTCATACCTAGGCATAGAAATAGACTCCGAGGCTATGGTTTCCCGACTACCGCAAGACAAGGTGGCACTTTTGAGCACAATGTTGGGGGAAATGGGAAGGGCAAAGAAGGTGACCCTACAACAGCTGCAGTCTGTTATAGGCCACTGAATTTTGCATGCTGGGCAGTCGCTTCAGGCAGGCCATTCTTCCGGCGGATGGCGTCAGCCACTGGGGGGGGTGCCCAAAAACCATACCATCACATCAGATTAACACAGGGCATAAAAGCAGACCTACAGGTTTGGGAACTTTTCTTATGAGATTTCAATGGTATCACCATCTGGCAAACTCCGGCAGACCATTTGTTAGATTTGCACATGGTAACTGATGCTTCAGGTGGCACTGGTTTTGGGGCATTCTGGCAAGGTGCATGGTTTGCAGGACGCTGGCCACAGGAGTGGGTATCAAGGGGGCTCAAAAAACATCACCCTTCTTGAATAGTTCCCTATCATGGTAGCCGTGGGGTATGGGGCACAAAATTCAGAATAAGAAGGTGCTTTCACAAGGACAACAGGGCGGTAGCAGACATATTGAACTGCATGAACATCTCGTTCTGAAGAGGTGATGAAGGTCTTGTGGGTCTTTGTGTTATGCTGCCTACGATACAACATCTCTTTTAAGGCACGTCATTTGCCAGGAAAAGAAAATGTTATGGCGGATGCCCTGTCTCGATTCAGCTCGAGCACTTCAGACGGTTAGCCCGTGAGCAGACCAGTTCCCCATGCAAATACGGAGCGGTCTGAGACTTGGGAACCAAGACTGCAGCAACTGGTACACAACGCTGTGGCTCCCTCGACATGGAGGAAGTATGTATGTAGCTATGGGTCTTTCCAGCAATTTTGTGGTCAAGAGTAAGCGTGGTACTACAATACCAAAGACAGGTTCAAAACTACATCCTTCACTTAGAAAGCATAGGAAGATCCCCAGCAGCGATACGCCTTCAACTCGCGGGCATTGCCTTTCTTCATAAGTACGAGGGTTCCTGATCCAACCAGTAGTTTTATTACAAAGAAAATGTTATAGGGGCTGTCTAGACTAGCGGGAAAAAGGGCGGACACGAGGAAGCCCATAGGACTACCTGAGTTGTCCAGCCTCCTGAAAGCACTGTCAGTCACTTGCAGCTTGGGCTATGAAACCAAGCTTTTCAGGGCCCTATACGTATGTGCATTTTTTGGGGCTTTCTGGGTTTCAGAGTTGGTACCACAGTCTAACTTACTGTGCAGCCAGAACACCAATCTTCAGTTAATTGATTTCGTCATCTGGCAAGACAGACTGTGTTTTCAGCTGCGAAAATCAAAAACAAACCAGTGTGGCCCCCCTGCCATTATAACACTGTTCAGGGCTCCACCAGGGAACATTTGCCCATGGTCAGCAATGAGTGAGTATGTGGCGGGTCGTCCAATAGGACTGGGGCATTTGTTTGTGCATGGGGATGGAAAAGCTGTTACAAGGCGACAGTTCACGGCTGTCCTAAGAAAAGGTTTATGGATGGCGGAAAAAACAACCTCTACAACACCCATTCATTCAGAATTGGAGCAGCCACCGAGGCAGCCAGGTGTGGGTTAAAAGAGGAGCAGATAAAGGGGTGGCAGGTGGGCTTCAAAAGCATACATGGGTACATTAGCCTCAGAAGAAGCCAACAGGAAGTGACATTGCAGAACCCAGCACAAGTGGCAATTGAAGTACAGATTGGGAGATTACTCACATGTTTCTATCTTTGTATTGCAGGCACGTCTACAGCAACCCCTCAGATATGGATTGTGGGTCATTTGCACGTAAGGGAGGCATACACGAGGGAGAGAAAACGGCCTTACACCAGACAGCTGGGCATCCTAAGGAGTCAAGCTGTGATAAAATGGGCAGGAAAAGGCCGGATGAAGTGGTGGGCATTATGCAGAACTATTGTTACATTGGGTCTACATAGACAACCACCAGTAGCGCTGGTTATCCACCTGGGAGGGAACGACTTGGTCACCCTAGGGCACCGAGATTAATTGGGGATATTAAGAGGGTTTGTCCCATAAAACAGATGTTGCCTCGCACCATTCTAGCATGGACTAGAATGATACCACGCCAGCAGTGGTGTGGGGAGCGAAAGGCAGGGGCCATGGACAAGGCGCGGAGGTCTGTGAATAGGGAGGTGTCCCATTTCGTGGCTTCAATGGGAGTGGAGATAATCAGTCATTTCCTGATCACGAAATCTGATAGGGGCCTATATAACTGGGATGGGGTTCATTTATCTGATATTGGGAATGACATTTTCAACAATACACTCAATGATTTCTGCGAAACAGTACTGTTTGGAAAGAGTAAGATCCCTTGGGCATTAGTGGGAGATACGTGTTGGCACCATATGTAAGTGGCGGTAATTCATGGCTGACCCTGGGTAAGATGGACATAAGAGCTGCGATTGGGTGTCAAGGGGGACAGGCACGACCCTAGGACAGGTATGCCCTGGAAGATCGGGAGATGAAGGCACCCAGGCTGGGGCGTGCACCGAAACACTGGGATCCAAGACTCAGAGATGAGGGGGGTGCGGTCCTGATGGGCATGCTCCTCGTCAAGAGTCTAGGAACCCCTAAATTTGGGTAAGTGGGAGGAACTGTCTTGCGGAAAGGCACAGACCCTCAACGGGTCTGTTGGACTAAAGGGCCAGAGTTCCCCTCAAACAAGCAGATGAAGGAGCAGGGTTTCAGCAATACATGAATTAAAGGCTGCCCAAGGGTCTTATGGATGGGATATGTAATGTACATATGTTAAAATGTATATATATGATATTTTGTAAAGTGCATACATACGTAAATTTGTAATGTACATATTAGGTTTATAAATGTTGTGTCCCATGTAATGTATACAACTTTTGATCAAGTAAAAGAGCTGCGGCCTTTTTATACCAAAACAGTGTGGTGTGTTTTTGGTTGAATTGGGGTCCCACTTTGGGCAAATAGCCCTGACCTCTCACTGGGGGCAGATTGCCGACGCCCCCAGAGGTGAGGCACGGAGGGCCGCCCACCAACAAGGAGGAGGCGGCCCCCGGAGCAAAAGCTCAATCCGAGGATATCCTCGGAGAGGGCTGGACCAGACCCTCCCTACAGGGAGGGGCACAGCAGATGCACAAGGAGCTGTCCCAGGGATCTCGCCTCCTGGAACAGCTCCTCAGCAAGAAATTTTCCACCCTCCGCCCCTTAAACTTTAGGCTGCAGCAAAAGCTCTGTCAGGCTCTAGTAGGAAACCTAGTTGAAATGTATGGACAGCAGGCGGTAATTCATGGCTGACCCTGGGTAAGATGGACTTAAGAGCTGCGATTGGGTGTCAAGGGTGACAGGCACGACCCTAGGACGGGTATGCCCTGGAAGATCAGGAGATGAAGGCACCCAGGCTGGGGCGTGTACTGAAACGCTGGGATCCAAGACTCAGAGATGGGGGGTGAGGCCCTGACAGGCATGCTCCTCGTCAAGGGTCTAGGAACCCCTAAATTCGGGTAAGGGGGGGAACTGTCTTGCGGAAAGGCACGGCCCTCAACGGGTCTGTTGGACTAAAGGGCCAGAGTTCCCCTCAAACAAGCAGATGAAGGAGCCGGGGTTTCAGCAATACATGAATTAGGGCTGCCCAAGGGTCTTAAGGATAGGATATGTAATGTACATATGTTAAAATGAGTATATATGATATTTTGTAAAGTGCATACATATGTAAATTTGTAATGTACATATTAGGTTTATAATTGTTATGTCCCATGTAATGTATACAACTTTTGATCAAGTAAAAAGAGCTGCGGCCTTCTTTATACCAAAACAGTGTGATGTGTTTTTTGGTTGAATTGGGGGTCCGCTTTGGGCAACTCATGACCTCCTGTAGTGCTGAACCCTCGACCACAGTCCAAGGCTAAAGTTTCCTCTTCGATTCAAATTCCTTTTCCACAACCCTCCTCATGGTAGGTGAGCAAGAGCAGTGGTCTCAGGAGATATTATGGGATGGGCAAAATGCTTGTTCTCTCCGTGGCTGTCTCCAAATAAAGTATACTTGAGGCTAATGATTAACGCAATCCATCAAGCGGAGGTGCAACCAAACAGTTCCAGCACCTCACTAAAAACTCTGCAAGTAGAAATATTACAGCAGCTCGTTTGTCTTGGCACTAGGCTGTAAAGTGCAGTCTGCCACATTGCAACCAGACCAAGCCGACAAGACTCCTTGTAGGTGTTTTCAAAATACACGGAAGATAAAATAAACGAAGAAACACACAGCCCGAATAACGCTTATTCCCCTGAGCTACCTCATTTCTTCGACCCTGTCGCCACTAACCTAACAAATAAAACGTAATGAAGTTTAACGAGAAAATCGAAAATAAGTGAATGAAATAAAACCAGTCAAACAGGTTGAAATAAATCAAAAAATAAAAACAACAAGGAGCTAGCGTTCTGACAGAGAGCTGGCGTTCTGGCTGGCTCATGCTTGCAACAGTCTCCCAGTGGAGGTAATGGGGTGAAAACTGTAGTAGGCTTCTAGCATGCTTGGGATAGGCACAAGGAATTTTACTTGGGAACCGGGCGGGGGTGGGGGTGGGGAACTGAGATTAAGTATGGTCTGAGGTGACAGTATATATGGCAGGGAGAAACGGGCAGACTAGGTGGGTCAAGTGGTTCTTATTTTTCATCAAATTCTATGATTCAGTGTTTCTATGGATCCCTGATTGCAGTGCAGGAATGGGAGAATCTGAGACTCAGAGGGAGGTGAAGGTGTAGCCTGCTGTTGATCGCCTCTGTCATCTTGTGGGGCCTTGTATGGGGCATCGACATAGGGCTGCTGGTAACCACAGCCTCCTGTATGGAAAGGGAACATTGTTTAACCAGCAGTAGCACACTAAGCCGAAGCTTGTTTCCAGGTGCGACCTGGGAGCACAAGTAATTTAAGTGACTTGTTCAGGGTCACACAGTATGCACCTAGGTGGCTGTGGGATTCAAACCCAGGTCTCCAGATCTGCAGTTCAGAGCCTTGGCCCACTGCACTATACTGCCTCCTTAGGCAGTATGAGAGGAGTAGAAGAGGTAGAAACCCCTATGAAAGGAGCCTTCCCTTATCCTAGGCTGTTGGGGTCTTGGGGACTTGATGGATCACAGGGTCTGAGTGGTCACTCTTAATTTATTCAAAGTGGCCTCCATTGTGGGGCCAAACAGGGGTTATCATCCCAAAGGTGGGATTCAGCACACACTGTTGCAAAATAAGGGCAACACCTGCTACTCTGAACCAGGAATGTCTGTGCATGCAGATTCCAGAGACTGGTGCCCCAGCTAAAGCATCAGTGGTGCCAGAGCAAACAATAAATGTTTGTCAGTTCTTTTGGGCTGCACGTTCTTTAGTCTCAGTTTTGGCCAAACATTCTGGCAGGTTATCCAGTATTATAATGCCCCAATCTGGGGTAACAACTCAATTGCTCTGCTAAAGATAAATTATCGAAGTGAATTTATTTAATATATAAGAGTAAAGTGACATGACATCACATAATTCAACACAAGCTTATACCTTGTTATTTCTAATTTAGAGACCAAATGTGACTTTAAGCAGGAGTACTATGTGCCAACTTGCCAAATGGCACCAGGTACACCTGCCTAAAGCTGAATCAGTCTTACTTTTTATGATGATTTGCACGTACATCCCATGATGCTTTGCATTCTGGAGGTATGTTTGATTTTGTATTTCTTATTTTTTGAAACCTGGCTCTGTTGCCAATGCCCTCTTCAGGTAACCCTTGCCTCTGTGTTTTTGTGCTGAGGTTCTTTTTCTTTTTATGCACATATACATGTATACAACAGGTGTGGGTATAAATTTATAAACATAACTAGTGATAACTTTGAACTACATTCAAATTCAGATTAACAGTACTCAAGAAATTTACTGTTAATTTAAATTTTAATGCTAATTTATAACAGCAAGTTGAGATGCTGCAATTTAACAATGACAAAATAGTCAGCTAACAGTGTCCATAATTAACTAATGTTGTTTACACCTGTTTTTAATTATGTATTCACTATTTAAGTTGGTATATGTTGTAATGGTGTATCTCTTGATAAAGCGCAGTGCACCTGTGTGAAACGTTGAGACTTTTGCTGTGTGGTGTGGCGGAGGTGTTGTCATTGTTGAATTATTTTAAAATAAAGGACTAAGCATTTTCACTATGTCCATTGCCTTCATGAGTGCGTAAGTGGGTGCCAAGGTTAGTTTTGTTTGTACACAAGATAAATGCTGTATCACACAGTCACCCCCCGCATATTTCATTTATGCAATAGGGTAAGACCATGCGTGATACTTAATGTGCTGTTTTTCTTTCTTTTGTAAGCTTTGGGGTTTATTTTCTTCAAAGCTTCTCCGCTTCTTGCGAGTGTAGCTGCCATGGCTGTTATCATGGAGGTGGTGTGATGATATTGTGCTTGTGCTGCAATGTACACTCATTGTTTGCTGTAGTGGTTGATTTGAAAAATCTCGCCAGCGTGGCAACAGAGTTTAGTGAGAAAAACAGAGGTCAGCTTTCAGCAGGCACAGGTGCTTTGCCATTCTGTTTTCTTTTTCTTAATTTCTTTTCGCGGTGTTTGTTGTGATGGATGAGGAGTGGAGCGAGTAGTATTGGCAGCTATGAGTAGAGTTTCTCGGTCAGAGAGAGAGAAAGAGAACAGAGCAGAGGAAGTGAGGAGCAAGTGGGTGAACGAGAAAATGGTGCGGGAGGGGAACTGGAGGAAAAGTGGAGCTGATGCTGGTGAATTGTTTGTGCTTTTACTAGTACTGATCTTAAAAAAACATGTTTTTCTCATTTGGTTCCTATGGAGTGTTATTTGCGTTTAAGGGTCCGGGAAGCAGATGGAGTTTTGTGTGTGTGTGTGTGTGTGTGTGTGTTTGTGTGTCAAAAGTGAAAGTGGGGAAACGTAGTGATGGTTGGTGGGGGGGGTTGCTCATTTGGTTTCATTTGCAGATACAGTATGGGCATGGACAAAGCGATGATGAGTTTACTATGTGTATAAATCTGTTATGACGTGTCTACACTGGCAGATATTCAGAGGAGTTGCACAATGCACAACTGAGTTGCACATGCATGAACCACAGACATGCACCTCAGAGCCATATTCAACCAATGTAAATGCACTGTGCAAAATGCATTGCACAGCTGCAACAATAATGTATGGGTGCAAGTACAGGGGGCATTCCCATGAATAAGCTGCACATCGGCACATTGACGGCTGGCGGTGCTGAAGTCAGAAGCAACCCACAGAATGTTACAGAGACTGAGCCTATAAAAGGAGGCTCAAACACACACACACACAGCAGATGCGCTAGGCACAGAACCTGACAGAGATGCATGCTGGGCCATTGCTGATGGCGGCAGTAGTGAGGGATGTGAGGAGGAGGAAGGAACAGCAATGTGGCCGAGGAAGGGCCCATCAGCGGTATGCCACTCACAGACAGTAACGCGCCTGCCTCACCTTTGAGGACTACAATGATTCAGAGATCATGGGCTGGTACAGGCTGAACAGGGCAATTCTGAGGCAGCTCTGTGAGCTGTGCCATGATGAGTTGCAGGCACCCACCAGGAGGAGCCACGCTCTGACAGTGGAGACCAAGGTGACAGCAGCAATGTGCCTGCTCACCACGGGCACCTTCCAGAAACCAACGGGTCAACCACTGGAACAACCAGTTGGTCACACCCGCCTCCTCACACAGTTCCTCAATGTCCCTACTGCCACATGCTTCAGAGTTCATTTGATTCCCAAGCACACAGGCAGAGCATACAGCAAACATGCAGGACTTCCACAGGGTGGCACATGCCAGGTGTGATCGGGCAATAGACTGCACCCATCATGGCCACACACACACCCGGCCCAGAAGGTGCCACCCACATGAATAGAAAGGGTACCCATTGGTCAACTGCCAGGTGGTGTGCAATGCCATGAGGTGCATCATCAATGTCTGCACCCACCCTGAGAATGCACATGATGCATTCATCTGGCACAGCTCCAACCTGTGCCAGAGGTTTGAGCGTGGGGAGATCTCCAAGGGTCACCTGGTAGGTGAGCATGGCACGAGATGGGGTGTGGGGGCGACTGTACAGGGGGCAGTGGCCCACACCACAGATGGCAGGAGGTGACAGGGTGGCCGCAGGGGGCAGGGGTGAGGGGAGGGGAACAAGCAATGCCATGAGCTAACCTGCATGTCTTACCTACACAGGTGACAGTGCCTACCCCCTGCGCCCCTGGCTGCTCACCACCATCCAGTGCCCATCCAATGCGGCAGAGGACAGACACAACGAGGCACACATCGTGACACACAACATCATTGAGCGAGTCTTTGGCTTACTCAAGATGTATTTCTGCTGCCTAGACAGGTCCAGTGGTGCCATACAGTACAGCCCTGCGAAAACTTGTGGACTATTCCTGGCCTGCTGCATGCTGCACAACATGGCCATTGACCATGGGATAGCTGTCCAGGTGGATTAGGGCAACAGCAGTGATGAGGATGGGCCAGATGGGTGTGCATCCACCCATGCAGAGGAGGAAACTCAGGATGACCGCACAGGCCAGGATGCACAGGGCAACAACTATACAAGAACTGCCCGGGAACTGAAGGTGAGTACCAGCCATGACAGCTGTGCATGCACAGAACAGACACTCACATACACTCTGAGGTGCATGGCCACACAGGGGCATGCAGGGACACTGGCACACACACAGCAGGCACAGGGACAGCACAAACACACAGCCACACACCCACAGCACAGTGCACAGGCACATGCTCATGCACACACACATGCGGGCACTGGAGCTGGACACAGGGCTGGCTGCAACATGGCGATACACATGCAGCAATGGCAACATTATGAGGCACACAGCTGGGCACAGGGGCATGTGGCTGGCACAGTCAGTAGCGGTGGCCATAGTGGTAGGATGCACACACACACATGTGCAGCTTCATGTGGCATGGATCAGACTGAAGGCACTGGCACACAGGCAAGGCTGACAGTGCTGACCTCATCATGCCCACACCACAAGGCCTTGCAGCACAGCATGCACACAGAGAGGCCACACCACACACCACACACACATGTACGTGCATAGACAAGTGTGCACAAGGCGACAGCAGCAGGCAGCAGGATGGGACAGCACAGCCAGCAGGCCTACCATGCAGATGCATGGCCACCACGGCCATGTGGGCGGCCACGCCCAGGCTGTGTGGCAGCCACTGGAGTTGTACTCAACACACTCATGTGGGTAGAGGCATGGGAACATGACTGGGTCCTCGCTGGGGTGAACAGGCCAGCAAAGAGATTACTGCTGGGTGTGTCTGGGATGGCCATGTCAGAGTCCGGCATCAGCCATGCTGGAGTCACCAGATACTGGGTCCATGGTGTTGATGCCACACCACAGGGAGTCCTACCACCCTGCTGTGTCCACTGGATGCCAGTGATGCAAATCTGGCTGTGATGGCACCAGTAATGCGGTCCAGTGATGCGGTCGTGGCCTCCCACAGCTGCGGGATCTCACCAATCAGCTGTGCACATCCAATGTCTGCATGCCTGGACAGGTGGCGTAACTCCACCCGCAGTGCATGGACCTGGGCCCTGAGCATTGCCTGGCTGTCCACTGAGGGCTGCAGCAGCATGGTGTGCTTGTCCAGCCTGTCAGTGCCATGCACATCCTGGGGCTGATGCTGACCTGCTGGGTGTGGCGACATGCCCAGCAGCATCCCCTGCCGGGGGCGCTGTACAGGGGACAGCGGCGGTGGGGAATGTGTGGTACCGCCCGGTGGCCCGTGGTGTGCTGCATGTTGGCCGCTGCTGCCCATCGCCATTGCCCAGCCACCTGCTGGACCAACACTGTGGCACCTGTATCCATGGAACCAACTCCCCCATGGTCAGTGATGGCACCACTCACCTCTGTGTGGCCATGGACAGGGGGTGGCACAGGCACTATACACGCCGCCAGTAATGCAGCTGCCATCAGTGTACAGAGCCTGTACCCTGGGTGGCGTGTCCAATCCCATGCCACCCAGGCTCAGTGTCGGGTCATCATCTGTGTCTGATGCCCCACTCACCTGTGTACCTGGTACAAGTACAGGTAGGGCTTTGGTGAGCAGTAGGTCCATCAGGGGTCATGGTCGCCAAGCCTCAGGACGTCCAGCAGCCCACACTGCACCATCACTGCTGGTCCATGGCCCTGATACCGGTGGACATAGATGGCTCCTCCTCATTGGGTCCAGTGTTGTTGGCACGTCCTGAATCCCACGCCGGGCATGATGGCACTGGAAGACACAACAGTGGTATAAGTGATGAGGATGGCAATGTGCACACAAGTTGTGACCATTGTGTGGGGGGGCATGCACGCCAAAGCAGTGCCGGCATGCAACAGGGTATGCCCATGATGCACTACACAATATTGTGGCCATGCCAGGGACAGTGCACATGCCAGGCCAGCCATGTGTGGTGGATGCAGCACATGATGCCGCAGCACCGGATGGCTGGCATGCCTGATCCACCCACCTCCAAGATCTACACCACCAGTGATGTACCATGCAGCCACCTGTGCCCCTGTGGACCATGCCATGCCACAGGTCCACTGGGTGGGCAGCCCCATGGGGGCTGGACAGCAGTGCTGCACACCCTGGGGCTGGGGCCTCTGTCGAGGTACAGTGCTCCTGCAGATGCAGCATCACACACAAGTGGAAGATGCCATGCATGGTGGGCACATGTGTGCCCTGCACTGCTGCATGCCACACATGCAAGGGCCCATGGCACTGCTGCCACCGTGCCTGCATGCACTGCAGGCACCCCCACACACACATGGCTCTCACTGACTCACAGTGCTGTGAGAGGCTGCCACCCATCTGGAAACCTCCTCCCGATAAGCCCCTCAATGGCAGCACTGTTGATGGTCGCTGCCACATCTCCACCCCCACTATAAGTACAGAAGCGGTTCCTGGGCCCCCACCTATTCTGCTGTGGGATGCCCTGATGGTGGCCACCTTCTCCTTTATGCGCCAATGGTCTGTACCCGTCTTTTTCTTGCACTCCTGTGCACTCCTCTGATGTCTGCCATGGGCGCTGACATATGTTGCTACCTCATCCCACCCGGTGTCACATTCCCGCGGGGTGCCCGTGGCCCCACTGAGCAGTTCCTTCCTGTCGAGGTAGGCCTCAAACAGGACCTGCTGCTCATCTTTCATGGAGTTGGGCCTGTGCTTCTGTTCAGGCCCCTGCTCCTCAGCTCCCTCCGTCTCCGACATGATGCTACCTGTGGAAGGTAATACAATGGCCCGATTAGTGGACTGGCGGGCCAGCCTGGAACACTGCAGCACTGATATTATACCCAGATACATCTCAACGTGTGTTGCTCCTTACCTCAATGGCTGCAATACCTGTCAGTGCCCAGTGCAGTATTGTGGCATTTTTATAGCTCAACTCATGCAAATGAGCAGAAGCGGCAATTGATATGAGATGCTAATGTGCCCAACCCTGCATTGGCTCTTGAGAATATTGCAGGGTTGTGCTTTGCGCAATTGTAATGAGCCGGAGAGGTTCACTGGCACATCTCCTGCACATGTGTGGTGTGTGTCAGTGCACCCACCATGCACACCATGGGTGGCACTACATCATGTGTGGCCTATCTTGCATCTGTGCGCAATGCGTGACATGCCTCCATTGCGAGTGCGGACATGTGCACATGCAGACATGCTGCGCTGTCAGGTCACATAGCACAACTGTGCTGCATGTGCCATACCATCTACCGTGCATTGCCTGCCAATGTGCACCTGGGTGCGTGCACACCATTGTGCAGGGTCATGCAGTGCATGTACATGGGATCACGGCCCTGACCCCATACTCCTGCCTAATGGTGCTGCTCTATGCATGTGCGGTGCTGCGATGGGCATCAGCTGCACATGTCAATCATGCAACTCCATGCTGCACGGGCCATGGTATGCAAAGCCCACCAAGCATCAGGTGCTGTGTAGTTCCTTGTGCAGGCTTTGCAGGTACATACAGTTGGGCACAGTGCGGTAGACAGCAGTGATGGCGGGGTCAGGTCAGCATATGCACCAGGCAGGAATCTGGACCAATGTGGAGGTGGTGAATCTGGTGGCCCTGGTCCTGCCTGTGGTGGACTAGTTGTACAGTATGGCAGAGCTCCAGGAGCCTTGGTCCCAGGTGTGGGAGAGGGTGGCTTCTGGTCTGGAGTGGCAGACTGGGGTGCCACACACCATTGAGTAGTGCAGACACTGATATGGGGGCCTCTGCAGGATGGATCCAGACAGGTTCTGATGGCTGCAGGACAGGGTGCACTGGGGATCTGTGCCGCAGCCAGGTAGGTGTCCCATGGCACGGTGCATGCTACCATTGTCCACATCCTGTGCTGTGCTGTGTGCTGCCTGTGCAGCTGCACTAGGGGGAGGCAGCACTGGTGGCTGTTGCATGTCCTCTGTTGCTGCACTGCATGCTTGTGCTGTGCATGTTGACATTGGGCCATACACCATGCCCCACACATGGGTCTGTGCACCTTCCCGTGCTGTGCCAGCACTGGGCACTGTGACTGTGCTGGGTGGTCTGTGCATGGTGTGCCACTTCATGTCCATTGTTCTCTCTCTCTATTCCATCCACAGGACCAGAGGATGGCAGGAGGGCCAGGGTGGCTGCAGACAGGGACAGGTGCCACGGTAATGGGGTGCCATGTGCACTGGCACCTGGACAGGGCAGTGAGTGTGTTTGGCATGGTGTGTGGGTCATTGCTTGCACTGGGTTTTGCTGCATGGTTGGCAGGGGCAGTGCCGCCATGCATGGTCACTGCATTGGTAGTTCCGGCCCCACTGCCTGTGCCAAGTTGCACAGGGAGGTGGGCCTTGCATGTGGCCTGTGTGTGGTGGTGGCCCATCGCTGTTCCTGGTAGGGTGGGTGTGTGTGCATGTCCCATGGTGTGTGACTGCTGTGGAGGAACTACTGTACTGCCTAGGGTGGCTCTTGCACCAGTACTGTGTGGTCCACTGCACAGGTGTGGGGGCATGACTGTCACAGGTGACCATGCCATCTGCCAGTGGGGTGCAGCTGTGTCAGCTACTGCTGTCCACTGTGTACATGCTGGTTCTGATTCTGTCCACCTGTGGATGCAGCAGCTGTCCTGTACACACACATGGGTGGCTTGGGCTCCTTGTGGTCCATCACTCATTGACTGCCTTGTTTCCTCTCTTGTAGGACAGGCCAGGCCTCGGGCCAGAAGATGCAGGAAGGCCTTGAGTGGTGGGCTTCATCAATTCCATGGACTGGTGCAGCTGCAGATCTCAAGGATGAACATCCTGATTCATGTCTGCAGGCACCATCTTGGTGCTACACGGGTGCTCATTCAAGAGGTGTGCCTGCTGAGGGACTTGCAGCAGCATCTGCATTACTGACCCTGTCCCCTCTCACCACTGTGACCTGGATGTCCTCTTCTCACGTGCATTTTACTGTTCTATATATTCCTGTGTCTTTGCTCCCACTCACATACACCTTGTTGGCTACTTCACACCTCCTTCCCATTCCCTTTCCACTGTTGCTGTTGTGTGCCTCGTTGGCACACCACTGTTCTTGGTTTTGTCATTTAGTAAAGCTTTCTGTTCATGCATCTGTGTGTCTGCATCTCCTTTGCCTGCACAGTGCTGCACTGTCTTACATTGTTCTGTGCTGCTCCTGGGTGTGACCATTCTGTAACACTGCTGTGCCCTTGTGGTGTGCTCAATGTGCAGTAGCTGCTGTGTGCCATGTACTTCTGTGACATGGATCCTTGGACTGTGGCTGTGCACCTGGCCTGTGTGCGGTCCACTGCCTCATGTCCCTGTTTGCCTGTGCTGGCATGCCCTCCTCCTGCACTGTTGCCCTTGCTGGTGCTAGCGTGTGGTGCAGTGCGGTGTCCCTGCTTGTTGGTGTGGCTTGTGCACCCTGTTCCCCAGTGCCTGTGTGTCTCTTATACCTCTGCACACTGTACATGCCCGGTGCCCTCCCAAAGTGCCTGTGGCTTTGTCCTATGCAGTGTTGCCTGTCGGAGTTGTGGTGGTGCAATGCCATGGGCCTGCTGGCTTCCCTTTCATCTGGGTGGGTGGCTGGGTGTGTTTGGTGGCCTGTGTGTTTCTGTTGTGTGGCCTACAGTCACTGTGGCCCCATGGCTGTGCGCCTGTGCACTGTGCACCATGATCATGGTCCCCTTGTGGTTTTGGTCTGCCAGGGCTGGCATGGCACTCTGCTGTAGTGCTGCCCTGCCTATGTACCCCTTTGACTGTGATGCTTGCTCAGCATGCTTCTTGCTGCTTACTGTCATGTTCCTGTGCAATCCTGGTTGCTCCTGCACATGTCTGGTTGCGCAATGACGCATCTTTGCTATATTCAGTGTGGTTTGTGCCTGTGCATGTCTATGGTGCATCTTTTGAATATGGTGTCAGTTTTCTATGGCGCAGCTGCATTGAGCTGCACATTCCATTGCGCATGTTCTGGGTGCACTTTTGTATATCTGGGTCTATATATGTATAAATGTAAGAGTTCACATTTATACACATAGTAGTTCAGATACAAAGATTTATCACACAGAATTTGTGTCCACACCTATTGAATAAATATATTTATACAATGGGAGTTAGCAAATAGCTCATTGCATAAAAACATGTATTCTCACTGCAGTGGAATAAATCCATTTATACCACTGTGGTGACATCACCACAGTGGAGTAAATCCATTTATGCAATAGGCATGAACTCAGAAGCCATTAAATAAATCCATTTATTTTCACATTTGTTGAATAAATTTTAAAGCCTAGATTTATTCAAAATATGTTGCATAAATGCCACCTGTCAAGCAAAGCTTTTTGTTCACCTTTTTGACAAATAAATATGAATAACTTTAAAACAAAAAATGATAGCATGGTACTGTGTGCATGAAATTTGTCCAGCACACAAATATCTACAAAATGAGTGCTGCTACATCTATATATACCTTTTAGTTTTTTAAATAGCTAGCAAAAAACAGCAGAAAAATATTTTTTTTCACTTTTTGGACAAACAAATGTAAATAACTTTAACATGATAGCATGGTACTGTGAGCACAAAAGTTGTTCAGCACAAAAATATCTAAAAAAATGAGAGGTGTTTCATTTATAGATACATTTTAGATTTTTTTATACTCAGCAAAAAATGGCAGAAAATTCAATTGTTATTCTCTTTTTTGACAAACAAATGCCCCCCCTCAAGAAAAAGCAAAAACAAAAGAATTGTGCATCAGAATTTTTCATTATGTACTGGCCATAATATAAACTTGGAGCATCCATAGCAGCCACTATACTAAGCGGAGCTACACTGGGAAAACCACAAAAAGTCCATGTAAGTTTACATTAAAAATTAAATAAACTAAATTAAAAATCAATTAAAAATTAAAATAAACAATTTAAAACAAAACTCCGTGCACTATTCTAAAGGATCCCTATTGCATAAATGGAATACATAACAGGGACCTTGTGGAATACATGATTTATTTTCACTTGAGCTGTTTGACCTTGGGCACATCACTCATGACTTATGCCTCTCGTAAGGTTACCCAATTCAGACAGCTCTTGTGAAAATAAATCATACATCCACAGGTCCCTGTTATGTATCCCTATTTATACCACTGTGGTGACATCATAAAACCGAAAAACCCAGCATAAAACACAGTCCTGTTGTATAAATTGGATACGTTATGGCTGGTGGGGACACACAATTTATGTGAATGAGTAGAGAGTGACCTCAGCTACCATCACTCCTGGCTCCACTATGCTCTGCCACTCATGAGGATATCTGAGGTCACTCTCCATTCATTGACATAAATAGGTGTATTCCACCACCGCCATAGCTGTATGTATAATATATGTATTCTTTGCATAAAACTGCATTAATGCAATATTTAGGGTACAGGCCAAAGGTGAAAAAAGTAGGAAATGTGGTTTTGGGTTTCCAACCCTAAACTCACCCCTAAAAACAAATCAGGGTGCCATCTTCCTTGGGGTTGTCAACCCTAAAGCTCACCCATTCTATGTACTCCAGAAACATACACACTAATGGGGTGAGCTTTTATGGTTGACAACCCAAGGAAGAAGTTTGTTTCAGAGGGTGGGGTGGGGGGGTAGTTGAAAACCCTAAAACCACATTTCCATACTTTTTTTTCACTTTAGCCTCTGCACTCTGCACTCATGTCCATCCATTTTTTGAGGTAGTGTAATCATATCCTTATTTGCCTATGGAAGTGCAGGGCCCTCTGGGCCCTGTGCTCCCATCCCTTCATAGATGCATATATGTATGTTGCGCTTGTATTTTTAGCAAAACTACAACCAAATTGTCACCTTAGCCTTCTTAGTACCCCACCTCATGAACCTGGTAATTAAAATTTTTGAATCCCTGTCAAAATGTATTCTTTGCCACCACCATGTCATTCCGCACTTCAAGTGTGAAAACACAGTTTGGCCAGGACTTGAAAATGACAGCTGTCATGTTCATGAAGTGGTGAAAATGGCTATGTTGAAAATTGGGGTCAAAATATTTAACATTACCGAAGTTATGAGGGCGCATACAAAATTTCAACAGATGTGCATAACTTCACCATTTTATGTGATTTTGAGCCCAAATTTTCAACATAGCCTTCTTGCTAGCAGTTGGGAAAGGACAACCCAGTTCAAGAGAAGCTTGTAGAGGCAAAATTACATGCACAATTGGGCAGACTAGATGGGACAAAGGCCATTATCTGCCATCAGTATCTATGTATCTATGATCCTACCTCATGAACAAGGGTGGTGATAATTTTCAAGTCACACCTGAAAGATGATTTCACCAAGCAACCACAAAATCTCCTTTCAGGATGCATTTACATAATTCCACAACCATTATTCATGAGGTGTGGTCCTAAAAGGCCATGTTGAAAATGTGGGCTTAAAATATGCAAAAATGGCAAAGTTATGCATCAAAGTTGAAAACATCATTGAAATACATTGAACCACACTTACCTTAGTTTCTCATATTGCAGTCAGCGGGTTCCAGCAGCAAGACATGTCTTGAGCGAACGGAAAGTGGATCTTAAGCCAGGGACTTCAGGTGAGTGAGGGTGTGTGGAGTTGTGGTGGATGCAGGGTGGTGGGTGCTTACTGGGAGGTTAGGGTGGAGGGGTCAGATTGGTGAGGACCATTTTCTTTTCACAGTTTTAAAACAAAAGAAGACATCAAGGGAAGGTTTCCTTTATCTCAGACTGGAATGGGATTAGGGAGTGCCACTAGACACCAGAAAAATGTAATAATTATGGGGATGGCAATCAAAGGGTGAGAGGTGCCACTAGACACCAAGGAAACAGTAAATCATTACAGGGACAGTGATAGGAGGGTGGGGGTGCCACTAGATAGCAGGGAAAAATTTAATAATTACAAGAACAGAGACAGGAGGGTGGGAGTGCCAGTAGACACCAGGGAAATGTAATAATTATGGGAACGCTGAACAAAATGTGGGAGTGCCACTAGACACCAGGAAAATGTAATAATTATGGAGACAGTGATCGGAAGGTGGGGGTAACACTAAACACCAGGGAAAATGTAATAATTGGGGACAGCGATCAGAGGGTGGCCTGGGGTACCACTAGTCACCAGGAAACATTTACTATATATCTTTTTGCATGTGAAGGGATCGTTTTTCATATAGCTGAATTCTTTTTCATATTGCCATACAAAAAGTGGAAATGAGTCACAAAAAAGGATATAAAATGAAAAATAAAAACATTTGGAGGTACTTTTTCCAACAGTTAATGCAGAATCCACATATCAGGGTCCTGATGACCAAGATACAGTACATGTGTTGGTTTCTCTCTCACGATGCAATTTTTGTGGGTTTTGAGAAATGTTTTTCAAAGAAATGGAAAGAAGATGGCAAAAAAAAAAAAGATTTTTCCTCATGAAAAAGGATTGGCCTCATACAAAAAAGGATTCTTTTTTCATTTCATACAGTTATCTTGAAGTGCTTACTGAGCATGCTTAGAACCGAAATTAAAAAAATGAATAACTTTGGAATGGAATAATATTTTTTTCAACAAACCAGCAAATAGCCCTACCATGAGGCAAGCTCTTTCTACCCTGAAAATTTCAGACCAAAATTCCAAACCACCTGAGTGCTACGGCCCAACAAAAACAGCAAAAAAAAAACTGAAAACAATTCAATTTTTTTCACTATCTGCATCTCGGAATTTCACATCCAACTGAAACAAAAGTTGGTTCATCCAGTGAGCTACCCTAAGAGACTGTGTCTGCAAAATTTTATTCAAACCGCTGAACAGTTGCTAAGTTATTAAAGTAGCAAAATTTGGGGTTTAATATTAAATGCTTACTAAACCCTGAATATAGTGGTGCAACTGTGCTACTTAAAAATATGTGTGTATAAATATGTATATGTGTATATATATATATATATATATATATATATATATA